>JBAMJR010000025.1:8252500-8852500 GCA_038501785.1 Myoxocephalus aenaeus
TCATTATCAATTACGGCTGTTTTTGTTTCTTTTTACCGCAACCATTAACCACACAGTTACTGGCAGTCAGGGGGAGAGAGGAAGAGAGAGAGAGAGAGGGAGAGAGAGGCATCGCGAGAGAGAAAAAGCAATTTTCATCAAAAAGAATTAGCTATCCAAACAAGTGAGATGCAAGATTCACAACGGGCCCCATGAAAGCAATGTGGACAGATGAAGATCTATATGTGTTTAATAGGAAGAGGGTGAGTAGCAAGGGATAACTAAAGGCTTAGGAAGAGAAGAAAACGGACGGGGGAGAAGATAATTCACAACACACTTGTGGTGAGAGTAGGAGGCTTCGTCTTGGCCTCGATGTGACTTTCCTCTCCTGTTTCCCCCTGCCCTCGCCCCTCGTTACCCGCCGGGGCCCGGCTGAGGCAGAAGGAGCCCGTGAAGGCTGGATGCCGTGGCACATGAGCCATTAAATCTTCCTACACTGTGGGCAGGGAGAAGGCGGTAGCACCAGGCCGCGTGCCCAGGCTGCTCCAACGCTGCTGGTCCGGAGACCCAGAGCGCAGAGCTGCCGGGTAGCAACACAGAAACACAAACAACATGTTGACCTCTTTAGGACGGCTCATACCGTTAGAAATTGGCTAAAATGAATACGGATGTGTTTTGCCCGGAGAGCAGAGAGAGAGAGAGAGAGAGAGAGCACACTACACCCAGTTTACATCAAGAACAGCTAAGTGTTGATATCTTTAAAGGATACGGCTGCTACATTTAAAAAAAATCATACAGTCAACAACCCCATGAATCCCTGCTGGGCACTGTAGTTGTGACCCTTTAAGCACGGTGGAACCAGTTTTGGTTCCAGATTTTTTTTCCTTTTCCACTGTGTTTGAGTCGTCGTAGGAACCCCCAAATTAATTCCAATACTTGTGTTTATTGTATGTATTTGTTCAGCAAAGTCTTGGGAAAAAAATTTATATCTGCAAAAAAATCTCTTTTAAAAGATATTTTGATCAAAACTATGAACATCCAGCACGATATGAGCAAGATTTCCCAAAAATGCCTCCTTGAGCGGTCACCGAGTTTTTCAAACTGTATTATGGTGCCCTAACAACAGCCCACAAATCTGCAACAAAAATCATAGTAGAACACAACGTTTGGGTGTTCAAAGGAGTTTCAGTCAAAAAACTGTGTTGTTCGGTTAAAAAATGTAGTTTACATAAATACTTAAACTTAACGGTTACTTGAATTATGTTTCACACCAGATGTATCTTCTCACAAGGGTTGCAGTATTTTAGCAATTTAAATGAAGTTAAACAACGATGTGGTTCCGGAAATAATATGTTGTTGTTTTTTGTCTGATAATAGGCGCAGGGGTGTGTATGTTTTTGGAGACGATTTCTCGCAGTAGTTTGGTGCAATAATGTCATGGACTGTATAAGAAGTGGACGTATAGTCACTGTGACGTCACCCATTGGTTTGGAGACTGCGGTTTTCAGATTCAACATCAATTTTGGAAGGGAGACTGTTGACACTCTGGAGGCTGAAGGATGTAACCAGCGTCTCGCTGACGCTCCCGTTAGAGCTGCTGCAGAAGAAGCAGCCATGAGGAGGCTTAGTTTCTGCACAGAGAGGATCCCTGCAGGCCTCAGACAGCTGCACCCCCCGAGAGAGGGACCAGAAGGAGGCTATGAGGAGCAGATGTGATGCCACACACACCACAGAGCTGATGACATGTCAGGGTCGTAGGAATTTGTCACTGTAATCGGTCATGTTGTAAAAAGCTTCGACTGGTTGCCTGCTCCCTTCTTCCTCTTCGCCTCAGGGTGTTTTAGGCCTTGCACGAAGAAGAAGCAACCCGAGTGAATAACACGCGTTCATGCCGCTTGAAATCCAGAATCACATTTATGTAACCAGCGTTGGAAACAATTTGCACGTCATTGTCTCAGCATATAGAGTCTGTTTTCCAGGTGAGCATCCCCTCGCGTCCGCCCCAGAGGACTCACTTCCCATTAGTGCCACAATACGCTAAGTGTTTACAGCGTTCTCTACTCAAACACTCTACACGTGTCACGGCGGACGGGGTGGTGGAAGTTTGACGTTTGGCAGTGTGTGGGCATCCGCTCCAGCAGCCCATGCCCAGCCACACACACACACACACACACACACACACACACACACACACACACACACACACACACACACACACACACACACACAGCACACACACACAGCACACACGCAAACTGCTCAGCATCAGGCTCCAACTTAAAACAAACCATCAGGGGCCCCGTCACATCCACTCAGCACTGAGCAACAGACAGACAGGCCTGTTTATAAACACACACACACACACACACACACACACACACACACACACACACACACACACACACACACACACACACACACACATGCATGCATTTGTTAACATGTGCACATATACAGTACAGACAGACGCCTACCATGAATGTGCGGCTGGTCGTGATTACTCCGGGCACCAGTAGACACACACACACACACACACACACACACACACACACACACACACACTACAGCCTAAGTGTCAGTCATCGAGTCATAAACAAAGCGCTTGTATTGAAATAGTAGTTTAATTCATAAAAGACTTGTTTTATAAATAGCAAAAGTTTCCCTCAATATTAAAGTGTTGCGCGTGAGCTGCTGTGCACGCGTTTAAAGGCCCACCAGTATAGGATTCCAATTGCAAACCAATTATTCACCAATGATTATTAATTAGTCCGCGGTGGACACAAATCAACAGCATGAGCGGGCCTCCCGGCGCAAAGATGATCGGAAGGCCTAATTGCGGGAGGTCATCAAACTTCCGCATTGATGGAAACCCGAAGCCCGTGCTAAATTGGATTTGAGTCCCACTTTTTTTTCCCGCCGAGCGTGCTTATTGTGCCTAATAAGAGGAAACACGTGTGCCAAACATCCTCGAATGGAACGAACGCGGATTTGCACTGGATTAGGAGTCAGGAAAACAACGAGCAGCGGCTTCCTGTTGTGTTCTCAGCGCCGCGGCATCGCTCACTGACGTCCCGTAATCCCGTGACGAAGATTTATGAGCCGGCTGCTGAAGACGACAGGGGGAAGAAAAGAAAAAATAATCTGTCGAATTTGAGTGGGAGGAAACGACGCGCGCTATTTCCATCGGAACCGCGCGCGTCTTTTACTTCACAAAGAGACGCGCGCGCACCGGCTTATTCCTGTTGCACTCTCTCCTCCTGACCGCGTGTTTGGGATGCACTTTAGTTGCAGTATTATAGTATAGTATAGAGAAAACGACAAGTTGGGAAAGAGTAAACATAAATCCTGCGGGCCGCAGTCCTCAAACAGGTTCTGATGACAGAGAGCATGCGATTCCGGTTGGTCATAGTTCTCCATTTCCCGGCTGTTGTCAGAGATTTCCATCACCAACCAAACCAACCGTGCCGTAAACACAGCCCTCATTTGTTTTCTCCTCACAGCAATTATATCATGTGATTAAAAAACATTTTAAATAGGGCCTTCGCTGACTTTTATTTGTGTAAAGCGGATCTATTTCATGTCGAGCAGTAATGTAATAATCCCGAGCTGTCATTACGGCCCAGTTTCCCCCTGTGCGCCGAACTCCAACTGATCTCCGCATTTATGAGAACCAGACTGGCGCACACCCTCACCGGGCACCGCAAAGGCAAAGGGGGGAAATAAAATCCCACTTCTATACCGGAGGAACGGGAGACAAGAGACGCTTTAAGGAAAAGCCTCCAGATTAATATAGGAAACGTTAGCTTCAACAGAAACGCGGCGAGTTGCAGGGAGATATTTTACCCTCCAGATGGTTTCAATTAACAGCCTCAAATATTTGTGCCTAGACTCCCCCCTCCAGCTCTAAAATGCTCATTCTATTTATCTATCGGATGTCTAAGTGGAGGGAAGCAACATGGACAACACGCAGGTCAATCAAAGAGCTGGCTTGTGCTGAAGAATGCAGAAAAATGCTTCCCAGATTTAAAATAAATCACATTGGAGATTTACATCCTTCCTGAAGTGCTTTACAACTTGACGTGTTCTGCCTTTATTATTATTATTATTACTATTATTATGTTGTGGCCTATACCGCTCACATTTCTTTTTTTTAAGCAACTGAACTGGATTATATTACAAAATGCCACAAACCAATTCCAAGTTTGTCCGTCCAGCCTTTCATCATCCCACAGTGGCACCGCGCGTAAAGATGCTGCTTCCGGTTGTTCTGGGTGGGAGACCGCGCGCACTGCAAAAAATATGACCTGCTATTTACAGTCTCTATAGTTTCCTTCTACTGGTCGGAATATGTTGGTTTGATAATGTAACTCCTTTCCTCTCAAGCAAACTAAATTAAAGAACTGCACTGTATCGAGCACCTGTTGATATACTGATGCAGTAATCTGCCTCATTTTGCATCGTTTCAAAGTCCTATGAACAGAATGGGATTGTTTTGGAGATAACTTATTTTTATTTCACTTTAGCAGTGACATTCATTTCTCATTTGTCTCAGGAAACTATATTTACGGCTGAGTTTAGTGTTATAGTGGCTACTCTTTGCAGCGCATGCTCATGCGGAGGAATGCACGCGCTCTTCCCTCCCATCTCCGTGACGCGCAGAGAGGGACCAGAGGAACAAGCCCTCTGTGAGGCAGAGAGGAATTAAAGGGGAGACACGGAAACGGATAAAAGGGGGGAGAGGGGAAACTATTGTAGTGAAGAGGAGAGGCGTGCCAACAATCAAGGATTTTTTGGATGAGGGCGCGCGTCTCGGAGAACACATGGGAAGGCACCGGATCAATTACGCAGCGTCACGGAGCCGCCGTGAGAGAAGAGGGGCTCCCTGAGGTGCTGCCGCTGCTGCTGCCTGTTATACCCCGTCCTGTGTCTGAATGCGCCGGGACAGCGAGCCTTGTGCGGGACAAAGTCAAAGTTCGGACGGATATACGACTCGCGGGAAGACGGGACCCGTCGCCAAGATGCAGGGTCTGAGTTCCCGGGCCCACGCGTTTTCCGTGGAGGCGCTGGTCGGGAAACCCTGCAAGAGGATGAAAGTGTCGGAGGAGCACGAGTCAAGTTCAGCTGGAGACACCGGCAGCGACACGAGCATCTTCACCGGTGAGGAAGCAGAAAGAAGGACTGCTGGATTTGTTTTTGCGATCGGCTCTTTACTTTAATTACACACGCACTTTACGCACGACCTGGAGAAAGTTATTTTGCGCCGTCAGACCTTTTGTTTCTTCGATGTATTACATTTCACAATTTCACAATTCAACTTTTGTTTGTTGTTTTATCATTTTAAAACAAAAATGATCAAATAAAAGTATTTTTTCAAAATGGAAAAAAAAAGTTTTGCAAATATTCTCCATGTCAGTCGTCAAACTAGAGCAACCTCCTGTTCCTTTTTATAATACTATACGTTAGTTATTATTTACAACTATACTTTAAATTGTAAAATGTCAAAGTTGCAGCTAACTTGTAGGCCTAAATGATGTGGGAGAACCAAACAGGACCAGGCTTCTGTTCTTTCAGCCCCTCACTGATCCAGTCTTTGCCCCACAGGCCTGAACGAATATCCAGTCAGCCAGATGAAGACAGCGGCTTCCACGCCGACCAGGGCCGAGGACCCGCCCGGTGACCCGGAGAGGCAGGCCGGCAGAGCGGCGGCGGAAGAGGATGAGCGCAGCGGGGAGGAGAACAAGCCGAAGGAGAGCGACTGCCGCCCGGACAGAGAGGTCCGGGCAGAGCTGCAGGGCTCCGAGCTGTGGAAGAGGTTCTACGAGATCGGCACCGAGATGATCATCACCAAAGCTGGCAGGTAACGAAATATGGAGAAGAGAGAGGGCTTTTTGTCCGTGATCTGTAGCAATTATGGAGAGGCGTAATTAACGCTGCTTTAAACTGTGTTTGTTTCTGTTCTACAAAACTTTCAAACTTATTTGGCCAACACATCCGGGTACAAGAGAAAACACATCTGACAGGCAACGGCTGGTCTATTCATGATTTTATATATATATATATATATATATATATATATATATATATATATATATATATATATATATATATATATATATATATATATATATATATATATATATATATATATATAATATATATATATATATATATATATATATATATATATATATATATATATATATATATATATATGCACTTAATTATCGTAAAAACTAGACACAGCAGCTAAAACAAAATAATAGCCCTGATGAGACTTTTAGCCGGATCTTTTTACTCTTTAAATAAAAATAAATAATGATATCACAAAACAAAAACAATAGTATTTAACCTCAATAAGAGCAGGCCCATGCCAAGGCCTCACTCAAACAGGGAGGACCTACAATTGTGTTTTAAAACATAAAAAAAAAAAAGTCTTCCATTCTCAGTCATGTCACAGTTTACGTGTCCAGGTGTCGGTTATACATGCAATACAAGCTGTATAGTTCATCATGGGTGATATGATATTTAGATGAACTGTGCTGCGGTCACTGAGGCCGTTTATCAGCTGTAAAACGGCTCGCTGCAGCCGATCAGAATAGTTTATTCAAATATAAGTGTGCTGCGATTGGGTTGTAGAAATATACTTATGATGTCATGGTCTATTTATTCTGTTCATGATCTTCGGAACAAAACAAATAAATAGGGTACATTGACTTTAATAGGTTTTGTTGAATTATTACATTTAGTCGAAATAAATTAAACTATATTTACCGGGGCACAATAAAAAAAAAAAGACCTATTAAATATGATCCAGGAATATCGATGACAAAATAATGGTAGCACGTGGAATAACTTAATTAACTTTCAGTTCCAATGTAATTCATATGTGCAGGCCACGTGCGTCTTCTTCGTTTATTTATTTTTTATTCCAGAAATGAGTTATCGGGACACGACTACCTGCTGAAATAAGTTCCGTGTATTCCCTTAAGGAGAACGCGCCCTATACATGTCGACAGCGACCCTCTGACCTTCCCTCTGACCTTGGCCGCTATATCTGATCTTCTGTGTGGCTTCAGGGTGAATCCCGTTTCAACAAAGGTTAAATACGCGCCTCAGATATATAATGAACGTGCTGCGCTTCTTCTCCTCTCTTAGGAGGATGTTTCCCTCTGTGCGCGTGAAGGTGCGCAACCTGGACCCGTGCCAGCAGTACTACATCGCAATGGACGTCATGCCCGTGGACTCCAAACGCTACAGGTGTGTATGTGTGCGCGCGTGTATTCAAAGAGTTGAACTCGCGACGCGTGCGGCCGCTCGTTGGTTTACTGTCACGTGTCCGGCCGACAGGTACGTGTACCACAGCTCCCAGTGGATGGTGGCCGGAAACACGGACCACTCGTGCATCTCCCCCAGGCTCTACGTGCACCCGGACTCTCCGTGCGCGGGAGAGACGTGGATGCGTCAGGTCATCAGCTTTGACCGGGTCAAACTCACCAACAACGAGATGGACGATAAGGGGCATGTAGGTAACCCATCTGAGCATGCGCAGACTTCTCCTATCTCTTTCTCTGTCCGACTGTAACACACAGATACTGACCAGAGGGTCAGGGCTCACGTTTTATGTATGACTCTTGGTTTTGTGATTTTAATGTCTTGGAAAAGGATGTTTTTGTAACCCAAAATCATTTCTATACATTTACTATACTTATTTTAAGCTGCATGGTATATATATATATATATATATATATATATATATATATATATATATATATATATATATATATATATATATATATCCTCACAGAGGGGAGCTGGGGTAAATCCTGCAGGTTCAGTGATGTACAGATGTGACAGATGTGGTGGAGCTAGGTGGCTTTTCACTTGATCCTTGTGTTTATGAAACCCTGCATTGGTGTGTTCGGGGGATTGACTGTTGAATGCCTGTAGAAACTTTAGAAATCCCTGATGTTGTTGCTTAGGTTACCAGCTTGTCTGGATTTTTAATTTTTTTGCCAGTTTAGCTGCTTTTGGAATTTTAGAAAGAATCAGCTTTTTCTCGTTAAAACCTTATTTAAGTATTTTTATTTGGTACAAAGGAAGACTTGTTTGTAGACATTAGAATTACAGCGCTGTCAGTTAATTAATGTAATTTTCATATAAAATGGAATAAAACTTGTGCAAATGTGCAAAAAATTAGATATAATTATAATAACCCAGAACAAACGTTACTCTTTAAACTGCAAAATTCAATTTTGGGAAATTATACTTATTTATTTATTAGTTTAATTTTTTTTTAGAGATGTCAAATTACAATCCTTTCAATTTCCATGAAATGTTTTTTTTTAAATATTTGTACGACCCACTGATTTAATTATATTTGATGATTTATTCATTTTATTGAATAGCACATTTGAGCTAACTCTGTATTTGTTTTAACGTACGTAACAACCACTGTAATGTTGCATTGTGTTGTTATTATGGTGCCTGTTACATAAAATGATATTTGTTTCTATTATCATATAGTAGTTAATTTGTAACCAAAGTCATTTGCTCAATTCCCACAGTTTTTAAATGTTTATATTTTGGTTGGTTAAATATTAATTGAGGGAAAAGTTCCAGCAGCTATTCGGATAAATTCACATTTATGGAGTTAAATATGGTTTAATTTCACAAGCAGAAATGCCAAAGGTTCTCTGATTCCAGTCTCTCAACTCTTTGTCTCATGTAAGAGTAAATTGGATATCTTTAGGTTTTGAACCAACAAAAAACTATTTGATGACATTTGAGCTTCAGGAAAGTGTGATGGATCTAAATCACTATTGTCTGATGAGTCATTATACCAAACAATTAATCTTGAATAATCTTGAAATTGATGATACATCTGAAACCGTATTGTTGTAAAAAATATAAAGGTTCCTCCTCATCTCTCCGTCCAGATTATTCTCCAGTCGATGCATAAATACAAGCCACGTGTGCACGTCATCCGGCACGACCCTCGCATGGACTTGTCGCAGATCCAGTCGCTGCCTGCTGAAGGAGTCCACAGCTTCTCCTTCCCAGAAACGGAGTTCACCACAGTCACGGCCTATCAGAACCAACAGGTACCACAAATACTCATAATAACAAACTGTTGAAACAGAAGAATACGCTGTTTCAAACATCTGGATTGATATTTACATCCTTTATGTGCCAGAAACAATAAGAAAGCACTCAGTGGTTGTAATATTCCTCAGCGATCCAATCGACAGCTCAAAAAATTGCTTTAATCTTAACATCATGCCAGTCATCGGGCCAACTTTTCTGTGGTCTCGGCAAAATCATGAATTGCAGTGTCCTGGTTTTCAGTTGCCCGGGGGCGTGTGTGTGTGTGTGTGTGTGTGTGCTGACCCCACTGCGGCTCCTCCAGTAACAGAGGCGTCCGCGGGGACCGCCAGCTCTCTTCATCAGGGCTCACTTTTTTACGACCAGCGAACGTATTATTACAGAAACTCAATAACGAGCTGTGACCGGGGCGACCGCTGGAGTCCACACAGCCTGTTAAAGCACCAAATAAAACCGGGCGACCTCCGACAACCCTGTTTGACGTGGCTCCTCGCCGCCCCCTGAAGGAGAGCTCTGCTGCTCTCCGTGCTGCTGTAAAGCTGAGCTCGTTGTTAGCTTAACGTTGACACCTCCACTCTAACACGCGTCCCTTCCTCTCAAGATCACCAAGCTGAAGATCGACAGGAACCCGTTCGCCAAGGGCTTCAGAGATCCAGGAAGGAATAGGTACAGCAAACCTCACCAAACACTTGTTGAGCTCAGAGCGGGCTCCACTACGGGACCCGAGAGGGTTTTAAGACTCAGCCACTGACATTTGACACCACATAAAACCTTCACATGAAGTTGAAATGTGTAGTGCAGAATTTCACACCTCTCAGAAACAATATTTAAATACCTGCAACAGCATTTTTTTTCATGCTTTTACACTTTATGTGTGTGTGTGTGTGTGCAGGGGAGTGTTGGATGGCTTGTTGGAGTCGTATCCCTGGAGAGGCCCTCTCAGCTTTGACTTCAAGCCATTCGCCATACAGCTCCAAGGTACCGCGGTGCAGCTCTTATTACTTTTCTCACATTTCTTTTTTGCCTTTGTGAGTCAAGTTTCTGACATATATATATTTTCTTCCCCAACAGGGAGCTCGGGGTTGCCGAAGTCTCTTCTCCCCCTCTCCTCTTCCGCATCCCTTCACCCGTTCTCCGTCTCCGCGCTCTCCTGCCACGACGCCGCCCTCCACGCCCTTGCTCTTCCCCTCCACGGCAAGACCTCCACCTCCTCGCCGGCCTCCCCGCTGGCCGGCAGGGCCTTCTCCTCCCTGGGAGCGGAGCGCCTGAGAGGCCTGCCCCCGCTGTCTCCGCTGACAGACCTCTCGCTCTTCTCGGCGCTGCAGGCAAAGAAGCTCCCCCACTGCAGGGACCCGTGTCTCCTCGGGTCTCCGGGGAGCTCCCCCTGCCTCTTCCCCTTCCACAGCCCCCTCAGCCCTCAGGGGCCGTCTCTGCTCCCTCATCTCTCTGACACTGTGGGCCCCTACTGTCTGTACCGCTACAGCTTCCCCCTGAACCCCCAGCTCGCGGCCATTTCCCGGCACGCCAAACTAGCCGAAAACACCACAGACTGCCTGCTGCGCCAGTCTCCGTGGCACCCGGCCACCAACCACTGCCTCTGACAGCTGGACCGCACTCCTCCGGCTCCGGCCCATTGAGTGTAACGAGCCAAAGCTCATTGCAACAAAAACCCAGAGGCCTGAGTCTCTATTGGAGCGAGACCCAAAGGAGCGATAAAGAGTGGCGGCGGGGACGTTTTCTGGTATTTGTCTTCGTACGCTGTGTTGGATTTACCAGCACAAAATAACTGATCCTGAAGCAGCAGGTCAACGAGCTGCAGACACTCAGAGCCAACGAGCCAGACATTGAACAGAACTGTAGACAGGATTCAGAGTTTTATTTGGGACAGAGAGCACAGTTTCTTTTCCGCCTTATCTACTTCCCACGCTGTAATGGTGTTACCACAGAGCATCAGCAATAGGACCTGAGGTATGTAATATAGATGTTAACGAATGACTGTTAAACTGACCATAAGTGCCTATTAAAGTAATATGTTTGTGTTCAGATCACACACCAGCATTCGAAATGTTCTTTTCCCGTACAAGGGAAACACCTTTTCCGTGTTCCCCTTGCTGTGTCGGCATGAATACTCAGTGTATTCAGAAACGTACGCTTCTGTGTCACAGGAATATGAAATATTTTGAGTGAGAAATGTCTCAGTGATCCAGCGACAGGACAGACGTGATGAAAAACAGAGCGTGTTTTGTGTTCCTCGACCTCTAAACTCAGCGTCAGGCCTGGCCACCCCCGACTAATAGCATGAGCTCATCAGCTCTCTCTGTGATTTTAGGAGGAAGAACAACAGCTGCCAGGTTTCAGCCGGCATTTTCCACCGCTGCACTTTATGACCAATAACGGCACTAATCAGAGACGCATGGAGGTGAAAGGGTTATTCGTCAGAGGCCTTTATTCGGCCCGGCAGAAAGCTCCTCGCAGCCGTGTCATCATTACTGTAATCACGGTTGTAACATTGTTCCAGGATCAACAGTAAATCAACGCTGCTGTGTGAAGACACGAGTAAGGCTTTCAGAGGCGTAGTGTGCCTTGAGGAGCAAAGTGAAAACCCACAACATAATGCTGTGTTTTTTTTTGTTGGTCCGTACCAAAGCGGGCACGCCCGTCCAGCCGCTGATGTGATAATTCCTGCCTTCAGCTCAGACTCAAAACCCTGCGCCATCCCTCCCCTTCAAGGATCAGCGGTTTAGGCAAAGCGGGGGGAAATGGCCCGTTTCCCGACAAACGGTCGTAACCAAACAGCAATTTACTTGTCACGGCCGAGCGTGGCGGCAGGCTAATGCTGCGCTGGACGTGGAAATAGCAGGAAGGAGCTAATTGAGGAACTGGAGGCAGGGGGATGGCCCCGCGCTGCAGCGGGCGATCAGGTGCGCCGCTATCAAACAGCCTGCCCTTTGTCTGCAGACGGACATAATCTGAGGGCGGTTATTTGATACTGTCTGTCATTTCCATGTTGGGTTTTGCGGGACAATCATTTTAAACTCCCGGCTAATTTCTGATCTTTTGGATTGGGACTAATTGGTTTCATACCGGGGTGGGGCGGGTGGGGGCTGACCTCTGCACCTGCTGCTCTCCAGCAGAGTAACACAGAAACACACATTAGATAGAACAACACGAGCACCTGTCATTAACAGTACACATGACTGTGACTGACAGAGTTTGGAACATTAGCTTTTGCACACATTGTGCAACAGTACAAATGGCGCTTGGTTCACGGCCTTTAAAAGTCAAAGTAAAAACAACAAAAATGTGTTTGACATTATGGG
The DNA here is from genome assembly GCA_038501785.1 of Myoxocephalus aenaeus. Lineage (NCBI taxonomy): Eukaryota > Metazoa > Chordata > Actinopteri > Perciformes > Cottidae > Myoxocephalus > Myoxocephalus aenaeus. Next base: position 8,264,902 of record JBAMJR010000025.1, read on the forward strand.
AAATGCCTTTTTTTCTGCTTTCTTGTTGAGGGCCAGATGAGAAGATCGACATATTCAGTCTTTAATACGAAGCTACAGTCAGTTAGCTTAGCTTAGCATAAAGACTGGAGATGGGGAAACCGGCCTGGGAGGTTTGAGATTTTGTTGCATGGATCCAGGCGAACTGTTTCACACTATTTCCAAAATGTTTATGCTAAGCTAAGCTAACCAGCTCCTGGCTGTAGCTTTATATTTTACAACCATATGAGAATATCAATCATCTCGCAATGCAAATACTTTACTAACTATTATTTTAAATGAGTTGTATTTTGTGAAATTAAGGTTTTAAATTTTAAATATACTTCTCATGATATAAGCTGTTATGTATGTGATAGCGGTCTATCTCGTCTTATCAAACCTCACCTTTGTTCAGAACGTGTCGGACACAAACGTTAACCCGTTATCAGCCGGTCGATGATTAACCACGCGGCGCTCCTCCAGCCACGTGGTCAATTTGTCCTGATGACACATCAACATAATCCTCTTGAACGTGGCGGCAGGAATAACATGGAAACTGTGCCAGTTCCACGTTGTAACAACACGGGGAGGGACGTTCCCGGAGCGTTCCCGCGGTGATTGACAGGCAGAGAAACTTGACCCCGGAGTCAATTGTTTCCAATCATGTGAAACGGCATCCTGAAACGGGGCGAGGCTCGGCAGAGTCAGGACGCGTAAATATACCACACACACACACACACACACACACACACACACACACACACACACACACACACACACACACACACACACACACACACACACACACACACGTCAGTTATCTAATATTAATAGTTGCCATTCACTCACACTCGACTGCACACACACACTCCCCAGCTTGGCAAACACAAGCGCACACACACACACACACACACACACACACACACACACTGCCTCGCGCCCTCCAGCCTTGCTCGCATTTGGCTCAGCGAGTCTCTTGCGGAGGTTTACACTGGACACTATTTTCTCTGCAAACTCAATAAAAGCCGGTTATTTATCAGGTCAGATTATGGGACGTGACTTGAGCTCAGCTGTAAAGTTGAAAGTGAAACCAGCTGTGGCTGAAATTGAATTACAGCCGAGTGAGTAATGTGAAAAGCAAGGGCAGTTTAACAGTGATTAAGCGCTCTTCTGCGGCGCTATCGAGCAGACATGCGCCTCTCAGTCAAACTGTTTGCCTCCTGGATAGGGACATTCCTCTCCTCTCCTCTCCTCTCCTCTCCTCTCCTCCTCTCTATCTCAGACACATCCTCTGCTGGAAACATCCCCGAGTCCGTTTTAAATACGGCCCTCTATTGTGATCAGAAGTCTCCCAGCATCGGGTCACAGGACTGCGGACAGAACCAGGAGCCTGGGTGGATTTTTTTTGCATATATGTGTGTGTGTGTGGGTGTCCGCATTGCTTGCAGTATGGCCACGAGTGTGTGTAGACAGGGGTCACTGGGGTGTTGCATAGGCATGTGCTCCCTGACAGGCCCCTGTCTCCCAGGGAGCAGAGGTCAGATGAGTGGAGGACAAACCGCTTTAACATGTGGCCTGGCACCTGGCCTGCATGTTTGTGTGTGTATGTGTGTGTGTGTGTGTGTGTGTGTGTGTGTGTGTGTGTGTGTGTGTGTGTGTGTGTGTGTGTGTGTGTGTGTGTGTGTGTGTGTGTGTGTGTTGTGGGGTTTCCCCTGAGTACTCCATCTGGGCCTCACACTCTGTGCCATTCTTCAGAGAAAGTGTTAATGATCCAAACAGCTCTTGCACTTTCCCTCCCGCCTCACCTCTTTATTTTCACCTTTCCTCACGCGTTTCGGATGCTTGTAATTAACAAAGCACTGCCGAGCTAAACGGGGGGATGTACTTAAGAATAGTTTGAAGGTTTCAATGCTATGCTACTTTAAAGGGAAATATTGCACTTTTTACTTTTTTAATTAAGAATTGGCATACGAAACATATTGGTTTATAAAATATGATGTTCTGGTTTAAGATTAGAGCAACCAAAAGTGTGTAAAACAGTTAAAAAGAGACCTACTTTAACCATCTATCTTAAAGTATGGCTTCCATGTTAATGCATAAACAATAATGATCTAATAATATAACACAGTACTGTTTGAGGACAATAAATAACAAAATCTTAAATTCTTTGATAATCCAATTTAATAAAAAGGGCATTTATTATGAGATTGTTTTCTTTAAAAATCTACAAATTCCAAAAGACACGTTTTTTTTAATGTTTGAATAAATTTGATACATTTTGATTCCTCCACTACTGCACTGCTACTCAACTTACATCACTAGTGCAGAACTACAACTCGTGGTGGAGTATTTCTACATTGTGGTGTTGCTGAAGTAAATACCTAAACACTATAGTTACCTGCTACTTTGCAGAAGCGGTCTTAAGAACATATAATGAATACATCAAATCTGATGCATTGTTATACAGTAAATACAACTATTGTACATGTACATGTATATGTGTGTAATACATCTGTTGTAATAATATGTATTAATATCACACAGTTTTAGTTTGGATGGGTATATTTTAGCTGAGAATACTGACACGCTCTTGCTTGAAATGCAGTATTTTACATTGTGGCATTGCTCCTTTACTTTATTAAAGGATCTGATTACTTCTTCCATCACTGCCTATAACCTGAGCATTTAGTGCTGTATAAATATCACATGATGGATCATGTCCTATACCACGGCCTCTTAATGCCATTAGCTTTCTTCAGCACGTCTTGTTCAGCCAATTGTGTGTGTGTGTGTGTGTGTGTGTGTGTGTGTGTGTGTGTGTGTGCGTGCGTGCGTGCGTGCGTGCGTGCGTGCGTGCGTGTGTGTGTGTGTAGGGTGACTGGAAGAGGGCTGTCAGCACTCAGCTTATGACCAACAAACACAACGCACACTCTGACCCTAGCTGTCCATCACACGGGCCCATCCCTATCCCTGTAACAGAGTGTGTGTGTGTGCTAATTCCTTCCAGTCTGATGGACCTGAGGGGGTTTCTACAGGTGCGTGTGTGTTTCTGTGTGTGTGTGTGTGTGTGTGTGTGTGTGTGTGTGTGTGTGTGTGTGAGAGAGAGAGAGAGAGAGGCACTTTCTGGTATTGGTTTTTATTCAATATGGAGCTATAAATCAAATATTTTTGGAACAAGAGATGTGAGATATTCTTTTTCTCTTCGCCCCTATCTCTGACAGAGGGATGGATCGGTCTTACCTGTTTTTGCTTCCTGTGTATGACAGGTTATCACTCCTGGGACAGATACAGAGAGAGGGGAGAATAAGGAAGAAGGGATGGAGGGTGATTGAGCGAGAGTGATGCTCCGTGGCTGATGTATCGGATGGCAGGCGAGGGGCTGGGGTGAGGGTACGGGGCTGGAGGGGGAAAGAGTGATTTAGCGCTGGCCTGTACTCTCCTCTCCTCTTATCCCTGCCCCGCTTCTTTCATGTCTCAACCCAGGGTCGACCCGCCTGCTGCCCCAGATGGTGCTGTCTGTCTGGGCTGCCCTCTACAGGATGTGCCCCCCACCTCACCCCCACAACTACAGACCTATACTCGCTTAATTGATTTCAGGGGGGAAGGCCCTTTTTCTCTTCTGTTTCACACACACACACACACACACACACACACACACACACACACACACACACACACACACACACACACACACACAGAGCTTGCCAACAGCTAGTGCCCCAGTACACACACACACATACACGCGGCTGGCGCTGTGCGCTGTCAACGCTAATTCAATTTGAGACGCGGGAGTGTAACTAACAGCAGGCCTGCAGAGTGTTTTACCATATGCACCTCACACACACACACACACACACACACACACACACACACACTTTCTCCTAACAGATCACTCCAACCACTGGTAGAATAATAATGTAATTCCACAGGTATTAATCTTAGATCTCCTCTCACCCTGTTTATCCTATTATCAGGACAGCCATCTTGTCAACAACTACAGAGTGACACCCTTCAACTTCACGGCCTGACCCAGGATCAGTTCCCACAAACATCCAAGTGAGCCTCACCGTAGATTACAGCCCGTTCATATGGAAATAACTGGCTGAATGCTAACAGAGTCAATACAAGCATGACTGAACCTACAGAAAAACAAGTTTAACGGAAAATAAAACAAGATATCACAAGTTAAAGATGAATTGTGCATAAAATACTTTGTTGTGGAGCAGCACACAATAATCCCAAAGAACACACACAAAAACATGCTAACAATTCTAGCTTAGTTTGGCGTGGTAGCATGTTAACATTTGCTACAAAGATAAGCTGAGGCTGATGGGAATGTCTGTTTTAGAGGTATTTAGTCAGACTGGACAATAAAAAAAAATGTGACCTGATATTGGCACTAAGTTAAACATGAACGTGGGCACTGGAATAGTCGGCACCTCATTTTAGCTGCGTTTTGAGCTCCAGAGAGCCAAACCAGGAAAAGACCAGAAGGCATGATGTATTTTTACAGTTCTGAAGTACATATAGTAAAAGAGAACTCTTACTTCCTGCCTCGGAGATTCACCATAATGTAATAATGTAATGGTGAAGGGGGGCACATCGTCCACACTACGCTCATGAGTGTCGACACAAGAGACCAGCAGACGGCCTCAATAAAGAGCAAGAGACGAGGCTGCATGTCCATGTTCACGGGTTGTTTGACTGTAAGAGATATCCGGGCGGGTGACAGGGTGAGGTGAGGGTCAAGCAGGATCAGGTGTGTGTTCCTGTGACAGAGGTTGTGCGGGTGTGAGCAGGAGATTGGTTAAATCTTAATGAAGCGGAGAGCGGGGATGGATAGGGCCAGCTGTGTCGCCGTGAGTGTGTGTGTGTGTGTGTGTGTGTGTGTGTGTGTGTGTGTGTGTGTGTGTGTGTGTGAGTGTGTGTGTGTGTGTGTGAGTGTGCAGGGAGACAGTAAAACTGATTAAAAGCAGCATTAACACATCTGACAGGAAGCAATGGTCAAGAGGTGAGTGGAAACTGGGGAAAGCCTTGGGCTGGAACGATTAGACACACACTGCGCTGCTGCGGCGGCAGATGGAAAGTGGGGAAAGCCCTGGGCAGCAGCGATTGGTCACACATGCCCGTCGATATCCGAGTAGAACCAATCAGCTCGGCTTCCTGTGTTTGACCTGACCCTTCATGCACAGTAATTGAATATTTCAAATGGGAGGCCGAGGAAGAGAAGAGTGAGGAAAAGAGCCGGTGGTGCCACATTCTATGACAGGCGGCGAGTCTCTTCACTGTCTACACTCACCACTGTCACACAAAACGGGTTGAATTGGGACAATAAAACAACTCTAAAAGGTATCCCACAAAGAATACATTGGAATATAGTATTCTTTTGAAAGATATATGTACTATACATTTGTGTTTAATTTCATTTTCTCTTTTAGAAGAACACAATTTAAACCTATAATATACCAGAAATATGCTGCTGGAAGATATATTTGCTGGAAGGTGTATTTTGGAGGTAAGCTATTTTTAAAGGTTTACTGGAATGAACAATGTAACAAATTACAGGGAACATTTATTTCATTTTCAATACATCTGCATGTTACTTATTAGCTTCAGTTTAGAATAATATTTTGACAAATAAAAGCAGCGAATCATCTCATGTGAGAAGCAGGAAATGGGATTTTATTTTGCCTGACAAAATTTCCGAAATGATTACTCAATTATCAAAACGATTTGCCAATGACTTTTCAGTCAGCCCACTAATACGTTTATTGTTTCAGCTCGAAGCACTAGTGTCATTCATTATGCATTTATTATAGGGAGCTTGACTTTTTATTTACTGCATGTTTAATTGTCCAGCCAGATAAGTGTTCCTGGTGAACAGCCTCTTGTTCAACTATAGCATCACATCACATAGAAATGATTCAGAAATTACAGACCAAGAAAGAAATCTCTGGACATGCCTGACCAATCCCCCTTGTTGCAATTAGAGCTTTTTCACAGAGCCAGCGTGTGTGTGTGTGTGTGTGTGTGTGTGTGTGTGTGTGTGTGTGTGTGTGTGTGTGTGTGTGCGCAGCTCTTCCCCCGTCGTGCAGAAGCAGACAGGTCGGCCAGAGGGACGGGACCACCGGCCGACCGGATCCCTGCCTGTCAGCAAGTAGAACTCCTCTAGGAACCCAGACCAGAAGGTGTTGACGGCACTGGAGGAAAGCCACTTGGTATCGACACCTGACACACGCACACACGCACACACGCACACACACACACACACACACACACACACACACACACACACACACACACACACACACATATACAAACGCAGGCGTCCCCAAGAGCAGTGCTCGCTCCAGCACATCTGGAGGAAGCATCTCTGCACACACAGTGGAGAGTGAAAATAGGCCCAGACCGACTCTCCCGGCTTTAATCACACTTAAAGGTTAAAAATAGATTCAAAACCAAACTTACTAAATAGATTTTGTGTCTCTGGCAGCAGAGGGACGTGGAATTTTAACTTCAGGCGATCCAACTCCTGCAGCAGAAATGACTGACAGCCGTTGGCTCACCTGGGGTCAGTGTTTTTAGGATAACTCCCTGCGACTGAGGACGCGAAGAAGCATGTGCGTAATGGAGACTTGTGTCAGTCTGGGGGCACTGATGATGATTGTGAATGCAGTTAAGTGTGTGCTGATGATGATTAGGAAGGACACAAAAAGGGGTCAGAGGTGGCTGAGTGTCACTCCGGAGGACTCCCGTCAGTTACGCGGCTGTTCATGTGTAGATATGTGTGTGTGTGTGTGTGTGTGTGTGTATGCGCTTGGACAGCACCTGTAATGGCTCCCAGCTGAGTAACGCCTCCTCCCCTGGGATGTGCTGAACTGTGTGTGTGTGTGTGTGTGTGTGTGTGTGTGTGTGTGTGTGTGTGTGTGTGTGTGTGTGTGTGTGTGTGTGTGTGTGTGTGTAATGAGGCACTGGCATGCGAGCGGCAGAGGGCCGCTTCCTCTACAGGTGACACCTTTGACCTCTCATCTGTTCCCTGTTGGGAAGACAGAAAGAGGAGGGGTAGTAAGATGGAAAAGGAGGGAAAGAGAGGCATGCTGGGATGCATAATTTGCCCAGAACATGGCTATCAACTGACAAAAAAACCTACAGGACAAGTAAAACGTGTTGAAAACTCTTTTAATGGTCTTTGCATACAAAGTGCGCGGTGAGCCGCTCGAGCCGTTTCCCGCTACAAGCAGAAAACCAAAGTATAATCCATCTTCCTCCAAAGCAACGGACAATAATCCCCATCATAGAAAAAATAATAATTTGAGTTTCAGCACCAAAAGCCAAAATGCAACAACACAGGAGGCCCGCACATCCTCAGTCAGGTAGCACTCAGCACTCACAACACGAGCACGCTCCTGTGGCGATCAGTCGGTGAAGCAGGCAGTAGATAAATAAATAAATATTGCTCCTTGAATTGCATATACAGTGTATAACCACTTTGTAATGAAGTATTAGCTTTTAAGTAGTGCGTTTTGTTCCTCAACAATTTGCCCATTCAGATCCAACGTGTGCCCCCTTAAAATGAGGAAACAGTAGTGTCCCATTGCTGAGCTAATAAATGATCAGAATACGTGTTAAACAGAAGTGTGCAAATGAACATTGTTATGGAGGAGGACCAGTGTGATGCTGTAAATATCTGTCTCCTCTTTCTGCTGCTCAGACAGCTTCCTTTACTTCTCTCGACAGAACAAACCTGGAACACGGAGCTTCCAGGCACATGGCGCCTTTTCTGTTGTTGTTGTTGTTGTTTATTCTCCACTCTTTCGCTCCCTGTCTCCTCTCGCTTTGCCCGCTCTCTCCTCCCTCCTTTTTCTCCGACATCACTATGGCACGTGGTCCCGCAGTCTGGACAGCCTCTGGGAGAGCTCATCCTGTTGACGACAACCAAACAGTGAAAACAGTGAGTGAAAAGACAGAGTGTCACTCAACCTTTTTTAGGCTTGAAAGGTGAAGTGTGTAGTTATGTCCTCCACAAACAGCGCACGTGGCCCGCTTGAATCGTGCCGATTACAATGGAAGTCCAGCGGCGAGTCGTCGTAATGGAAAACGTATCAAATCATCTTGAGGGACAACTCAAACACTATGACTCAGTAGCATTTCTGGTGAAACGGTTAACAGTAATATATATATCTATATATATAATATATATATATAGATATATATATACGTATACAAGGCATTTTACTCCGATTTTTCCGATGCTGTCAACCTAAAAACAAATAACAAGGACTACAAAGTAGAACAGAGGTAAGCAAAAACATTTAGCTACTATGTACAACTATAAATATTATTATATACTGTATACAAAAGTTTACATATCAACATAAAACACAACAACAATGAAATAGAGGTAATAGTGCAGTATATGACTGATCCTTGTTATGTTAGATCCCTGAAGTCTTGAACCTTATTCAACCTTTAATCTTAATCTTAAAGTGGAATATAAGGGGTGAATTGGCCTATTTGGGTACATTTTGGCACACAGTCTGTGCCATTCAAAATGTTTCTTAGTAAGTAACTGTAAAATTAATTTAATTTAATTTAATGTCACGTTTTATCAATCAGTTAGACCTCGATACGCGTTCCCATTCAAAGAAAACCATGATTTGACCAGCTCATGCCTTTAGGATGCGTGCAGTTCCACAAGTCATCCACCAGATAGAGACCTGGTCCAGGTTTTCACAGAGAAGGCTGTTTGATGCTGGAGGAAGGCCGTTTGCAAACGCTCCCCAATGCCATGTAAATGATCAAAAACGCTCCCGAGATATTGGAGTAGCCATTAGCAGCGCGGATAAACCCTCGAACACAGTTTTTAGTGGCTTTAGTCCACATGTTAGTGCATGTGAGCAAGCCCCACTGGCGAGCTCATGGCCGCCGCCCTGCATTATTGCAGAAGCGTAGCATCCTCCAGTTCCCTCTCCTGTACTCAACTTTTTTTCAGTGATGTACCCCCTGTGAAATATTCTTTCAGCCGAGTAACCCCTAACCAGCGCAAAATATTTTTTGCTTGAAAAAAATATGGAATACACATCGCTGTGCCATCAGTGTCTGATTTAATATATGATTTTATGATTTAATATTTAATGAATATATACAATTCAGTTTATGAACTTACCGTACTTTTCGGTTACAAGCCGCTACTACCTTCGGTCAGTGTCCCCGACAGCTCCCCGCTGTAGCCAGCTGGGGCTCCTGCTAGCGCTCCGTCACTTCCCCGCTAACTTCCGCTAGCTCCCCGAAAACCACCGAAGGTAGCGGGACCAGGCTCGACACCCGACTTGGGCTGCAGCGCTAACTAGCAGCGCTACTAGCTTGCTACAGCGGGGACACTGATCAGCCATAGGAGCGGCTTGTAACCCGAAAAGTACGGTAAACTTGTATTTTATTGAATATTTATTAAATAACTATTCTTAAAGGATTTTTGAATGGATGCTAATTTTAAATATATTTGTTAAAAATCTCACGTACCCCCATTTGAGAACCACTGGTGTATAGTATTATATATAGTAGATATATGATAGTAATATTCTATAGTATTGCCAAAGTTGTTCCCTACACCTTAATACCCCAAGGCAGGGCACCCAGAACAATAATATCAGCGATATTATATATTGGAAAATCAAGACCAAACATTCAAAGAAAATCATTACTGCCTCTTTATCAATTAATTAATTTGATGTAACCTAAAGTTACAACTGAGTTAAGTGTTACTTTTGTTCTCTGCAGACCTTTAAAAGCAAAGCGTTGAAATAGCTTGCATTATAAAACACTTTTCAGGCATTTGGATTTTTTTGCGTTTTTAGCACATACAGTGTATGGCCATAGTGATAGATTGTATTTTACAGTACTGGTAGTGGAGCGTGAGCTACGTGTGTGTGGTGATATTAGATCTACAGGACCACCGTGGCGCTAATCCACAGTTCGTTTATGTCTATTCCTGCTGGGCCACAAATAGTCGTGTGACTCCTTGTTTTGGTTGATGGAGTTGCATTACACCTCTCATCCCTGCATTACCAAAAATACCTCTCGGGACCCGTCGATCCAAGTATACTCCATTGGTCACAGTGTGTTTGTTTTGTAGAAACTTCTGTCTGTTACAACATCAGTTGTCAAAAGCAGCTCTACTATTATATCTTTCAATGAGAGAGAGTGAAACTCAGTGTTATTAATTGATGCGCTGATACAGCATGATTAAAGACCAGCTCATCTCCTCACCTGAAGATACCATTAAAGACACTCACAGAATGGAAGACCACTAAGATGCTTCGGCTACATTCACACTAATAGCGAACGCGGGTGTTTACGTCATCGTTTCCAAACTTATCCGTCCTCGGGGAAAGTTTTTAAACCTATTCGTTTTCGGTGCTCTGAAACTCCGGCCCAGTGTGGGAGCGCAGTGTAATCGTTGCAAAAGATATGCGTTTTTAAATGGAAACGCAGTAGTGTGCACATGGCGTAAATTAACAGACAGGCCTGAGCTGCTCCGACTCATTATCACCTTTTCCCTGCCCCCAGCTCCCATCAGCACATAGTACAACACCATAAAGCGTATGTCCGCTGGATGTAATTAATCCGATCCTTATCATAAACAATGTTAAAAAAAAACTCTGTACTGTATTAAAGTTGGGATACAGTCATACTCAACTGTCACTCATCCTCTCCAGCTTAGTCTTTGTATTTTTTTCTCAGTGTCGCAACCTGTCACACCCAGTGTTCCCTGTCTGGGACACGTTTCAGTTACTCAAGGAGCGATGTTGCATTACATCCTGTGCGTGTGTTTCATTGTCTTTGGGTGGAAAGATCCACCCAAAGACAATGAAATGAACTAAAACCCCAAAAAGTGTAAGTTTACTCAGGTAGACTAGTAGAGTCTTCTCAGAAATTCCCAGTACAATTTTCATCACACTAAAATAAAAAGTATATTCTCAAACTCACCATTAATATTCTGTGATTAACTTCTGTGTTCATCACTACAAACAAGCAATGTCTAAATACAGGTTGATTTGGCAGACCTGTAACCGCCACTCTACAAATGAAATTTCCCATTTATTATCATATTTATTGGGGCAAAGGCAAAAATAACTTCAATCTTTTATTTTTGAAAGGAAGTCTCACTAGCAAACAAATGCCAACAGCTGCTTCTATATTTCATCAAATATAATCTATAGAACAGGTCTACACCTTGTTCTTTTATTAAACAAACTAAATGGCCTTGTCTTATTGATGTTATCTACACAACGGCATGTCATTTCTGTCTCATGGTTTACAACTTTCCTCTCCAGCGGACAGAGAGCGTAGAAAAATATGTCGCGTGAAAAGCAGATAACTATATCTGCGTTTTTTAAACGCTCCCAGGGTGAAGATGCAACAGTTCATGTATTTGCAGGTCGAGACAAACATCCGCAACAGGCTGCAAAGGAGACCCTCTTGCTGGCCACAGACGATGAACCCGAAAATGTTTTAGAGCCACCTAACCAATCGTAGGAGGCAAGCGCTTCAGTGGGGTGTGACTTTAAATCTATATTTCAGTGAGAATAGTTCATATGTAACATTAAGACAATAAAGATGATGTGTGAATTCTGTTTTTTAAACTAGCGATAGCGTAATGATAAGAGTGGACGTGTTACCTGTTCTGTCGATGCCACAGATGAAGCCAGCGAGGACGTCTGGCCTGCAGGAAGCTCCAGGTTAAGATCCAACCTAGAAAAACAAACAAAAAATGTAATTTGTCTGTTTTAACAAGTAGGTACAGTTTGTTTCTTTTTCTAATTCCCATAAATTGTATGGCTTATTTCAGTTTTTCAAACTGTTTGCAGGGCTACTCACCCCGCTTCGTCAGCCATCTCATGCAACAGCGTGTCCACTTCCGTCTAGGCAAACAACAACATGTGTTTAGAAGACTCGATGAGTGTGTGTGAGTGTGTGTGTGTGTGTGTGTGTGTGTGTGTGTGTGTGTGTGTGTGTGTGTGTTCCCTGCTATGTGAGAGGACGGCGGCCCTCACCTGAGGCGTCGTCAGAGTGGTGGTGGTACCCATCGTGTCCTCCATCTGAGCCGTCTGCACGTCAAGAGTTTCAAACTGGTTCTCAAACTTGTCCATTAACGATGAGATCTGTGGAGAGGGAGAGAGGAACCCTCAGATCAACACGTTCGGTTTCACTTTGCTCGCGTCTGTCTTATGTCAGTCAACTCTTTTACCTTCTCCAAGTTCATACTTTTCAGTGTGGCATCCATGGACTTGACCACTCCAGACATGGATTTAGATACCTGGGCAAAAACAAAAAACACACACCAATCAAATCAAATTAAGTCTCACGTTATACTGGTGCTTTAAAAAGAAGAAGGAACAACTAATAATCTGGATATTTGACAGTGGACAGGGAGAAGCTGTTGACATGGCTCAGCTTGACGTGCTGTACCCTTATATTGCCACTAGGTGTCACTTTCACCTTTTAAACCAGATACCTTGTCATGGCTACCTCTCCTACTAATAGCATCTCTAATGTCTCAAAAAGGAACAATCTTCTCAAAAAATTGGCCAACAGTTGATCAAATTATGGTAAAATGGGTTTATTATCAGTGCTATTGTGTTCATGCCTTATGCGACAGCCAACGGTGTTACATAGAGAGGGGTTTTCAGCCGTACGCCATCTCACACATTTCTAGAGACGCTATTAAGTTCTATTCTATGAAAGGATGCCTGTCGTATAGTGAACATGAATGAGAGTCTTGTAAAGAGGCTCTCATAAGAGCAAGAAGCTAATAGCCTAAAGTCTGAAGCACAACTAATGACATTATGTAATTGTCGGCTTTTTGTTTGCATGTCTGCCATAGCCTTTTCTCCTTTGTACGGGACTTGTTTTTCAAAGAGTGAAGGACAACTCTTGGACTTTACCCTGATATGGGCTTTACTTTTCAGCTCTTCGCCTCCTGAAATAAGATGTAGTCCTCAAAACATACACCTTGAAAACCGCATGACCCGTAAACACCTGGTAAATATAAACACCCACATCTATTGCAGTGGTATCAGGTAAAAGCCACGCGATTTCTACATCTCTGTCAGTGTTGAGACAGGAGATGGTTGTGTGAGGGAAGGGGGTGACTGGGCTCTGGCTGTTGAGGCGCCCACCGTGGCTCACTGATCATTTTATTTATCACTTATGATTGCAATCTAATAAAAGCAGAAAAAGGCACCCAGGAAATAATCAGCCCCCCATCACCACCATCAAACAACAGACACCTCCCATATATATGTATATATATACATATATATATATATATGTATATATATATATATATATATATATATATATATATATATATATATATATATATATATGTATATATATATTGAGTGTTCAAGAATTGACAGAACGGGTTATAGTACAATAATGATTATTTATTTAGCAATTACATACATGAAATGCATACCTAATACAAGGCCTTGGACTCCGCTCCCCTGTCTGTCTGCCCTTCACACGGTCAGCACGCCTCAGGATGAGTGAGCCCCGAACTCAGAGAGTAAAGGGTTCTTATCCTCTTTCTATCTGACTTTCTCTTTTTTCTGACTCCAATGCTTTTCAAATATTCCCAGTGAAAAACACACAACCCAGGTTCCCAGACAACTACCCTTGAAACACTGTTGCTCTCTCCTCAAGGCCGGATACAGGACGAGGGTGAATAGATGAGTTTGCACCTACTGATAAATTTAATTAATAGTTGGAACAATGAACACAAGACCCGTGTGTGAGACTCATATCATGGTTCTCTTTCAAGTGTGCTGCTTATTTTCATTGGACGTCCCAAACTTTATCTGACAGACAGGGGAGTAAGAGTTCTGCGGTTTCTCACGCCTGAGACACACACACATCCTTCAGCTTTAAGCAAGCATTATCTTAAAAACAGAATATTCAGCCAATGCTGTATTAATCATAAACAGAGTATTCAGCCAATGCTATATAAATCATAAATGCTCTTCAATATATATATAGATAGATAGATAGATAGATAGATAGATAGATAGATAGATAGATAGATAGATAGATAGAATGTTTATATCTGTTTATACTGTTTATATTGTCTTCATCATATTATCCACCACATTGCACTGCACCTTAACTGCTTCTTTTGCACTCTGGATAGATGCAAACTACATTTCGTGTGCAATGTGCAATGACAATAAAGTTGAATCTGAATCTGAATAACAACAATATAAAAAAGAAGCACCCCCTGAAAGGGTTTTTTCTATTTTTTGGGAGCGTTTTTCCTGATCCGATGTGAGGTCCTAGCTAGGGATGCCGTATGTGTACAAATTGTAAAGCCCTCTGAGGCTAATTTGTAATTTGTGATTTTGAGCTATACAAAATAAACTGAATTGAATTGAATTAAACTTTCTGCCAACTACCTGACCCAGAAGTTATTTTGGAGGAAAAAATGGATGTGTGACTGCAGTAAGTCGGCAGGGCGTGTTTTTCACTGTCGTTTTTGTGCTACGCAACATCAGAAAGCAAGGCAAGTCTTCCACAAACCGTTGACCTGCAAGCCTGACCTGGTTCATAGTGACAGCGGTCTGGACCCTGGAAGCCACGGCATCCACACGTGCACTCATTCTCAAGAAGTTAATGGACTGGTGCTTCTGGCGGATGGCATTCTCTGCGTGGATCTTGGCTGCCTCCAAATTGCCCTTCTGGATAGCCTGAGAAGCGAAGGAAACAGGAGAGCATATCTGACTTAACACAGAGTATAGCAGGACCGATAGGCCAGCGTGCCCCTGCATCCGTGTTCTCTAAAAAACGCAGCTTAATAACCTGCTTAACTTTGGCCTTTTCTGACCCTTCGTCTTTGTCACATTTCTTGGAGTTGCGTTGAAGCTCCTTGGCAGCAAACTTGAGGTTGAACAGGTGTTCTGTATGGCTGGTCAAGGAATAGCTTATTTTAGTAATGGTTATTTCACTTGAATTATAAGAATACACGAGTATGAAGTGAATCACTCCAAAACATTGAGCTAATTCAACCTAAATCAGTGCAGGCAAGGCTATAACTGTTTTTTTCCCCCTAAACAACTGAAAATGTAACCAAAGAGTCGTGAAATTAGCACATCAATGTTTTCCTTCATCATTGAATGACTAGACAGAAGTTGCAAGCTAAGGAATAACACGATTAGCTGTCAATGCCACATTACATTCGTCTAGCTAACGTTACTGCTCGGCAGCTGCACATCTAACGTGATGCATAGACTACACGGATACTCTCCATTTTCGACATGATGCAGGTCTCTCTCTCTCTGAGACAAACACTCTGGCTGGTTATGCACAGATTATTACCCAGAATTGTTTGTTTTGATTCTTTTTTCAAGCTATTGTATCTTCGCCACTGTAGCGAGGCGAGAGGCTTCACCTGTGCGTACTTCCGCATTTGCTCATCATCCGTTCTGTAGAGCGGGAGAAACGTTATCGCATTTGTCTTGAAGACAAAACTACCTCCCGGCCATTGTTGGGACGTTTACCTTCGAGCAAGCCTTTGTAATTTAGTACGGTAATACACATGTGTGTACCGCTTATTCAACGTTTGAAAGTAAGTGTGTGTGTGTGTAGGGGCTCTGTGTGGGGGCTGTGACGCATGCGCAGCCCATGACGTTGAACGAGCGTGAACTATTCACGAATATTCCTTCCTATATGTATCCGTTTTGTATTATATGCCTAGCCTTTGCTTATATTATAGATACACGACACAATATTAAACAGATGGTTCTAAATGCGATATGAATTGTCATCCGTAGACTACAGGGTCGATTTGCTGTAACGACGGCGCTGGACCCACAGACGTGTGGCTCGACCGCGATACGTGAACCATCTTGGTGTATCTTCGTCTTTGAACACATTTGCCACTGTCTACTTTCACCGTCGTCACACGGTCACGATTTTGCACGGCGCTCTCGCGCCTCCTACGTCACGACCGTTTGAGCGGTGGACGGGCGCGCGTGTCCAAAGCAGACAAGTTCCATCCAGGCTAAAAATAGTTTGTACCCGGTATCGGTAGGTTGTGCTACACACGTCTAGTGACGCAATTCGTGCTTTCTTCTTCTTCTTTTTTTTGGTGAGGGAGTGAATTGACCTTTTCTACCGAGCCACTCGCGTTTTAACGCTTTTAATCACGTGTATGTTCACTTTGCACATTAACGTGGTTAAAACTTGTTTTCGTAGATCTCTGCCTGAGGAGAACTGTTTGGCGGGAACACATACGGGGACATGGGGGGGATTTAGGATAGTTGTTGTTGAAGAGATGAATAGACGGCAAGAAAATGCAGCATGAGGGGAAAAGGGATTATCGGTTGTCCAGAGAGAAGGTTCCGGTGTGTGCGGGGGATTAACGGCTGGGTCAGGGGGGGAGCGGCACGATGACTCATCCTGATGATACTCTGCGTGGACACGGCGCCAGATATAACGATGAGAGTGAAGAAGTGAATGAGAAGTGTTTTTCCACAAATGCTCCCCTAAAAAACAGCCTGCGCGCGCACGTACCCCGACGCGCAAGCTCGCTATACACGCAACACAAACAGAGAAGTCCTGGCCCTCAACACCAGCGCGGCCATGTTGTGACACGCGAGGTGAAACTTGTCCTAAAAGTTAACTCACTCCGAAATGTTGGAGTTATAATACACCTGTTAACACCTCCAACACACAACTTCCCCCATAGCCGAATGTGTACACACACACGCACACATGCACGCGCGCACACACTCCCCAGTCATGACTGAATGACGGCAGGTCGCTATGGAAACTGCGTTACGCTCCGGGCGGCCGGAGGAGAAAACAAGAGCGCGAGGACTCGTTCCAGTCTTCATTTCAGCACCACGCGAGCTCTGGATAGCGCCCGGATGAGCTCGCGCACATATTCTAGCCTCGCGTGCCTTATAAAGGACAGAGCCGCATCAAGAGACACGCAGACCCACGTTCAACAGACACACTGCGGATCTGACGCTCAGTGGACACCAACGGTTTAGTTCCGCCGCCACGCCGGGAGCCGCTCGCTCCCTCCAATGCCACAGCAACAGGTATAGAACCCATCATTCACTTTGTGTATGTGTGTGTGGCCGCACGGAGTTCACACGCCGGTGTTTAATGTGTTTTTAATCCTGGTGCTCTCACAGGTGCATCTGCCCTTTAGTCCTCCAGGCACTTAATTGCGGTTAATTGCCCTCACCTGGTATGTCAGTCGTGAGGTGATTACAGTGAAGACCGGCAGGGCTCTGCGTCGGTTCCAGTACAGTTTGTAGGCAGCGGCTGACTGTGAAGCAAACGCAGACACACAACTACAGCCAGTCGGTTATTTTATGGGGAAACAACTTCCATTATGTTTTGTTATACCAGCACTGTCGGGGCACAGGGTTGGAAGGGACATTTTACAGAACCTATAGACTCATACATATTTTAAACAACATTTCTGGTCAGCAGACATTGCAATCCCATTTTGTAGGGCAACATAACAAAGAATGGGTTGTTGCCTTATTGTTCATGATCATGACTTTTTTTAAGTGAATGGAAGAGAAAGAGAAATATATATGTATGTATGTATGTATGTATATATATATATATATATATATATATATATATATATATATATATATATATATACATATAGAGAGAGAGAGAATTAATTTGAGATATAAAGCACAATATCACTGTATAATAATAATAAATAACACAGCTCTATTCTGGCTTTATCTGGAGTTTTCTTGACACAGGACATGGCTATCTTGTTTCCTTGTATACTTAAAGATGTTATACACCAGATGCAGAAACCTAACTTTACAGAGCACATTTGTTTGTGTTTGTTTTAGATTCGGTGCAGCGCATACGAGACCCTCCGTAGCCTATGTGCTGTGTTTTCAGTGGCCATAGATTATGTGCGAGCTGAGCCGATACGCCTGGATGAGTCACTCAGGCTGCAAGTTTGCAGAAGAGTGCGATGGGGGAGGGTGGGGGGGATACAGGGACTCGCTGGAAAACAGTCCCGCAGTGTGTCTCTGCCTCCTCATCCCATTGTTCCATACGACCATGTGTCAACACCTCGGACTGTGTTCATGGGCTCTGGACGTGTGATGTACTGCTTTATGCAACTTAAAGTTCACCTCGACAAAGTGAGGCACTGAGAGACGTCTCATCCGCAACAGATTTGAAGGAGATTTGTGTTCTCAGACTCAACTTCTTTGTCTTCTGGTAAGCACACTCAGTTCTTTTTTAGAACAGAGACGTTGCCTTCTGCAGCTTCACAGACGCTACGGAGTAAAGTGCTGCTCTTCAGTAGTCGTAGAATTGTGATGCAACGTGGATTAAAGATTATTTATTTTTTAAATGACTCCCTGTAATAGATAGTTTGTGGTTATTACAGAGTATAACTCTGATGTCTGACAAACTGCTACCAGAAAGCATCCCATTACTGCTCATTAGTATCCCAATGTTTACCCTGCATTGACAAATCATAGCAATCAGCAGCATTCAGCTGCAGCACTGACTGACATCTATTGATTAAAGCAAACAATAGATCATAATGGGCGGCTGTGAACCACGGTGCAGAAGCACTCGCCCCCTGAAACACTTTTACATGCGCCCCACAAACACACACTCAATCATAGAACAGAGACTTGGTTAGGCAAATGCTGTTTGGCTTATTGGAAAATATGTCCAGTTTGTGGGAGATTGATTGATGGAGTCTGGATGGTGAAAGGCTGCCAAACAAACATAATTGCCTGGTATTAAATCCCACTTTGTTCCAATTTGTGTAACAGTTTACAAAGGTGTTATACAAAAGCCTGTGTGCACTCACGCAAATGTGTGCTGGGGTCTTTGTTTGTAACGCATACAAATCATGTGCTGCACTCACGCACAAAAACAGATGCGTGTCTTTAATTAGTGACGTTGGTGTGATTAATGCAGTCTGCCGGTGATGACTCATTCAGCTTAACCCTTGCTCCTCTGGTGGAAACAATCAATACACAAAGATTTACGATGCCTCCACGAGTCATTATTTTAATTATTATCATGTTAGCGTAATAGTAAAACACACTATTATTGTTATTATAATCTTATATTATACTTTTTTTTGTTATTCCGTGGGTGTTTTTAAAAGAATCGAAACAGATCTGACTGCGATGGAGTGCAAACAAAGGGACTAAGTGATATAAGTCTTGGGTGGTAAGCAATATAATGTGTTTCAGATTTTCTTAATTTGTTGTGATCTGGTTGAGCAGTGGAAGACTCTTTGTGCCCAGCACAGCTACGTGGAGCGCTCCATGTGTCAGCTTGTCAACACAGCAGTTACATTAGCATTGTGGAAAAGCTGTCAGCCAAGCTGTGACTTGCAGACAGCAGACTGGCAGGGAGTGTGCATATGAGTGTGAGAGAGTGCTAAATGTGTGTGAGAGAGACCGACAGACAGAGAGAGAAAGAGAGAGATCAACATATAGCCCAGTTTATATGGCAGTTGTAATAAACTGTCATTGTTGTCCTCCTCCCTCCTTCCTTCCCTCCAGGGCAGCAGCATGTCTGAAACTAAATCCAATCAGCGGTTCCACAGTCTGAACGCTGAGCAGGTGGAGGTCCTCCACCAGGTTTTATCGGAGGCGGTCCCAATCCACGGCCGCGGGAACTTCCCCACGTTGGAGCTGCGTCCGCGAGACATCATCATCGCCGTGCGGGCCCGGCTGCAGCAGCAGGGCATCGCGGTGAGAGACGTCCGTCTGAACGGCTCCACGGCCAGCCACGTCCTGGTCCGAGACAACGGAACCAGCTACAAGGACCTGGACATCATCTTTGGAGTGGAGTTGCCCACTCAGGAGGAGTTCCAGGTACGATCACTGTACTGCTGGGTTAGGGCAAATGAAGCAGTAATAAGAGTATGTAATGTGATAAGAGGAGAGCAATTCAGTTCAATCCCCGGCATTAAGCAGCAGTCATTCTGCTGTTGAGCACAGCAGGGTCTATACCTCTAGGGTGTTGCAGTAATGTTTTCTGTTGTTGCTTTTTGATAATGATGTTATTGCGATCCTAATCTAAATCTAAATTGCAGAACATTATACCATTAGGATGAATCAATTGTACTGGCTTTAATATATTGTAGCTGCATTATACAGCAACAGTTCAATGATACGAGGAGAAATTGCACTCAGGTTGCAGTCATTAGTTGTAGCTGTCATGTTGTTGACCTTTCCTCCTCCCAGGTGATCAAGGAGTCAGTGCTGGGCTGCTTGCTGGACTGCCTGCCTGCTGGGGTCAACAGGGAGCGGATCAGCAGTGCCACAATGAAGGAGGCCTACGTCCAGAAAATGGTCAAGGTCTTCAACGAGCACGACCGCTGGAGCCTCATCTCCCTCTCAAACAACAGTGGCAAAAACCTGGAGCTCAAATTTGTGAGCACGCTGAGGCGGCAGTTTGAGTTCAGCGTTGACTCTTTCCAGATCATTCTGGATCGTCTCCTCGAATCCTACATGCAGCAGGAGTCCCAGCACAAACACGGCACTGTCGATCTTAAGGGCCAGCCGGCAGAGAATCAGAATAAAGACTCTCCCTCTCTGCTCAAACAGGCCACCGCTCCAGAAACAGAGAAGCCCTCTGGTAGAGACCTGTCCAACAAAGAGGGGGCATATATCAGCCAGACACAACAGAGAGATGAGGTGCCCGAAAAGGAGTCCCAGACAGAACTCTCACAAGAAAATTTAAACCAGACAAAACACTCCGAAGTTGAAAAAGACAACCAAGTGAAAACACCTGTGGAGCTGAAAGAAGCGTCAGAACACAAAGAAACCTTCAGTGAGACAGACTCCTCTGACCAGACATCTGCAAACCTTTTGTCAGAAAAGACACAAACCTCTGAGAACGCTGAACCACCGAGTCAGATTGAGCTCAGACACGAGCCGGAGCTCTCGGACGACACCGAACACTCCACAAAGGTAGAAGAGTCAGAGCAAACCCAGCCCTGCGATGACCAACAGGCAGCACATTCAGATCACAAACAGCTCTCTGTCAAGGAAGAACAATCCAACCACACAAAACCCCCCGATGAACAGAGAGCACTCACAGAGCAGACGGAGCAGTCCGAACCGCCAGAAACCTCAAACAAAACCCAGACGGAGTCTCTGAACCTGCCAGAAGAATGTCACAGTGCAGACTCCTCCAACAGCGAGGATCAGAGGAGCGACGAGGAAGATGAAACACAACATGTGACCGCTGCAGACTCGAGCACATCTTCACATGCGGAGACGGAGACGCAGTTGGCAGATGAAAGAAAAGTAGAAACAGACACCGGCGAGCGAGCAGACAGCACAACTGAGACGGAAAGAAGTGAGATGACAGAAGAGATTTTAGCATCCGAAGCAAAAAACGTAGAAGACGCGCAGGGTATCCATTGTTGCTGCTCCACCTCTTCCACGTCGCTTACACTTCACAACACGGAGCCCGCCGGCACACAAGATACACCGGAGACTCTCGGCACATTACACGCAGATGAAACCCTGAACGTACTTGATGCCGTCAGCCCTGCAGATACTCAGGATATTTTACCTGCACCACCTGGCCTTGTTTCTGACAAAAATACCTCCTCCTCTCCCTCTTGTAAGGCCTCAGAGAGACTATCTCACATGGTGGTGCTCAAACACGCCTCTCCCAAACCCCCTCGGAGGATGTGTAGGAAGGTGAGCCCCACTCCCAGTCCATTCTCTGAAGGCGAAACGTACCTAGATCCAAACCCATGCCCCAGCCCCGAACCGGAGATAGATTTGAACCCAACGCCAACCGCTCCCAGTTCAGACCCTACAACGACCCCAACAACCAGTATCGCTAGTAACACAAACCCTGAGTCTGAACCCACCCTGTCCTGTAACCTAGACCTCACCTCAGCTCCTGATCCAGCCCCTGATATCATCTCCACCTCTGCTGTGGTCTCCGTGTCTGGGTTATCTCAAGAGCCCTCGTCCCCTCAGCTAATCACGGAGAGTTGGTGTGAGACAAGTCTTCAGAGCTTAGAAGAGACGCCGGCTACACATGCGGCTCGTGATGAGCAAAGCCAGGCCTCCCCTAGTGAGACCGACCCTGCGTCCGAACAATCAGAGCCTCTTGACCCGGTGGACGCGTCAGCGTCGCACGCCGATGCGTCCGGCTCAAACCCCCTGGCACCTGCACATACCTCAGAAGTTGAGCTGAGTGACGAAGAGGAGAACAGGGAACCAGGGAGCGAAACGGTGGACTTGAATCCGCCAAACGGCAGCCCGGAAGAGACCACGCTTAGTTCCCCCTCCTCTCCCCACTGTGCGACCCCTGTTTCCTGTCTCACGCCTCCTGTGCTGAGTCTTTCCCCTCCTTGCTTCACTCCCCCATGTCTGACCCCTCCCTCTCACTGCCTCTCATCCCCACTGCTGAACCCCATCAGCCCTGCTACCAGCGTTAGCTCTCCACCCCTGAGTTTCAGCCCTACCTCCTCCTGCCTCAGCTCACCTCCTTACCTCACCCCTCCTTTGCTTAGCCTCAGCCCTCCTCCGCTCTGTCTTAGCCCTCCCCTCCTCTGCCTCACTCCGCCGGTGGAGTCAGAGGACCTTGTACCTCAGGTATCTTCAGACATGGCGCCTTTGATAGTGAACACAGGCACCGAGGAACAGATTAAAGAGTCCTCCCCTCAGCCAGGAACTCCTGACGTAAAGTCGGAGGATAAAAAGGAGCACGATCATAGCTCGTCGTTGCCTCAGGTTGCGGAGCCCGTCTCGTTTCCAATCACAATCCCGAGCTCCACCACACATGTGCTGCCTCACTCTCAGCCTGAAGACCCAGGGGAAACCACCCCTCCAAAAGCCGACGAGGCGTCCAGCTCGGTGCCTGAGAACAAAGAGGCCTCTAAGGTGACCGCAGTCATGCCCGAACAGAGCATTGCGCCACAGGCTTCTGGGTCCGTCCCTGCTGTCGAGGTCTTGGCAGAGAGCATGTACGGTGACTTTGAGGCAGCCATGGACCACCTGCGCTACCGCCTAATCGCCACCAGGAACCCCGAGGAGATCCGAGGTGGCGGCTTGCTGAAATACAGCAACCTGTTGGTCAGGGACTACCGACCAGCCAGCGAGACTCAGATAAAGACACTGGAGCGCTACATGTGCTCGCGCTTTTTCATCGATTTCTCCGACGTGCAGGAGCAGCAGAGGAAGATCCTGTCCTACTTGAAGAACCACTTCATCGGCGAGGAGAGAAGCAAGTACCAGTACCTGATGACGCTGCGCCGCGTGGTCGACGATAGCACCGTGTGTCTGATGGGACACGAGCGGCGTCAGACCCTGAACATGATCACGGTGCTGGCGCTGAAGGTTCTAGGAGAGCAGAACATTATCCCCAACACAGACCATGTGACGTGCTTCTACCAGCCCGCGTCGTACCTGGCCGATCACAATGCCCCCTATTTAGCAGAACCCAGCTACTGCAGCTACTACATTCCCCAAGGGGGATCCACTCTGCTTTACCAGCCGTACCCCTTACACCTGCACACACAGACTGGACTGGTCTAGAACACACATGTCATCACGCAAAACACACAATCGAAGCAAAGGGAAGGTGCTTTTCACAAGGAAATATAATCCAGGGATAAACTGTTTGGTCTATAATAGACCTATGGGGGTGGGATTGAGCGGGTTTTTACAGTAAACTCCCTGTAAGGTTATAATATGATTATATGTAATTATCTGGGCTTTGTGGGAAAATAATAATTCTTCCGATTATGTTAAAATTCCAGAAAAT
This sequence comes from Myoxocephalus aenaeus, assembly GCA_038501785.1. Lineage (NCBI taxonomy): Eukaryota > Metazoa > Chordata > Actinopteri > Perciformes > Cottidae > Myoxocephalus > Myoxocephalus aenaeus. The sequence continues at coordinate 8,288,716 of JBAMJR010000025.1, forward strand.
GCTTTATGCACTGCATGAGTCATAGCCCTTTGGTCTCCACGGGAAACCGGCTGTGCTGTTGGCATTCACACACATGCACGGACACACACACACACACACACACACACCTCCCACTTCCAGGTTCTTGAATTCTTGTACTCTTTTCATGTTCTTACTGTGTTGTTCTTAATGGGTTTGTTCAGAATGTGGACCTTGCCTGTGGTTGATATTGTGCATGATAAATTAGGACTGTTCTCTCACTGCCAAATACTGTGTGACTACTATGCTTCTTAAACAGTTCAATGTAACTTTGTTAATCCTTTACTGAAGAGTGTATTCTGATAAAAAAAAAAAAAAACACGAAAAACTGAGGGACAAGTCTACAGTGCTTTTATCAGAACACACACGTCTGCTCAGCACACACAAACAACACTGTATACTGTACACACACAACGTTAGACAATGCATGAGTAGCTAAATATATAGATCACATCCTAAAATCAAAGCAAAGGCTTTTAATTTAATAAGAATCGATCTATTTTTGCAAGACTTTCCAAGATAATACTAAACAGACTGGTTAGAAAAACGCCAACAACAATGCCTTTGCAATAGACTGTACAGCGTATTGATTACAGTATACCGTGTGCCGATACACTGCATTGTTTTCAGGTAAATTGTGTTAAGATGTCGTGCTTGATTCCTTTCCCCTTGTGGAGTCCTTTCTGTAATCATGTGAAGTACTGTACCATCTAGTGTTGATTTATTTCATGCTAACGTTTACTCTGTGGAGGTGGTCAGGTTACAACCATCTTTGGGTCATCTCCAAACATGGCAGACGCAGCTCTCTGCCTAACACCAAGGGATTGCATTGAATCTACATATACGAACAAGTTCAAATCCTCCTCAGACCCGTTTGAATCTAAGTTCAAAGCCGCACGACAGCAACTCTGACCAAAGATGGTTCGGTAGGGAAATCAAGTGCCTCAATGTGAGACATCAGTGGCATGTCTTTATCTCACTGCATTGGGGTGTTCATGGGGTGGGGGCGGGGGCGGGTGTGTGTTCAGCTGTTGACCCCTGTTATTGCTGCCCGTTTTGATGTGTTATTTAATGTAGTCCTTTGTTGTAGTTTATTCATGTACGTTTTGATAAAATAAAGGGGAAACTCAACAAACCTTCAGAAAATGTAATTCTTTCCAAAGAGGCATGAAAGACAAAAAGAATCCCAACACCTCCCCCATGCTTACGTATATATCCTCCCTATGATTGAGCTCTGCAATGATCCACTTATGCGTGACCGTCAAAATCACGCCGGTGCCCAGGAGAGCCACCCGAAGCTGTGAAATGATGTCTGCGCGAGGCCTCTTATCGCAAATCAACTGTCCTTCAGATGCGTTTGGACCCGAATGACGCACGGCCGACGCAACACAGCAGCCTCAACAACGTGTAAATGTGAGGGGAGTATGGGGCGCGAGGTGTGAGACTGAAACGCTCGACGGGGGAGGAGAGTGTGTGTATGACTGTGTGTGTGTGTGTGTGTGTGTGTGTGTGCGCTTCAGATGGGAATATGTGCAGAGTCGGCATCAGGTGGTCCCCTTCTCCGCCGGGTAATTGAAGAGGCCTCGTATAATGAAACGATAGGGCTCCCCTCCTTACTCCCACATTGCCCCCATCTTTTTCCTCCCACTTCACCGCCACTGATAAGTCATGGACACAAGGCGGGACGGGGGTGTCTCTTTCCAGAGACGGGGGTTTGATGGCAGGTATACTTGGCGCAGTCACACATCATCTATTTACACACACCGCAGGCTTGCTTGTGTGCGTGGAAGCGTGTGGCTCGCAGGGAGAGGAGGAGAGCGTGTGATCTAATAGGGTCCGTATCAGCGTCTCACAGACCTCCGAGACACGCGTGTCCACTCGGGGGTTTCCATAGAGACAGAGACGGGCAGCGCGGTGGGTGGAGAGCATGACGGAAGACAGGGAAGACCCACACAGAAATGAGGGGGTGAGAGATTTTTTTTTAAATGGAGAGAGAGAGAGAAAAGAGGTGGGTGAAATGAAAGAAAGATTGAGAGGGAGAGAGATGGATGGATGGAGAGAGTCGAGGGGGAGACATAAAGCAACGGACACAGAGAGCGAGGAATATAGATAAAGAGAGGAGAGAGGAGCAGGGGAGTTTATGGGGAGAGCGTGGGAGGTTGTCAGGCCTTCAGTCACAGGGGAGTCACTGTGAGGTGGCTGCAGTGACGGCAGCAGTGATGCTACAGAGAGCAGGAGCACACATGTACACATGCACACACATTGTGCTAATGGCCCTCAACAAAAAGAGAACATCACCCACACATCTGAATGAAAAAAGGAGGAAAAGGCACTGCAGTATAAAGGAACAAAAAAATCTTCACGTTGAGGAACAAAAAAATCTTTACGTTGAGAGACTTGTCTCTAAGGGTGTCCAAATGAATTCATTGTCCATTACCAGCCCCACGTTTGAAGTCTAATACAAGACAGTAATTTATTGAATGCCAAGATAGACGCAGCTATTATAAAGCACTTATAATAGAATAGAAACCACAATCATTCATGAGGGTTTACGCTCCTTTGCAGACTGGATTTATCTCTCTGTGACCGACGAGAGCCACGCAGGTAATATAATGGAGCCGTAGTATTCACCATTCATCTCTCTTTTTTTCTTTTTTTCTCATTCACTACAACCTCCTCTTCACCCTCCTTAACCCGCACCACCCACGTCCTCCACCTTTCTCCTCCTCCTCCCCTGTGCGCCTCCCACCCACCTGCTTCCTTGACTGCTATGACTCAGTCCTCTTCCATGAGGGTAAAGGGGATGAAAACCTGGATAGGAAAAGCATTTTAACTCAAAGAAATAGAACAGTTGACAAAGGCAAGTGGCTGTTGCATCTTTACTTCTAATGCCACCGCACTCACACACCTGCAATCCTCCCTGATCAGAATTAGACACACACACGCACATGTCGCCTTCACTGCAACTGATGCACTCTTACTCTATCTAAATCATCCTTAACGGCAACATTTGGAAGGCATGCGTGGATGTGTTTAAAAAAATATCCCATAATAATCCCAAAACATTGCGCAGCGATGCGGGCTGTGCCTCCTGATGTCCGCTTCTCTCTTTGGTGTCAACATCCGCCCGTGGAGCCCGGGGGTCACTGAGACTTTACTTTGTTAACTCTGCAGACTAAGCGCTGCATAATGGATCGTATCACTGTCCACGTGACACAGACACGTTTACATAACAAGAGATCAACCAGGCGGACACAAAGGCAGATTTGCAGAGGCACAAATGTACATGTAGTATAATTGTGTAGTGCAGAACAATACTTATTAGACTGCAAGTCAGTTTTGCTGATCAGATACGTGTTTGTCTGTTTATTTTTAAGCATGTTTACTTCTTATGGGATAGTATTTTAACACTGTTCCAGTGGTACTTTATGAGTAAAGCAAAATATCTGAGTACATCTGAGTACGTCCTTTTTTAGAGAGATTCAAAACCATATTCTGAATGGATAAATTAAATGAATTAATAGAGACATGAATCATCCACTATAATGGGTGCACGCACTCTTGGGCCTTTAACTTTATGAATGATGCTCCATGCTTACCTTTCTTTCTTTTTTTTTAACACTTTTAAGACCGTAATTCTCTGGTCGCTCATTCTTCCTTGGACATAGATTTTAGTTGTTATGAATGACAGAAACCAGAACCTGACATCATCAGTGTACGTGCCTTTGCATGTTTGTTGGTGTGTGTGTGTGTGTGTGTGTGCGTGTGTGTGTGTGTGAGATCTGTGTGCCACTGCTATTTGCAGTGAAGCATGTATTAGCATGGGACTGGAGGAGGAGGGGAATGTTTCACTGTGTGTGTGTGTGTGTGTGTGTGTGTGTGTGTGTGTGTGTGTGTGTGTGTGTGTGTGTGTGTGTGTGTGTGTACACTGATTGACGTCACAGACGCCCACTCATTTCCATCTTCTCTGCGTGTGCTGAGAGAATAGATCCCCATCTGCATCCAGCTCTTCTCCCCTGCCTCCCTCCCTCCCTCCTCACCTCCCGGTACTTTCTCCTCCTCTCCCTCTCACCCTGCCTCTTCCCATTCACTCGCTCTCTCACATCCCACCCCCGTAGGGCGCAGCCAGCCTCGCAGATAAACAAGTCGAACAACACAAACACGTTAAGACAGCCAGACAAACAACATCCTCTCCGAGTGGCGGATGCGAGAACCTTGCCACTGAACATCTGTTCATTTTCAAGCGTCACTGAGGTCCGGTCTGTGGGGAGGGGAGGACTTGACAAACACGTGAACGTGTACCTGTTGGCGACTTTGAGTCCGTGGATATACGTGTGCGTATTGTCCCAGTGCTCCGCGCGTGCACGCGTGCCAAAGTGTGACGCTCTTCCACATTCACACAGCCGGTATCCCTGGAGACGACAGGACATCATCTAAATCAATTCCCCTTATAAAGGTCATCCTCGCCTTTTACGCACACACACACAAACACAAACACGTCTTCGTACTACACGACGCACATGGGAGGGTGTGCGCGTGCAAACCGACACGCACGGTCGCCACACACACTCATTCACCCCCACCCTGCGTGCCAGACCCCTGACTGGAGAGATGTGGGATATGAATGGATGAGAGGATGCGGGGAGGAGACAGAGGATGCGTGGGATGACAGAGTAGGGTACGCGCGTGTTTAAAACAAGGAAAGATGGGCTATTTTAGTCCATATATCATAACGCCGTCGGGGAGTTAGACAGGACAGAATGAGCGTGCACACTGCGCAAAGCTTTGGGGGAAGAACTCCCTAGACAGGGAGAGAGAGAGAAAAGAGAAGAGGATGAGGCGCAGGCAGGCTGGCAGATGGTCAGAGAGACCGTTGAGCTCAGTTCAGACAGCAAGCGTGCATGAGAGATAAAACAATATTAGAGTAATTAGCTCGTTGGTGTCAGAAAGCCTCGGGAAGCGGAGGCGGATACGTCTGTCTGCATCTCGGTATCAAAGCCCTGTAACGAGTCAGATGCCTGATCACAGCAGACGGGATCGATGGGGGCGTGGGAGAGGAGGAGAAAGCACAAGGGCCGCGGGGATGGAAGAAGAAAGACCACCGAAGAAACTTTCTGTCTGATCAATAATATATGTCCTTTGGTTCTTATTTAACCGTCTGGTTGAGTACAGGTTACATCAAACAGATGATGCTGACAGAGGATTAAAAGAAAGTCTGAGGGGAGATGTGAAAGAAATAGTCATTTAAAATAAATATTATTTATTTTATTTTAAAGGCCTGGAGGGGTTTGAAGAGCCTTTTCATGATGATGCCTGTGCTCTGTCTACTTTTATCAATTGATCCCATGTAAAGTGGCCCCGGGGGGATAATAATGACACTTTTAATGTATCTGGTGGTAAAATGTGAGATGAATCAAAAGAAGTGCCTCCGTGTTTGTTTACAGGAGCCAACGTGAGGCAATGCCGCCATCTAGCGGCGGCGCGGCGCCACAGCGCTCCGCACACACACAACAAAAATATCGACAAAATGGAGCCCGTCGCTCGGCCATGACAATGCAGGTCAGAGGGGCTGCAGGCCGCTGCACCGAGTAGCGGAAGAAACCCAACAGAGCCTCGTGTTGTGTGGAGAATGCCGGCAGTGATTCATATGTAAAAGAGCACCCACAGGCGCTGGTCATAGTCACAAGCAGACAGGGCCTGCTGGAGCCAGAATCTAATGTTATTTGTTATTTATGTCTTATAGAGGGAATAAAAAATAGTTTGCACAATATGATTAAAAAAATAATGTAAACCTGCATATTTTAAAGCACGTCAAGTGAGGTTTGGGCCTCAGAAAACATTCACACACTGCCAATGCTGGAGGCAAGTGCAGACACACACACAGCTGAGAAGAAGTAGACCCCATTCCTCCTGTTTGCGTCATAGACTACATGCATCTCTACTCATCCCTGCTGCCAGACCCCTAACATGAACTGATGCGTTGTGCTGCCGAACAAATATGTGCTATTGTGTGTGAAGGTTGAGGTGAATGTGGGTCACAGCACTCGTGCTCAAGTTCACGCAGAGTTAAATCAGAACGTGGGATGCCTAAAGGGGAATAAAGACGCCGTCTGCTCCTTCAGTGGGTGGAAGCCTCTACTGTAACTTCCCTTCTGTCCTCTGAAGGCTGCAGGACAAGCAGATAAAAGGATGCAGGCTTCAGCTGGGGCCTTCAGTCTTTTGTGGAGTCTTTTACTTCAATGATTCAGAAGAAAGGGTGAATCACTCTTTAGGGAGGGAGAATGGAGGAGACACACACACTCCTCCTTATCAGAGAGTTTTCAAGTAGTGTCCAAACTGTGGCTGACCTTTTGCTGCCCTGATCTTCCCGTGGATCTGTGGGATCCATCCTGATGGTTCGACTCCTCCGCCATCAAGCAGCCGCCTGCTAGTTGAGTTTGGAGGATCAACAAAACCGTGTCCCGCTGCAGCAGCCTGAGGGGAAAGGTTGGAGGTTGTCTCCGCTGGCATTACACAGGCACGTTTGATTTAGTCCCAAGATCACAGCGGCTGTCTGAATCTCGTTTTCTGCCATAAAAAAATCAATGCAAAAGGTGCGTTAAAGGTCCGAGTTCACATCACTCTCCGTACAGACGAACAGCGAAGCGCTCTCACGTGTGATTTATTATGGAGGACGCATTAGAAGTAGGTTGAGTGTGGGTTCATTACCAGGTTGGTGCATTTACTTACACTGCAGTTAAAAGGCTGGGCAGCCCGAGCCGTTACTAAAGTGGACCTCAGCTGTCAATGCATGCTTGCAAATCACACTTTTTTTTAAAACTTTCAATCACTGTGGTGTTTAAGTGGAGACTCCTAGCTTTCATCTCTCTCTCTCTCTTCAAGAAACAAACTCGGGACACATGATATCGAGGAAAATTCCCAGGACTTGTTTTTATTAAGAGAATTTCAGAACATAAGAGAGGGACCAGACACCTGCAATTTGTCAGAGAGGGTTTCCAAATTCGATTGTTTAAAAAAACCAGTGTTTAGAAAAGCTGACGTGACAGCGTGGATGGAGCGGGAGCTGTTTCACACGCAGGGTCGTCTCGGAGGCAATCGCTGTTCCCGGAATGTTTCACATGTTCGTCTTCCTCTTTCTTATGGACAACACGCTATTTTTTTTTTTTTTTAAAACACTAATTCAATGAGAGAGAAAAAAAAGAGAGAAACTAACTTAAAAAACAAAACAAAAAGACAGAAGCAAAAAAATGGAACTCACTGCACATTTAGAGGTCTAAAATAACCACCCACATTAACATGGCTGAACCGTTAATATAACATGGATAAAGGCTGAACTGTAGGGTGGGGGAGGAAGGTCTAATCTGTGGAGGAAGAAGAGGGGAGGTGGGGCAAGATGGGGAGCGAGGAGGAAAAACACAGGAGTACACAACTCACGACATAGCCAATCCGGCGGGGGACGCACTTTTCTACACCAAACAAGCCTTCAACAATCATGAAATGCCATTTAAAAAAGATTTTAGTGTGTTCATCTTGCTTGCAGACACTTGATATGACCACTGCATAATCAGCTTTGCTTTTTGTGCTAAAAATCTGTACGGATACTTATAAAATCATTGATAAAAATATTCCTCTGTTAACAATACGCCTTGGAGGGAAACCATGTGAGAGACTTGGAGGGGGGCTGGCTGGTTGGCTGGGGTTGAGGAGGTGGGTCGTAGAGGAGGAAGCTTGGGCAGTGGTGCTACTCGGACTTGGCCTCCTCCTTGGCCTCCTCGGGGGCGTCCTCCACCTGTGGGACAGAGCAGAGAGGTCAAGGTCAACACTTCCAGCCGCTCCAAGTCGTCGCTTCTGAAATAACCGCCGTTTTTCTTTTCTTTTCCCACCTCGTTGGTCTTGGCCTCTCCGTTCTCAGAGTGGTTTTCCTCGTTGGCCTCGGCCTCTGCGTTCTCCTTCGCCTCCTTCGCCTTCTTGGTCTTCTTGTCCTCCTTCTTGTCGTTCACGGCCTTTTCTTTCTGCGGGGGCCACAAGACAGACTGTTATCAGACTGGACGGTCACACGCTCTGAGACGCGTGTTGAGTCAGAATCGGGGTTATCGAGGCGTCTCTTACCTTTAATGCCTTCTTGGCCTTTGGTTCCGGCTTGGGTGGGTTCGGTTTCTGTGGTGGGGAGAGGAAAGAAGAAGAAATTGAGAAACAGCTACGACCGGACTGCTGCTTTCTTCACTAGTGTGACGATACGAGAAGAGTTCGGCCCTTTTAAAAAGACGGCGAATCGAACTCTGAATGTTCAAAAACAAGGAAACTACTTTCACACAGACATTGTCTTAGTGTTTATAACAAATATGTCCACCCCTAACTGGGTTAATTAAAGTAATTATACAATATTAACATACTAAAAAGGTAATCATTCTGAAGCATTCTATTATGCCCACTATTGGTATTTCATGTGTATTGTACCGGCCGTAAACTTTTTAAATAGCAAATACCTCACTTTTATTCAAATAAGACATAATAGTGTCTTTAGGATACTGCGGACGACTTAATTACAATGTAATTCAAGACTTGAATAAGCGTAACTAATTCTTGAGCTTAATAATGTAAAAATTACATGTTTTGAAATATGGTATTGCGAGGAATCAAATTGAAGTATTTCAGAAAACAAAAACCTGTTTCTATACCTGCTCTTCTGTAAAAGGCAAAATATTCCTGTATTTAATTGGTAATACATGCGTGTGACTACTTTTAAGCGTTCTACCACGATTTCCATGTTTTTTTTTGACCGAGCGTGTAGATATAAATGACTTGGCTGAGTTTCTGTGCGTGTCTTCTTACCGATGATAACCGAGCTGATCTCCTCTTGGGCTGAAACGGAACAGAGAGCGTTATCACAGGGCTTTTATTTGGATTTGGGCTACATTCAGAAAACATACATTAGAATTCAACAATAGTTCTTTTTTTCTTCCCATTTTGTTGATAATTCCCCCACATACTGATGACAATTCACATTTAATCCCATGTATGTGGTGTTTCTTAACGTGCACCCCTCTTACCTCCTCCCGTTCTCCTCCATCTGTTACTGGTGTCTGAAAAACACAAACACAACAAGTCAAAACGGGGTGGGGGGGCAAAATAGTGCTACAAAGAGTCTAAATGGTGTTTATAGCAACAAGAAACTGTTGTTAAATGCTTCAGGCGCATATTAGGAATAATTATAGACCTGCTGAAAAAACTTTTTCCTATCGCGGCAAAACTATTTTTTGTGTCACATACAGGTCATTTTAAAGGCTCACGGCCCAGGAACGCCGTGGCGGGGCATGGGTTCGGTAGCGGGCTGCGAGGGCTCAGCCATGCGGGCCTCTGGGGCCAAATTCTGAGGGCCCAGGCCCCGTTTTCCCCTTCCACTCCCCCATCTCTTTCTCTCATTCAATGCATGAAGCTCAGATTTGAAAGCTGGCGCGGGAGTCTCTGAGAAGGGGGAGGGCCCTGCCGCCTGCTCACGCGCGCCACCGAGCGGCAGAGGCGCGCCACCGCAGCCATTCGGGACTATGAACAAAGAGAGAAAATATACATTTTTATCGAAACGCGACGGCGAGTGCTTGTTTTCGCGGCCAAAATGCAAAGTAGGGGCACCGGAGCATTTTTTGGGGCCACTTTTCGCCGGTTTGGTGTCGAAATCGCGATACGCGAGCGCTTGTTCTCGGTCAGGTCGGCGAAGAAGGTGGACAAGAGCTGCAAAGCATGGCTGCTTGCTTGTGCTTTAACTGCATGGAGACCGAGAGAGACTTCTGACTGCCCAAAGGACAGCGGCGGGTGCAAGAAAACGCGATTTAAAGGCCGTGGCCGAGCGGGAAAATATTAATTTTAACGCATAAAAAATGTACATTATATCTAGAAAATAGGCAAAAATTTACCAGCGATATATAACGGTTATACATCACGTTATAATTAAGTAATGTATCAGAGGGATGTCTTCACAATCGTTTGCAATGCATATACACCCGATACCCCGCTCCAAACTATTTGGATCCTTCAGAATACGTACCTTTCTCTTGGGCATGTTGAGCTCGTGGAGGTGTTCTGACCAATACAACTAAAAACTGTTTTTCTCAGTGGGTTCAGTGCATGTGAAGACGAGCGTCTCCGTTATGCTCGGCAGTGTAGTAAACACACTGGAACAGAGAGGCGAGTGGTTGAATGGGGGGAGGGGTGCGGCTAACGGCGTGATTGATGGGCTCTCGGCCAATCAGGTGACGCCATTCGGGGCTGCAGAACACTTGGAATTTTGGAGCCGGTGATGTTCTGAGGATCTGCGCGAATGGCTCCTTCCCTTCTGCGGGGACGGCCGGGGAGGACGCCTGCGAGAGCTGGGGGGGGGGGGGGACAAGGAAAAGGGGGCTCTGCGCCGGAGGAGGACATGTTGCACCCCCCTCTCGCACGAGCGCGTTACAGTGAGGAAAAGAGCCCCGCACGCGCCGTGCTATACGGGCCCCCGCGGCGGGCCGGCGACGTGCCCCCGCGTCCCCCAGTGGGAAGCCATTCATCCCCGCTTGGCTCGTCTGAAAAGCCGAGAGAATTCACCATAAATTCTCTACGTGTTTGGAGTCCAATATGGCGCCCACTCCTTCTCGACTTGATTTTTTGTTGTTGTTGTTGTTGTTGTTGTTTAACAGTCGGCTTTCCTTAAATTCATTTCAGAGGAGCCTCGCGTCGCCTGCTCCAGACGCCTGCAGGGGGCCACAAAGCCCGCCTAATGAGGCGGCTGCTCGGGATCGCTTAAAGGACGAGGCCCGAGCTGCTCGGTGCACAAAAACGTTCAAAATCACAGCGGAGTTTAATTTTTATTTGTTTGCATTAGTTTAAATTCCCCTAACATTCAATGTCCATGCCACAATTACAGAGGAGCACCTGCAACGTGCACGTGTTGCACTGTTACATGAGGGGAGGGGTATCGAACTGCTGGCTTGCAGACAATGGGGTCGATGCTGAAATATTCAGACAATATCACCCCGGTGTCTCTGCCATCATAATGGGCCCCATAGCCCCCTCTGCGTGCGCGTGAACCTTGACTCCATATGTGTGTGTGTGTGTGTGTGTGTAGAGAGAGAGAGAGAGAGAGGGCGGGGGAGGCAGAGAGAGAGAGAGAGAGAGAGAGAGAGAGGCGGAGGAGGAGGAGGAGGAGGAATGTAAAACCTCCATCCAGAGCCGAGAGCAGGAGCATTTGCGCAGATAGTCTGCGCTGCCTTCGACCGACACACAGCGTTTCAGCCGGAGAGAGAGAGAGAGAGAGAGAGAGAGAGAGAGAGAGAGAGAGAGAGAGAGAGAGAGAGAGAGGAAGTTCGCTGTTGTTGTTTCTTGTCCCGCTGCGATCCAGACCTGCAGGAGAGTCTGCGAGGAGCAGGCCGACACACCGCGTACCGGACTCGTGTCAGCAGCAGCAGCAGCAGCAGCAGCAGCAGCAGCAGCAGCAGCAGCAGGGATTTACCATGGTGGTCAAAGTCTACATAGCATCGTCCTCCGGCTCCACTTCGGTAAGTGATGCAAAAAAACAAAAACAAAATGTTTTATGTTGTATATGTCCAGCTAAACATGTGATGTTTTAGCTGGATTCGTTTGCAGCATCCAGCTCATTGTTAGAGAATACAAAAACTGAACTTTTATTGAACTCACTAACTGATGTCCATCCATCTGTCATCCGCAATAAACATGCTGACTCATGAATAAACACGTTGCTCTAGCCTCCTCGAGTCTCTCTCTCTCTCTCTCTCTCTCTCTCTCTCTCTCTCTCTCTCTCTCTCTCTCTCTCTCTCTCCCCCTCCCCTCTTTAACTTCTCATAAGCCAGAGAGAAAGTTTTAAAGGCTGCTCACTGAGCTCAGCACCTGTGGTTTGTCTCAGGGTTTCCTGACTTCACAGTTCCGTGTTTGTGTTTGTGCAGCGGAAACCAGGCTGACAAACAGGAAAAGGTGTGAAAAACAGATGAATAAATAAAATAAATCCATACGTGTGGGCGTAGCTTGAGTGTTGCCTTCACTGTCCTGCAGCCCAGAGGACCACCAGCCTCATTCTTGCCCGTTTGCTCCACAGTGGAGAGCAATGCCGGTGATGCAATTCTCCGGGGCCTCTTTTGTAGACGTGCAGCTGCAGCCCAGGAACACTTGTGCTCTGTTGGGGAATTATTGGAGTTTTTGATTTGTGGGAATTTGACGTTCACTATCGCCTAAGTGATCTAAAGCTTCAATTCTGGCTAATCAAATACAGTTTGCTTCCGGCTACTGCACGCTTCTCAACGTAATCAGGGACATTACTAGCAACCACTTGGTGCTTGCCACAGACTAGAACATCACTAAAAGACGTGTTACAGTGTATTGGGATGGAGATGGTGCAGATATAACCAAGGTGACTTACTTCTCACACACACAGACACACACACACACCACACCCACAGAAGCACATTTGCCTTTTGTCCTCCTTACAGTCTGACAGGACGGCAGCTTCCTGTAAAGCCGGAGCGGCCTGAGTTCAGAGACGGCGATGATGTCGCTGTGCTGGAGCCTGTCTGGGGAGAAGATGCATTACCTCTCATTGATCTGTCTTTAGTAGAGTCTGCTTGAACGAGTGGGCGAGCTTATGTCCTCTTAAACGGTGCGCGGGCTCTTTGTCTCCGGTGTACATCTCCTGTTTGAGTTGGAAGGACAACAGCAGTGTTGCTGCATAAACACATTATGTCTCCTTTTATCTTGACCGCCTTTGCTATGGTAACCAATTTCTTTGGATTCATTTAGACATTACGGAGTTAATCAGACCTACTCCATGTCTGATTTAGACAGTATTGACAGTATTGATTAAAAGGCAATGTCTGCCTTTTAATGCAACACCAAGGCAGTCCAGTGAAAAAGAGACAGTCAGACTAGAGAAGAGACAAACTGTGGTCACTTATATTGCATCAGTAACTACAAAACAATATGATTGCATTCCTCCATCCGGCCGTGTCTGCTGCTGCATGAATCACAGACGTCTAGTGATGCGAGTGGAGCCGCAGCCAAAACGGACAGACTGATAGGAATATTTAAAGAAAAAAGAAAAAGCTAAGTTTAAAGCTTTTGCTCCACTGAGGAAACGATTGCAGGTCAGAGAGAGAGAGAGAGAGAGAGAGAGGCTGTAAAATCAGCCAGAGGGATGTATCAGACTCAGCGCTCGACGAGCTACATCAGTCAGCATTATTCAGACGGATGTATTTCCTTCAGACATAAAGTTCTGTTCCATGTCGGTGCATATTTATAGAAATGAATGCAAATGGATTTCCATGCAGAATCTGATCTATATAACTGGCAAAAGTTCTACATGAACTGTTCTGTGTGGCGTCGAGGCCGGTAAACGCCTGCAGAATCTCGGTTCTTTAAGGTCTGGTGGACTGAACGACCGCAAAGGTCAGATCGCGAATAGAGTGTGTTATGGAAACGACAGACAATGAAGAACTTAGGCGGCATGGCCCATCTGCATGAATGGTTTTATGTGTGTGTCCATTGGCTACTGCCGGTCCCTTGTGGAAGGCGGTGTCCCTGCAAACTGATCGCGGGCTGATGTCATCGTCCTCCCGCCCAGTATTGAGAAGCAGCATGTTTGAGTCACCTGAACAGCGGCGCTGCGAGTTCCCCAGAGAGTCTTCTATTGTTCCCGTCAGCGGCTCCGCTAAAGATAAACTCATCCTCCGTACCCACGACCGCATGTTGATCTACGCCGAGAAACATTGAGGAATAAATACATTGTTTTGGATCTTTGTGCATGCAGTATATTTTAGAGGATATAGTCCCACTTGTTCTCGTTTGACCTGCTCCTTTAGTTCACAGCGAGGCCAAATTTGGATAACAAACTAGTCGTATATCCTTTTAGCATTCTCACATGTAAATTCACACCTGTAGCGGTGCTTATAATCTAGCGTGCAAGAGCACCAACTGCAACTGTGGACGGAGCCAAAAACATTGGGCAGCCGCACAGCAGGTTTACTGCCCCATTTCCCTTCTTGCACTGCAGCCACACTATTATGCAATTTCCTCATTGCCACTATAAAGGTTTGTGCAGCATTGTTCACGTCCAACTCTTCTCCTCCACTGCTCTCCTTCCGCTGTAGGTTTGACATTAAGGCCTGAAGGTCAGGCTTGAGTTGGGCGGCCGCTACAATGAGTTTGCCTGTCTGTGTAAAAAGGTTATTTTCTGGCCTTTTGGCTGTCGTTCCACCTTCGGGCTGCAGCGAGAGGGGGAACCCAGCCAAGAGCAGCAGCGCCGGGCTCTTTTTGCAACGATGTCGTAATGCTGACTGAGCTCAAGATTGGGTGGAAGCTACTGTTGCTGCCGAAATTCCACTGAGCGTCCAATCGTGAGCTAATGAAGGCCTTTATCCCTCACAAACACACAGGGCCCGGGGGTTCTTTGGTGTTTCCTTTCAGCCCAGGCGGCGGGTTTAGTCTGCGTTCAAACAAGCCTTTAGAAACGTCATTCGGTCGTTCTCTGGGAAAAATGCTTGACAACCATCAGTCTTTTCCTTTACATGCGAGTGCACTGCACACGAAGTGACCCCGGCCCTGAGTCGATGCAACTGATTGAATCAGTTTCCACCGCATTGATCCAAGCCTGTGTTTTTAGATACAGGGCCTCCAATCAATGTCTGGCTTTGTCTGGCTGCTGCTAATGCCAGAGTCCTGCCTTTTATTTTTCAGGGATTGATTAGCTCTGGATCGGATCGATCGGATCTGATCTCATGGCCCTGACTCAACTCTCGCATGATGATGATGATGTGGAATGTAAACCAAAGAGCATATTTAGCAGATGACCTCTTCTTCAATAAAGATCAGTGTTTTATTGCTTCTCTGCGTATTTAGACAGACAAAATTATGATCCATGCAACAATATATCTATGTGTTTCCTCAATATGTATTATAGGCCTACAATCTATTCCTTTATTACTTCTTATTTTCAATAGTTCCCAAATGCAGTTCTGCATGGTGGTCAAAGTTCTCAGACTTGTGTGGACACACTGAGTCACCTAATTATTGCTGCACTTCTTCCCTGGGTGTGGACTTTCTTAGGAAATATGACACATAGGTGAAGTGCCAAGTCAGTGGTGATTAAAATTATTATCCGTGTGCATGAAACAAGTTATTCTGCAGTTCCTGTATTGGAGTACTAAAGTGACAATTTACCTTCTGGCATCGGAGTCTACCGTCTCCAAGAGCTGAATGCTGATATTTAGTGAAATACATGCTAGTCATCTTAGTTTAGCATGCTAACATTTGCTAATCTTAACTCAAATGTAAAGAGTCTGTCTGCATGTATGTCTGACCGCTGATTTCCCCATCATCATGCATTGAGAGAGGACACTATTAACTGTAACACCTTACAGTTACACCTTACCCACACCTTGCTCGGTACAGCTCGCTGCTATCCGTCGATGTTCGCGAGAGCTTCTGAAGCTAAGCCATGCTTCTTTAGCATGGCCAAGGGATGCGACTATGTCATGGCAGGCGTATTGCTCATGGCTCCAAACGCAAAATCCAGCTGAGGCTCATGGGGATTAGTTTGAGGTATTTGGTCATAAACCAAATAATTGGACAAATTAAAAACCTATGTTAGACGAGTAGTCTGGGGATCGCCAGAGTTATGACGGTCCATCGTGTACAGCAAATGTCGAGATATGAGTGAGAACTTTGACCTACAGGTGGCACTAAAGAGAAAGTCGGGGGATCGCCGATGTTATCATGATTCCTCCTCTGGGGACCATGAATTCCTGTACACAATGTTAGTGTCACCCATGTTTTATTTAATTTGATATATATATATATATATATATATATATATATATATATATATATATAATAATATATTTTTTCGTCAGCCTCATGGCAGACACTAAACCCAGTAGGATTCATTCTCTGTGGACCATGAATGTCTGTTCTTTATTCCATTACAATCTATGCATACGTTTTTAAGATATTTCAGTCTGGAACAAAGCGACTGACTAGTGACAGAGTCACGGTGCTATCGGCTAAAAACACAGAAGAGTTACTCCCTACATCCACGTCTAGACAAAACAAACTACCCAGAGACAACGTCTCAACTGCTTTTGCATTTTGTTTGTCTCAATGGCAGTTTATATTTGCATGCCAGGGCTAGCTATTTCTGCATTATGAGAGAAAGCAGACATTAGGGAAATCCAAACTCTGCCTGTTTGTCTGCAGGTCTGACGGCGGCTCACTCTCTTGTCTGTTTTTATGAGTAGTAATCCTTTGTCATTTCAGAGAGACAGATAAGAAGTGATAGGGCAACAGGATAAGAGCAGTTGTTTATTAGTGCACCCAAAGGCAGGGTCTGCTTGTTTTCCTTCATTTTAAAGTCACCAGGAGCTCCACTAATGACCAAAAGGGGCAAAGCTGGGAACTCTCACTGTGCAATTAGAGTTGGGGCCAGATGGCATGAGGCCAGTCTGCCCTACAAATTAATTTCACTTGGCAACATCACAATGCAGGCTTCTTGGGTAATGGCCAGAGTTCACCAAGGGAAAGGAGAAAAGAGGAGAAAGTGGATCCTTGTGCTCAGCTCAGTTAGTTTTTACTCCGTTAACTAATGTGTACAATACAAAAAGGAGAAACCACTCATCAGACAGAGGATTGACAGAGAGCCCGAGCTCATGGCGTTCCACTCTGTTGCTTCTTCCCGTGCTGGTTTCTGCGGGGGAAGGTGGGCAAAGAGTTGGTCTTTAGGACTTTGGCCTCGGGAGTGCAACTGCCGTTCGGTTCAGACTGCACGGCGGCTAATCCGCCGGCATTGTCAGCGCCCTCATTGCCAGGCCTCCGTGTTGTTTCAGCAGATGGCTGAAAGACAACAACAAAAATCCACCTGTCTCGTCTGAACACCATGAATTTGATTGTGTGTGTGTGTGCAGCTGAGGCTGGATGTGTGTGCCTCCTTGCAGCAGGCCTTATTTGGCTCGTGTTTGACCAGTTACCTCCTCTCGAGTCCCAGAGGAGCTCTGGTTTCCGTCCGGCCTTGTAGGGCCATCTTCCCTCTCACACACACCCACTGAGCCCTCATTGGGCCACAATTTCATATTGAAAACCACACACACACACACACACACGCACATCCGTATAGATGGAGGCAGAAGCAGGAACCACACACGTCTACCCTGTCTGTAGCTTCTTTATCACCACGCTGTGCGTGACAGAACAGCGAGCTCAGTTGCCAGTGCACTTTGGAAGAGGCGAGATCCCACAGGGTGTCGTTCTTGATGCATTTCTATTTCCTGCTGGTTATCTGACAAGCTTGTGGTTTTGCATAAAGCAGGGTGGACTATTTTTAGAAGAGTCATAAATGTGACAGGTGTTAAGTACGGTGCCGTGCGACAGAACGGCCTTTTTTGTGAGAACGAGGAGCCGTTCTAAAACAATCACATCTCCATCCCAGATAGTGAGACAGACAGCATCTCCCGTGTGTGGACTGCCAACACTGTCTTCCTGTGTGGGGGAAACATGCTCGCTTTATTGTATAAAAGTGACAGGCTTTGACAATTTGTCATTTTTTTTTAAAAGTAAGCAAAGTGTCACAAATGCTTTTGAAATGGCTCCGTTTGAAAGGATAAAGTGTGGAGGACGACAGGAGTCCAGTCTTGGGAGTTTCTTTCTGGCAGATGAGACACAATCCGTCCCTGCTCAGCCTCGCCCGAGTTCACCCTCTTCAATACTCTTGTTGCACGGCTTCACTCGCTTGTCAGCAAACGAGTGGTAACTTAGTAACAGAGCGGCCAGAGATCTCTGTGGTGTGATGTCTCGCGGCAGACAAGAAGCAGACTGACTGCAGCATGGTGAACCGAGGCCCTTATGTTTCCTCACGAGGCTGAAAGTTAACACGCGTCCAAACTGACTACTTCCTCTCATCTACCCCCGCACGCAGATTAAGAAGCAGCAGCAGGATGTGATGGGCTTCCTGGCGGCCAATAAGATCGCGTTCGAGGAGTGCGACATCGCGGCCAACGAGGACAACAGGAAGTGGATGAGGGAGAACGTTCCCGAGGAGTCCAGGCCGACCGCGGGGAACCCACTGCCCCCACAGATATTCAACGACAGCAAATATTGCGGGGTGAGCCACATGAATTATTGCCACCTGATGACAATACAGTACCACTCTGATGGATCACACACACTCAGCTCATCCCAACATCATCATCACTGAGAATAATCACTCAGCTCATTGTTTAGTTTTTAAGGCCTGCAACTTTACTGTTTTGGTTCACCCTCACGGCTCTCATCTGTGTCATTTTTTTCAGCAAAAACTAGACTAGACCGACAAAATGAGTGACTAGCTGTAGAACATCGTGGAGTATTTAGCAGCTGAAGGGCCGTAGGAGGAGACGTAAACCGAGCTAAACTGAACGGGTGCTGGATTTAACAGGTGGACAGAATCAGCATATTGTTGCTCGATATCTGCTAGATTTAGAAAAACGGAAACAAACACATTAGCTATAAGGTGATGATATGTCAATGGGAGATTGTCCAACTGTCCCATGTGGCAAAACAAATTGGCTGCTTTACATTTTAAATAGTATCAAATTCATGATTTTGAATTGATCGACCATAAACTTATGATGTCCTTACAGTATTTAAAAGGAAAAGTTCAGCATTTTGGCAAATACTGAACTTTCTAATCTATAAACAGCCGACGATCAAGATCACAATTATATCTGTCCATTGAATGTGAAGGTGGAGCTACTGAGCTTAGCTTAGTTTAGCATAATGACTGGAAATGGAGGGAAACAGTTAGCCTGGCTCTGTACAAAAGTAACCAAATCTGACAAAAGCCCAAACTATATCAGAAGTAAAAAAGCGACAAGATACGCACATAACCCCTTGATATACTGTAACTTTTTCAATTTTGATCGTTGTGCGGATTAAACAAACATGATATGAAGTGTTATTTAATGAGCTTTAGAGGGGCTGGTAGGCAGAGTTATTTCCCTTTGGTCAGAGCCAGGGGTCGAGCACAAACTGTCACCTCGTATTTAACGAACACGACTGGTATTGATCACCTCCTCTACCTCTCGGGAGAAAGTCAATAAGCGGTTTTCTCAAAATGTCAAACTATTACTTTAAACATCCGTGCGTGGAGATGACATTTATAGAACTAAACACCGTGTCTCCGGTGTTAGCAGATGCTAGTTTGCTCCCATCAGACGGACACGGGGCCCTTCAGCCTTCAGTCATGCTGTGCTGCTAACGCACGGCTGGAAGTGAAGCCGCAAAAGCGGGACAGGCTGGATTGAATGTCACAAACAAAGACAACAGCATTTCACAGGATACCCGCAGCTGTACGGCCTCTTTACAAAAATCAGTTTGTGTGTGTGGGAGCAAAAGAAAAAGGAGTGAAAACAAAGGAACGAGAAGGAGCGAGGGATCAAGAATGAGAGACTGTAGGCAACCCGACAGTGAACCGGGTGAATGTGTTTGCTTGTGGGTTACAAACACAATGCCCTCCTATCAGATGGGCCCTTCCCTGGACAAATACCACCACCCCTGACGACGACTAATTCGGATTGTCGCCCTCGGGCGCTGATCCGATCTCTGTTTCACATTATCATTCCTCAGGTTGGAGTTGATCAATCTGCATCTAAAGCCTCCTCCTCTCTTTCTCAGAACTATGAGGCCTTCTTCGATGCCAGAGAGGACAGCGCCGTGTATGCGTTCCTGGGTCTGACCGCTCCTCCCGGCTCCAAGGTATAAGCCAATGAACTCGCTGATATCTTGTCCCTTCTTTGCACTGCATTCCTGCCACCATGTTTCCTGTCACGCCGGCTTATGAGCCTAAATTATATATTTACCCTCGCCGTGTGGCGTCTTTGCAGAAAAACACACACATATTACATAATACATCTGTTCCTGATATCCTTCCACTCAAGCAGGCCTCTTCTCTCCTTCTTCTCCTCTTCTCCTCTTCTCTCTCTTGCACACTGGCGCCTCCTCTGTGCCGCCACCGGAGCTGCAGGGAGGTGTGCCAGTTACCATAGAAACAAGGGGGCTTTCCTGTGTGCCGTGGCAGTAGATAGATAAACCATTATCCTCCATTTTAATATAGCGCTCTCTCCCTCTTCTCCTCCTCTCTCCCGCTCGCTGTCTCTCTGCAGGAGGCCGAGGCTCTGGCCAAGAAAGCACAGCAGTAGCAGCTTCACCCCGTTTTCTACCTGAGACCTGAACCCAGACCTGAACCCAGACCTGAACCCAGGTGGACCAAGAACTGATCCAGGATGAAAACAAGCAACATTTCACTCAGCTTCTTAATATGTGATTTACTTTTTTTTCTCTCTTCTTTTTCTTCTTCTATTAATCTGTGTTCAGCTGTGCCTTGTCAGCTGTAGTGAAAGAGGTGCTAAAGCACCGCATTATGGGTACCTTCAAACAGCGCTGCTTCCTCTCATTAACCTCAGCCCGCTAAGCCTATTGGCCTCACGACACGTCAATCAGCCACGAGCATGACCGCGTAGCCTCCTGTTTGAGAACACATAGTCGGACACAACTAAATGTACGCACTTTGAAAGTTGTTCCACAGATTAATCGTTTGGTCAACAGGACATCATCCAGAATACATTATCCTCATAAATTTCACTCGACGGGTTCAATTAGAACAAGTCTCATCTGTCGACTCTCCTGCCAATCACGTCATCGCCAAACCTGCAGCACCTTCTGTAAAAGTGACCCGTTACGATCCCATTCTCAGTTTGTATTTACTTTATACAGTCTTAATGCTGTTTTAATAGCAAACTTTTTTCTACAAGATGATGTATGTTCAAAAAATTATAACATACACGGAGGGATGTGACTTTTTTTATTTTTATTTGCCGTTTGTGTTTTTAGGGGAGTTGGATCGCTGTTGGTTTCGCCATCAGCGTCCTGTTTCACATTGTGTTGGTGATCCCAGTGTTACACAATCTTTCAAATAAAAAATAAGACTGCAAATAAAACTGCCTGACTCTCTGTGCTCCTTGGTGTTTTTTGTGAAATAAGATTAAATAGTGAGAAAGTCAGACATATCTGCCTTCCTGTAACATATTTCATGTACGATTAATGAATTAAGTTTGGGAAATAGAGAGCAGCATTTGTTCATTGAGTAACTGATTTGCACCAGATATTCCCCAGAATGTTACCCTACCACTTAAAGTGCTTCCCAGCAGATTTTAGGTCTTTGTACATTTCTTGAGTATTTACAAATATATAGATTTTTTTTACTCCCGCACATTTCAGTGAAATAGTATGATTATTTTACCTCCCTTCATCTTTGTGACCGTTGCAGCTTTTTAGATACATATTTTACATAAGATAACACGATGAGCTCATAAGTTAATAAAGAATACAATTGCAATAGAAAATACCAAAAGTATGTGTTTTCTATAACATAACATCTTCTTATATACACACTTGTGCATCAGTATAAACAATATAATAAAGTTATATTTCATAATATATCAGTCAAAGGGGCCTTTACTTTTGACACTTTAAATGCCTTTGATAATACTTCTGTAGATAAACTTAAGTAGATCTTTAATGCAGAACTTTAACGTATAATGCAGTATTGAGATGTTGTGTTGGTACTTTTGTATAAATACTCTTGTTCTCTACTCACTGTGATTTTCAGTAAATGGTTAATAAAGGAAGTGAGTGTCGTGGGTGGAGGGGCCAGTTCTCATTTGCAGAAGTGAAACAAGTTAATAGAGCTTATCAATAACATTCACAATGACACTGTGCCTTTTGCACTCAAGAGAGACAGTCGTAAGGCGCCAAGTCGGGTGAAAAGGAGACGGAAAAGCAGAGGACTATTGTTCTGTGCCATGTTGGCCGAAGGTTTCCTCAGAGTGCTGTGTTACAGGGAGAAGAGACGGTTTGCCTCTGCTACCAAGCTGAAGAGATTGCAGGCGGATCAGTTCAACTGCCATCTCTCCGACTCGAACCCTGCAGACCTACAGACAGATTCAGCCAAAGCAGGTAAACAGCCTCATGAAAGAACATTAAAACCATCTAACTTTCCAAACTAGTGCTGGTCTAGTTCACTTTACCCTTTTACTAACTCCTTCTTTTGTCAGATATGATCTTTCTTATGCTTTCGTGCCAAATAGCAAAGCAACATTCTACCAGTTTACTTTCTGTTATCAGGTCCAAACCGGATGGAACTAGACTCCTCCCAATGCCAGGGACTGAAAGTGATGCCTGAGGGTCCTGTGGGTCCTGTAGGCCGCTTAATCCCCGGGGTCCTCACCCTGGACCTTGACTTTACAGTTGGCTTGGACAACTGCAGCCTCCTGGAACAGTATCCAGACCTGCAGGTGGCCACCATCCCCCAGCACGCTCTTTACACTCCTGTCCCTGAATCCTGCCGTCAGCCGGAGTGGGCCGCCCATCAGGGGCCGCGAAACGAGCCCATCTCCATACCAGACCAGGGTTATCTAGTCATGGGGCCCAGTGTGAACAACAGCTTGGATCTGCCCGGGTCAGGGTTGGAGCCGATGTCTAACTCGGTGCTGAATGGGCTGCTGGAGAAGCAGCTGGAGGAGGTGTACATGCAGCATCTGACTGACAACTTGGCTCGATGTAACTCCCACCTGGGCAACAGCCTCCTGCACGGCCTGGTGCCTCCGCCTTCGCCCGGCAGCAGGCAGCCTCGGGGGCCAGACTCACTTGAGGTCAGTCTGGATCCGGGATCAGGAGGCAAGAGGATTAGTTATCTCAGCACCCAGAACGTGGTTCCATGCTCGTCCAACTTCAGCACTCCTGTTTTGAGGATTTCGGAGGCTGACAATACTCATCAGCAATGAGGGCAACCATCCTGCAAAAGTATTCAATGTGATGCTCAGCTACGGCTCTTTTGCTTCTGCACTTCTTTAACTCTTAGTGATCACATACCCATATGCAACCGGGGTGGGAAAACAAGTGCAATGCAGTAGATGAATGCAAGCTTTTATTTCTATTTACCTATTTTATTTACACAATGTCTTTGTTTACTTGCTTGGTGAAGTGACACGTTGAATGTTCCTGCTCTCATGTGCCATCTGCTGTTAGGTTTGATAACTGCACCATCATGTATTTGCCTGATATAAAAGATTAATCCAGTGTTAGATTTAGATTCACCCTGTGCATTGAAGATGTCTTGTAAATGTTTTATTTTGTTTCTCACTATTGTCATCTTTCTTGTTTTATTGCTGCTTCTTTGTTTGTCTTTACCTTGTAAAGTGCCTTTAGTACCTTTTAAAGCGCTATAAATAAAATGTATTATTATTATAATTATTAATAAATAGAGATGTATCCAAGTGTAAATTAATCCATCTAGTCTAAATAAAGTAACATACGATTTTAATCAACAAACAAGTTGTCATTTCTTAGGTCTGCTGTTGTTATTTGGTGGTATTTTTGGTTTTATATTCTGTATTTGGCAAAATAATTCAACAATGTCTTGTTTTTCAAGTGTCTCAATAGTGTATATATACACCGCGTTCCACATTATTATGCAAATTACACTTTGCTCAGATTTTCCTAAATAGTAATGCAGTCAGTATCATTTTCAAGTCATCAACTGTTAGAGTATAAGTCAAATTCTATTGAACAAACCTCCTAATGATAACAGTATTTTTTTCAAAAATAAAAAACTCAAAATGCAGTGTCCCAAATTATTATGCAGAATTTCAGAGTTTCAAGATATTTTATAGGTTGTAAAGAACAAAAAAAATGTCATTTGTTGAATTTGCAGCATTAGGAGGTCATATTTACTGAAATCAAGAAAAGTTTGAATCAAAAACATCTTAACAGGTCAAGTTACATGTTAACATAGGACCCCTTCTTTGATATCAACTTCACAATTCTTGCATCCATTGAACTTGTGAGTTCTTTGATAGTTTCTGCTTTAATGTCTTTGCAGGATGCCATAATAGCCTCCCAGAGCACTTGCTTGGATGTGAACTGCCTTCCACCCACATAGATCTTTTGCTTGATGATGCTCCAAAGGTTCTCAATAGGGTTAAGGTCAGGGGAAGATGGGGGCCACACCATGAGTTTCTCTCCTTTTATGCCCATAGCAGCCAATGCCCCAGAGGTATTCTTTGCAGCATGACATGGTGCATTGTCATGCATGAATATGATTTTGCTACGGAAGGCACGGTTCTTCTTTCTGTACCACAGAAGAAAGTGGTCAGTCAGAAACTCTACATACTTTGCCGAGGTCATTTTCACACCGTCAGGGACCCTGAAGGGGCCTACCAGCTCTCTCCCCATGATTCCGGCCCAAAACATGACTCCGCCACCTCCTTGTTGACGTCTCAGCCTTGTTGGGACATGGTGGCCATTCACCAACCATCCACTACTCCATCCATCAGGACCATCAAGGGTTGCACGGCACTCATCCGTAAACAAAACAGTTTGAAAGTTAGTCTTCATGTAGTCCTGAGCCCACTGCAACCTTTTTTGCTTGTGAGCTTGGTTTAGGGGTGGCCGAATAACAGGTTTAAGGACACTTGCAAACCTCTTGAGCATCCTACATCTTGAAGTTCGCGACTCCAGAGGCACCAGTGGCTTCAAACACCTGTTTGCTGCTATTCAATGGCATTTTAGTGGCTGCTCTCTTAACCCTACGCATTTGTTTGGCAGAAATCTTCCTTATTTTGCCTTTGTCTGAACGAACCCGCTTGTGCTGTGAATCGGTGACAAATTTCTTCACCGTCCGATGATCACACGCAATTCTTTTGGAAATATCCAATGTTGTGATACCTTGACCAAGGTATTGCACTATTTGCTGCTTTTCAGCAGCAGAGAGATCCTTTTTCTTCCCCATTTTGCCTGAAACATGTAGCTTGCTTAATAATGTGGAACATCCTTCTTAAGTAGTTTTCCTTTGATTGGGCTGACCTGGCAAACTAATTATCACAGGTGTCTGGGATTGATTTCAATCATCCAAATAGCCCTGAGACACACCATGAGTTTCATTGAAAAACCAAAAAATGAATGTTTATGACCCTTAAATACAATTTGCCTAATAATGTGGAACGCGGTGTATATTACATATATTAAATGGTTAAGTGAAGTGTGTTGACCATATATTTTATATGATTACTTTAATGTGAGGCAATTAAGGCACTTATTTTAAATTATTACTTCTTTTTTATTGATGTCTTCAAATCAGACTTTGAAACTTTCACACTTTGCTAGGTTACGGTGTGCAGAAAGCAGAAGCAAAAGTATGTTATTACTCAGGATTCTGTGTGGTTATATGATGCATCAAGGCCTCACTGCGGCCCTTGATAGATAAACCTTGAGGTACATTACATTAAATCATAATATAGAGATTAAAGATGACCTCTGACAATTTCATTTCAAAGGACCAACTCCAAACAAACTTGATGATATAAATTCTCTTGATTCTCTGAATTCTAAATTAGGATGACAGTTGTGCACACTGACGCTAACCTCACTGCTAAGTATAATCACAATAGCGTGAAATCAATTCTGGGTCAGGGTGTTATGTTTCCCTTCAATGTGAGGCAATATGATTTACTACCTGTCCTTTTTGAATGAGGTTCTGACCTCACATCATTGGGTGTGGGTCCAATGTGTCCACATCACTGCAATACTGCAAATATTTGGATTGCGAATGCATACAAATGAACGGATGTTCCCCTTAATTTGCTGCTAAAACACCCAAGGCCCGGTGACGGTGGTGTGCTCTAGTGGAGCCGTGCATCACAACCTGGCGGCATCTAAACATCCACCGCTCCACCCTTTGACTGAGTGTGGAGTCTTCAGTTGTCCTAAAGGCGTCTGACCCTCACAATGAGGTCAAGCACAAACTGACAAAGCAAATAGGCCCGAAGATTTATGGCGCTTTGGCCTGCTTAAGGTTGATTTGTAACCTGCGAAGCACAGATCCATCAACATGCACTAATACACTGGGCTTTGTGGAGGCTGATTCACTAGACGAGAGGAGAGGGTTTCTCAAATTAACAGATTTGAGTTGATGCTATCTAGTCAGACATTGTCACATTCATACAGCCTCTATATAATAAAGTGTTGCTTTTTTAATACTGCAAATATTGCAGTTGTAACTCAGCTGAACAAAACAGGTTAAAATAAGAATTAATTAAGTTGTAAACAATTAAAATTCTGACTTAAGTTTAGACTTCCATCCATCCATCCATTTTCATCCGCTTATCCGGGGTCGGGTCGTGGTGCAAGTTTAAACTTTTGCTTTTATTTCTATTGTTAGACTAATAGCTTCATCAAATCTTTTGTTTAACCCATTCACATCACGGATGTTTATCATCCGTATTCCTCACAAACATTAACCGTAAGGCTTGCGGTGCATTTTGCGAGCGCATGTCCGAGATGTCGGGAGAGAGTTCCTCCGCCACGTTAGCTAGAAGTGATTGTTGCCGATGTTGAGAAACCGCAGGAACTAAGTGGAATCAGTTATTGAAGTCGAGCCGTTGTCAGGCGACAGAAACTGTTTGGCCGTGTGGCCGGTTCCATCTGATTTAGTTGCGCTTCACACGCCTCGGTAAGCTAACATTAGCTTCTCAGTTGTGTTTAGCTAGTTTTGTTTGCGTTTCATTACAATGTTATTTCTGTTTATTCTGTAGTTCATGTACAGTATTACTTTGTTTTAGCGCAGAGGTCTAATTTTGCATCAATTTTGGATCAGTGTTCTATTGGAAGAAACTTGTCAACAAACAATCTTATTGGTTCTAGGTGGAATAATTGATCGACAAAAACAAAACAAGCGTGTCGCTCTGTAGTGACGGCAAGCGGAGCATGGTGAGAGAACGGCAGAGATCCTGAAAGGGATATTATATATAACATATTACTTCTGCTTCTACTAAAAAGGGTTGTATTGTCTGTTTGAAATTGACAAAATGAAAACTGTACAGTTAGAAGAGTTTTAATAGTTGCAATTGTGACTTCAAAGACACACAAAACCAAATTGTGAAACTCAACAATGACAAAAGGTTTAAGTTCCTGTTGTTGTACTACCAATAAAGAAAACACAAAAGGAGACTCAACATCAGAAGGAGACATTACATTAAACTAAGAGCTGATCTGCCACGCAATAGAAAGTGAAGCTGTAAAGAGCGAGCCGAGCCAACGCGGTGTTTGCTTTGCAGAGGGCTTGAGAAATGGAGTCCGGGACAGTTCTGGTTGAAACTCCTCGGTGTCCGGACCTCCGACTGGGCTGAAGGAAAGCAGGAAGCACTTCCACCTCAGACAAAGCTATCAATTCAGCACACAGCTTCAGATGTGAATGTTAAGAAGTGTGGTATAGACCTATTATCAACAGAGTACATATTTCCGTTCACAATTACAAAGGGAACAAATTAAAACAGAATATAACAGAATATAACACCATAACCTCCTGAATAACAATATGCACATGAGTTACTCAGGTTTAAGGCCTTTACAGCAATAGATCTTTTTCACAGGGAAGCTCCTCCCAATGCATATGTACATCAAGGCTGTAAATTAGCTTCTCAGTATATTCTTAATTTCTTAAGGCATTTCAGACAATGCTAGATGAAACACGGCTTAATCTTTGCTACGGTGCTGGAAGTATCTAAAAGTCCATATTTCTATGATTCAAACTATAGAAGAGATATCTGTACACTTATGACTATGCAGTGTGAACGGATATCTCTTTTATCAGTTCTTACTGCATTGTAGAATGTCTGTCATGATATAATTGTATGCATGTATGCACCTTCCGCCAAGAAAAAATCCTCGTTTGTGTAAACATTCCTGGCAAATAACCGGTTTCTGATTCTGATTGTGATTCTGTTTGTGTTCATAATTTGGAGAATATAACTTAATTATAAAAAAAAGACAATTAAACACCTCTGTCCTGAAATTTTATGTATTCCTGTTTCAACCATCGACGGCACTTTGTACGTTTATTCATTATATTAGATGCTGTATAAATAATGTGTATTATTGTTATGCTTTTCTCACGCTCTTTGGGCAACAATATTATGTAGAGAAACTGCTGCGTGGCAATATGCTGATTGCAAATAGCAGGCATACGCTTGTCAATTTAGATTTAATCTGTTTCATTAACGGCCTACACACGGACACAAACTAAATTGTTTGGCACACATTTTCCATGAATCCGACGGTAATTTCCCACACGCACATTATTTACTTGTTTATCTCACTGAGAGGAACAACAACTCTCAGTGTTGAGGAACACTTTGATGGACAGAGACGGCCGCCATCCTCCATGAGAAAGTAGAGACCGTTTGTTCTTGTTGAATACGTTAAACACGAGCTCAGACTCAGCCGAGTTTAAGTTAACTGGTGAGAAAGGAGAAGAAGAAAGTGATGGAATAACAAAAGATACATTCATTATGGACATCTTGAGTTTATTTGTTTATTTACTACTCTGTACTTCCAATTAATAATACTAATAATTAATCAATAGATGAGGATAACTTGATTTACAAATAGAATATCAGTTATTATAGTATTTAACATTATGCTGCAGTTTGGTATTCAGTAGTCGTATAATAAGAGAGACTTCTTGCTGCTTTTATCTTCTACATAGGAAGAGAAACGCAGCTCAGCCAGGAAGTCTCTTTGTCCTTTGACAACCAGAAGGTTTGCTGTCCCAGCACCCGTTTAGAGGCCGAGACCAGAGGGTGCTGGGTGAGCTCAGGTGAGAAGTCTTTTTCCTTCCACTGCTGTAATCCATGAAGCTATGATGCTGCTCTGTGGCACTCACTCCCTCTCTACTGTTCTATCGTACAACTCTTCTCCTCGGGTCTCTTCTTTATGGGGTAGCTTCCTACATGACTTAAGCAATGACTCCCCTTCTCACCAGAGCAGCCCGAGAAAAGGAGGAGGAAGAAGAGGAGGAAGAGGGAGAAGAAGCTTTCTCAGTCAGTCAGCTTGATATGAGTGTGTATCGCTTTCAGGGGATTTAAATGTGTTTAAATACATAACTGCTGAACATCTGCATGTTAGCATTCAGACATATTGAACTAAGGATCATTCTCAGGATTTTAAGAATCCATATTTGATCATTGACCAAAAATGAAGAAAAAAACCTACATTCTCTCGACAACGTTATAAAACACCACAGTTCTCTCAGTGGTTAGCGCTGTCGCCTATCAATGTGTTCTCTCCCCCCGTGCCGGCGTGGGCTTCCTCTGGGATTTGCGACTACTTCCTCCCACAGTTCAAACGCATGCACAATATTTGCCAGTCTGTACGTGATGCCTTCTTTCTGTCTTTATGTCTGTCCGCCCTGGAAAAGGGATCCCACAGGGACTCTTCCTGAGGTTTCTCTGCTCTTTTTCCTTTGTGGAGTTTTTACACATCCAAATCCAGGGCCTAGGGAGAGGAAGTTGTTTTAAGTCCGTTGCTGAAATGCTGTCGGTTTCATTCATAGAGATTTAGAAGTGTGTGTGTGTTAGTGGAGTGTAAAAAAAAAAAAAAAGCAAACGCCATGCAGTGCTACGTAGTCACCCTTCATGCTGGAGGCCTTAATGAACAGAAATTGTAGTGATTACAACTATGTGGGTGTCATTTGTAATGTGACGATGGTAGTGTGTACGTGTGTGTGTGTGTGTGTGTGTGTGTGTGTGTGTGTGTGTGTGTGTGTGTGTGTGTGTGTGTGTGTGTGTTGAGCCCTGCTCTGCTGGATGGATACCATTGCTAGTTCAGGGATTCCTGTGCATATTAGTGGCTGCATGAATTTGTTTTGTGTGTGTACATCTGTGTGTTTCTGTGTGTATCTCCATAACTCCTGTCCCATTCCCTCCCCGTGTCCCTCTCCCTCTCTCCTTTTGTCCCAGCATGGCTGTAGGATGGCTGCCCTGTGGACTCTGTCTCTCATTAGATTGGATGCTATAGGAGGAGGTTAGATGTTGTTTGAGGGATTCAATCTGAAGTTAACTGAAGCTGCTTTATGTTAAGGCATGTACGAGTTACTTCATGTAGTAGTAGATCATGATGACAACGGTCAAAGCCTCAAAGCATTCAGGTCAGCCTTATGACATTGTCTTTATCAACAGAATATATAAAGCTAATTTAAGCATCCCATTACTACCCTAATGCACATCATACCATATGATGTGCATTAGCTTTTGGTGTAGCTCCACATCTGTGCTTTCAGTCAGAGTGACGAAAGAAATCCAACATGGCTGAATCCAAGTAGCATGACACCTTTCATCGTCTCTGTCTCTAACGTCCAGGTTTCCACTGGTCAGGTGCCAGAGAGCTGTCTCCTCATCATGGTGGGCCTCCTGGTTGGAGGGGTGATCTACGGCGTTCGCCACTCTGCTCCCCCGACTCTCAGCGCTTTCTTCCTCTTTCTGCTCCCGGCCATCGTCTTGGACGCAGGATACTTCCTGCCAGGGAGGCTGTTCTTTGAGAACCTCGGCACCATCCTCTGGTTGGTACTCATAATGTTGGAGGTCTGTTTCCAAAATGTGTCCCCAAACATGCCAAATATGCCTGACATACAGGAAAAACAAATTGTGTATGCAACATGTTTTCCATCTAATTAATAAAGCATCAATGAAGGCCCAAATTTAATGTAATTTTTTTGAAGTACATATGCTGTTTTAAATGGCCAAGCACGTACCAAAAGCGTTATGGTGTGTTTCAAACTACTTAGACGCCTCTACTCCGACCTTGTTTTGATTTTGCAGTATCAGGACCCGGCGCCGAATGCGTTTTTTTCCCGGCAGCCGCAGAACCTGGGAGAGAGCGTAAAGGAATAAAAAGCAAAGGTGCCCCTTTTTAAAAGATTTAAAATCTCAATGGGATTATCCAGGATAAATAAAGGTTAAATATAGGACTTATTCACCGGGTAAAATGACAAGCGACACTGGCTGCAGGTCACATCAGCTTTCACTACTCTGTTACTCGGCAGGATTTAACAATAAATAGGGCTCCAATACTTTGATTTATGAGCAGATATTTAAAAAACTAGTGGCACTCACAGGCTCAATATACTTGTTTTGCTCTGCACTAATTAGCACATGTTAGCATGTGAACATCAAAAATGTTAACATTGTCATTGTGAGCGTGTTGGCATGGTTATCAAAGGGGTGACTTGTATCGTAGAGCATGTTCACACTATTCAGACGTTCCTCTGAGCTCTGGAGTGTTTGCATCTCTCATGTGATGGCTTTGGTGTTTATGGCCCTCAGCTTTAGTGTTTCGGCTCAGTCTTCACCACTCTCACTGTCGCTGTTTCTTTGACGTGATGTTGATGCTATGATTGTGCACACATCTCCAGGTATGCGGTGCTGGGAACCCTGTGGAACGTGCTGGGCATCGGCCTGTCTGTACGGCGTGTGTCTGCTACAATACAGGATGTCCACATGTGGAGCTGACCCTTCGTCTGCTCCACACTGCTGCTCTGCCTCGTCTGGAGGGCCTGAGAATTTAAAATAATATTTCTTATGGCCAGAAGCTTGAATATCAGTTATCAAAGTTTCTGTTTTTAGGTTTGTTTTAGTTTTTTAACATCTTCCTCTCGGATACAGATGGAAAATAGCCTCTTGGCTAACTCTGGCACATTTAACAGAAATGTTTTTATTAATGTGCACTGTCCCCTTATTAAATAAACGATTTAAAACAAAAGAAGAATAAAAAGGAGAGGAATCAACAAACCGTGCTTCCTCTGAAGCTGACTGCTGTGGTGAACGAGCTCCGGAGGAACACCGTGACCTTTTGAGATCAGTTCATTATTGCCTGCGGAGGCCTGAGAGGGGCAATCTGCCTTTCCCTCGTCTTCCTGATTGACGACTTCCCAAAGAAAAGACTCTTCATCACAACCACCATCGTGGTCATCCTCTTCTTTGTACAGGTGGGCGAATATCGTCACTTGGGAATTTTGATGAAAGACAAAAGTTTCTGTTTTTTCTTTCAGATGGAAGCGTTTGATGTTTTATTTGTTGAGTGTTTTTTGTCTGGTTTCCAGGGGATGACTATTAAGCCTCTAGTGGAGCTGCTGGATGTGAAGAGGAAGAAGAGAGCTTTGCTTCTGTCAGCGAGGGGATCCACAGCAGGGTGAGAAATGGCAGCAGGTCCAGAGAGTTGCTGAGCCTGCAGTATGTAAGGACTACAGCACTGCTATGCATTATAGTGTGTTGTATTCTAGGTATTCTAAAATAATCATTCAGGTGCCACATATTTACACATCAGCTGTTTATAGTCATGAAGATTTAATGCATTTTTCATGTAGGTATATGACATAATTTCAGCATAACAAGGTAAAACAAACAACTATTTAGATTTAGACCTTCATTGGGGTTTTAATTATCTAGCTTTTAGAATCATGCTGTATGCAATCTATCTAAGCAAATTATTTATTAAAAGAATAATTAATTTAGTGTTAAGATAAATTAGCATGTTTTGTATCTTAAAATGTACCTTTTATAAATACTTTTCTTCTTTCACTTAGATACTGTGAAAGTAATCTAAGTGAAACTGTTTATCCATCTTGTACGTAAAGCGATGAGCTTTAGTTGTTCAGTTGATTCAGTTTTTCTTCAGTAAGATAAATGAGTCTTTCATGTTGCACTGTGTGAACACAGATCTTCATCTGTGAAAATTAAACAGTAAAATATATGTAGAGGAAAAATAAACCTATGTGATACTCACATGGTGTCTCCTCTTAGCTCATTGATCACCTGCTGGCAGGAATAGAGGATGTGGTCGGCTACTGGGGCAGCACTACTGGAAAGTAAAGTTAGTTTTTCTTGTGTGTGTACATGTGTTTCTCCTAAAAGTATTTTGCATGCCCACACAATTAGGACCTGAAATGACCACTAGGTGGCAGCAAATACCACATGCAAGACTCCCATATCATTTCTCAGTCAGGACTCAGAATAATGAATGATATGTATTCTGTGTGTGTGTGTGTGTGTGTGAGGTTTGAGCAGTTCAACAGGAAGTACCTTCGGCGTTTCCTGATCCGTGAGGATCACCAGGCTCGCTCCAGAGTTCACCAGGAGCTGGAGAGGAGGGAGCAGACGAGGAGGCCCACCGCTGTGAGAACACAGACTTTTACTTTATGTCAGCGACTCTCGTCGTCGTGTTTAGGGATCACAGGACTTCATTAAAACTAAAAACTAAGGAAGGTTTTGTCACCTTTATGGTAATCTGTGCTCATTCAAATCCTCAAAAACAATTACAGTTTCTGACAAGTTTTTAAGTATCTCTTACTGCATCTGTTTGAAAGTCAAAAGTTACAGAATAGCTGCGCCTACCCCGTCAGTTCGCAGGCATCTTCCTTCTTAAAACCCCAATAATGCCACTCAAAACTGGTCAGATATCAGTTTTTACAACACAGTTTTTGGAACAATGAATGTGAATATTCCCGCCTCACTTTTAGAGCGGACCCTCGCTCCCACAGCCGTCCCCTCCTCCCAGAGGAGATGGACAGCATCCGGAGAATTCTCTCCAGAAACCTACCGACCTTCAACAAGGTCCCAGCGTTGGTATTTTCGATAAAGGGATCAGTGAACGTGCCCAATGTACTACTCTTCACCTGCTGTTTGGGTTCATTCATGAGTTGTGATTCCAGCAGACACACTTTGGACCAGGATGCCACCACGAGCCGAACCAGGAAGCCTCTTCACAGGAGCCAGAGTCTGGCAGAGAGAGAAGCACAAGCAATACACAGGTAGCACAATTAATTCAGTCTCTTTTCCTTCAAATGAAGTGAAATAATCCTTACAAAATGCTCCCCGTCTCAGGTAGTTGAAAAACATAAATGTTTTTATCCTCACAAAAATATTTTATAAACATATTAGGATATCATTTTAATTTTAAAACCATCAATTACTGTATGCTCTCACTTCTCATGAAATTACTTGGAAAGATTGTGACATTTATTTATGACAAAATGGGAAACAAGTGTCACCATTAGAATAATTGCCGGCATGGTATAGCAGATTCAAGATTCAAGATATTTGTATTGTCATATGCACAGATAACAGGCAGTTATTCCGTACAATGAAAAGCTTATTTTGCTGGGTCCCCCTAACACAGAATTACAATAAACTTTAAGGAAAAAATAAAATAAAATAAACTTAAGGCAAAAAAATATAAATAAAAATAAGGCACAAAATATAGTGACAGTATTGCACAAAAAATATGTATAAAGTGTATAAAGTGCACTATGCATTGCTACAATACAATATCCAAAGTATGGCCGTGACATGAACGAAGTCACAGCAGCAGCCGTTCACAGTTCAGTGATGTGTGTGTGAGCTGTTCACCAGCCTGATGGCCTGCAGGTAGAAACTGTTCGTCAGCTTTATTGAATTAAATGTATGCATTAAACTCCTTTACTCAAAATGACTTAAACCCTTATATTAAGACTCACGATGTACTTCCATTGTGACAGGAGGAGGATGGAGAGTTCAACGGCTCACGCAGAGGGAGAGCAGGACTCAGCAGGTCTCACACAGGTAAAGTGAGACATAAATATACAAAAAGAAAACACATATTAGACATAATAATAATAATAATAATAATAATAATAATAATGCCGTTTTGTCTCACCACTCAAGCTTCCAATACTCTCTACAAAAACAGACTAAGAATATAGACACGCTATAAGATTGTCTCTGCTCTCTCTCCTCCCCTGACCTTTGACCCTGACAACAATGGCGTGGCTATTCTTTGACCTTGCAGGCCTTGAGCTCACTGCAGCCTCTCTTCTCCTGGCAGTGTGCTCCATGAGCCCGAGGCCGGTCCTCCTGGACTCATCGGCCCGAGAGCCTTCAGATCCGACCAGGAGACCAGTAGATCCACAACCTCCAGAGTCCGGAGAGGAGCACATCTCTCCTGCATCAACACCTGTGGGCAGAACGCCAAAGAAACAGCTTAGCGTTGTTCTGGAGAGCGAGAAGCAGCCGTGAAGACAGAAGGTCAGACAGCGAGGAGAAGAAACGCAAACCTGTGAAGTCAGTCATTTCAAAAGTGATAAGTACCTCATACTCATTTAGCCACAGAGTTGTGGGTTTCCAGACTGGGCTGAATTTCATGGATATCTTCCAATTAAAATGTTTAAATGTATGAAATAATTCACCTTCTGGTTTCATAATTTGGAGTGTTTGCCAGCTCCGTGGTTCACCTCGTGAACACCTTTGCTGGAGGGTCATTTGCATCTCTGGTCTAATTCATTTCCAAAGTAGCGCTCAAAGTGAAACAACCACCTCAGAAACACCGCGCAGTCACACAATGCGGATACTCGCCGTCCACATTACAAGCACAGCCACAAACCAATCCGGCCTCGCTTCGCTTCCTTCATAAACGCACAGCACACCCACCGGTAATTTGACGAGGACAGGCTTATTGCTTCCTAAAATAACTCCTCTCCCCCCGCCTGACCTCCCTCGGTTACTGGAGCTTCTTTCCCCCGCCGCTCCCAGCATGCCAGGGAGTGGCTGGGAGACCCCGACTGTTTTTCTTTAGGTCTGGGGCCGGGCAGAGGGTGGCAGAGCCAACACCAGCGAGGAGCCGAGGAGTGACTGACCTGAAGCGGACTGAAAGCCGAGGGGAACGAGCACAGTGAAGGCGGTTTTAGGCCGGAGCTATGAGGGTGGGAGCAGCGACCTTGGCTGGGGGGATATTTGGGTTAGTAGGGACTCTGTGTTTCTTCATCGCCTTTAGTACGGACTACTGGCTGGTGGCCAGTGACAACTGTGGACCGTATACATGGCCGACACAGACAACGCTGACAAAAGATGCCAACGGGACTGAGGTAGGACAGATGCACGTGTGCACATGTTGTATATTCACTCTCACCGGCTGTAGCTCAGGGGGATGAGTGTTCGTCCCAGAACCACAAGGTGGCCGGTTCGATCCCTGTTCTCCATAGTTCACATGTCAAAGTTTCCTTCATCAAGACACTAAACCACTAGTTGCTCCCCGGCCGCTTCACAGGGCAGCCCACTGCTCCCTAACCAAGGATGGGTCAAATGCAGAGAAGAATTTCCCCAAGGGGATAAATAAAGGATACATTGTTATTATTATTAAACATGCAGGGAATGAAAATCTGATGTCACTGGCCGTCAGAGTCGGCCAGTGACGTCCAACTCAACAAATGCATATAATAATAGTCACAACATCACATGTGAGAACCACAAAAAGACCAATGTGGAATCTGTTCAGACGCTCTGTGCACACGCTGTCACTGTAGGATATTTAAAGAGGTACCAAAATAATTTCATAAATAACAAAGTTGGAGGATTCTAAGAGCAAAGGATGTGTAAGAGAAAGGACCAAATCAATGCAGCAGAGACCCGCAGTAACTTTTTGTTTGACTTTTAAAATGAGTCCAGCTCCCAAAACACTGGAGCCTACACTTCCCATAATGCATAATAGCAACTTTTTATTTATGTCTGGGAAACACTTAATCAAGCATAATTTTGTAACGCAGACATTTACAGCTAAACTGCTCCATAATGCTTTACTTGGGCTCATCTGGGCTTTTAGTGAAACGCTATATTGGCTTTCTAACATTCTCACAAGGAAAAGGCTGAGGAGGTAAAGATGAATTTAGTGTTTTCAGCTTTAGTTTGCCAATTAGCACAAAACAC
Organism: Myoxocephalus aenaeus; assembly: GCA_038501785.1. NCBI lineage: Eukaryota > Metazoa > Chordata > Actinopteri > Perciformes > Cottidae > Myoxocephalus > Myoxocephalus aenaeus. The sequence goes on from JBAMJR010000025.1 coordinate 8,325,360, forward strand.
GAAGTACAGCTGAGGCTGATGGGATTGTCCTTAGTTTGCTGACATCATCCGAGTTATTCACAGGCAGTAGTAGTAGTACGGCCCAGGTCATTTGATCCTCGCGCGTAAACTCGGTGGAGTGCCCCTTTATTTTCCCAGCGTATTCTTCTCCGCCACATTTGTGAGAGAGTTCACCAAATGCAAAGTGAGGGATATATTTACACAAGCTGATCCCCCGGTGAACTCCTCTCCCAACGCCACAGCACAACAGCCTTTTATTTTCAATAGAAGAGGATGATTAAAATTGCCGAAATGTGTTATGCGGCGCCATCAATCATGTTTCTGACAAGCAAATGGAGAGCATCGCTCATGCGTGTTTCATGAGTTCCCCCTGCTCACGGACCAGCAGGCCGTAATCAGAACCACGTTTGATGCCGAGGCGCCGCTGAAGCACCGAGTCACACGGAGCGGCGTCGACAAAGCTGACAGACGCTAAGGTTCATCCATCTTCAGACGTCTGGAGTGTCCATCGCTCTCTGTTTGTGTGCTGATGTCTCTCTCCCTCTCTCTCCCTCTCTCTCTCTCTCTCTCTCTCGCTCAGATCCAGCTCGTGGAAACGCTCACTGCTCCTCCTCCTCCATCTCTCACTCTGCTCCACGAGGGCTTCTTCTGGCGCTGTGGGTTTCAGGTGGAGCCCACAGCGCACGCAACGCTGGCCACTCTCTTCAGTACGTAGGCCTTCTCAGGCGGCAACAGGTTTTTCTTGGCATTCGTCCGATGCGGTTGCACGTCTCATACTTAGCAGTGTGGGCTGCTTGGCGTGCTAACAAGTGCAGGAAAGACAAACATAATTTGGATGTTTGACATAAAATATATTCAGGAGGAGAGCACGTAGAATGTGTCGGCGTTTAATTCAGTTTGTGGGGTGTTTTGAGGGCTTTTCTCTAAATTTCTCTTCTTTTCTTTTTCATAGCAAACCAGCCAGAATCCAAGGTGTGCATCCATGGTTACCTCTTCCCTCTGCCTGTGGCGCTTGGACCGGTGCCTCATCCGAGTTATGATGCTACAGCAGGTATAGTGTCCTCTCTCACGCCTTTACCATCAGGTGACGAACTAAAGGAAACACACTGTACAACTAGAGGAAAGAGAAGGCGCTTCAATACACCAGGGCTCACTGAATGGTTTGATGAGGATGAATCTCAATCAAGTTGATTACAGATTTTTAACTAACTTACAGTTCATAAAACACCAATCATATCATATCCAATATGTCATATCTTTTAGAAACATGTGTTTTGTTCCTCTCGTAGTGCCACAGAGTTGAAGCTTCTCAGGTGTTGGCTTAACTCCAAATGTTTATTTACACACAGGCACACATGTATTTTTGTTTTAGTCACTTCGTCGCACACAAACACAATTTTACATTTGGCTGTTTAGAGTGAGAATCAGAATGAGAGTAAACGTTCAAACACAGTAAGAGTGAGAAGCTGTTTAGTCGTGGCTTCAAAGAGCATTTAAAGGACTGGGGAATAAGATGGTGTTCATATTTCTTATTTCTTATCCACACAAATCAAGGCCATATCATTTTAGAAATACTGAGGTCATGGGGTCAAAGTCTCCCAATGATATCCCCCCCACACACACACACATACTGACACACACGCACACACATTCCCAAATCAAAGTCTCCACGCTACCAAAAATAAGAATCCTGTGGAGAAATAATTAAGAATGTATTTATGTATTAGTAGTCATTAATTATTCAAAGAAAATACTGCGTGTGTTTTTGAAGGAATAGTTTGAGATCTTAGGGAGAACACTTGCAGTATTCACTTTCTTTTCAAGAGCTTCAAGAGATTTGAAGTCCAGCATGTCTCTCCCAGGCAAACCACACATTGTTGCTTTTACACGTCTGTATTCAACAAATTAGATATAATGTGTTAGTTATTGAGCCTCTCTTTTTTTGATAGGTTCTCTTTACCTTTAGAGCCAGGCTAGCTGGTTCCCAATGCTTTCAGTCTGTATGCTCTGCATCTCCTGTGGTGTTTACTGGACACACATGAGAGGGAGGCTACCAATCTGAACTCTTCATTCTGTTTCTCAAAATGTCAAACAATGCGATATAGAAGTGTAACTGTTTGTTTGGCCTGCAGTGTTTCGGGGTTTCTGGACCGTGCTGATCGTCCTCGGCCTGGTCGCCGCTCTAACCGGAGGCTTCCTCCTGGTCTGCGGCGTCCCCTTCATCAGCCACAAGCTGCACACGCTGGGCGGCGCTTTCCTCATCGCTGCTGGTAAAATATATATAGTGTGTGTACATGTGTGGTGTTTATAACCGTGGTATTCATCTGCAGCGGGAAATAGGCTCTCCAGGGAGGAGCTGAACGCACAGACACAAACACATGGTGTCAGCCGTTGCTGCTGTCAGCTGTCCATACCTGTCACATGACGAACCCGACACACACGGAGCAGCAGATGTCACTCCGCAGTGGTGTCGCTCTCACAACAGCAGCTTTAAACACTGCAGGAGGAGATGAGTCTGCGTTCCTCTGGTGTTACTCAGCAGTGATAGGCTCTATCTGTGTCTCCCTGTCACTCCTCATATCTCCCTCCCTCCCCCAGCCTGCCTGTTCCTGTTCACGCTGCTGCTCTTCGTGCTGTGGATGGAGGTGATGGACGTGGAGCGCTACGTCCTGCAGGAGCGAGGAGAGGCGTGTCCCCTCGCGCAGGTGTCCGTGCTCTACGGCCTGTCGTTCATGGTGGCGACGGCCGGCGTGCCTCTGGAGCTCGTCTCTGGGATGGTCTTCATGCTGGTGGGCCGCGCGCTGCGTGCCAGCAAGTGAGCTCGCCATCTGGCCTGGAGGGGAAGAGAGAGAGGACTGAGCTTTTTTTGTATGTCCCGCACTGGGATCTCAGCAGCACACTTGTGGCATGTAAATACTGGCTGGAACGACACAATCAATATTAAAGCACCGCCCTTTGGATGTCGAGGAGCACGCAGTCAGAGACACTGGTTTGCTTAATTTCCATAAAAATCTCGAATTGCTATAGAATTATATTATCACAATACATTTGTGTGATACTGGCATTAAAGAGCAATTTGTGATTTATTTACAATTTATTTTTATTTAAACAACATGGAATATCATCCAACTGCCACTCAAGAGATTTATGTTTTTGTTTGTTTGTTGTTAACGCAATAAATTGTGAGTCCGCAGAGCACGAGGTGAGAGCCGTGTGAGTGAACCAGCTGTGTCCCCTGTCCTGGTTTTGGCACACGATCTAAGTAGGCGAGCTGGAGCGGAGTGAGGTGGGAGGGAAGAATGGCTGGATGGACTGGAGACAGAAATGGTGGCTTTGGGTGGGGGTGGAGAGGGAGAGGGATGCATACAGGGGGCCAGACAGAGAATTGGTGCTTGTAGGGGGGCACAAGGGGGCTTTGAGAAATGAACAGCTGTTTGTGGGTTTTGCTTGGTGTACAGCCACCTGCCTCCTCACCCCAATCACATTTCAGTGCCTCATTGAAATCCTGATGCTCGCTCTGTTCTGCCTCGTTCTGTTTCTCTGTCCCACCCGACATGTTCTCACAGACTTTATGAGATCGGTACGATCGTCTATTGACAAAATGACCCACACCCTCAAATGGGAAGTGCAGACTTGTCATTGTAGAGTAACTGCTTCAATATTGGATCAAAGGCCTCACTGATCAAACACATAGAAAACACACTTTCAATCACATGCACTGTGATCAAACCCGTGTTAATTATTGAAATAGATCTAACCTATGTTGAGGCAGTGCACTTCAGAGTGTAATGCTGTAATATAGCACCATAGCACCATGCTAAAGGTCAGCTGAGTCTAGCTGTGATGTCAGAGGATACCCTCTAGTTTTGGTACATTGTGGTCTTTTACATGATTGTTTATTGGTAAGTTAACGTGTTTTTCTTAGGTCTGCAATGAAAGTTCATGATAAACATGACAGATATATGATATATCGAATATTTTGTGTCATTTGTCTGCCTTGCTTGGCTTGGAAACTTTTGAACAGTTTTAATCTCAATTAAGCTTTCATGATATACTGTGCTTTTGTGTTTGTTTCATAGTGTGTGTTTCAGTAAACAAAACAATGAATAAATGCCTATAAACCTCTAAAAGAATAACATCTCAGCTCATTGTTTAAGATGGGAATTGTAATATTTGAGTTCAGTGGTAATCAAATAGCATTTCAACCACAAGAAAACACTTCTCTGGTTCTAAAGAAGCCTCAAAAAAAGAAATTGAAAAAAATTGCCAAGTAGAAAGACAAAATAAAGACATGTAACTCAATCTGAATAATTGGAGATGTGCAAGTTGATTGAGAGATTAATCTGTCTACATTTAAAGATACAGGAAAAAAAACAGCAAGGAGCAGGATCATTTTCTCTCCATCTGTCTCTGAGATCTCTACCACCATGGCAGAACAATGGAGGGAAATGAAATGTGGTTTGTGGTTCATTTAAATTACGTTTATAATCTCAACAGCAACATGTCATCCAATGCTGCACTTACTTATCCACAGACCTCGCCGCAAACAATTTTCATTTGAAGTATTTAAGCATAAAACATTTTGAAGTGCCCCTATCTGTTCACAGCAAGATCTGGATTACTCAAACCAAAACATTGTTTCTGGAAAGATCACATCGCTGCTTTTCATATTGCTCAATTCTTTGAACACCCCCCAAAAAGTCCCTTTGACCTGCACTTCAAGTTGAACTATCTCAATGGCTATACTGCTAAAAGAGAAAAACAAGTTTTGGTGATTTTTATTGTTTTGTTATCAGCATCTTCTGGCAGATTAGGATCATATTTTTCAACAACAAAAAAGCAAGAGACGGAACAAAAGCAATTGGAAAAGGTTTCGTCTTCTGATTGAAGTATAAATGAGTTCACTTCAGGTGAGCAATTGCATTTTTATACTTGTAGTGGTACCTTAAAAGATGTAAAAGTGTCATTTGGAGTTTAAGCACTGGAAGGAGTTGCAGTGTCGGTTGCTGAAACAATGTAAAAAGGAATTGGAAATTACAGTTGGGATGTAAGCACTGAAAGCCCTTGATGCGGCAGTGGAAATGTGAATTGCTTTCACGAAGACTACTGACAGTGAATGGCAGCAGCTAAGTCTATAGTCACCAACAGGCCGGTGGTAGTACATGAGATGCCAGTGGTGTGCTTGTCACGGACATTCCTACTCACTCTCAAGCCTAGTTTGGGACCAACTTATCCACGGCATGGCTGACAGTCCTGGATGGCAGCTGTGCATTGCTCTTTAATTAATGGAGATGGAAAGTTTATCAGTGTAAGACTTCCCAGGCAATGCTGGCTCTGTACCAACCAAGGAAGAGACTCAAATTGATTACAACCACAAAGAGACACAAAGTGAACAAAAAGCTACATAACAACACCAAACAAAGAGACCCAAAAGGACTACAGAGAAACACAAACTACAAGTAGACACAAAAAGACTGACAATGAAACAAAAACACCTCCAAAGAGACACAAGATGACTACAAAGAAACACAAACTACTTTAAAGTATGTGTGTCTTGCTCTTTTGTAGGAGAGGCGGTGGGGTCTATTGTCTCATAATCCGCCCATGGCCATTACCTGATACCAGTCAGAGACAAAGGTCACGGCCCAGGCCCCCGGCCCGTTCCAAGACACATGCTTTACTCTGTTTCTCTGGGTAACTTTGCTGAAACCCCTCAAATCTGGAGGATGGATTGATGACCAAGTGCTTGTGATGGCGGTTAATCCATGCAAATTGTACTTTTTTTCAGACTTTCTCTTCTCAATTGATTAACGGTTGGTCCACTTCACTTGAATTCATGGCTGTGGCCGAGTTCCCACAATCAGCCAGCAGAGGGCTCTCCAGCTCTCCTCTTCAGGAGGAACATCTCCTTTGCATGGAGGGACAGAAGGGGACAAATATGAGCGAGCAGTGAGTGTAAAAAGAAAGGAACGTGAAGGAAAGGAAAGGAAGCAATTACTGAGCTGAGTATTGAGCTAGAACCCCGGCTTGTTCAGTGACTGTGGCTCTTCCTAATCATAGTTAATTAACTCTTATGTCTCCTCCCCTGTCATCCACAACAATGGAAACACACTATCACTTCATTTAAGGAAGGAATAATCTTGCACTTGAAGTGTCAGCAATTACGGGCATTATAATATTATGTATATGGCATAGTGAGCGTCACGTGAATAAAGACATGACACGATAATAAAGTAATAAATGGCTTGCAAATTAACCCCAACAGACCCAAGGAACCCAAAGAACATACGTCTGGTTGATTAGGGGTAATGAGTGTGTGTCGTATGTACGCGCGGATGTATAATGCGCAGATCTGTATTTCCAAGCATGGCACCATTATTCGCTGCTAATTTCCAGTGTTTGCGAAAGGTCCCATGTATGTGATGTGTCAGACGGCAAACAGCAGGATGTGGTCTCACACTAGGTAGGGCAAATTAACCCGGCGTGGACCCCTCACCCCTTGTGTCCTCCGGAGCACCTGGACTGAATACTGGTGGGCTCTAATCCAGTCAAAGAGAGGGATACACTTGGTGAGAGCTCTTTCCTTTCTCTAACCCTCCTGGTGAGCCTATTACCTGCTCTCTCTGTGTATGTGTGTGTGTGTGTGTGTGTGTGTGTGTGTGTGTGTGTGTGTGTGTGTGTGTGTGTGTGTGTGTGTGTGTGAGCCCCCCAAGCATGGTGAGTGTGTGTGCGCGTGTGTGAGACGGCCAGACGGACGCAGTTTCTCCCAGATAAAGGTTTTTCTCCTGTCAAAAAAAAGACTGATAATAAGAGCTGATATGAGAGAATAGCAGGCCTTATGGCATCACTCTTGCTTTTTGTGTGTCTTTTGTACACTTTAAATCCCCAGGAACAACCCCCCCCACCCCCTCCCACCCCAACAAAACACACACACACACACACACACACACACACACACACACACACACACACACACACACACACACACACACACACACACACACTCCTAATCTGTATTGGGGGTGCTTGGGGAGAGGGAGCAGCAGGTGGAGGGATAAAGACAAGTTTCTGTGTGTTTCTTTTTCTATTTCTTGTATAAATAACTAGTGTGCTCTTATTAGAGACAGCCCTCCCTTCACACACACACACACACACACACACACACACACACACACACACACACACACACACACACACACACACACACACACACACACACACACACACACACACTGTTCATGCAGACAGATTATGTCTCAGACAGTCAGAGCTCCTGCCTTCAATTAACCTCACAAAGACAGGATCACTTACACGCACATCTGATGATAGCAGGAGGGATACAGTAAGAGGTGTGTGTGTGTGTGTGTGTGTGTGTGTGTGTGTGTGTGTGTGTGTGTGTGTGTGTGTGTGTCAGTGGTTGCCATGTATACAACATGCAGGCTCTACTAGGCATGATACAACGTAGTCAACTTATTAGTTGACTACGTTGGACATTATGTAATTTACTCTGTGCAAACATTCCTGTGTATCACCCACCATGTTCGAACTGAATATATAAGCACATATGCAGGATGTTGTTTCTGCTACCACTGTAAAAAAAAAAAAGAAGAAACAAAGGAAAGGTAGAATATACTGTTGTGCAGCCTAAAGAAAATAAATACTGGAGGTGAAGTAAATGAAAACAGCTTGTCTTTACATTTGGCGGGGGGACATGTTATAGACTGCTGAGGTGAGGTTCAGATAGCAGCAGAGCCATGAAGGCCACAGCGAAGGCAAGGTGCTGCTGTAAATTTGTGATTGATTGGCACCCACTGAGAGTAAGTGCTGCTATTTGAAGGGTTGTTTAGAACCACAATAATAGAAAACAGTACAGAGTAGAGAGACCGTCGGAAAGTGTGCGTCATTAGTCCTCTCACTCGTTGATTGTGTTGTCACGGCGATCTCTGGTGACATTTTTGAAAAAAAGAAAATTGGACAAGCAGTCCACTTAACTTACAAGCTACCGGTTTGATATCAGATGTTTGTTGTGGGATGTCCTCCATATCTCTGTAGCACTGTTACGGTTGTTAGCACTGTTACAGTTGTTAGCACTGTTACCGTTGTTAGCACTGTTACGGTTGTTAGCACTGTTACAGTTGTTACCACTGTTACGGCTGTTACGGTTGTTAGCCCTGTTACGGTTGTTAGCACTGTTACAGTTGTTACCACTGTTACGGCTGTTACGGTTGTTAGCCCTGTTACAGTTGTTAGCACTGTTACCGTTGTTAGCACTGTTACGGTTGTTAGCACTGTTACAGTTGTTACCACTGTTACGGCTGTTACGGTTGTTAGCCCTGTTACGGTTGTTAGCACTGTTACAGTTGTTAGCACTGTTACGGTTGTTAGCCCTGTTACGGTTGTTAGCACTGTTACAGTTGTTAGCACTGTTACCGTTGTTAGCACTGTTACGGTTGTTAGCACTGTTACAGTTGTTACCACTGTTACGGCTGTTACGGTTGTTAGCCCTGTTACGGTTGTTAGCACTGTTACAGTTGTTAGCACTGTTACGGTTGTTAGCCCTGTTACGGTTGTTAGCCCTGTTACGGTTGTTAGCACTGTTACAGTTGTTAGCCCTGTTACAGTTGTTACCACCGTTATCGTTGTTAGCAATGTTACGGTTGTTAGCACTGTTACGGTTGTTGGCACTGTTACCGTTGTCTAGAAATGTTACGGTTGTTAGCCCTGTTATGGTTGTTAGCCCTGTTATGGTTGTTAGCCCTGGTACGGTTGTTAGCACTGTTATGGTTGTTAGCCCTGGTACGGTTGTTAGCACTGTTATGGTTGTTAGCCCTGGTACGGTTGTTAGCACTGTTATGTTGTTAGCACTGTTACGGTTGTTAGCACTGTTATGGTTGTTAGCCCTGGTACGGTTGTTAGCACTGTTACGGTTGTTAGCCCTGTTATGGTTGTTAGCCCTGTTATGGTTGTTAGCCCTGGTACGGTTGTTAGCACTGTTATGGTTGTTAGCCCTGGTACGGTTGTTAGCACTGTTATGTTGTTAGCACTGTTACGGTTGTTAGCACTGTTACGGTTTTGGCACTGTTACAGTTGGCTAGAAATGTTACGGTTGTTAGCCCTGTTATGGTTGTTAGCGCTATTACGGTTGTTAGCAATGTTACAGTTGTTAGCACTGTTACGGTTGTTAGCACTGTTACTGTTATTAGCACTGTTACCGTCATTAGCAGAAATGCTCCAAATCTCGAACATTGCACATTCAGCCGATAAGAGGAAATTAAAAGAATGAGAGACCCTATTAACTCCACTTTGATTAATTAATTTGGTCTAAGTTTTAAAGCCTTTAACATATATATATATATATATATATATATATATATATATATATATATATATATATATATATATATATATAATATATATGTTGTATTAACACATGCATAAAACAAAGTTGTGATTTATCAAACGTATATCTCTTCGAAATAGCTGGTTTACTTATCCAAGATAATATAAGGAGTAAAAATGGTCAGGAAAGCTTATTTACACACATTTATAGATAAGGCCCGTCTATAAAAAATGGGTTCCCAGAAAAGAGGTTTCGGAAATGCAGTCTTACGATGACAGTTGGCCCAGCTGACCCTGGCACAGTGCGGACATTATGAAAAACTAGCCATGCATCCCCTAAGTTAGGGTAAGCGTACAGGAACTATATGTCCCCCGAAATGTCCCTATCCAACACAGAGCTTATGTGTCTGTGTGTTTGTGTTGGGGTTCAGAGGTCAGCGGCTGAGGCAGAGCTGTCTCCAGTAAATACAGCAGCGCGATTGATATATAGCACACAACATTAATCTTTTTATGTTCATTCACCGGCTGCCCATCTGTAGGGGGGGATGTAAAGCTGTTTTTGTCCAGCCTGTGTGTTTGTGGCACACACACACACACACACACACACACACACACACACACACACACACACACACACACACACAGAGATCACTGTTTACACGCACTGTTCACTCTTGTAGCTGTCTGGCAAACAAACCAAAGCCAGTACAGATACAGTACAATCCATCTGAGGTGAAATAAAAACAAAGAGCTTTTAGCACGGAGACAGGCAGGAAGTGTGGACAGACAGAACAGAGGAGACACTGCTGTGGGCTTGTGTCTCAGCCACTGCTTTCCTTCTTCTCTACTGTATGTCTTTATTTTCCTTTAACATCCCCCTACACACACACACAGACCCTCCTCCTCTCCCCCCCAAACTTCTTTCATTTCTGCTGAAGGAGAAGAAGAGGAGACAGAGGAGAGAGGAGGGGGTTGCGATTAGTTTCAGGGTTCCAGCCCACTTGATTGGCAGCTGGCAGCATATGGAGCTGTGAGGAAGGTTTGCCCACGCTCACTTCTGAGGAAACAAATATTTGCCTGAAGGGGGGTGAGAGAGAGAGAGAGAGAGAGAAAGAGAGAGAGAAAGAGAGAGAGAGAGAGAGAGAGAGAGAGAGAGAGAGAGGAAAAAAATATTAATTAGTTTGCAGACGCACCGAGAGATAAAAGTCGGCAAGACGTATCCATCAAAAGGCTGCAGAGTTAGCTGCAAAATGGAAATTTTCCCCAAGTTGACAGATCCAGTAGGCTGCTGGCAGGGCTGAGGGGGAGAACACGTGCGCGCTGGGAAAAGCACTGAGGTGCACAACACAACAGCCCCAACGTGGAGTCTACATTAACATCTGTGCATACCTTAACATATTCTGAGTGGAATTAACATTTAGGCAGGCATCTTCCACGCTTGAGAAACATCTCTCGAGCTAGCCTCTCCAATTATTTCTTAATTATCGTCTCCACATCCGACCAGAGATGTGTGTGTGGAGATTTTAAAAAATCCACACATATGCAACACATCAGACGCACTCATGGTAAACATACAGATGTCAGTTGAGACGCGTTGGCCGTCACCACGGGATTCCTCCGCCGACACAGAAGGATAATGGTTTTGTGAGAAGACATCATGGGTTCAGATGTTGTGTTTGCTTGGAGTTGGTTCGCCAGCAAGGACTGCTCTGCTCTTTCTGTTACTTCGCAACAGGGAATGTCAGTGACTGTGTAAACAGTTTGAGTTATACAATTTTGGGAAACATGTTTACTTTCCAAGATGCAACAAAATTATACATCTCTCATCTGAAAGCAAGGAAGGGTCCGCCAGGTTAGTATAAAACCTGAAAGCAGATAGCGAAGTTGGATGAAAAATAACGGCTCTAAAGTTCGATAATAAGCACAATATGTCATTATTTAAACAATACATTTGTATTGTTTAGTGAGGTAATTATGTATCTTTAGTTCTTGTTGTCGCTGTGAGGTCGCTAGGTTTCATACAGAGACCAAAGCCAAAGACTGCACTGAGCGAACAAACAGGATCTGACAACCCGCGCCGTAGCCAGAGATGCTACACTAAGGTCAGAACGACGGGCCCCAATGCAAGCTGCTTTGTGCACGCTAGGTATCAGGATCCTCCATGGGCTGGCTATTGAAAAAAGGGACTATTACAATACATCGGGCAACATCAACAGACGCATTACAAAAGACCCCCCCCGGATCTCAGTAGAACTCCGCTGTCCATATTTACGCCACTGCGCTGAAGTAATGGAGTTATTCATCTCAAGAAATAACTTAAACGTGAATCCCTTTCCAAACTGCAGCAATTTGTCGCTTTTTACATTTCAGTTTCAGCGCCCCCCCCAAAAAAAAACCCAGATGAAAGAGACTTGCTTTACTTTGATACATGGCGATCAGACACTGACCATGGGATTCATGCGGCACTGATAAGGTAATTAACAGACTATGATAGTGTAATTAAGCAACATCTGAGAAGAAAGGCTGTTGGTGTGGGCGCGCATCAAAGCCTGTGGCACCGCTTTAAAGGGCCCACTGTCTGTGCAGAACATTTGGTTTAGCGCCGCTCCTCCTGCTAAGGTATTGACATGGAGAGAAAGAAAGCTTGTTATGCCGTTGAGAATTAGCTGACACCGCCGTATAACAGCATTGTGATGGAAATCAAATGCCTTTTTATTTTTTTTGGAGCAATGCAGTTGTATGAAATGGACAGAGATCATATCGAGGAGAAACTGATAGCTCCATTGTTAGAGAGCCAAATGGTGTCTTTCTCTCTCTCTATATCAGTGCTCAGTCTCAACAGATTTCACTGAATAAATGGAAGTTGCACGAATTCACTTATGCATTTACCTTGCTTTGCTTTACTGAGAATGCGTCTTTGTGGGGCTCGTCATCGGGCCTGGCGGAGCGCACTCCCTCCGCTTCCCTCTCCGCTTCCCTCTCCGCTTCTCCCCCTCTCCCTCTGTGCGCACTGAACCAGCACAAATTCGGTTTTATTGTATTTGTTTGTTTATTTACTCTTATCTCTTTTCCATTTCAGAGGCTTCCTATCAGAGACCTGCAAACCTCAGAAGCCGAGTGGCAGGGGAGCCGTGGGTTTACATTTGTGTGTGTGTGTGTGTGTGTGTGTGTGTGTGTGTGTGTGTGTGTGTGTGTGTTTCAGGGGATTGGTGTAAAATTAAAATACAAATAGAAAGGAAACATTGGAATCATCACTTTTGTTATCGCCTGCTATACGGTTTATAGCTCCCACTGTTAACAAACTCCTCCAGGGTGATGAAACAGAAAGCGCTGAAATGTACTCACTTCATGACTCAGAGAATATCTTTTAAGTAATATTATAAACACATGGCGAGGCTGCAATGGGTGTGAAACTCATTTTAGACATTAGATGAGAAAACGTTCCTTGCATCCGACAATGAGGCGTTCCTCCTCTGACGAGCACGTACACAGAGTCGTTTAACGTATTTAATTCTGAGGCGAGTCAGTAAGATTCACCACCCAGTGTTATAGACCACCATATCAGCCTACCTTCAGATAAAGCTCATCAGCTTTGATCAGTTTGGAGCTTCATCCATATTGGATTATGAAGGAATTGTTTTAGTTTCCTAACCCGAACCACACCTTGGTTGTCCTTCCATGAGAGTGTAACTCTTGCCATTAGAATTAATAAATGTTATTTTATTTGAGCTAAATATTACGTTGCAGGGAACCGGAAGACACAGAGGACCATTTACAAACACGTCAACTGCCTTGACCACGCCTTCATGTTTCAACAAGGCTAAGGCCTTGTTACACTTTTGGAGGCGGCGCCCTATTAATTAATTTCTATGAAAGTTGCCCTTGAAAAAAAAAAAAAAGTTTGACCTCTGAATATAGAATTCAGATGAAAATACCCAGATGTCTTCCGGCGATCTTCTGCATTATCATTATCATTAGCATCTCCCTTACCTCCGCCTCCCGGCCCTCGGTTCAGCCTGGGGCTCGTTCACATGAGCGGAGGAAGAAAAATAACTCTGGATTCTGCTATTAGTCTGAAAACTCATAAAATGCACCGCCTGACGAGTTATTTGCATTTTCATGTGAATGAGAACGAAGCTGGACCGAGGTCTGGGAGGCGGAGTTAAGGGAAACGCTAGTGCGCATGCTCTATGGGGCCCATAATGTGGAAGATAAATGGACAAGATCCAGGTAAATTTATCTGAATTTTATACTAAAACTTTCTTTGCTTCATGCGCCACCGAGCAACTTTCATAGGAATGTAGGCTGTTTTCTTTTTTTATGGGACTTCCACTCGGAGCCCCTGTACACTCTGGTGCGGAAGCGTAAAGTATAAATTGGCCTTAAGAGTCTACAGCCATGCTAGCTCTGTGAGGCCGCATTTATGGCTAAATGTGAACGTAAGCATGCTAACATGTGCACAGCGACAAAGTGAACGTGCTGATGTTTAGCAGGTATCATACTTACCATGTCCAATATCTTTAGCATGTTAGCATGCTAGCATTCACACTGAACGTAAAGTAAAGGTGCGGCTAAATGGAATATCATTAGTTTTGCAGGTATTCTGAAATGACATTAATGGAAAAATGCTAACAATCATTCAATCAGGCCTGTAGTTCAACACCTTTATGCCTTTTATTAATGCTTGGGAGGCATTTTGCCAGGCAAGAAGCACTGGGAAAAATGAGAGCTAACGGAGAGTAAAGGTTGCCAGCCAAAATCAAACACATCTTAGACACCAGGCCAAAGGGTCACCCCTATTTCATATCTTAAGAATGCAGTGCACCAGAATGTCAGTTTTTTTTTTAAGTGGACCACATGATAATAAGACAACCTTAACTTTCCCTGAGACATCACAATGCGAGACCATCCTCTTTTTTTTCATTCTTTTTTTTCTCCATGCTTTCATTTCAGAGAGCACTTTCAAAACAATCCGCTTCTGCTGGATGAATTACCAACGTCGTGTGGGTGGAGGGGCAGAGCAGGACCAAAGGAATGGCTTTTTCAAATGTATCCACATCAACATTACGTCCGTGGCCTTAAACCAAATTACATTTGGTGCGTTCGCATGCTGCCGACGAACGCAAATACCAGCGCTCTCACTGCAGCTCCAGGTGTTGTTTGTTTGATCGCGTCCTGTGGCCTGTGAGTCACAGGGGGAGCATGTCGGAGCACAAAGTTAACTTTTAAACTATAGTTTAAATGAAGCTAGAGTTCACCCTGACAGGAAATCACATGACATTGTTGATAGAAGCCAAATGTGGGTCTTCTTCTCTGTATCAACCAGACATTTCTCTTCTGCACACAGGTTTGTTCAATTTACTTTGAGCGTACTCACATATACTGGTGGTTTTAAGACAGTGCAGTAAAGAAGCACAAAGTCCCATCAAGCACTGCCTCATTACCACCACCGACCAGTCACCCCTAGTACTTAACAGTGTGTGTGTGTGTGTGTGTGTGTGTGTGTGTGTGTGTGTGTGCGTGCGTGTGTGTGTGAGTCTCTGGTACACTCAGGAGGAGAGAGCGAGCGATCTCGCCAGGATCTGAACTGCCTCTTTGATCTCCCAAAAGCCAAACAGAGGGAGAGAGACGCTCGCCCCTCACAGAGAGGATTAAATATCCCTGAGTCGGGACATCACAACTCCCTCTCAACGCCGCTCCCCCTCCTCCCTCCTCCCTCCATCCCTCTTTCCTCCGCTCCCTTTCCTCCTCCCGTCTACCCTGGTTATCACTGAGTCTCCAGAGGGGTTGATGGGCGAGGAAGAGAAGGGGAGAAAAGAAAGTAAAGGAGAGACTGTGTGCGGTTTTAAAAGCCGAGAGGACATCTGGGTCCACGAGGACGTCGACTGTTTCACCCACACAGGGTCAAAGTCTGGAGAGGTCACCGCTCTGCCCCTGGGCTCTCTCTCTCTCTCTCTCTCTCTCTCTCTCTCTCTCTCTCTCTCTCCTGTGTGTATGAGGTCGTCATAAAGAAGAGGATTTGTTTAAGAGAGGATGGAGGGATGTTGAAACAGCCACATGAAAGAGTCCAGGAGGTCCGAGCTGTTGTGCTAACCCCCGTAAATTCGGAGGTGCCCCGCATGACTTCCGTCCCACACACATCTCTGAGAAATTCTTCCATTAAAAGGCTTTTCCTCGAGGAGGCTTTCTTCCAGACAAAAAGTAAACGTACGATTGACACCCCGGTTCAACAGGATATGACTTCTGTTATAACAGCGAATGTGCTGCTTTCCAAGCAAAAAGATTCGGCCTTCGTTATTTTTGTATTCCTCTGTAAAAGGACTCTCTGTGTGATGGTGTCAGGGTTAATGTGGATGATTATTTTTGGCAAGAATTCCCATGGACAGGAAGTCACAGGTTATGGTGCACAGATTATGTGTGCACAGATGAGGAATGTGTCTTGATGATTGGTGCATATTCTTATTCTAAAACACTAAAAACAGTGCAACCATGCAGGTGTTTTAGTGAACTACCTGTGGGGCTGATACACTAAGGCTGGAACCAGCACCAGCACTCTTTTTGGCACTGTTGTGGGACATGTTGGTGTTATAAAATGGAGCTGCTGGTTTTATTTTAGATTTGATTATGATTCAGTCAGATTCGGTATGTGTATATAATGTATATATACACAGCACTGCACAGCATATATTCAGATACTAAGTGCAGATTAGTAGTGCAGTGAACTAACCGCTCCACATTCATGCACAGATAATGATTAAATGTTCAGTTCGGTATCAAGCATGTATCACTCCATGACTTACACAGCACTCTTATCTGTGTCATACAAAAACAGCACACATAAGCCCACGGTATTCCTTATCTGGCTAATTATTAAAGCCAATTACTTATTATACAGAGGAGCTTGATGAAAAACATTTGTAACGAGAAGTCAGATGATTTTCTGCATGGGTTTCCGTTACAACTTTATTTATTATACTATAATTATTTTGACCATAAATGATGTATTAGGGAAAAGTCAAAGTTCTCTGCATACCTATTTTGTCTGTGGGTTGCAATTTCAGCGTGCAGACAACTTAATAATTCTATTTAAATAGCCCGATAGCGGCTTTCCAATCTGTGCACCATACAACGGCCTCTATCCCTGCACAGCAGCGGATAAGGAAGAACTTTAACAGGAAAAAGAATGGGAGAAACCTTAGAAAGAGCAACTGAGGAGGAATCTCCTTCTCGGACTGGACAGATGTACAATGTGGTGAATATGGAAAAGAGCAACACATTTAAATTACAACACAATCCATATGACGAAACTGATACATATAACAACAACATATTTGAAGAGATGAATCCAGGTGGATGTCAAAACTGAAGCACATCACAACAAACATACAGCAAGAGAGAAGAGGAGAGGCTGAATCTCCTGGAGGACGGAGATCCTGATCCAACGTGTGGAACGAGGCACCGGCAGCCAGGAGAGACACACAGAGACACAGAGAGAGACACACACAGAGACACACAGAGACACATACAGAGACACACAGAGACACAGAGAGAGATACACACAGAGACACACAGAGACACATACAGAGACACACAGAGACACACAGAGACACATACAGAGACACACAGAGAGACAGAGAGAGATACACACACACAGAGACACACAGAGACACAGACAGAGACACAGAGAGAGACACACAGAGACACACACAGAGACACACAGAGACACACAGAGACACATACAGAGACACACAGAGACACAGAGAGAGATACACACAGAGACACATACAGAGACACACAGAGACACACAGAGACACATACAGAGACACACAGAGAGACAGAGAGAGATACACACACACAGAGACACACAGAGAGACATACAGAGACACACAGAGAGACAGAGAGAGATACACACACACAGAGACACACAGAGAGACATACAGAGACACACAGAGAGACAGAGAGAGATACACACACACAGAGACACACAGAGAGACACACAGAGACACACAGAGAGACAGAGAGAGATACACACACACAGAGACACACAGAGAGACACACAGAGACACACAGCAGCGTAGAGGGTTATTGAGAAGCAGTGGCTTGAAGTTCATTATAATCTTGTCTGTGGGACTACGAGGCATAATTTATACATTGAGACTGGGACCGAATCGCCAGCCGGATAATATAAGAATGAGTAACTAAATGAAAGTTGAGACAAAGGGATTGATTTTGAGTTTAGATGTAAAGGCCTCAACAGCATCAGACTGGCTGGTGTCCATATGGTTATTCCAGAGGAAGGGGGCGTGATGGGAAAAGGCCCTTTTGCCTGGCAGGTGACTTCTCTCTCTCTGGGGCCGACAGAGGCCCTGGACTCTGAGAGAGTCCTGATCGGAGTATAAGGTTACAGGGGATCAGACTGGTAGGAAGGAGGACCTTATATCTGACATGGACCAAGAGCCAATGCAATGAAACTAAAGCTGCTGTGATATGTTCACATTTTCTAGTTTTAGTTAAGAGTCTCGCTGCAGCGCTCTGAAGCATTTGATGACTTTGTAGTACTAGAAGGTTACAACAATCCAGTCTGGATACCTCAGCCATGAAGGACTTAAAGGACGTCTCCACATCTTGCATAAATGGTCTTATGAAAGCACAAGGCCTATAGATGGTGTTACCATACTGTTGGTTTATTTGAAAGATGTTGCAAACTTCTGAAAGTTGTATTATTGGTAGATCAAAGTTCAATTAGCTTCACTTTGACCTCAAAGTCCTGACAGTGAAGTTAACAGAGTGGCATGACAGGTGACACATTTAGCACATGTAGTCTAAGCCTAAAGAGAAATGTATAATCTGAAGAAACTCAATGAAAAGTGGAGAGGCTGTGACAATACACATCTGTTACAGTGACAAAGATATGATTCAGCCTTTTATCAAAATGGCAGAAGTGGAAGTCAGGAAATACATTTACACTTTTTTAAAGAGAAAGTCCTGATGAACTGTGTGAGAATGGACCAGAAGAAAAGAGATGAATCAGCTGCTGCAGGTGTTTCTGCTGCCGCAGGAGGGCGGAGCTCCGCGTCCAGAGAGGTGACACCCGGAAAGGATGCCTCATAAAGATTCAGGTTCAGGGCCGCGGTCGCTTCAAGCACAATCAAAGTAACGATCTCACAGAGGCTGTGGTTACAATTACGTTATTATACCTCGGCATGGTTGAAAGAATGTTGCATCTGTATTAATAAATTACATGATTTAATGCATCACTTAGCACGCTAAGAGACACACCCACAAAGTGCGTGACCTGTACAGTAGGGGCACGCTGGTTCTGGCTAAGAAGGCTCAAATTGGTGGAGCGCACCATACTGGGACAGAGCAGTGGACTGGTTATACTGGGACCAAGAGGCCAAATAGACCGGTTGAATCGAACTTTGAGACTGGACGAGTGGAGGGACTCGACCCAGCAGCAGATTCTGGAGGACTTCTCGGTGCTGAACTCTGCTGATGAGCCTCAACAACCACTTCCTACGTTGTGTGTTTAAAAAGTCTCTCCTTCGCTGTAAGACGTGTGTTCCAGGCCGCTGTGGAGTTTGTGTTGTTTACATGTGTCTGCTTTGCTGATGTTATATTCTGCTGTTGATGCTAAGAGACGTTTCAGGCCTTTGTGTCCACAGCTCGTTTTGTTTATTGTTCATCATTCTTGTTCAATTGTCTGCGTTTTGTCTCTTTTCTGGTTTATTCTTGGAAAGATACACCGAGGAAGGCTGTTGTATATTTATTATTGATAATAAGAGGTATTCCCAGACTGCAGAGTGCCCGTTTGTTAGTTTAGACTTAAAGGGTCTAGTTGCTGATGTTGTCCCACTTGTGTATTGACATTCAATGAAATCTATTTTGTAGTCTACTCTTGAATTTACCATTATTATATGTCATCACCTATACATTTGAACCACCTACCTTTTTTACTCAAGGACAATTTTGCACAATTACTTTTACCTGAGTAAAATAACTTTAAAGTAACAGTACTTTTCTTAGATTACGGTATTCTAGTACTCTTTCCACTCTCTGCAAAATGGCCATAATAGTTATTTTGCCCGTGGCGGGTTAGCGTTAGGGTTAACCACCTTACCAAATGCTCAAATTTACATTCCCTTTAATTTCTTTAAATCCTGGTTATTAAAATAACCTATTTAAAAGGTTATTTCAAAATCTTCAACTTTGCCTGAATCCCTTTAGTGTGAGTGTGTACGCATTCAAACATACGTCTGGGTGTGTGTGTGTGTGTGTGTGTGTGTGTGTGTGTGTGTGTGTGTGTGTGTGTGTGTGTGTGTGTGTGTGTGTGTGTGTGTGTGCGTGTGCTCCGGGACTGTTACCTCCAGCTGAACAGAAGCGGAGGTCGGTGCTCTCTAGGAGGGGTTAATACAATCACCATTACAGCTTCCTGCTGCGGTGCCGGAGCGGAGGAGGAGAGGGGTGAGCGAGCCAGCGAGGGCCAGACAGAGAAAGGGGTTCCTCTGACATGACAGTGACAAATTGCCTTGCATTTATTCAAATGGTGTAATGTGATCTTTCGGCTGTGTTGTAATGTGTGTCTTCGGTGGTTGACCCTGCTGATGAGGTAGCGCTAACGAGCTTGTAAAGAGGAGAAGGCAAGGTGAGCCGTGGACAATGAAGTTAACGGACGCTCCACTGACAAGAACAATATGCAGATAGACGCGCATTCAAACACACATCTGGAAAAAAACGTTAATTTGAATCAGTTAATCTTACGGTCGGTATTTCAATTTTAATTTAAATACACTTTTAAAATATGAATACTCACTAAATTACGAAGATTTCAGAGAGATAACTTATGCCCTTTTTTATTAGATACAGTCATTTATTTTATATATATATATATATATACCCAATCTACTTTACCAAAGTGTTGTCAAGTGGTAAAACAGCAATTCAATATGTAGGAAGGCTCACTCCAGCTACTTCCATCATGGCTACAGAAACAAAAAACATTGTGATGCATGTGTTTATAGTTAATAGATTTAATAAACCTTAAACCTTGTTGTTGAGTTAAGTTCCCCATGTGGTAGCTTTGTGGTCGCGTTAGCAGATAAATGTTTTACTGTTAAGGGAGGCGCATGTTCACTACGGTGTACCTCCTCCTTTAAGTATAGCTGTGATTATTAATAAGTACTTTATAGGTCTACTATTTTATAATCAGTAGTTTAAAGTCCAGTAAGGCTACTTACATAATGTAAGCTTGATTCGACACTTTGGGGTTCGGCTTGTCTTACCAGGACTTTGTTATGTGTCTGTGTGTGGACTGATCCGGGACTCGTCAGGTTGCCACAGGGCCTAGAGGAGCTGGGTGGTGGCTAATCTCCTCCAGCAGAGAAGAAACATGCCTTCTGGTAACAAACATTGTCTTTTTTTACATGTTGTCTTCCTCTGAGGCCGCTGGTAAAACTTCCGCCTCAGAGGAATTAGCTAGCGTTAGCTGCTGAAGGCCAGTAAACACCTCCAGAAAGGAGTCCGGCTGCTTGTTAAACTGTCTTGTTTACTATTGCTACACGTGTTGAACACTGAAGATGTGACACGGAAGGCTTTGGCGTTGTTTGGAAGACATCTTTGACAGAGCTGGGCTGAGCAAGGAGGTAAGGTAAGGTTTTGGGGGAACTAGTAAAGTGATGCGATTACTTTTAGCAAATAATAAACTGATGAGTTATTGGCATTTCCAAGAAGCCCAACTGTAGTAGGTGTTTATAATTAATACATACAGTTAACCAGAAAGTGTCTCCATATAAAAGGAGACAGAACACTTTTCCAAAACCCTGTGACACAACATTGAGAAAGACATATTTCATTTATTACAGATGAAACAGCCAAAGCTAAAAAACAGAGGACGTAGCCTCCACTGCTTCTCTTCACCTCGGCGTTATTGACACAGACACCTGCAGGGATCCGGGAAGTTAACACACACTGATGATCACAGCCAACACACACACACACACACACACACACACACACACACACACACACACACACACACACACACACACACACACACACACAGAGCCAGCACGCTCTGGGATGAGTCATGGAAAGCTGAGGTCAGTGCAGAGATCTGGAGACATTAGTGGGGAGAGAGGGGAAGCACCTGCTGCAGCAGGAAAGAGAAAGAGGGGGAGAAGAAGTGAGGCGAGCAGATGGATGTGTAACTTTTACTTCATGCCTCTTGGACCTCTTAAAGAAAAGTTATATTTATAAATTAATCCGAGAGGCATTCAAGAAACTTAAAATGACAAGTGTAACAAATGGGGCCTTTTGGAATTCTTTGTAAATCTGTATTTTAGGAACCATTTACAATAATGCTCACAAAATCCCAGTGAGATGTCAAGAATAAATATCTGAGTGTAATTAATGAAAGGTCCACAGTAACGGCCTGAAAGGTGGCTCTTAATGACCCACTTCTGACACTGTGGTTCTGCTTTTTTCCCACCGCAGAAAAAATACAGCACACCGGCTCTATTTTGGCAAAGTTGTGCACACTTGCTCCGCCTCCAACCTCTAAACCGACGCTGACAGTGACTGACAGTGACTGACAGTTCATCAATATCACTCTCGTCTACTACATACAGAGCGACATCGCTTGTTGTAGATTGGGCAATTTATCGCGCTCCTTTTGCTCGCTGAATCTTAGAAAGAGATGTAAATGTTTGTATGTTTTTAAGATACTCAAACTTCAGAAATGAACTGCATTAAGAAAGATGGTTTCTAGAATAAAAACAAATCTTAGTAATCAAACAGTTATTCATGCTCAATGTTATTCAAACCTGGTAATTAGCTAAATGTTATATTTCACAATTACATTTTTACAGGAAGACCATCAATTCCTTGACCGAAATCTATCAAAAAGATGAAAAAAACAGAGAGACAGAAACCAAATATGTGTATGTATATAAATGTATGTATATATGTATATAAAACTCTAATGTATGTATATGTATGTATGTATATATATATGTATATATATATATATATATATATATATATATATATATATATATATATATATATATAGAGAGAGAGAGAGAGAGAGAGAGAGAGTATATTTGTGCATATACGCATGTATACACATATAAAATAAAATAAGATAATTATTTATTTATTAGTCCTTTATTAGTCCGGCAGTGGGGAAATTGCAGGATTACAGCAGCAGATGTATATATATATATATATATATATATATATATATATATATATATATATATATATATATATATATATATATATATATATATTGCAGGATTACAGCAGCAGATGTATATATATATATTTATTTATGCACACACAGACACACACACATATATATATATATATATATATATATATATATATATATATATATATATATATATATATATATATATATATGTGTGTGTGGTGTGTGTATGTATATATATATATTTATTTATGCACACACAGACACACACACATATATATATATATATATATATATATATATATATATATATATATATATATATATATATATATATATATATATATATATGTGTGTGTGGTGTGTGTATGTATATATATGTGTGTGTGTGTGTGTGTGTGTGTGTGTGTGGAAATTGAAACTGTCTTTCATAGGAAAACACAAAAAATGAGGAGTAACTTTTTCGAGAAGAGATCGTACGAACCTTTTGTGTGAGGACACGTTTCAGTCCACTTCTGAGTGTGCATGTGGCGCAGGCATTAACACACCTGCCTTGAGACGACATGTTGCACAACCCTTACATTCAAGCATTCAGAGGCCTTTATTCAGGAACTACTTCTTCGGCTCTCATTCTCGCCTAATTAACTGTTAGTTCCTCACTTATTGCTCAGTAACTACTCAGGATTTTCTGTACATTTATGTGAAGTGTTGTGCCCCTCTCAGTGTGACAAAACGTCCCCTTCTCTTTCCTCGATGTCCTTCTCTTCCCTGTCCCCTCATTCTCTCTCTCTCCTTATCAGTGCTCCAGGGACTAACTGACATTCACACAGACGCTAATGACACCACAGGATTCGTGGCTCTCCCCTCTCCCCTCTCCTCTTGCCTCTTGCCTCTCGCCTCTCGCCTCTCGCCTCTCGCTTCTCGCTTCTCGCTATCTGTTTCTCCCGTTCTCATTCTTGCTACTTTTTCTCTTGTTCTCTCTTCCTGGGCAATTAGACAGAGGGAGAAGTCCCAGTTGGCTCGCGGTGGTAATCAAACATCTTTTTCTTGTCCATTTAACACTGGGATTAATTTCCTACAAGGTTAATTAAAGAGGCCCATCAGACAGAACTGATTATTGCAAAGGTTACTGTAGCAGTGCTGCTCACTGTTTCCCTGCCTGTATCTGTACACACACAAGCCGTGTGCTTGCACACACACACACACACACACACACACACACACACACACACACACACACTTAAATGTACATTCCTGTACATACATGGGCACTCAGAAGGCCCAAATGGAGATAGGAGTATCTTGTAATTAATTTAGAGTTTGTAAATGATCCTATTTCATGTAATGTACAGTTTGTAAGCAAGGTGCGTGTGGACTGATCCTTATTTTAGTGTCCAAAAGGCTAAAGGACTGCTTGTTTTATTTTAGCACCACCAGAAATACACTGGTGGAGATGTGGAGATGTGTGTATTTTGAGCTGATGAAACGTGTGGTTGCTACCTTTTGCATTTTGGATGCTCGTCTGTGAAATTATATAGTTTCGGTTCAGCCGCACAAAAATAGCACAAGGAAGTGACATCACTGTAGCATTTGTGCTTGCCTAAATATAGGTACCATGTTTCCCATAAACCCCTTTCTTTCTGGTACAAAAAAGGAAGAAGCTAAACTCCTGTGTGTCCTACCTACACTATTCTGTATTTGTTTATTTTTAGTTATGAATGATGAATGTTGTTTTTCCCCAACTATTTGAAAACCGTTTGTCTAAAAGAGAGAGAGAGAGAGAGAGAGAGAGAGAGAGAGAGAGAGAGAGAGAGAGAGAGAGCATGCGTTCTCTCAGCAATGGTTTAGATTTTTCACACTGTAATATGTATGTACAGTTACTTAATTAGTTCAATAAAAACATCTAAAAATGAATGCATTATGGATTTATTGATGTTAAACCGTTCAACTTTATTAGCTTAGTTAATTAAAATATATATTTTTTTAAATAAGGTCCCATGGTGGTCCACCGGAAGGGGCGGGACTTCACCTCTCGAGGACATGCAATAGGTCAACAGTGAACTTTCAGAGCTTCCTCTGCTGGTCCTCAAGGTAAACTCATACACTACACTGTCAATTTGAAATTTGTACAGATCATCAGTGGGAATTTTTTGTCTTCTTTTGATCATTTTTGTATTGTTATAACCTCTAAAGCTCCGTAATTAACACTTTATATCTTGTTTGTTCAATCTGTGTTAAAATGACACATTTGCAGTTTTGACAAGTTACTGCGCTCGTCCCCAAAAATATTCTCCCATAAAACTGCAGCGTCGGCTCAGATTTTGGTTGGGCAAAGCTCTCTGTTTCTGCCTGTTTTTAGTCTTTGTGCTAAGCTAAGCTAAGCTAAACGGCTGCTGGCTCTAGCTTTATATTCACTGGACAGACAGTGTGAATCCTCTTATCTAACTCTCAGCAAGAAAGGGAGTGGGTCTGAACAAAAGAGAGTATTTCCCATTCGGTAAAAGGGGAAAACTGTAGGGGTTGCATGCAAAACAAAGGACCTTTTAACTTCATTATTTATTTCAAATGTCGTCTAAGATTTCCCTCAACGCACATTTCGATACAGTGTTGACCGTGCGTCGTGTTTCATGCTGGACCCGTGAATCATGTTAGCCGCGGAGAACGAGCTGTGACCGCTCGTGTCCGCCGCTCAGCAATCCCAGAGAACAAAGGTCACCATGACAGGTATAACTAGACAGAGAAAACATTCCTATTCGACCGGTTACCATAACAGCAGCGAGTAAGACCGAGGTCAGCCCATCTCACACACACACACACCTACACACACGCACACACACGCACACACACACACACACACACACACACACACACACACACACACACACACACACACACACACACACACACACACTCAATTAGCAGAGCTGCAGCCATTCCTCTGAATGCCAGCCTGTTTCTGTTTATGCACAGTGAGAAAGAGCCCTCAGGTGACACACACACACACACACACACACACACACACACACACACACACACACACACACACACACACACACACACACAGACACGTATACACCCACAGTCACACATGTGCAGGTTCATTAGCATGCTAATTGGAGGTGAGGACAGTGTGGTGTGGAGGTGGTGCAGAGCGCCCCGGTGTATTAATCACAGGCTCTGAGACACCAGCTGACTCCCCAACCTGACTCCCCCTCTCCCTCACCCCTGCACCTCCTTTCACCCAGTCTGCCCACCTCCTACTCTCCCACTAAAGCCGCCCTCTATGACTCCCTGCCCAGCTGGTAAAGGAAGCCTCGGTGCACAAGGAGCGCTGTGTTCACACAGGTTCATTGAGACCAAACACTGGAGTTGTTGTTGTATGTTATATATTGCTTGACCAGGACACTCTCTAAGGAGAGATTTAAATCTCAGTAAGGTGATTTTCTGTTTAGCTATATTGTTATATTATCATATCATCCAGAGTCAATGGTAATGAAATACAATGATACACACCTGTGACATTCATTTTAATGACAGAATAGTGTAATTGCAAAACAAGACGTGAGCCATTAAAGTAATTGATTGATTTAAACAAATTCCAAACATTTTACACATTGCTTTTCTCCGTCCACTTTAACTATAACTTGCATTTATTTATTTGTATCCACTTGGACGCAACTCAACAAGCTGCATACACAACATGTTATCAAACTGTTGCTTTATTACACATCTAGCAGAGCAAATGAGACCAAGTGGATATTTCAAGACTATTCATTTATTGAATTTACCCATGCTATATTGTGCTAAATATCGTTATTAAGATATATTGTGATAGAAGATGTTGGCCATACACCCGATTAATCTGTAGTCCAATATCCACTTGTAGCTCTGTTTTTGGTCTCTACCACACGCTAAAGGAAACCTCTGTCTCTTTAGCTGCTAAAAGCTCCACTAGTGTCTGTCTGTCTGCCGTTTGGTGCTAAGGACCCCATAGTGTCTGCCCAACTCAATATTTTAACTGCTATGAGATGCACAATATCTTTCATTTCCACCACACTGTAGCTGTGCCAGGGAGCTACATAGCTGCTGTGTGATTATGTGAGACGCCCCAGTGTTATGCAGGCAGAGAGAGAGAAAAAGAGCCAATGAAGCAGCCAAAAGTAACCTGCTGTTACTGTAACAAGGGACCCTGATAACACAGTAATAACAGGCTAATCGTATTTGGGTTCAGAAACCACAACATGCTAATTCAATTAGCTTAATAAGCCCCTGTAGATAAAGGGCTTGTTTCGGCTGTCGTGATTGGCTCAAGGTCCCTGGGAGGTGGTCCTCTGGGGCTGTACGCCTCAGCATCCGCCGCCACCAGCAGAGGGGGAACTTCCAGTATGCCAGTGTACCTGTTCAGTGTGTGTGTGTGTGTGTGTGTGTGTGTGTGTATGTGTGTGTGTGTGTGTGTGTGTGTGTGTGTGTGTGTGTGTGTGTGTGTGTGTGTGTGTGTGTGTGCGTGTGCGTGTGTATGCAGCTTTTTCTGCAGCTTTTTCTTTAGCTTTCAAACATGCTTCGTAGAGGAGTGGATGGAGAGATACAGGCCTCGCCGTCAATACATCAGACCCGTGTTATATATCATGCAAAAATGTGCTGGAAAGCAAGTTATTTTTCCTCGTCTCACTCCAAGACTAAACCTTCTTTGAGGCAACACTGACACGCTCGAGTTTCACCAACAGATCCTCCAGAAGGAGCAAATCCCCAGCTCCTACTTCTGTAAACTGTGCATCCTCTTAAAGTCTCAACAATGTGGACCCCCAAAAAAAAGTTGCCCGTCCCTTGGAACTTTCTTTATTGTTTGCCTCCACAAACACAACACAATGCCGAACAAAACCGCTCTCAGTCTATTGTCCCCGGTGCTGTGTCTCAGTTCACTCCGAGCGTCTGTCTCAGCGCGGGGCTCTTTGTGTGGAGACGCACAGAAAGGCACGGCCGCATTGTTTCACCGGCTGAGGAGGAGAATGGAACTGTTACAGTGGTGGAGAATTGGCAGCTGAGCCCAGCGAGGAGATTCTCCACACAGTATTAGGGAGAGGGATCACGACGCTCCACCGCCGCACTGGCCCCGCTCACCCCTCTCTCACACACACATACACACACACACACACACACACACACACACACACACACACACACACACACACACACACACACACACACACACACACACACTAGACGCACACCCTCCCCTTCCCTTCCCTGTGAAATCTGCATTCTCTCTTAACCCTTTGTTTCTCAGCAGACGAGCTAATCTGTTTACGGGTGTTTGTGAGGGCGCCTTTGTTTGCGCCTCGCACATATGCGTGTACACACACACACACACACGCACACACATTAATCTGCAGGCCACGAGCCAGCTGACACCAGCAGAACACAACGTCAATCCCCACAGACTCTCTCCTGCAAACACACACGATTTCCCTCTCTCTCACTTCTTTTTTTCTTTTTCTCTCTCCCACGTTCCCAGATGTATATGTATACGCGTGTGTATGCAACATGCGACGACGTGCATATTCTACCCAGCTATAGGAGGTGGGGGATGGTGCTTCTGATCAGCGGTACGTAAAGCAGATAAGAGAGGAGGCAGTGTCAGATGAACGGAGGCAGTGTAGGCAGAGAGAGGACGGTGTCTGGAGGCAGAGAACTGCTGTAAACAGCTAGTATTTAAAGAAGGATTTGTTCAGGGCACAGCTGGATCTGTACTGTACACATCAGCAAAAAAAAAACAACAACACACACAGACACAGACACACACTCGCTCTCTGACTGGTCCCGTTCCTCTCCTCGCACCATGCTCCATCCCCTTCATCAGACGTCACAGCAATTTGAGAGATTAGACGGCGAGGATTAAGGCGCCACAAGGCTGCCTCTTTTTGAAGCGTCGGATGCCTTTGTGCTCCATTCTCTCCACTTCTTTCATTTCATAAGACGATATTATATCAAGCGGTGGTAAGGCTCTCACATTCACAATAGCAAGCGTCTCAGTCCATTCACCGACTGTGGGATATGTGCGAGTAATTATGTAAGAAGTAAACACTTCTCGCTGGCTGCTTATTCCACCTTGCACTGGCACACTTGTTTATTGGTTGGCCTTACTAGATTTCCTCTGCCTCTACTTCTGCTCTGATTAATGAGATACACACACACACTCAGACGAAGGCACGTGCTCACAACACCAGCTCCCCTCTCACCAACTTAGCAGCGCTATTAGTAATGATTGAACCCTATCCAGTGGATGTAATATATTAGCAGGGAGATTATTCTGACGTTAAAACATGTTCCCTGTGCTGACAGCATCATCAATCACCCTCACACTGCCTGTAGAAGACTCACACACTGGACATAATTGCTTCAGCATGGGGTTGGGGAGAGGGAGGAGTGAGGGAGGGAAGGAGGGAGGGCAAGGAGAAGGAGGAGAGTGTGTGAGATTTAAAACGAGTGTTTGTATTTTGCATGTTGGCCATGCAGGCGAGTTCAGCGCCGAGAATAAAGGACCGTGCTCTGCCTAAACTGGCGTTTGATGGTCCAGGTTAGTCTAAAATGGGCTTTAATCTGAGTCATTGCTCATGAAGAACGACTCCCGCAATTATTTCCGATAACTTAATGGGACTAAATGTCTCCATTACCGGCTGTCTCTTGAGGATCAGCCCCATACAGGTGGATAGAGCTTCTTTTCTTCGCTCGGGGTGGGAGACATTTTCAGAAGTGCCTTCTTCAGTAAAAGTGGCAATACCACAGTGGGAAAAATACACCATTTCCATAAGTAAAAGTCTTGCAAAAATGTTTATATTATATTATAATGTACAAAATGTACTTAAAGAAGTTTTTAATTCACTTATGGCCACTTTGGGGCAGCGCAACAAGCTAAAAGACAACATTCACTTAAAGTTTGAAAAGGCTGAAGTAAAACGGAAAGTTGTTGGCTGGAAAACAAAAACGATGAGTTGGAAGACCCTAAAATGTCCTGCAGGCGACCCCTTTCACATTACACAAGGTAGCTTTAATGGGCACACATCATGCTCATTTCCAGTTTCATACTTGTATTTTGGGTTTCTACTAGAACATGTTTACACACTTTAATGTTCAGAAACTACATTATTTCTCTCATACCGTCCGTCTGAACACACCTGTGTTTACCCTCTGTGTGAAACGCTCCGTTTAGCGCCTGTCTCTTTAAGGCCAGCTCGGTCTGCTCTGATTGGCTTGCGAGAAGAATATGGTGCACCTTTGCAAAGGTAGTTCTCAAGCTGTGGGTGGAGCTACTCAGGTGGGGTTGGACTTTATGAGCCTGCATGTTACATATAAGTGGGGTCCACATCTGAATGGCTTGTTGAATCACATGGTCTGATACCCAAATGTATGGACACAAGCACTGAAAGAAATGTATTTTCATTCGACGTCCCCTTTCAAGTTCTTATTATGCAGAAGAATTGCCCATGTCTGTGTTATATTTTTCTATATCACGATATTACATTATTATACATTGTAGCTGGTGGATGTGGAGGTAATTTAAACTATTTAACACACTGTTGGATATTTCTTTCTTTTTTTCATTCTTTTTTTATTGGTAGTTGCATCAATTAGACATTTATCGATGTTTTTCAGACAATTGACATTGCATATGTTTAGATGATGCTCATTTTAGTTATACACATATCGAACAAGGTGTTGAAAACATAAACAACAAAAAAGAAACAGAATGTTGGATATTACAATATCAATTTAGTGGATGTTTGTAAAAAAATAATAATGTGAATCTTCCAAGTAACTAGTGGTGTACATGTAGTGGAATAAGAGGTACAACATTTGCGTCTCAAAATAAAAGCACTCAAATAGAGATTGGGTAGTCATCAATTATTTATTTTAATTGCAGTTATTGGGAATAACTCTCATATGTGACTTTCATGCAGGTCAGAACTTCTTTCCCTTCCTCATCTGTTTCTAGCATGTTTCCGACCCTGCAGTTGAGCTTTGCTCTCACCTGCCCGTGACATTACTTTTTCATCACTAACACAGCATTTGCATGCTGCTCACAGGAAAGCAGTAAAAAAAAAAGAAGACCGTGGCTTGCGAAGCCCACCTTTGTATTTCTGTTATCTGATATAATCCTTGCTATTCCATGCTGCTCCTTCTCCTTCTTTAGCTGCAACCATCTCTCTCTCTCTCTCTCTCTCTCTCTCTCTCTCTCTCTCTCTCTCTCTCTCTCTCTGTAATGTGATCCAGTGATTAGTATTCTGCTCAGGCGTTCGGATGGAAAGCAGAGTGGCTGCCGAGAGGTGTCCTGAATCACATCACTCATATTCCACTGGGTGTGTGTGCGTGTACGTGTGTGTGTGTAGATGTGCGTTTCAAAGAGTGAGAGCGGGAGAGTGAACCAAATCAATCTTATATCACCGAACCGGCCACTAAGTGTTGCGTGTGTAAGCGTCACTCTACGTTGTTTAAACACACATTTACCATCTAACTGAGCTGCTGCGCTGCCATTTGTCAGCCCCCCCCAACCTACATGGTGTGTGTGCGTGCGTTGCGTTTGTGTGCGTGCATTTGCACACATGCCAAGGTCAACCACACCTCATCTCGCCTGGCTGGTAAATGCAGACGGTCCTTTCACATGCTGAATGTAACGCAGATGAAATCCACCCTTTGTCATTTTGTTTTAGCTCCCAGTTCTATGAGTGATAGTCACGTTTCTGTGTGTGTATACTGCACACTAATTGGTCATCTGCACAAGCTGAATTTACTGCGACAAAGCATAAATAAGCTTGCGTGGTATTCAGTCGGGTTACAGCTTAATAGTATCGTTTTATCATCAGCGTTAATATGCTATAAAAAACTGAAATTAGAAATAAAATGTTTTATAGCCTCTAAACAACAGTGGGAAATACAAACGGGTTGGAGTTGGCGAACCTCCTGACAGGCCAACAAGGCCATAAATTAAAGTTTCAGACCAAGTCCTCTGGATGTAGTGGGTTGAAAATACACTCTTCTAGGCCACACCGCACCAACTTTTCCAAGGCGGCACCCAGATGTACGTTTGCATTGGATTCAGTTCATGGCCACCCTGCGCACTCCTGGGAAACGACGTATTGTATTGTTTTTTAAAGGGAAAGTTTATCCCTGAATCTAACTTTTTGGAATCAGTTCTGGGAAAATTTGCCATAAACAGAGCCAAAAGAGAAGGCCGGACCGTAGCGACTGGACTCTTACAAGAGCTAACGGAAGAGACACATGTAAAGCTAGCTGGTGACAGATAGCTTTAGCGAAAGCTAAAACTAAATTTACTAATCGTCCATTTTGATGAACCCACATCCTTTCGGTTTGTGATTCTCCATTACTGGGGCACTTGTAGCTAAGAGCGGGTCGTCCTTTAAACACAGTGTTGGCAGTTTGATTCCACCTCTGAACCATAAATGTCTCCCTGGATGCTTTACAACAGCATTGCTCCTAAAATACTTAGGAGGGGCCAAATGCATTGGTCAAATTTCATGTATGTAGCTGACCATTCAAATAAAGTTTAAGTTCCAGTATATCAGTAGTAGTGAGGTCAGTCATGGTGCAGAATAAAGACCTATAGCTTAAGTGCTGTTTAAGATGTGTAGCTTAGCAAAGTAGCCGTAGCTTTGATAGTTGTGGAATTCATTCAACATGGCTAAGATGTATTAAAAATCTATTATTATATCCGTTCATTTACAAATCAATGAATTACATTTATATTAATATTGATATTGATATTATTAGTAGAAGGAAAAGAGAGACACATTAATTTTCAATGAACTTGGTTATAATCAAGGCAAAGTTACCACCTGGTTATGATGATTAAAGCTGACACATGTGGGTGTCGGCCTGCTGTTGCCCTTCTTGTAGTTTGCCTCCATGCCTTTAATCTTTGAACTCTTTTTTTTCTTCTGCTCTCTGCTTCAGCATGGCAGATAACTGAATGTAACACACAAACATAATCAACCGCGAACCTCGTTAGCTTAAAGATCCTCGTTAGCCAGAAGTCAGTTCGTTCCATTGGAGCTTTCTGCTCAAAATGTGTTCTAACCCTCAGACTACAATATGAATTTCACTATCATCTACAACCATTATGACCCTTTTGGAAAGAAATTACTTTGCATTATTGATGCTCAGTTTCAGTAACACAACATGTCCCCCCCACCCTCCTTTTATTTAAATCACAAATGTCTGTTATCTGATTATGTTTTCTTACAGTAAATGGACTGTAGCAGACTTGGGTTAACATTTCCTGACAGCCTGTAGCGTAATGACATTGTGCTGCCAAACTCTGCCTTGTGTGAACAAAAAGAAGAAGACATTTTTATCACATTATGTATTTCCAGAAACGCCGCCACGCTGTGAAGATTTCATCACAAATGCTAACTTGCATGCAAGGCATGTTGCTAAAAAGTAAAGAGACGAGAGAGATGCTGTGTCCAGGTACGCGGAGGGATAAAAGAGAAAGTGTGTGTGTGTGTGTGTGTGTGTGTGTGTGGGGGGGGGGGGGGGGGGGGGGGGGTTGGGGTGTGTGGCCGGGGGTTGTGTGTGTGCATGCATTAAAATAGGGGATTTTCTTGTCAGAGTAGCAGGGTTGGGGATTAGTTTAGGATCTGACTGAGACAGAGGAGAGGAGGGCTTGCCACATAAAGAGATGACTGGGCAAATATGGGCACATACATCAATATCAGCAGCGAGGACATTATAGCGCCGCGCAGCAGGGCGAAAACGCACACTGCAGACAGCCGCCGAGATTTTCTTTGTTTATGCATGACTGGAGAGAAGGAAATTAATATCAGTGAATTGAATCCGCTCCTATATGGAAGATCTTTATGCCTCCCCAAACCTCAGCCCCGCACGCCAAAATAGATGCAAGAAGCGAGACACACACACACACACACAGACAACACACACACACACACACACACACACACACACACGCACACACCCCGCTGAAAGACAGGCACTAAAATAACCTCTGTTCCAGCTGGTGGACTGCTGAGGCTCCTGCTGGGCTGTTTTAATGGGGAAAATTAGCCAAGCAGAAAGGTGGATCCTGTTTGTTATGCTCCACTGTCCCCCTTCCACGCAGTCGGCCAAGGAGGCATCCTCTGTTGTCCCCTCTCTCTCTTTCTCCCTCTCTTTCTCCCTCTCTCTCTCTCTCTCCCTCTCTCTCTCGCTCTCTCTCTCTCTCCCTCTCTCTCTCTCTCTCTCTCTCTCTCTCTCTCTCTGAGCTCTCTTGACATTGTGTATCTCAACCAGCTGCTGCTGCCTTCACACGTCCCTCTCCTCCTGCCTCCATACTCTGCCAGGCACAGATACATGCAGGACGTATAACACACACACACACACACACACACACACACACACACACACACACACACACACACACACACACACACACACACCAGCAGCAGCAGCAGCAGCAGAGCAATCTCAAATATGCTGTGTCCAAATCAAGGAACTCAACAACGGATTTATCTTTTTAATATTCCAGCAGTGTCGCCATCGTCATCTCATTTACTTCAACCTGCTCCGGCCCGCATGAGAATGCCAAAACAAAGAGTCGGAAAGGGAAAGGAGGGAAAACAAATGAGAGGTTTTTCATGATATAGGGAGTCGCAATGAGAGAGAGTGAAGGATGAGAGGAGGATATGCAGAGGAGTGAAAAGCGTCTTTGTTCTGGATGCCCTTGAGACAGCTGACATCGCCACAATGAGACCTTCTTTCAGAGGGAAGGAGAGAAATCAGAGCCGGAGAGAGGGAGAGAGAGAAAGGGGCCGGATTTGGTACTTTTGGCGTACTGAACTGGTAGTAGTAGTCGTAGTTGTAGTAGTAGTAGTAGTAGTAGTAGTAGTAGTAGTAGTAGTAGTACAGATAGTAGTGTCACTTCTATGTGTTAGTGTGTGGATTTGTTTTTTAAGAAATTGCAGATTTTAACTCCTATTTTTAAGGAAAACATTTATTTATTTTTAACCATAATTTCCATCAGCTCTGATCACCAAAGTGATTTCTGAGAGCTGGGCATGTTGTGACATCCCTAAAGAGCAGTGTGACGGGGTAAAAACAAACCACATCCGACACATTTAAAACACACCTCCATGTCTTAGGAGACATGGAATATGTGTTATTGCTGTAAACCTGTGACGTGTACGACAGTAAAGTCTGACTGTTTGTTCACACCCAACCCAAAACATGTTAAAGGTGATGCAAACAAGGTCCTGTGAGGGAATCTCTATGTGTTCATATTATACATACAAAGTGTCTTGCAGTTTATGTAACAGTGTTATGAGATGATAACTAAGTGATTAATTGAGAGGCTGGAACAGGACCTGGATTATATGTTTACTAGGTCCAACATAGTCAAATCAGTGTGTGTGTCTGCGTGTGTGTGTCTGTGTGTGTGTGTGTGTGTGTGTGTGTGTGTGTGTGTGTGTGTGTGTGTGTGTGTGTGTGTGTGTGTGTGTGTGTGTGTGTGTGTGTGCTCAGGTTAGCCATGCTCATTTAGAGGGAAAACATAGTTTTAAATTATCACTCGAACACTGTGAGTTCCAAACATCATCACAGTCTACAGACCCACTATACTCCTGGTTGTGTGCGCGCAGTGATGGATTATTACCTTCATGTTGGGTTCACTCACTTGTAGTTTTATCTGCATTAAAAAAATAAAGTAGTTTAGGTAATCTGGCTAAACTGTTAGCATATTGATAATGTTTACGGCTGACTTCACATTGCAGCGATGTCGTTTGGTTCTCAAATCTCAGTTTTGAGTTAGAAAAGCTATAAAACTGTTAGAAATCTGACTTTTCTTTCCGAGTGTATTTTTCACTTAACCCCAGAAGCAAAAATACAGAGGGAGTTTAGGCAGATTACATTTATATTTTCTTTCCTGCAGAAAAAATGAATCTTTCTCTCAGAGAAGCACCACCATAGCTGAGATGTTTCTAGTTCTTGCTGCAATTCGGTCCAACTACTGACTTGCGTTTGTCACATCCTGTATCACACACGCACACAAAAGCTCGCACACAAACACACTTTGGAAATCTGAGAGTGTGTTAGACCCCTCTTCCTCCTCACCCAGAGTTCCTGGCCCCGGGGGGTGGAGGGTCTCTTCACCCGTCTCATACGTCCAACCCAAACACACAGCAACCCACACACACACACACACACACACACACACACACACACACGAACACACAGGCACACACAAACACACTGGCAGCAGACCACATCAGAGGGGGGTCCATTCCTCTCCAAGTCCACAGGTCTCTAGATAAACATATTATTCTGGATTAAATGTTTCCCATATTTGTTATTCTTCCCTTGCGAGACTCCAGGTGGAATTGGTAGCGAACCAAAAATCATACGCGCATTCCTTTGAATGAAAGAGCCGGGCCGAGGGGGAACGCGCCGAAATGGGAACGAGAATTCCCTTTCGGAGCGAGAACTTGTAACAACATTTGTGCAGATTCTTCGATTGCCCCGGATTCTGCGTTACACACCCAACAAAGGCTGCGCTGTGTTGTCGAGAACACCCTCCCACCACCTTGTTACCCAGAATCCTCTGTGAAACCAGGAAGTCTCTGTGTGTGTGTGTGTGTGTGTGTGTGTGTGTGTGTGTGTGTGTGTGTGTGTGTGTGTGTGTGCTCGGCGGAGGTCTGCCGCTGGCTCTGAATCAGATCTGATCGCTTCAA
Organism: Myoxocephalus aenaeus; assembly: GCA_038501785.1. Classification (NCBI taxonomy): domain Eukaryota; kingdom Metazoa; phylum Chordata; class Actinopteri; order Perciformes; family Cottidae; genus Myoxocephalus; species Myoxocephalus aenaeus. Next base: position 8,361,642 of record JBAMJR010000025.1, read on the forward strand.
GAGGCCCTGATCCTCGCGGGGCCGCCGCCGCCACGTGAGAGTGTGTTTTGCTCCGTATCGGTTTAAATAGAGATGGAAGGCGACAGCTGACCACGCCGATGGCCTCACTCGAAGACTTCAGAGTCCTGCTCAATTACTTAATCACGTCCAAATCACTGCCAGAGCCCTCTTCCTTATCAGAGCCAGGGGTTAAGGCCCGAACCGACGAGGTGTTGACGTGTGGCGAGGGATCACATACGTCCCGCCTGTGGGCCCCAGTGGCCACGGTAATATTATCTGAGCTGACGGTAGTCACATGTTGCGGGGGAACGGATTGTGATCTCCTCTATCAGCCGCCAATTAAAAAAAAGTTAACAGCCTCCTCCATTTTCAGCACCAGGGAGAGCGCTCTCGTTTGCATTCTGCGTTCAGACGCTTGGCAGTCGACGTGCCGTCCCGTCACAAAGCATGTCAGGAAGGTCGCGCACGAGCTGATGCTCTTGAATGATCTCCGCATCAGACGTGGGCTCCCTGCATACTAATGCGACTGCGGGGCCACGGCGGAGGCACAATGGGCTTCAACGTTTTCTTCTTCTCCTGTTTATTTTTCGTAAACTGCACAGTCCCAACTTTGTGCAGCGGGGGGACGTGTGCTGTGGACAGAGGGTTCTCACTGCGGTGTGTTTGATGTCTCTCTCTCTCTCTCTCTCTCTCTCTCTCTCTCTCTCTCTCTCTCTCTCTTTCTCTCTCTCTCTCTCTGGGCCCTGGAGACACTCTTCATGCATAATCACTGTGTGTATTTCCCGTCTGCCTCTGTGTACCACTGGTGGAGGTTAATGCACAGAGCTGCACGCACAGAAACACACACACACACACACACACACACACACACACACACACACACACACACACACACACACCACACATAAATTAGAGGCAAGCGAAACACAGCGATCTCATTCCCCACAAATAGAATAAAGCAAACGATGGCACAGTGGAGTTTTTTTTTCCTTATTTTTGTTGTAATGTTTATTACGTGAGAACCAGCACAGCTCTTTCGCTTCTCTCATCTTCTGTGCGCTCAGCAACGCAATCAAATGTGGGGTTTTAAACACAGTTGCGCAGCGGCGGGTTTAATAAAACCTATCTACTCCTGTAATTCATCATCCTTTACCATACATTAGGCTGGGGAAGTGATGTGGCTGCAGGGAGGAGGAGCTCCGGTACGGCTCAGCATTCTGGGGAGGACTCTAACTGTAGAGCAGAGGGGGCAAAGGGGTCACAAGGTGTGTGTGTGTGTGTGTGTGTGTGTGTGTGTGTGTGTGTGTGTGTGTGTGTGAGAGAGAGAGAGAGAGAGAGAGAGAGAGAGAGAGAGAGAGAGAGAGAGAGAGAGAGAGATGGCAGCATCACCAGTCCTCCAGGGCTCAGCAGGCTAATTAATAATGAATCCCAGAGAGTCTGTGTTTGAAATGCAGATGTGCAACTGCCGGCTCCGCCTGCTCCTTCAGAGGGACCTGTGTGTGTGTGTGTGTGTGTGTGTGTGTGTGTGTGTGTGTGTGTGTGTGTGTGTGTGTGTGTGTGTGTGTGTGTGTGTGTGTGAGAGCGTGTGGATTTGTGGGCCACAGGGGAAAGTATGCTGGTTGGTTATTTGACTATGGCGGAGGACTTGCAGATATTCCACGTGAAATTCATTCGTTAAACATTGATGTTTGAGAGAAAAGAGAGATTTTTATGTTTTATTTTTCAGCGCAGAAGTTTTCGTACCATTCTCTGGCTCGCAGAGGCCTCGACCCCGCCGAGCTCTCCTCTGCTCTCAGCGCCGAGGAGGAGGAGAAGGAGGACGTGGAAGAGGAGCTGGAGAGGGGCTGAAGAGCATACATTACATTTCTATAGACTCTTCCTCGCAGCTCTATAGGATTCTCTGTGTGTTTGAGCAGTTTGAAGTTTAACAGATGGTAATGTTATGTAGATTTTTTACCAACCTTGGCTCCCTCGCTGACCCAGGGACAATAAACTAGCCCCTTCAGCAAACAGCACCTGTAACACACACACACACACACATACACACACACACACACACACACACACACACACACACACACACACACACACACACACACACACACACACACACACACACACAGAAGCGGTGAATATTCTACTCTGACAAACATTCTCTTCGTTTGAGGGAAAGCAAAGAGGGACAAACTGTTTCCATTTAGTTCAGGTGTTTCAAATTCTTGCAATAGAAAATAATAATAATAATAATTTTGGACCGCCTTTGTGCCAGTGAGTGTTTGTTGTCCGAGAGTAAAAGGGAAGCTGGAAGTCTCTCTGACCTCAGGCATGTGTGTTGCCGTGACCGAATTCATTTTCTCATTAACTAGAAACCCCAAATAATTTTACGCTGGAATTTGCATCATTGTTGGAATACTAATATCCAGACGTACGAGAGTTAATTGAAGCTTCGCATTGCACTTCACGTCTTTCAGTTGTTCCAGGAAATTAAATGATTTGAATTTTGAGGGAACTTTGAAATGCAAAACAACTTAATCTGATTTAAAAAATATATATAATAAACAAAACAAAATCCAGTGCATTTAAAGTTTCTCTTGTCATAACGGTCCATACAATGACAGTTCAGATGAGTCATATTTCCATATATTATATTTATATTAATGGTATCTGTCTATATGGATCATGCTGTGCGAACAGGAAGTTTGGTACCACTAGTTGTTGTTGTTGTGTTTCATTAATGTGACCCTTAAGCAGACACTGACTCATTAGTGAGTCTCGTTTAAAACGCATGACGTAAACTCCATTTCAAGAGCACTGCTGTGCCACAAAGTGTTCACTATTCCTACTAAATCTGTCCTTTTCCTAACAAGTTCAGGTGTTTTTTTTTCATCCTTTATTCATTTATTTTTTTATCTCCAAATTAAAGAACATTACACCTATCTGAAAATCAGAGAAAGCTTCTGTCAATTGCCTCTCTCTCTCTCTCTGGTGATAATAAGTGGGGAAACAAGATTTCTGTTTGAAAAGTAGAATCACAACAATACGGGTTGAATAAAATCCCCTGGATGAATCCCACACTGCGCATGGCATGATTCTATATTTATTTAATGTAAATGCTCACGTGATAAATACGTTTTTTTTTCTTTCTCTCGCGACATTTGATGGAAACTCGCAGTTTCAACCAGAATCGGTATAACAAAAAGTATAATAGGACACTTTGGAAAACCAATTTACACATTCATTTTTCTCCACATTGATTAGGTTTCCTAAAAAAAAAAAACGAGGACTTTCACTATGGCCTCGTTGAAATGCATAACCCATTCAATTTCACATACGCGCGCGCGCGCACATCATGACCCCCTGAACCAGGGAGTCTCGGCGCAGACCAAACACGCGCACCGGCCTCCTCATGCATTATGAATGTACACTTACACTTGTGAGCTCTCGTGGGATGAGCTTTAGCTTATATACATTCACTCACTGCTGTGTCCGAGCCACACACACACACACACACACACACACACACACACACACACACACACACACACACACACACACACACACACACACACACATGACGTGTCTGACAAGTGGACCAGTCTGCAGCTCAAACTGACATTTTATTTTATTTAGTATATATTGTGTTTAAGGTTGATGATGGAAACCAAACGGCTCGTCGCCGACATGATGTGAGATTAGTTTCGGGTTTTGCTTCTGAAGGGCCGTCGTGTTTAACTCACGGTGTCACTGTCCTTTTATTAGCGACGTCACGGGTTAATGGGGGTATCGATTTTTCTGTCTGGGAGCCTGTGAAGTGCGTGTCGCGGGGATGAGAGGAGTTTAAACTCTGAGGGGACACAAACACCTCCACTCAAATGATCCACACGCGAAGGTGAATTAGAGAAATAAAGGCCCGTTTTATTCTTCTTCTTTTGGGTGTCTGGCTCAACACGGGTCTGAAATGAGTGCACACATTCTTACACATACATAACCTGGGCTGTAAAATCCTTTTTGTTTTAAAGTCTTGGCCTGGCACGCAGGATCAGAGATGCGGGCTTCACCGGGAAAGTTTTCAAAGGTCATGACACCAAGTGACAGGTCCCGCCCCGAGGCCCAAGGCTGTCTCATAGCAGACTAAAGCTGATTTATCTGTAGCTGCAGCCTGCTGCATTAAACTGGCAAAGGAAGCACATCTAATGAAATAGAACACAATATATTATGTATTTTCAAAGAAAAGCTCCATTAGGCTACTCTGAGCTGCACATTTAGACTTCCACGCGAAAACTAACTCCATGAAACCTAATGTTTTCTTTGTTAATTAAATGTTTATAAGTTTTTACAAACATTTTACAACATTTTTACAAAATTACAAAACAAAACTGGATCACTATTGCATTATTATAGTAAGATGGAAAACATTACAAATGCCTTTAAAAAATAGGAAACAGTAGTAAAGAGACACTCCAAACCTCCATTGGAAAATTAGCATTTTATTGTCCTCAGTGAGTGAAAACATGGAGAGAGTTCATCTCCTCTCTATACTCCTAAATTTAATGAGCACTAATATCTATGTTTTGATAAAGCCATTAGATTGAACACTCTTTTTTGTTGTTGACCAGAATAACTATTAATCTAGCAACATAGTTGCTTTCCACTTAATCTTGATCATATTATTTTAAGCGTTGCATTATTGGCCAATAGAAGACACGCTATATGTTTTAGGAGGAAAGACATCAACAGGCTACATTTCTTGCTGAAAATATACATGTGTTTTCCTATTGTTTGCTTCAAGAAGATCACCATACCGAATTATAGGTTTATAGTAAACAAATCCCCATTTTCGTATTATTATTCACTCCCCTGCTTTAGAAAAATAATCTGAGTCCTAAAATCATTCGCAATAGATTGACTCAAATCCGCCAAATAAACACAAACAAGCAGCTAAAACAACCCGAAAACTGCCATTTGATACACAGACGAAATTAAATAAATTGTGACTCATTATTTGTGTTATTTAGCAGTGGTGTGTGCAGAGCCCGCAGTGCTGCATGTGTAAGTGTAGCAGGGCTGGCTCGGGTTATCTGTGAATGGGCTCTTTATTGGAGGCGCGGAGCGGGGATTTGCCTTTTCTTCGCCTCGCTATGGAAACGCGCTCGGCGGCAGAAAAATGTTGATGTGAATAAAAGGAATCGGCACAAGGAGCGTTTCCAGAGAAGCATCTGTTACACTTAGAAACTTAGACTATCGAGAGCAATACAACCCCCTCTCCGCGTCCCTCTGTGTCTGCTTTATGCTGCCTCCCAAAAAAAAACGCACTTTATTTTAGTAACAGGGAAATTTAAGATGTATTTTTAAGCGATTTTGCGCGTGGAACCAGCTCAGCAAATTAAAAAAATTAAAATGTTTATACCGACATGCTCAAAGTAACTCCAATAAGACACATTGTTCTCTAAATGGAGAATTCATCCTCCAAAATCAATTCATCAATGTGACTAAGAAAATACAGCAATTGTTTTAAACTATCATTCTAATTAAACTACTAGTTTGCGTATAATTCTGCATATAATTCCATCCCATAACGACTCGAACGAAAGCAATCCGGTTCAGTAAACTATACCAGTTGATTAGCCAACCACATCCAATATTTAGTCACTTTTAATGAAGTTTCTCATAGTCAACATGAAGAATTTACACGCAAGTGGGACCACAACTACAGACACACACACACATACATGTGTTGAGTTATTCCACCTATCCAAGAGGCCTATCCCGCTAGCCGGTCCCTGTCACCGCCTTCTGTCTGTCTCTCCTCCGGTCACCGGGCCCCCGGTGCCCGGTGACCCGTCCAGCCCGTTATCCGCTCACCTGCCCCGGTTCCTCTCCTCTCGGTCTGCCGCCGTCTCCGCGAGCAGCTCCTTCGGCCCCGCCGCTCTTTAATGACTTTCCGGTGGCTGCAGCCTTCTTTTATTTCTCCTAAATGTATGAAAATGTATGCAAATTTAAATCAAGCTTAACCTGGGAGCTCGAGCAATATATTTAATGGAATTTCAAACCAATAAGGAGACTGGGACGCAGTCCTCTAATGGCAAATATGATTACGCAGCCAAGTTATTTCTCAGATATGCAGATAGATCTTTTTTTCAACTCTGAGAGGACATGAGGAGATTCTTAAAGAGTGGGAGTGGGAGTGTGCAGTGCTTGAGGACACATTTATTTCTTTGAGAAAATGAGGAGGAAAAAAGTTGAGGTTGTAAACATCGGCGTGTACACGCTTCCAGGAGCAAAGGGTGGATGTTATAGTCCGTTAGGTTTAGTTATTTTATTAATGTCTTATTTAAAATACTAAATTTGCATTTACAGGCCCAGGATGCATTATTTTTGTCTGAACAAATTGGGTATGGACACAGAATGCCCAGTGCGTAAAGCACTATCTTGAGAAGCTCACTCTACAAACACCTGAGGAAGTATTCTCTAAAAGTTAATCATTAGCAGTGAGAACTGCTCTTGGTTTGATTGTATCCTTCTAAATTAAGTGCTGGCACGTCTTACAAATGCCATTGCGCATTAATCTCCTCCTTCGCACGCGCTCAAGGGTGACAGGAGCAGCAATAAACTCGTGCGTAAATCAGTTGGAAACTTTAATTAATAAACAGGAACTGCGCTCCACGCGCACATCGTCCCACAGCCAGATCCACTGGACCAGCACTCCGACTCACTTCCGGTTCGGCTGCCTGGCGTAACCCTTTCCTATCCGCGGCTCTGCTTCCAGAGGCGGAGGTTCGGCTATCTGCGCCGCCATTGGCCGAGACGCGCCGTCACTGCGCCCGAGTCGCTCTGTGAGTGGCGGCGGAGGCTGTCAGTCACCGCCAGGCTGCTGCCGAGGCTCCAGAGAGAGGGAGATGTCAGAGGCTGAGCTGCTCCCTTCCTTCAGTAGCACTAGTGGGGTTCAGCAGCCAGCATGGCCACAGCTGCCTCCAGCCCCTACACCCTGCTCAGCTCCAGCCCCATGATCCACCCGGACAGCCAGGCCATGCAGCCTGCGAGCCCCTACAGAGGACACCAGAAGCTCCTGCAGGGTGACTACCTGCACAGCGTCCAGGGCAACGCACACTCCCTCGGGCACCAATGGGCGAGCAGCCTGTCGGAGGGCAGCCCCTGGTCGGCCTCCATGGAGCAGCAGGACGTCAAGCCGGGCCGAGAGGACCTGCAGCTCGGCATCATCCATCACCGATCCCCGCACGTAGCGCATCACTCCCCTCATCACAACAACCATGGCAACCACCCGGGAGCCTGGGGAACCCCGGTGTCCCACAACTCCTCCATCACCAGCGGGCAGCAGATCAACCTCTACTCGCAGACGGGCTTCACTGTCAACGGCATGCTGGACCACGGGGGCCTCACGCCGCCACCCAACCCGCAGGGCCAAGGCATGCACCCGGGCCTCAGGGACACGCTCAGCCCCGAGCACGGCGACCTCGGCGGCCACCACTGCCACGACCACTCCGACGAGGAGACGCCGACCTCGGACGAGCTGGAGCACTTTGCCAAGCAGTTCAAGCAGCGGAGGATCAAGCTGGGCTTCACGCAGGCGGACGTGGGGCTGGCCCTGGGCACGCTCTACGGGAACGTCTTCTCCCAGACCACCATCTGCAGGTTCGAGGCTCTGCAGCTGAGCTTTAAAAACATGTGCAAACTAAAGCCGCTGCTGAACAAGTGGCTGGAGGAGGCGGACTCGATCACGGGCAGCGCCAGCAGCATAGACAAGATAGCAGCTCAGGGGAGGAAGAGGAAGAAGAGGACGTCCATCGAGGTGAGCGTGAAGGGGGTTCTGGAGACGCACTTTCTCAAGTGTCCCAAACCGGCCGCGCCGGAGATCACGTCGCTGGCGGACTCGCTGCAGCTGGAGAAGGAGGTGGTGCGCGTGTGGTTCTGCAACCGGAGGCAGAAGGAGAAGCGCATGACGCCGCCGGGAGAGCTGCAGCACGAGGGACCCTATTCTCACGGCGGGAGCGCGGGGGACGCGTCCTCGTGCCACGATCTCTGACCGAAAGCTCCGGGAGGAGACCCCACGGCCCCGGCACGGACTCTGGAGCGCAGGGGCGCGCGCGGTGGCCCCTCCGAGCCGTCCCGGTACAGACTCCTCCAGCACTGAACCACAACGACAATAATAATAACAGAGATACCTGTTCAGCCTTCGTCATTTTCTGACTGTCACGAGGGCATTTATTCTATAAGCGTCACATTTTTTCTTTTTTTCAGATCACCTTCGGAGCCCGCCAAATTATTTTCTACATCACGGATATAAATACAAAAATGTGCCTAATAACCTGCCAGCGCCTTTGGTTTGTGTCACCATTTCTCACCTGCTGGGTAATAACGAGGATAGCTCGGGACTGATGTTTTGTTGGTGGACCAGCGGACTGAAACTAACAATAATATCACTTTTCTTAATTGATTTGTTGCAGCACCGGAGGCCGTTTTACGGTCCAGCTCATGCTTCCCTCGGGCTCACACAAACGCTTTAGCTCTCACCATATTTACACTTATTGTTTTGTAACACACTCGTAGCAGATCTGTAATAATTGTTTTCTCTCATATGCAAATATAGGCCCTCATTCCAGTCGTAGAGATATTGCTACCAACATAATAGCACTTGGAGGTTGTTGTTTTTTCATTTTTCATTTCTATTGAATTCCTCCCTTATGGCCTGTAGCTCACGGAAGACACACACCGTCACAGCTATTTATGAAATGCATTTATTTGATTTTAATCATCTTCGACCATATAAACTGTGGACTCTGAAGCAGAGCCGAATAGAAAGAGGTTGACGACGCTACACACCTGCCTATAATTTTATTGTACGTTCAGTATCAAAATTTTATAATCTTAAATACTCCTGTTATTGGTTTATTTCTTAAGTATTTTTTTCGAATATTGTACAGTTTTATATATTACCCTTTTGAAGTTATTAATTTAAAAAAATGCTCTTAGTTATTCATGCACTTAATTAGCAATGTAAAAAAACAAAAAACAAAAAAAACAAACACAATATTTTCAGTAAGATTGAACTGTTTCGACGGTTTTATTCCAAATTTCGATGACAGCTCAAGTAATTATTTATTTTCAGTATAAAGCTTGTATTATGTTTTGAAATAAACTATGTATGTTGTAATAAACAATTTCTTGCTACAACTGTTCACTGTGCAAAACAGAATTTAACTTTTATCAAAATTATTGCTTATTATCATTATTATTATTATTTAAATAGTGAAAGCACAAATTAAAATGTATAATTCATTTTGTTTATTCAACATTTTCTTGTTACACAATTTGACGATGGGTTCAATTTAAAATTGTGACTAAATTTGATTATACTAAAGAGAAAATGATGCTCCAATTATGCATGTATACAACTATGCTTAAGCAGCATAACCTTCACTTAGCTTCAATGTCATGTCAAAGGTCAACTTTTTCCAAGTCTCTCATGTCACATAACAGCTGTAAAATATCCAGAGGTTCAAGCAGGACCTTGGCTGCAGGTCTGCAGGTCTGCAGCTCCCCGGATCGAGGAACTGAGTCTCCACTGAAATGTTATTGTCCGGGCCCTCTGCCCTCCTCAAACAGACATGCGTGATTTATCGCCTGGGCCGCTGGGCCTGACAGCAAAACACAATGACAGACACACACACACACACACACACACACACACACACACACACACACACACACACACACACACACATCAGAAGCAGATGAATCTCATTTCAAAGACTACAGCTGCGTATAATTGGCCATGCAAGGACAAAATAGAGCTATATTCCCTGGTAAAAAAAAAAAAGAAGTCATAATAGCTCAAAATAATTTAGGGATGTTTTTTTGGGGGGGAAATAAGTAGGCCTGTAGATGCAACGCTGCTTAAATGATTCAAAGACAGAGCTGGAGAGAGGGAGAGTGAAGGAGGGGAGAGAGGAGAGGAGGAGAGGCGGAAGGGTGCTAGGCCTAGCCTTGAAATGGAGAGCCTGACTGGAATACTAATGCATCTGAATTTATGCATCTCCTCAGTCTGCAGCCCTGAGTGAGAGGGGGTGGGGGAGAGAGAGAGAGAGAGAGAGAGAGAGGGAGGGGGAAAGGGTGTGAGGGTGGAGGTGAAAGGGGGCGGTTATGTAGAAGAAGAGAAAAGTAAAACCGTGGCTGATTGATTCCATCCATCTATTTTAGTTTGAAATAATCCCTGATTTCTGGGAGGGGTGGGGGGAGAAAGAGGGGGAGAGGGAGGGAGAGAGAGGGGGAGAGAGGGGGGAGAGCGAGCAAACAAGCAAAGCGAGCCAAGGTCCAGAGCAGCACTGCAGTATCCTTGAGCCTCTTCCACCTCGCACGGCCTCGGCGCGCGTCGGGATGCTCGAAAAAACCTTCCAGATATGTCTCTGAAAGAGTAACCGACACCTCCACGTAGATAAGTCACTATGGGGAAAAATGATTGACTGTGGAAAATGTGGAAAGGGGAGAGAGAGAGAGAGCGAGAGAGAGAGAGAGAGAGAGAGAGAGAGAGAGAGAGAGAGAGAGAGAGAGAGAGAGAGAGCTGTATAACAGGTTTTCAGAGGTATTAAAGGAAGAACTTCAGGTTGTGGTTCCTCCAAAACGCTTAAACCTCTGGGGCAGATGGCCGGGCCTCTGGATCAGATCCTTGAGGTGTGTGTGGAGCGGACCGGTCACCAGACAGGAGGCCGCAGTATAGAGGCAGCAGAGAGAGACTTGTTTACCAGCGGAGGAGGAGAATGGACTGGCCTGCACCTTCTTTCAATAAGTGCATCTCATCTCAAACCTTCTGTTCTCTTTGAATTCACTCCGTATCCACGTTTCAAAGACTGTGGTTGAAAGTTAAGTCAAAAAGTGTAAAGAAAAAAAAGAAAAAGAAAAAAACAACTCAAAATAAGTTGTTTTTCAAGGCTTTCATAAATAATGTTATTTTTCACCCCCGAGCTTTTAGAAGAAAGTATCTGAAGGTCAACAACGTGAATAAAACGCGGAAACATTAAGGGAGGAGGGGGGATAACTTGAAAGCAGGCGGTTGGCCCAAATTCACCGAGGAAGCAGGCAGAGAGAAAAATAAGTTTGCGAGGCGCTGATGTAGTGTTTGCACTAAAAGTGGCACGCAGGAGGTCAAAGAGAGGACATCCACAGCACATTCATCTTTAATTGGAGGGCTGCAGCCTCGATGTCGCACGGAGAGCACAGACAGACGCCCACATGAGAGGATTCCAGCATGGGAGTAATGAACATCGGCTGCCGGTCCGCCACATTGTGTGACTGTTTGGACTCCGCATCGCTCCTTGTTCCTCCTCCGGCTCCGCACACCTCTTCTGTCAGGACGCTGTGGTCTGATCCTCCTGGCATTAGAACCGACCTACGTCTTAAAGCAGAGGGGTCCCCGAGCGTTTGGTCTTTTTGACCCCTTAAGAAATAACTCTAAAGTGTCTAAAATTGGGATTCAACCAAAGGATTTCATTCTTTCTCCTGGTTTTGTTTGACTGATAATCAAGGGGCTTGAAGCGCTTAAACACGCTCAGTAATTATCAAGAATTACACATAATTAAACATTTATAAATCACTATGAAAAACAAACAAACAAAAGTAACTCAAAATAATAACTGACACATGGCATCTAATATTAAAACAAATGCTAGTTAGAAAAGTTAGAAAACTATTTTTCTTTTGACATACATATATTAAGTTTAATAATATCTTATAATGCTGATTCAAAAAGTATAATGTTCACTTAATCACTTGAGATGAGTGGCATATTGTAGCATTTAATCAACAAACTCCCTCATAAAAAAAAGATAATTTTAAAAGAAAGACAAATACTGGACAAATACCAGAAGTCAAGCGAGTAGCTCGGTGTGTTGTACAAATGAGTGACCGAAGTGACTCAGATGCATTCAGGACGTCCCGTTAAAGAATAGCAGCTCCCCAACAGTGTGTCCTGACATCAGAGCGTTAAACCTGTGGTGACTCTCAGAAGTGTTCAGGACATAAGCCGAATGAGCTTAACGGTTTGGAATCACACCATTTTGGCCTTTTCACCCCAAAAGACCTCATGTTTTGAACACATTTTCTTCTCAATGCTCTTCCCACTTGTTGCGGTGGGAGTGGGGGTATCACACTGATTCATCACATTCTCAGTGTTCCCCCCTCAGGCAGCCGAGCCACTGCAGGGCCCTGACGTGACTTCAAAGTGGATCTATGACCAAACCTGACAACTGATCACTGGAGGGCCGAGAAGCTCTGCAGGTGTACGCCGGCGGATTAGAGGACACAATCAATTGCAGAGTAACTGAGAGCCGAGGAGAGAAGAAAGCAGAGGGGATGAGGAGGAGGAGGAGGAGGAGGAGGAAGAAGAAGAAGACGGAAGAATACGCAGTACGACTAATCGCATAACCTAAAATCAATTTCACATCCTCAGTTCTGGCATCCCCTGACAGGGGCTGGGCAGCTTCAGCTACAGTTATTATGGGCTGGAGGAGATACATACAGCCAGCCAAGGGGATCCCAATATGGAAGCGTATATCAGGGTGAATAGAAAAAGAAAAAACTGTCTCTTTTGTTGTTTCTGGTAAAAAAAAATCTATCATCTTAAAAGTGGTCTTCCTCACCCCTTCCTCACCCCTCTCAGAAACCTCCATTTCTTTATTTTTTTTTAATGTTCAGTCACTGGCAATTAATTGTTTAAAAAAAAAAAATGGTGCCAGTAGAACAGCTGCCTCTGTGATCTCATTGTTCTTCTCTGTTGAGGCTGTGGCATTCATGTCTTTGCAATTACTCTGACAATTAAAACCATATTAAGATTGCGCGGGATGATGGCTCCATTAAGGAACACACCAACTCCGAGTGACATCCACACTTTGTTCTGAAACTGCAAACTTTGATGTCTGAGGCGGGCGGCACGTGTCTGCACACCCGCAGTCAAGAGGCCTTTCTCTTTGTTTTTAAACCACTGAGGCAATATACTGTTGTTCAGAAAGGTATAGCTCTCACTATCCCACTTACCCAGGCGGCAGGCCCACTCAACACACACACACACACACACACACACACACACACACACACACACACACACACACACGGCGAGTGGTATGTACGAGAGGCCTGTTTATGACACAGAGAGAGTAAATCACTGTGTCTGATATCTTCATTGGAGACAGAGGGCTGATCACTGCTCGTCCTGCTTGTTCCACATTAACTCATTATCACACACGCTCACTCCATTAATTCTCCTGCTTTTATTAGCAGCAAGAGTGGAGAGACACACACACACACACACAGAGTGGGCCCGGTGACGAGCACTGCCTCCACCTCATCTGACAGCTAATGGCTTCATTAGGAGCAGCGTGTTAATTGGCCGACTTTGGGGAGACGCTCGTTAATGAGGATAAATAGATTCACACCTGAGCGGGGGCGCTACCCAGCCACAGCAGCACTGTGGGAACTCTGCATGGCGAGCAGACGTGGACTGCGGCCCCCTTTCTTTTTCTTTTTTTTGTCGTTGTTGTTGTTATTATTATTATTGTGGACCCTCCCTATAGCAGCCTGGACACAGTTGTGTTTTCCTTGCCAGGCAGACTTATTAGCCGAGTGGTTGATTAGCACCGGGAGGCCAAAACAAAGAGCAGTATGTCAAAACAATTAGCCCCACTGTTTACCTCTCAGCTCCCAGGCTGACTGCTAAATGCATCTAATCCAGGAGGGGGGAGGGAGAGAGAGAGAGAGGGAGAGGGAGAGAGAGAGAGAGAGAGAGAGAGAGGGAGGGAGGGAGGGAGAGAGAGAGGACATGGAGCAGTTGCAGAATAAAGGACAACAGCTGGTCCATAGGTGTGTGTGTGTGTGTGTGTATGTGTATGTGTGTGTGTGTGTGTGTATGTGTGTGTGTGTGTGTGTGTCACACATGCATTGATGGGAGCAGTCCTCGACTCAATCCATCTGCTCTCCTGCCTAGATCTCCATCCTCTGCTGTCTGGCCATGACAGGTCTGACACACACACACACACACACACACACACACACACACACACACACACACACACACTGGTTAGAGGAGCTCATCCTCTCGGGGGAGCAGGGGGTTGGACAGACAAAATGGAAGCGGTATGGACCGATCATTTACATAAGGGAAGGCCACAGAGAGCCGCTGAGGGATGCGGGTTGCCGCCCATGTGCTGGACTGTGTTTCCCCCTAGTGGCGGCTGGCGCGCTCTGCAACTCATTCAGGGTCTAATCCAGGAGGACACGAAGGGGGACGGAGCTGCTGGGGAGGAGGCCGGGATTTTTAAAAAGAGTTTGTTGACATGAATTACCAGGAGAAAAAAAAACATGTGGGTTTAAAGTAGCACTAGTCAATGCTCCAAAAATGAATAATGTGCAGAACTTTCACTAAACCTCAGACAGGTGGAGCGTTGTATCCTCCTTCAGCTCGTGGTTTTGGTTTAACTGCCCACAACTTTAGCGTTTCGGTTATCATTAGGATTTCGACGACACTCTTAACTTTCTTTCATTTGTTCCGTGAGAAAAAGCCAATTCATTAAGAAAATAATGTATGCATGTAACTAAATAAGTCTTTCTTACGCAGCAATACAAGAAGTTCCAAACGGTTCAACACTTATTTTTACTAGTTTAGAGCCGGGTTTCGTGGCCTCTCTCTTTGGTTCAGTCTCGAGGCTCTCGTCCAGTTTCCATTGAAAACTCCGCTCTGATAAGATGAGTATGCTTCCTGCCCAGCACCAAACGACGACGAGTTTAGAGACTATAGTGGAGGATTTGGCAGCTAAGAGACAGATATTTTGGACAGAGGACGATGGAGACCCAAAACAGAGCTAAAAGGACAGCGTATACTTGCCGGAGGACCAACAACACGAGCCCAGATGCTGGATGTGTATGTAAGCCGCCGTTTACTGACACGTTATGGCCTTAATAAAAGGGATAATTTGATAATGACGTGTTTACAACTTTCACTTCCCCCAAGTGAACCATTTTTTTTATTTAATGCTGCTTTAATTTGCCATGGCTTCCAGATATCTGTCTGTAAAACGCTTTGCCAGTAAAAAGTTCAAATGAAACGCGTTCAGTGAGTCTGTGGAGGATCGGGAGCAAGACAGCGGTCTTTGAAGATCTCATGGTGGCTAATGTTAGCACACAAGTGGTGGAATCACATTTTGTACAAATTGAAGGTGCTTGTACTTTACTTGAGTACTCCTGAAGTTCGCAGACGACACAACGGTCATCGGCCTCATCAGGAACGGTGACGAGTCTGCGTACAGACAGGAGGTTGAACAGCTGGTCCTCTGGTGCGGTCAGAACCACCTGGAGCTGAACAAGGCCCAAACTGTAGAGATGACAGTGGACTTCAGGAGAGGAGCCCCCCAACACTACCCCCCCCCCTCACCATTCACAACAGCACTGTTTCTGCGGTGGAGACCTTCAAGTTTCTTGGATCCACAATCTCCCGGGACCTGAAGTGGACCGCCAACATCAACACCAGGCACGTGCGCAGATAGACCTCTAGTGGTGCTCAAGCACCTGCCCTTTTGCCCTGGATGAGAAAAGTGCCCCTTCTGCTGGAGGCCATTTTTTTTTCTTCATTCATCAGTATTTAAGTATTTAAGTATTTACTCTCTCTGTCATTAATTCCCCCCAAATGTGTTTTGATATCTGGCGGGGCATTTATTCTTGTGAGAATTTCGCCCCGACATGCTCACGAGCCCCCGCCGCGCCCCTCCCTCCTCCTCCTCCTCCTGGTAGTGCTCATGCAGTGCTGTGCGCCAAACGGGTGCAGCCTACTTCTGACCCGCAGCATTAGACAAACAGGTAATGACGGTGTTTGTGCAATCCCCCGACGACCACAACATTAGCGCCGCTGAAAACATTACGTCAATGTGTCATCCTGGAATTTCCACTCGTGAACACAATGTGCAGCAAAAGTTACACAATCTTGCTGTTATACTCCGATCATTGGCTCTACATCCCTCTTAGAGGTTACATTTCCTCCCGAGTGGCCCGACGTCCGCAACAGAACAAACCAGCTGAGGCCCGGATGCATGTCAATAATGATCTTTAATGTCAATATATACAGAACTTGAAAGAAAAATATAATCTTAAAAATCAAATGAAATAAATACAATATCATACAATTTCCACAATGTCTTTTTGAAGAGATATCCATGGAATTTTTTGTTTGTTTTCTTTTTTTAAATTCAGCCTCTCTGGTTCGACGGGGTGCGTCCCGTCCCCTCCAGAGAAATCCCCACAGCTCCCCCACATGCTCCTCATCTTCATTACATATATATTTTTATATATATTTTATTTTTTTTGCAAACTAGAATTTCGGTCATTGTTACCACATCGGTCCACCTTCAAACTCTAGATGTTAACTTTCACCCATCTGCAGCTTTTTTTTCTTTTTCTTTTGATACACTGCTAGCATCACAAACGGCGAAACTGAAGGAAAAGAAATACACGTTCCGTCCACACATGCGTTCATGTGCTGGCAGATGAGTTTGATCCAGAGGAAACTTTCTAATCCACCACGAGCAGAATTTGTATTTTTAAGAGAGGTCTTGCGATGTCAGTGTCGTCCTGCCAGCACAATCGCACACAAAGCATTGCTGCAGGTTGAAGAGGACACGTTAAGACAGCGACAGACAACAAGGAGGGCGAGAGAACCGAGGAGGCGGACAGCAGAGCGCAGATGAAGAGCAGAGTGGGGGAGTGGGGCACAGTTTACCAAAAGCAGCTCTGAATCAGCTAATCACAGTGAAGGAGCACATCAGCTGGTGTGTTTCTTCCCCACGCGAGGAAGGGAGAATGAAAAGGCGAGGAGGGCAAGTGCATATGAAAGCTGTGGAAATAAATACAAGTCTGTCTCCCCAGCAGTAACAGATATGTGAGTCTCCGCTCGTCCTCTTCAGCCGACTTCTTCACAACGCTACCTCGTCCAGTGCGAGTGTGGACACACACACACACACACACACACACACACACACACAGTGTGCCAAATAAATAGATTAAAAAAGGGAGACAGTAGGTCTGACTGGCCAGGACTTCGGTCTGTGTGTGTTTGCGTATGACAGTCCAACTGAGAGTGAGGTCAAAACTGGAGGGCGAGCAGAGAGCGTGTGTGTGTGAGAGAGTGTGTGTGTGTGTGTGTCTCTCTCTCTACATGTCAGTTGAGGTGAGTTTCTTCATGCTGCGTCTCTGGGCTAGACTGGATGCCGCCACGGGCTCCAACACCGGCTGACTGGTCTTCTGGCTCAGTGCTGAGTAGGTTGCAGCCATGGCTCCCTGGAAGAAAACAACATAAACATGTGGTTTTAACTTTTAAAGAGAAACAAGAATGCGGCTTTGACGCTGGTCTGTTGTCCACTTGTGCTGGTTTGCTAGTTTGCATCCTTACGTTCTGCTGCGGGTCGGGAGATGGCCCGTTAAGTGAGTTTTGGTAATGACTTTGTGACGGTCGTTTCAACAGGATAATATCATAGACAACCTGTCAATCACAAGGTAGCCCCGCCCTAAAGCATACCCCGCTTTATGGTCTCTGACTCTAAATGGACCATAATTTACTAAACAAAGTCAAAGTCAGTTTTATTTGTCACTTCTTCCATATTGTGCAAACATACAGAAGACCTGAAATTATGTTTCTCTACTGTCTGAAAAAAGTGAATAGTGCAACATTTAAAAAAGTAAAAAATAGACAACATATAACATTTAAACAACATATAAACATATAAACAACATATAAACTAGACAACATATAACATAAACATAGTGCAGAAACATAAAGTGAATAGTGCACATTTAAAAAAAAAAAAAAGTAAAAAATAGACAACATATAACATATAAACATAGTGCAAAGACATAACATATAGTGCAAAAACAAATTAGGAAACTATTTAAGTGTGCGTTAATAGCAGCGGTCAGACAGTTTAGCAGCAGAGTCTAGATGTGGGAGTGGTGAGGTAGAGAGTTCAGCTTCCTGACAGCTTGGTGAATGAAGCTGGTCGACAGCCTAGTGGTGCAAGCCCAGCGGCCCGGAGGCTTCCGAACTTCATTAGACCATAAACTCATGCTTACAATGTTTACTGAGAGAAGTAGAGTCCTTTTCTCATAGACTTCTATACAATCTGACTTCTTGTGCAACCAGAGGAGTCGCCCCCGGATGGCCATTAGAAAGAATGCAAGTTTAAAGGTACATTGGCTTCACTTTTCAGAACCGGAGGTTACCGCCTGATGAAAAACATCTTTATAAATCCACTCACCAAAAGAAGCAGAGCCAGTCTTTCGTCTTGCTGATTCAATACTGTACTGCACTACATTTGTTTACCTCACCCACTTATCTGGGGATAAATCAGAAACGCACCATCATCTGAAAATGTGCAGAATGGGAGCAGCACTAAAACCCAACATTGGGCTTTTAACACCTGCAGGTACGTCTTAAAAGCACAGCCACAATGACTCATGCTCGTGTCGCCTCAACTTCCTCGGCTACTCACGTTGGTGTGTCTCTACAGTCGATAGAAAAGAGTCTGGAACAAACATCCACGTTGACAGAGACGCCGCCAAATTGAGAATTCAAGGAAGGGACTTGTTCAAGCCAACAAAGAGGACGCATGTTCGCATAAGTGCAAAAAACACTTTTTTTTGGTTATCAATCGCCTAGCAACAGTGCTCTCACGACTCAAACCACTTGGGCCCTAAAAAACGTGTCAAAAATACGACCTGATGAGTTCTGTTTGAAGTGGAAAGATAACAGAGGGATGTCTGCTCTGATGGATACAGTATTAGTAATGGGTGAGGTTCGGAGTGGATGAGTCACTTTTATATGACATCGTGTAGCAGAGTTCAGACCCTCTTCTGCGGCGGAGAGATGATGCGGTTCCATGTTTAGAAACACGGAGTGAAGTGTCTTTTACCCATCAGGCCCACACATGTGAGAGCCCAACTTTGAGGCACTGCTAGCCTTTGAGGTTCTACGTATATACAGTATGTGTGTGTGTGCCCACCTTGACGAGGTGCGGGGCGTCATGGCGCGTGAGCTGGAAGTGTGGTAGCGTATCTCGGCAGGTGATCCAGGAATGCTTCAGGACCTGCTCTGCCGTGTATCGCTGGTGAGGGTCCACGTGGAGCATATGGGACAGCAGGTCCTGCAAGGGAAAGAGAACATCTTAAAAGCATGCGTGGGCCGAAAACACATTAATTTCATTAAAACTCACAATGAGTCTCCATTGCCATCTACAGGTGTAAGAAAAAGATGGCGTCTTTGATGTTCACTCATCAGTTGTACAACACAGCTTTGAGTCAGGATTCAAATCAAAGAATGAATCCAAAGAGGATCACATCAACATCTAATAGCCAAATTATGTTTTTGTAGCACCTTTCAAAAACAACTGTGCAAAGTGCTTTACAGACGAGGGTTGTCACGATACCAAAATTATGACTTCGATACGATACATGCCATAAGTATCATGATACTCGATACTTTTGATACGATACAATACTGGTATATTTATCTATAATAGTAATAAATAAAACATCTGTATGGTTCCCTTTTTTTTACCAGCTTATTCCTGCACAGCTTTTTGAACTCTAAAACAAATGGCATTAATATTAGTATTATAAGATATAAGATATTAATATATATAAGATATTAATGAAAACTACATGGTGCCATCATAGCATTGATTATACACGGCTATGTAGGCCTATTGTCCATATCTGACCAGATGACTACATAGTTATTTCCATAAGTATGAGATATTGAAGAGTTACATACTTTTACAGATGTGTGTTTGAGATGAAAAAAAAACCTAAAGCTACATTATGGGTACATTAAAGATGGACACATAATTAAAGGGTAATTTCTCCCCTTTATTGAAAAACAACAATGAAAAACATGCCACCACATACCTTTCACCAAGACACACATGTAATTACACTATGGGAACAATGAGACAGCAGTCTCTAATGCTGTCTGGCAGAATTGTGAATATTCACACTTGTTGCAACTATTGCACTTGTTTATGCACTTATTACAACTATTTACTAAGTTTGATATTTTCACTTCATATTTTATCTCAATTCATGCAAGTTATTTTTCCTTAACTAAAAAGAATTAGCTCAAGATCCACCCTCATGTCGGCAGGTTGCATCAAATGTGTTTAATTTGGTACTTTAGTGTGCATTCTGACCTCATGATCATTATGCTGGTCATCAAACTAGGCTGAGGCTACTCTGTTAGGCTGTATATGGGGAGCTTGGGGGTTTCATGTTTATAATCACATTACCTGTCGTTCGTTGAACTCTTTAAAAAGTGCGGGGTGTCTGCCTGAAAGGTGCTTTCCCATGTTCAATGTGTTACTCCCTTAGTCTGTGTGGCTTTAAAACACGTTTTGCAGACGGGTCTTAGTGTTAGACGTCTGCAAAAAGCTCCTGCACTCGAGCCTATGTCTCCCCCGATCTATCTGCGAGCGCTGCTGGCTGCTGCTGCTGCAGAGTGTGTGCGGGGCAGCCCCGCCTCCTGCAGCCCCTCCTCCTTGAGCTCCGTCTGCATGCGCTCAATGCATGCAGAAAGCATTTTAAGTATCGATACTAAAAATATGCAAAATCATATCGTTTTTAACGTATGGGTACCACGGTACTTTTGTAGTATCGGTATACCGTGCAACATTATTACAGACATGAGAAGAGCAACCAAGATTATTAACATTAGACTTTGAAAGATATGCTTTAAAGTCACTGCGCCAATGCAAATTAGCTCCAGAGACGCACCACCTCATCGTGTGCGCGTACCTTTGAGGTGTCAGATACCGTATCCCAGTTGCCACCGGTCAAAGAGAACTTTCCGGATCCTATCCGGAGGAGAATCTCCTCTGGTGTGTCGTTTGGCCCGTTAGCAAACGGTGTGTACCTGACAGGTGGAGAGCGGGGGTTACTAAGCACATGTGCAGCTGTTTATTTGATTTCAGAGGCAAACTTGACTGGAACGTTGTGGCGATTAAACACATCATGGCTCAAACTATTTTAAATTGTGGTGAAATTTGCAACAAATTAACACATTAATTATCCAACAGTCTTACCCTGCCAGCATGGTATACAGTAGAACTCCAAGACTCCATATATCACAGGCTGCGTCATAGCCTTGCCGCATTAGTACCTGGACCAACCCGACAAAGAAAGAAACCGTTAGGAACTCGTATTGACAACAGGAAGAAAGAAGAAGAAAGGAAACTTGTCTTTACCAGCTGCTCTTCCCTCACACTTTACATCCTCTCACCTATACAACATCTCTTTCTGGTATCAAGTCTTATATTCCATCTAGCCTTAACCCTCTTTTCGCTTCTGTCGTTTCTCACCTCTGGCGCCACAAAGTTGGCGGTGTAACAGGGCGTGAGGAGCAGGCCGTTGCCTCCCCGAAGCTGCTTGGCGAATCCAAAGTCACAGATCCTGATGGAGTCGGGGTTCCCTGAGTCATCCATGTATAGGATGTTACTGGGCTTCAGGTCTCGGTGCACCACCTGGGGAGAAAAAGGGAGAGGAAACCCGTTGGAGGAGGAGGAGAAACCAAATTCTCATTGGTGCTCACGGGTGCACTGGCACCGCCGCCGCTCACCCCTTGGCAGTGGAGGTAGCCAACAGTCTTGGTGATGGTGTAGAGCACAGCACTGGCCTCTCGCTCAGAGAAGAACTTCTGCCTAAGGATCTTGTCCAGCAGCTCCCCTCCCTTCATCAGCTCTGTCACCAGGTAGACATACCTGCCCTCGTCATACACCTGAGACACACACACAGACAGACACAACCTGTGAGTACGGTGGCCAACTAAAAACTGTACCGTTGTGAACCGCTCACACACGAATGCTACTGACGTCTTTCAGAGTGATGATGTTGGGATGCTGTCCGTATCGCATCAGGATTTCGATCTCTTCAGAGGGGTCCCTCTTGCTTTTGTCTATAATCTGAGACACATGGAAACACAGCGATGAGCAGTTAGTCAAATTAGAAAGCCTACTGGCTGAGTTGAAACAATGTAAACCAGCTGAGATAATAGCAATATGGCTTCAGCTTTGCTGCCCTCTGCTGCTCTGTTGGCAACACTAACAACAGGCATGCTTCATCAATTTTACGCAATTTCACACTCTCGAGGTTCAGAAGCTTTTATGAACCCACATTCTACGGACACCAATATATGAATATTGTGCAATTCATCAAATTTACTTCCAATCTGCTGAAAAAGTGGAGTTTTGTTCTTTAAAAAAAAAAAAGTAATCTCAATCAAAACATACACAGGTACTCAAGACCTGCCGCCCATGAGACAAAAAAACAACTTAATAAAAAGGATGTCACACGGACACAGCCTCAATGCAACTATTGATACTGAATATATCACACAGTGGCCCAAGGGTTAAAAGGAGCAGGATTCTTACTGAAAGGTCACCAGTTTAATTTTGGAGGAGCAGGTTTAATTGAAGCTTTAGGAGTAATGCTGCGTTCACACCAAAAGTGTTGCGAATTTTGCTGGAAGCTGCTTCATTCAGACGCTGTTCCTGGAGGAGTCGGAGCTGTGTGCGGCTACGGATAATATTATGAACCCAGACACGAGGGCGTTTGATGTTCCGACATTTGTGGGACTTCCACAACAAGTATAAAGCAGAACTAGAGGTTATTTCAATGGTGGATGGCGGAAATAGTAACTGTTTTTTACAGAGATAAGCCACGCCCCCTTTCCACAGTGAAAAGGCGACTGAAGCGAATTAACCACATAAAGTCGAGCAAGTTAACTCACGCGAAAAAGTGGTGTGAACGCAGCATAACTGTAGAGCAGCGGTGGCTAGTGGATCAGAAAAAAGAAACACCACACTACCTTCACAGCATAGTCCATGGCAGAGACTCGGTGTACACAGCGTTTACAAATGGAGTAGGAGCCAACCCCGATGTCCTCCTGCAGCTCGTAAAGATCAGAGAACTTGGTCGAGCCCCCGTGCATCTGGAGGGAACAAGACATGAGCCGTTAACATCTGAATAAATTAATCCGACTCAGAACGTGTTCCAGTAAATCCAGCAGCTTCTGTCCGCCCACACATTTCACGTGACGACTGGTTAACTTGGTGTCGTGTGCTCCAACACGTTGGTTCACAAACATGCCCGAGTGGAACTTGTAGCGGTGGCGTTGTTACGTATTCAGCAGTCAAACTGTCGTTACAGATTCACCACCACTGTTGTGTTGGCTCCTTATTCACACATCACGTAAGAGTGCGGGGGGGAGGACAACAAGAGTGTGTGTGAGTGTGAGTGTGAGTGTGTGTGTGTGTGTGTGTGTGGGGGGGGTGTGTAGCTCTGCAGCAGAAACCGCTACATAGAATTGTGGTTGTTTTGCGACTCGGTTTCATTTCTGCCATCATGTTGATCAATTTAGATCCTAATTTGACTTCATTGTGCAGAAATCCGCATTTAAAGGCAGTCAGTAGAGTCAAGAAATGAAGTGTCGAAGCATCCCAGGCGTGTTGAATCAACCGTGTAAAATGGCAGGTCAACTATCGGAGATAAACGATGTTCATTCTGATCTTTTTGTGCACCGACGAGCTTAAAAGACAGAAAAGAATACCAGCGTGTGACCTTCACGGATGCACGCTAATATGCCAATAATTAACCCGTGTAAACTGTGATGGAGGCAAAGTAAAGACACCGTGCGCTCACCTGAACTATAGGGAGTATGCTGAGCAGCGGGGAGCTCTTGTTCTCATCCATCGGGTTCGGCGCAACGAAACTGAAGCCTTTGAAGAGCTGGTGGGCGTTAGCACTGGGAGGGATACCTGGGGAGTCTAGATGGACAGAAGACAATTCATTACATATGAACATGAACATGAGTCATTTCTTGCATTGTCGGTGCTCAGTTGCAGTTTCCATGGCTGCAGGAGTGGCTGCTGTTTTTAAGCTGAGGAGCGTGTGTGTGTGTGGGTTTACCTTTAGGCGTTTTAGCGGTGAACTCTGGGTCGAAGCAGAACGTGTCATCTGGTTTACCTGCCGCAGGCTTGAACGGGGGCTGAAGCTCTCTCCTGTACAGTGTCTGCCGGTGATCAAGGTACACACACACACACACACACACACACACACACACACGTTAGAAATCAAACCCCACCACAGGCCGTTTTGCCAAGGAGACCCCTTCCCTGATTAACCCGCTCTCCATCTCTCTCTACAGCCCGGTCCAGCCAATAGCATCCTGCAAGCTCTTAAACACTCACGCAGCGCCATTAGTGCACACACAGTGAGAACTGGCCGTCTGCCCAGACACACACACATAGCTGGCGTGGCCAAGACTGATGGCCAGAACTCACCAAGCCAACCGTTTGTTAAGTGTGAAGCCTGAACAGAAGCTGGAGAGTTATGTATGTGTGTGTGTGTGTGTGTGTGTGTGTGTGTGTGTGTGTGTGTGTGTGTGTGCGCTCACATTCCAGTCGATGGTGGAAAAGAAAGCGTGGCGTTTGATCTCCTCCACTCCGTCGGGACCGGCCCCTAAAGACACAGATCGCTCTGGTTCAGTTAACCTGGCACGGCAGTTTTTATTGTTTGCAGAGGATCAACAACACGTTCACACATTTCTTTCTCGCAGCATGTGATTTAAGCGGGTGCCAAAATGTTAACAAGCTTGAGCTTAAACGAGTGGCGCACCATGAGGAGCCACACACACACACACACACACACACACACCTACACCTTACCTAGCCGGTTAGCGGGGTTACGTTTGAACAGCATTCGCAGCAAACTCTGGGCTTCCAAACTTAGGAACTGGGGCATTCCCAACTTAGCTCTGTTGGGAGCAGAGAGCGACAGGTGGATATGGACACAAGGATAAGCTGCGGCTGATAATTTCTCACAAAACGTTGAGTGTCTCGATCATGCAGTGACTCACTTGAGAATCATATTCATGGTCTCATTGCGGTCTTTCCCTTGGAACGGTAACGTCCCCGTTAGCATCTCAAACTGCAATGAAAGAAAGGGAAATGTCATCAACAGGGTGTTTTTTTTCTTCTTTTAACAGTTAATATTAAATGAAGGAGCCTGTTTCTGTACCATAAGCACTCCCAGAGACCACCAGTCTGCGCTCTGCGTGTGTCCTCTCCTGTTGACCACCTCAGGGGCCATATACTCCACCGTACCACAGAAGGAATATGCCTTCTTATCAACATCTACTGACTCTTTACTCAAGCCAAAGTCTGCGTGACGGCAAAGCAAAGTAAAATGGTGAGACACATAGCCGCCTGGACGGCCACATCCGGTCATCACACCGTGCAGAGCTTGTATTCTGCTAGGTGTTGGCAAAAGATGCATTGAAAATAGCTGCTGAGGAAAGTCAGTCTGAGGACAGAAATGGAGCCGTGACTCTATTCTCAGTAAAGACACATTCAACGTGGAACAGTGTAATTACAGGCTATTAAGTAGATTAGACTATTTTCAATTTAAAAATAGCTTTTTACAATGAAAAAAAACTAAACTAAATACATCTAAGTATGAAACTTTAAGTCAAAAACATACCTGTTAACTTTATGTGTCCAGCTTCATCAAGTAAGATGCTGAAAGACAAGAAACAGGTTTTCCATGGAGGCGGGTTTCAAACAACATGTTTTAAAAAGTCATCTTGTGCCTTAAAAAAATGTTTAATAACATGGCGGTGTTGGGAAATCTCTGCACACATATTCTTAAGCTCTGGAGGCTTCAAACGGACTGCTGACGGTGAAGGAATAACCGGTTGGAGTGCTCCATTCAGAGCCACACCGTACGCATCCAGTCATTGTGAAACTACTCAAGCGAAGGGAAAAGTCCGGACTAAAGTCAGGAATGTGAGAGTCGGTTTTGGGTCTTTGTGACAATGGATTTGTGAAGTTATGGGCTGAAACGACTTGTGTGTCGGCCATCTGTGGGGAAGGCCGTGTTCAGACAAACACATATTCATTTATTAAAAGAACGGCTTGATGCCACACCTTTGACTTTAGCATACTTAAACCTAACAGGGTCAGTGGGGAAATTAAAACATACGATTATATTTTCTATAAGTGATGAAAAACGAATTAATTCTTAAATTCTCGTCAGCAGTCTGTCATTTAAGGTTCAACGTTTCCTCACTATATCTGGTATAAAATCCCTTCTACGCTTTATGCTACAGTCGTACAGTTTACATGTCAAAGCCAAAATATCATCAGTGGTTTTCACACAAATATCTAAAGTAAGTTGGAAAACTACAGGGTTTGAGTGTGAGGGGGTCAAAGGTGACGGTGAGGTCGAGGATTCTTACTTCTCTGGCTTGAGATCTCTGTAAACTATGCCCAGGCTGTGCAGGTGGTCAAGGGCCAGGGCCAGCTCTGCAAGGTAGAATTTCACATCTTCCTCTGTAAACATAACCTGATAAGAACTGGACAAATTTACTCTCTGAACTAAGGAGAGGAGAGAAATTCAGCAGCAAAGAAAGAAAAAAAATAGACAACTTCAATGTCAAGCTTCAGTGACTACAAACAGAGAAAAAAAAGTGTTATTATTGTCACAATATCAACATTTCAAATAGATTACACGACCCAGCAAGCTGATGATTTGACATTTGCCGGCAGCTATCGCTTTTGGCTCCGAGACATGCTTTCAACACAAGGTCTACCTGGGGGACAATTGAACGTGTGTGGAAAAATAAAATAGAGGCTGATTTGAGCCTCTGACTGACAAACCACCGATGATCTACAGGCGAATAAAGGTGCCAAGAAAAGCACTTGTGTTTTCATGAGGAATTCAATGCAATTTGAATAAAAAGCAAACAGAAAACACAAGAGACAAATTACTTGGCCGTGCGTATGCTCTTATAAAATAAATTAACTTTCTTTTTTGTTTGCATACTACATTTGCACCTGTTCCATTTGTAGCTGTCAGCTTTTCACAAACAGGTTTAAAACATTCAAAATAGAAAATGAAAATCATAGAAACATTTAAAAAAGACCATTAAATACAATAATTACAAGGACACAATGTACTTTTTCTTTGCAGACAGAAACAGTTGCAAATAAACTACACAAATGAAGTATAATTAGATGTTGGGCAACAGGACGTCAGCTTACCTCTTTGGATAAGCGAGTGAATACATCCCCTCCCCTGAGAAAGTCCAGTATTAAATACAGTTTCCCTTCTGTCTGAAAGGCTGGCAGATGTGAAAACAAGTCAATTAATTATATTCATATCGCAGCAGAATAAAAGTAGATATCAGCTTGATCCTTTTGTTCTTTTTGTTTATTGTGGCAATCGTGTCTATTAAACACTAATCTAATATAAACTTGACTAACCAGGACCAATTCCTGTTCAATATCTGTGTTATAACTCAAAATATTCTGATAAATTATGTTAACAGTGATGTCTCTGACTGGAGCATGAAGATGCACATAAGCTGCTTTTCCCGACCTGTACTGGGATGTAATCTGTGCGATTATATATAATCGCCTGCGCACAATGAAAACGAGAGTTTCTCTTACCGTAGTGCAACTTCACTATGAAGGGATGATTGACTTCCACTAAAATGTCTCTCTCCATCTTAGTGCGAACTCGGTCCCTGACTGTAGAGACAAAACAGGAAGGAGAGAGATTCAACGCTGAGGTCGGAACGCACTGGGCGACTCGCAGGTTGCCCGTTTTTGATGGATGCAGATGGAAACAAAAGTAGCTTTACCTTTCAAAGATGCCTTTTTTAGAACTTTCATTGCATATAACTGACCAGCATCTGGGCCCAAGAGCTTCCGGACGAGGAACACCTGGGAGAAAGGGAGGAGTTAAGAAAGATGCAAAACACCGGTGCGACCGCACCGACGGGAACGTTTGATTCGTCAGGCTCCATTTCCTCACCTTGCCGAAGGAGCCCTGGCCGAGGACCTTGAGCAGTTCGAACTGAGATGGATCGGCTTTCTCGCAGCCCTCCTTCACATGGTGGGTGATCGGAATCTCCTCGTACGACTCTTCATCCTACACAGAACAGTATCGTATGAGACCGCCACGCAAATGCACCGCAGGTCTGTCACCCCATGTACTCCCCTCGACCGTCGCTACTTACACAGTGTGAGAAAGACTCTCCCTCCTCCATGGGCTCGTCCATGATCTCATGTCCGTTGACCTGCAGCGAAAGAAGAAGATCTCAGAGACGGCAACGGCGAACACTTTCACGAAGCTTGCTCATCCCTGTTTTTTTTTAGCTGAGCAGGGCTGCGAGTGCAGCTGCCGCACGCCCACATGCATGACGGAGGACTCAACAGATGAAATCAATGAGTCACATGCAATAACAAGCGCGCCTTCACTTTTCCCACTCACACACTTGTTTGTTGTCAAATCGTATGGAGTCCATACCTTAAGCCCGTCCAGCGCTCATCCTGTTCCTATAAAGCCCCTCGTTATTAGCATTCTAGCTTAATCCCCTGCCAGGGGGGAAAAAAACAACATGTCTGCCTGGCTCTGAGAGTCCGATGTTTGCTCGGGCTGCAGCCAGCATTCAACCTCTTCAGGACAAACTGAGGTCTCGCTCGTCCAGGGACTCTGGGCTGATGGTGGTGGAAATGTGCTTGTTACTGTTTTTGTTCTTCTTTTTAAAAGACCACAGTTGGACATTTAGGAGCCTGATGTGTGCCTGTTTGTTTCCAATAGACATTCACAGTGATATTGTCAGCAGAGGAATGTCAGATATTTCAGCCACCGCAAGTAAATGGGACAATAAACTGACCGCTGTAACGTTAACCAGGTCTGCATATTTCATGTCTGTGCCAAAGCTCAGCCTGCATGATGTATTCAATCCGGCGTGTTTGTGTGTTGAATTCCATCAAGCCTCTGAAGAGGGGGGTGCGGGGGATGAGTCATCGCACTACGCAAGCCCACTCAGTGGGTGGAGCCACCAACACACACACTCACGTACGTCCACAGAACAGAGGCCAACACACCACTTTACAATATCTATCACACTACGGAATGAGGTCATCGACGTAAACAAACATCCAATTAGTCGCGGTGTACCCTTCAAAGCGCAGAGATATAGCACGGAGAAAAAACAAATGTCAAGCAAGACGTGAGCCTCGGTGCATCTCGGAAGCCAGGGCAGTGCTTGGTGTCATAATTCACACATACATTTTCACTCCCACCTTTTGCCGTGGCTCATCGCGGCTCGTAGCAGAGTGCAGCCTACACTTTCATCACAAGCGGGCGAGCCTTTTCCAGCCACCCATAATGTCATCTCACAGTCACAGACACCGGCGGCGCAATCCCTTTGATTGCGTGTCAGCTTTAAAAAAATAAACTGATAAGAAGTGCATTAAACAATCAGCAAACCCAGCACGAGTGGATACGCTTGTTATTTACTACGGGCTTCTGGTATCTCGGCAGCTTTTCAAACCGTGATCACTCATGGCAGGAGACTTTTTGGGAACAAAAGTAATATTTCGGGGGGCACAACAGTAGATGAATTATTCAATATTTCCATACCACCTACAACGAGCTCCTTCAACAGCATGCCAAACAGATTAGAAATGCTGTGGTAGAAGTCTCCCAAAACACAGGAGGAGGGCAGTTTAGCTCAACAAAGAATGGACGAGGTCAGAAATGTATGTTGCAAGAACTTTCCTGCTGGCTTTTAACAAAAAACAACACACACACACACACACACACACACACAGACAGTCTGGACTGTAGGTGTGAAAGACTGCAAAGAATCCCAGAGATGGAGAGGTTTAGGGTGTCAGGTTGGTTTAGCTGCACATGAACACCTCACTGTGGGGGGAAAAGGGGGCATAAGCAAACTGAACCTCTCCACATTGTCACCACACTCGCATTTAGATAAGTCTTTAAAAAGGCATCATTGGCTTCACTAAAAAACAGGTCTGAAGATAAAGATGAAGAAAATGAAGACAACTTTAAGAGCTCCCTGCTGTTATGAGCCTGGGGGACAGAATAGGCAGTGGTAATGTTTCCTCACATTTTCACTTTGCTAATGCAGTGATATACGAATACACTAGTTATCTACTGAGGTTTGATTAATAGCTTTGTCATAAAAGTAGATGAGAACACGAGTTGAAGATAACATCCGCATCACTGATTCTCTGGTGCTGTTGCCAAGACGCCCGACCACCAAATGTAACCCGCCTAACGTCCGTGTCCAACTTTGAATAAACGAAACGATGCCGACATGTTCCGCAGAGACCCTTCAGCAGCTCTCCTCTTAACAAGACGGCGGAGGCTGAATGAAAAACAACAACTTAGTTGTCCCCCCCAAGTTTCAAGCCTGCGAGCTGTCAAGCTAGCAGGCTAACTAGCTACATGCTAACGCTACATGCGCTAAGCTAGCTACGGGGGCAAACTCCTCTCGAGGAGTGTAAATAACAACAAAAAGACGAGGGAGAGGTCGTGCGTCACCGGAATGAGAGCCCGTCGCATGTACGGACGAAAAACGAGCGGCTGGGAGAGCTCGGACTGTTCGCTGTCGAACTAATACAACCCGGGACAAAGCAACACAAATAAACACCGAAACCAGCTGTTAGCATTAGCTGGCGCGCTGCATGTCGTGACGCCAAATGTGAGCTCTTCCCCAGCCGAGCAGGGCAAAGCTAACCTAAACAGGGAAGCACACACCAAAACAAGGTCCAGCACACGGCTATCCAAACTCACCTCACTACAAACGCTGTTTATCTCCATCTTGTGCCAGGAGCCCTCTCCGAGTCTAAGGCATCGTAGTCCACCTAGACCCCCGCTCCACGTTGCATGTCTTCCCCTGCGCGGACGTCCGGCTGTTCTCGCTTTGATGAGCAGATCCAGGCTGCGTGGCCTGCGGGACCGCTATCGGGATTGGGATCTGTGCGGGGTGGGTGTGTGTGTGTGGGTGGGGGGTGGTCGCTGCGGGGAATAGTCGATGCCGATGACTGGACGCACACATACGTTCACAGAGAGCACCGCTACCCTGCCATGGATGCGAATATGGCGGCTATCGTGGTACCTGGTCGTCAGTGAATGGGAGTTTATTGACGTATTTATGACGCAATTCGGTTTAGGATTTCCCCCCAGTTCAAACCAAAGCGACGGATCTGGAGACAGAAGAGGAGGGATACAGAGAGGACGTGGTGGCGTGCGACATACATGCATCCGGGTGATGGACCGAAATAGTCCCCGCTGAGTTTAGCGTTATGGAGGCTGACGCAGGGTAACATTTGGGAGCACAATAGACACCTCTTGTGGCGGACCATGCGATCTAAGCCTCTGATCTTAAGGGTGCAAGTTGAATGTGGTCAAGCCACTGTTAAGCCGGTCCATCCCGAGTCCGAGTGGAAATAAGAGGCTTAAAGCTCACCCACTTTCTCTCTCCCACCCACGGGCGCAAAGTCTTTGCGTGGTGAGGTAATGTAATACACGTAGTCACAACTTACAATTCATAACGCAATTGTGAATCTAATTTTTCAACTACTTAAGAGTCTCAGGTTTGTTAAAAAATATAATAGGTATGTCATGGTCCTGAAGTTGAACTGAAGGGTATGATGGGTGCCAATGAGGCCAGTTTGGGGGTATTGCATATTAATCATGGTTGAATTTTATGATTGGAATCTGGACAAGTTGCATGGCGGACTTGTAATTTGATTAGTTTAACTGTCATAATAAAAAATAATACAAATTCTTAAATCAGCCACGACAGTATGTGAACATCACTCTTTCTACAGTTGGGGTTTAAAAAAACATTTGTAGTGCTTTTTCCGACATCCGCTAAGCCGATACATTAGAAAAAGTGACAGTCCACCTCACTGAAACACAAACGACCACACAGGTAAGTTAGAGGTTGTTTATTGTTCTCTCCGGACCGGTCCGGAGCAAGGCAGATGATATGCAGTAAAAAAGGCATTTGTCAGCCCAACAGTCGTGGTGAAGCGTCGATCCACAGGCACTGGGCATGGAGCACGAGGTTACCAGAGTGTTTGTGTCAATGTGTGTGAGACCATATGGTCCGAAAACCAGCTTCTACGTGGGGTGTGGAAACATCTGGATGAGTCTATGAGAGCGGAAGTACATGACGTGGTCACTTTTGTTCTGTGACCGCCTCCTGCAGTTGCTCCTCTGATGCAGAGGGCTCAGTAACTTCGGTCGGTGCGTCGTCTTCGCTTTCGGGGGCCAGTAGGAATCCTCCGTTCGCCGTGGCCGGCGGACTCTCCGCCCCGGCCATCGGGGAGCCGCTGTGGTCGAAGGACACGTTGGCGGGCCGCGCTCCGCTCTCCTCCGTCATGTCCCAGTCCTGGTCTGAAGGCTGAGGTAGACTGGCCACGAGCTCCTGAAACACATAACGACAGTGGGCCCTCGGGTGAGAAATGTCCACCGACGGAGGTGTTTTCACTTCAAGCCGGCGGCGACGAACGTACCTGCTGTCTCTTCAGGTCGTTGCTCCTCACGGCGCTGAGCAGGCTCTTCGTGAAGCTCACGAGCTCGTCGTACTTTTGTTTTTGGTTCTCTAGCTCAATCTCTAAGAACTGCACCTCCTCGTGCTGAAACGTTCAGAGCAAAAAGGAAGCAAAATAAGTTATTTTAAGTGCTTTTTATTCAGCGTCTCGTATAAAACATATACATATATAAACATCGTCCTCACCTTGAATTCCAGAAGGCTCTGCATTTGCTCTAGGTCCGAGGCCACTAAGTCACCATCTTCATTGTCTCTGTATTCGTCTTCCTCGTCAATTACTTCGATTTTCTGTTAAAAAAATAAGATAGAGATTAGATCATCTGCTTTTATTCCTTATGTTCAGTTTCTGTAATTTACTGTATTGTATAAAACACTTTGAAAGGAAAGGTGATACAAAAGGGTTTTCTGCTACACTGAGAATCTTTGTTCTGTTTGCATTGTCATGTTTTTTTGTAATGCAAGAAGAAGAAGAAAATATAAAAAAAGGCGCTACATTTGTGGATAAGCTTTGAATTGTGGTGTGATGAAGCACTAAAACATCTGTCGTGACCCACGACGGGAAAATGTGCCAAGTAGTTGTACGGCTGGTGTAGTTTTGTTGAGTAACACGGTCCCATTCCTAGATAACTCCATTTAATGAGGCTGTGCCGTAATATCAAAGTAATAACGACGTACCACATTATTGGCCAGTGGCGTCGCAGTGGACAGGTCTATCCCGTCTTCTTCGTCGCCATGCTGCGATCCGATCGTGCCGTCTAGAAGCAAGAAGATTGCAGTGCTTATACACGGTTTGTATACACACACACAGACTACGGTGTTTGTGAGTGCGTTGCGTAAGCGGCCTAACCTTCGGACAGGCACAAGGAGCCTTCATCATTCAAGTCGTCGCCGAACTCGGGCGTTCTGAGCCCCACCTCGTCGGGGCTGAGGGCCACCGGGGATTCATTTCCGGGGGATGAGGTTGAGAACACAGCGGGCCCACCTTTAGGTGGAGGGATTTCAATGCCCATCAGACGGTACTTCCTCCGTCTGTTACTGATCCATGTCTGCCAGTTGGACAAGACAACAAAGGCAAGATTGTCGCGGACGTTGAAGAAGAAATGCTTGCCTACGATTCAATGATACCAATAAGCTTTTCAAAATAAAGTGTGTGAAGTCGGGATGAAACAAATCTGTACACAAAATAAATATAGAGCCTAAACTAAATTAATATAAAGCCGTTTGATTATCGCAATGATTTGTCATCATCCTGATGGTGGTGTACTGTTTCTCCGCATGGGCAAAGCTTCTCCTTCCGAGTAATAAATATCCCAGTAAGCGAGATGGCAGCGGGTCATGTGTGTGTCAGGACCCGGCAGGCTATATTTAGTCTACCAGCATTCCTACGGTGGCCCTGATATACAACTACGTGACTTCTACACAACTTTGAGCAAGTAAGTCGGAAAACGTCTGTGACCTAGAAAAGTTGCTCTTTCCTGTTTCCCTTCAGCTCTCTAAAGTTCAGCCAAATGGTCGTGTTTTCACAAAATGTCATGTACACCGCGTTCCACATTATTATGCAAATTACACTTTGCTCAGATTTTCCTAAATAGTAATGCACAGTCAGTCAGTATCATTTTCAAGTCATCAACTGTTAGAGTATAAGTCAAATTCTATTGAACAAACCTCCTAATGATAACAGTATTTTTTTCAAAAATAAAAAACTCAAAATGCAGTGTTCCAAATTATTATGCAGAATTTCAGAATTTCAGAGTTTCAAGATATTTTATAGGTTGTAAAGAACAAAAAAACGTCATTTGTTGAATTTGCAGCATTAGGAGGTCATATTTACTGAAATCAAGAAAAGTTTGAATCAAAAACATCTTAACAGGTCAAGTTACATGTTAACATAGGACCCCTTCTTTGATATCAACTTCACAATTCTTGCATCCATTGAACTTGTGAGTTCTTTGATAGTTTCTGCTTTAATGTCTTTGCAGGATGCCATAATAGCCTCCCAGAGCACCTGCTTGGATGTGAACTGCCTTCCACCCACATAGATCTTTTGCTTGATGATGCTCCAAAGGTTCTCAATAGGGTTAAGGTCAGGGGAAGATGGGGGCCACACCATGAGTTTCTCTCCTTTTATGCCCATAGCAGCCAATGCCCCAGAGGTATTCTTTGCAGCATGACATGGTGCATTGTCATGCATGAATATGATTTTGCTACGGAAGGCACGGTTCTTCTTTTTGTACCACAGAAGAAAGTGGTCAGTCAGAAACTCTACATACTTTGCCGAGGTCATTTTCACACCGTCAGGGACCCTGAAGGGGCCTACCAGCTCTCTCCCCATGATTCCGGCCCAAAACATGACTCCGCCACCTCCTTGTTGACGTCTCAGCCTTGTTGGGACATGGTGGCCATTCACCAACCATCCACTACTCCATCCATCAGGACCATCAAGGGTTGCACGGCACTCATCCGTAAACAAAACAGTTTGAAAGTTAGTCTTCATGTAGTCCTGAGCCCACTGCAACCTTTTTTGCTTATGAGCTTGGTTTAGGGGTGGCCGAATAACAGGTTTAAGGACACTTGCAAACCTCTTGAGCATCCTACATCTTGAAGTTCGCGAGACTCCAGAGGCACCAGCGGCTTCAAACACCTGTTTGCTGCTATTCAATGGCATTTTAGTGGCTGCTCTCTTAACCCTACGCATTTGTTTGGCAGAAATCTTCCTTATTTTGCCTTTGTCTGAACGAACCCGCTTGTGCTGTGAATCGGTGACAAATTTCTTCACCGTCCGATGAGCACGCGCAATTCTTTTGGAAATAACCAATGTTGTGATACCTTGACCAAGGTATTGCACTATTTGCCGCTTTTCAGCAGCAGAGAGATCCTTTTTCTTCCCCATTTTGCCTGAAACATGTAGCTTGCTTAATAATGTGGAACATCCTTCTTAAGTAGTTTTCCTTTGATTGGGCTCACCTGGCAAACTAATTATTATTATTACTATTTGGATGATTTCAATCATCCAAATAGCCCTGAGACACAATACCATCCATGAGTTTCATTGAAAAACCAAAAAATGAATGTTTATGACCCTTAAATACAATTTGCCTAATAATGTGGAACGCGGTGTATACAGAGGAGTGGCCAGACAGTGTGAATAAGTCGACAAAAACGTCTCTCTAGTTTCAAGGGTACTGCAGACATCTAGATTTGTCTGTACTCAAAATACATACGGTAATATACAAAAGAAATGATTCTTTAACCCCGTGGAGCCGGTTACCTTGACTATTTCAGTGTCTACATTGAGTTGGTTGGCCGCGGCGGTGATCTTTTCCCTGCAGACCGAGCCCAGGCTGGTCATGCCTCGGTCCCAGTAGCGCTTCAGCTGGATGAGATCCCCGTCGCTGAACTGGGTCCGATCCTGCAGCTGAAAACACAAAACCCTTCATTTAGCTATGGAAGATTCCCGCTGATGGAAAGCAGACTGTGCCAATATAAGTGTGTAATAACCACACAGTACACCTGGTGCCTTTAAATGTGCCCCCCCCACCCCTATATTATATATTAAAAGTGTTGTTTAAAGTGACAAAAACAAACAAACAAGTAAAATAAGTACTGACTGTTCTCTTTCTGGAGTTGCTGATGACCCAGGGGGCGGCGGACACACCAAGTGAAGTCTGCACACACAGACACACACACACACACACACACACACACACACACACACACACACACACACACACACACACACACACACACAGTCAGGTTTAAGTCTTTCAGTTCGCTTTGAAGGAAAGCGGCAGACGCGCTCAAACCTCTCCTACCTGTGAGTCGGAGTCCGCTGGGAGTGAGGTCTGTGCTGTGACGGAGTAGCTGCCCTGAAGAGTCGTGTTGCCGTGGAACAGTGCGGGTCGGGGGCTCGTCTTAGGCGGCGTGTCGACCCCCATGGCCGCGGACACTTCGGACCCGGTTGGGCTCGCCGATGTCTGCTCCCGGCGGAGGTGTGTTTGGGCGGCCATATTTGCCAGCTCCTCTTCCCTTTGCCACTCGTCTTCTTCATTTCCGGTTTCCATTGCGATGGAGAAGTTCTGACTGGCTTCCGGGGGATGTGGCGCCTCCTGGCTTTTCCGGGCCGACTCATGGCTCGGCCTAAGTCGGTCCCCGTCGCTTCCCTCTGACAAGGTGAAGACCTGCTGGATACGGGGCGTCTGCTCCGAGGAGGGACCAGAGCTTGGCACTGGGAGGGAGACCCGCATCTTCTGAGGGGCCGGGGGGTGAGGTTGAGGGTTGGAGTGAGGTCTGGGCTGAGGCTGAGTTTGGGGCTGTGAGGAAGAGGACCACGGGCAAGTTTGCGCTGCACCGTACTGCCTGGTCCAGCTGTGAGGTACCACCCCTGCTCCTGCACTTAGCCCTGCCTCCCCGAGGGATAAAGCTCCCTTCCTGACTGCAGTGTAGACTAAAGGCCCTGAGGCAGATGTGAGGGGTGGGAGGTTTTGAGAGAGCGAGACCACCTTAGAGTGGAGGGGCGAGGAGGCGGAGCCGCTCCTGCTCTGCAGGGTCCGGCTGATCAGCGATGAGGACGAGCGCGCGGAGAGCTCAGAGTCTAACTGAGATGGGGGCGCCGGGGGTCTCGGCCGGGAGCGACGGACGGAGTTGAGGGAGTACATCCCGGTCAGTATGACGTCGTTGTTGTTGTTGTTGTTGTTACTTCCGCTGCTGTGGGGAGAAGAGGAGGAAGGGGAGGAAGATGTCGACGAGAAAGAGGGGAAGGACGAGGATGGAGGGAGGAGGTGAACGCGATTCTGGATGTTCCGCGCCGCCGCCAGATCAGCGGGAAGCTGTGACCCTGCCGCCAGGCCGTGATTGGACAGTGGACCCCCGGCCAACGAGTGACTGGAGAGCAATCCCCCGGCAAGTCCATGACTGGATAAGGAATGACACATGCCTCCGTTCTGCTCTACCTTGGAGGCGATCTTACGTCTTTTGTTGCCAACCCATGTCTGCGGGGGAGAAGAGCAATCAGCTCAGTAATGTCAGTTAACAAAACGTTCCGTAATGCACTGCAGGGAAACAAGGACAATAATTTATGACTCTGCACTAGATGAAGAACTACTGTGATGAAAGATTTTCTCTGTCGATCTGTTAAGGAGGAATGAAGTCTTTGAATTAAAGTTGTCTTACGTCCGTTTATTTCTTGCAGCAGCTACTCAGAGCAGCCTGTGACACAAGATTCAATGAAACAACAGTCAGCACCCTTCTTATAACACAATGAGGGTTCCGCCTCCAAACCCACAGTGAAGGAGACGAGAGACGCTGAGTCTGTGCGAGACCCATGAACCCCCCCAGTTCTCGACATCAGAAACTTACATTTACTTTGTCCCTGAGAAATCGACCCCTTATCTGCTCCCCCCGCCACCCCCCAGTGTGATATGCAAGTGAGAAAAGACAACAGGCCTTTGATCTAAGTACATCTGCTTCCCCCGCCATTTGGTGCCCCCATCTCTGATAAACATTTAAGGCTCAGTTTAGGCTCTATTCTCCCATAACATTACAGTACTATATTTACCATTACAAGACTCACAGTCTCAGTTACTTGCGCCACAAAATCATAGGACAGAGTTGCTGCTTCCCTTTTGCTCATTCACACAAAGCATTTATTGGGCCTACCCGGACCACACTGAAGTCCAGCTTGGCCTCCTGAGCACACTGCAATATGAGCTGGAAGCAGGCCTTGCTCTGATTGGTCATCCCGTTATCATAGTACCGCTCCAGGATCCTCTGCTGTTCAACCGTGAACACCGACCGCAGGTTCATCTGAGAAACAATGACAGAGATAAAGAACTCACGGGCGGATTGTGGTCGGTGATTAGGTCAAAGAGATAAAGCACTTAGTGCGAACTTATGACGTCATGACACCTGGGCAATTTTCCTCTCTTCGGTTTATGGAACTTATTAAGGTTTTTGTAGGCAATTTAATTCTAAATAGCACAACATTTTCTCGTATTAAAACATAAATTTAGCAAATGCATCGATTATTACATAGTTATATCCTTCTGACGCTGTCACAGTCTCAAGATTACAACTCCCTGAGCTTTGTTTTTAATTTGTCATGATTTCAAGCCAGGTCTTTCATTTTATTTTGGAGCTCACATTGGAAATACAGCTCTTGATATACTCACAGTCTGCAGGCCGCGCCTCTGCGCCCATGCATCCATTCTGCCACTGGAGGGGAACGGGGCAGCCATGCAGATCACAGCAAAACCTCCATGTTTCTAGATTAGCACACGTTCGACCGTACTCATCGTGTCTCAGTGTACCTGGCACACTGCTGGGAAAGGTGGCTGAGGAGAAAGCAACGCAGACAACGGCATGCGTAAGAGTGTAAATAAAAAGAAGAAGAGAACGACAGAGTCATAACAACTTCGTCAGCATGCTTCTGGAGCCGGTTAATCACAATAAAAGACTAGCTCTCTTTTCTGGTAGTCGAGATATGCTCGGATCAGTTTCACCAAATTGTTCACCAAATTGTCGACAACCAGTCAACACTAATATAATATATTACAACATTTGAGAAAAAAAGTTACTGCAAGCATTGTGAAGCTGTTAGACATACAACACGCTGTCAGTCAAAGTAGAATAGACTGTGACAAGCCGCTGTGTGGCATCAATAACACCATCAATCAAGCTCACAGCCATGTTGTCCCCAGAAAAACATTGTTCTCCTCGTCTAATGAGAACCATTCAAATGCATTAACTATGGAGTTATTAATGCATATTTATTAATTAATATGTCTTACTTGCGCGTGTTGGCTGACCTTTTGGCAAAAAAACTAAAAGTGATCATGTCATAAGCAAACTCAAGTAAATGTATTGTTTTAAATCCAGCTCCAGATGTCATTTTTGACTCGAATTCAGTTTGAACACAGCAAGCTATCTTTCAATGTGACACACACACACACACACACACACACACACACACACACCACACACACTATTTGAAATGAGATCCAGTGTGACGAGTTGCAAAGCCAACGTGTGTGTGGGTGTGTGTGTGTGTGTGTGTGTGTGTGTGTGTGTGTGTGTGTGTGTGCGCGCGCGCGTGCGTGTCTCCACTCAGAGAGGGCAGCCTCACGTCACCTTAGAAACCCTCTTGAAAACACAGCCCTGAACGGGTCTATTTCTCTGCCGTTTGTTGATGAAGACAGAATGTGTCACATACGGGAATGTTGTGCGACCAATAAGCATCCAGCGGGTTTATTTGGGCAGGCTGACTGCGCGTGGCTACAGTCAATATGGAAACCTTACGGGAAGAATTAGGCGAACAAACTGTGGGCACGTCCGACTAGCACAGCACCGAGGCAACAGCCGGGGAAAGGGGAAGGGAGGGGAGGGAGGATTCAGTCGCTCAATTCCCGCACGGGAAGGTGCGTGCCATAACTTTACCGACGGCGAGCCGGAACGGTAAACACAGCGGGCGCGCGCCGCAGCAGCACAATGGCCACACGGAACGGCTTCCGTTAGCTTGCAGGCCCGAGCGGACACACCGGAGCCAGCCCGGCGCTAAGCTAGCGTTAGCATAGCTTCCCCCAACATGGATAGCCGTAGCTAAACTTTTCCTCCAAAATCTCTGATTTCCCGACCCCTGCCATGCGTCGCTCGCGCTGACCCTGGGCTCCGGGCGGACACGAGTCGGGTGTTTTTTTTTATGTGTGTGTGTGTGTGTGTGTGTTCCCCCCTCTGTCCGTGGAGCGAAAAGTGAAGTCGCTCTCCCACTTACCATATTTGATGTCAAAATCAGACGAGCGTTGAGAATTCAGCAGATTTCTTCGCCGGTCCCCCTTTTGCTTAGACAATGAAATCAGAACGTCCGATCATCAATTCTAATCATGATTGTGACGTGTTCGCAGACAGGAGCCAATGGGAGCTCGAGATCACCGCTGTGACATTCGGAAGGGGCTGAAGACCGAGCGCGCGGTCCCGCCCACCGGTGACTTTGTTCAGTGGGCCGCTGGAGGAGGAGGAGGTCACAGAAACTTTGGATTGGGAATGAATGGCTCGTGTCCTCGTTGGGACGCCAAAGTATCCTTATGAAGTGTTGATGTTTTTTTTTTAAAGTTAAGTCTGTCATACTGTGCTTGTATGTACAGTACAGGTGCTGTAAAGGTTGCCAACAGAACATGTTTAAATATACTATTTTCCTGCGGGACACACACTTATGACACTTTGTGATCAAGATAGCAAATGTTGTGTTTTGATTGATATTTTTTTGTTATTGTTATAAACTATTATTATATCAATTATTATTATGGACAGGACACGTTTGTGCATGGTTGATGCTTTTTTATCCTATTTCAAAATGTTAAAATCAGCATTTTTCTTTTACGTCTTCAGCTATACTTACATTGTAAACCTTGTGCAACCTGTGTTGGAAACACTGCACTGAACTATAGTCCTGCGATGAATGCATCACTTTTTTAAATCTTCGTGATCAAATGACTATAAGAGATTCAGTATCACAGATGTTTTATTTAGCTACAAAATCACTCCGGCCCTTAACGTCTCCTCATCTTGTAATACTGCACCGTCAGAAATACGAGTGAATTATTACAGTCTCATAGCTTATTAGCATTTCTGCTGCAGTATGGCCAACAATATGTATCAGGGAGGGAGAGCGGACAGAAAGACACAGAGCCGAGCATGTATGTAAACCATTAGGCAAATGTTCTGTCCTTTGAACCAGGTTGAAACAAACATTGTCCCTGAAGAGGTACCTTGCCAATAACATAAACACAGCCACCGAGTGCCATATGTTTTCATTTGAAGGACTCCGCCAGACATTATTGTTACTTATAGAGCATCCCTTAATTGCTTGAGGGTCTACACGGCATATCTGTACTTTGAAACTTGTTTGTTTTGTTTTGTCGGTTCCGTGTAACAGAAATAAAGTAAGTTATCTTACAGTATGATCCTTGTGTTTTGTGATCTGTGTCTATCTATCTATCCATCCTGCCTCTTTTCTCCACCCTCCTATGTCTAAATGAGCCTCATTTGGGTGGAGGTGGTGGTGGTGGTGGTGTGTGTGTGTGGAGGGGATGCTGCTTTAATCCATGACGTCACCTGTGTCCCAGGTGCGCAGCAGGGGGCGCTGTTTCTCTCACTGGATCTCATGCACCGGGCAAGCAGCGGCTGACAACTGATGCTGATTTCCTCATCCACAGATGTTGAACTTATAAAAAATAAATAATAAAAAACAGCTGACATGTGAGCATTACCCTTGTGTTGTGGCAACCACGCGCCCGCCAACATGCACACATAACGTGCGGACAGCAACGAGGTTTCGCACTAATGATGACACCAATTATTTGTGAAAGTACAAATCATGAAAACGTGTCGTGTCTGTAATATTTCATGTACTTATGGTATGTCTGTGGTTGGTACTCAAAATAGCCTACTGTGCGTTTTTACCACGCATTTCATTAAAGGTTTGCTGAAGTTATTTGTATACAGCTTGCACTCTCTGTCTCGCTCTTTCTCTATATGCATGTGTAAGGGGGGGGGGGGGGGGGGCAGAGAGAGATCCTCCCTATATGGTGTGCGTTGCACCATTCCCTGGTCCGTGTTATGAGTGGTGGCCCTTGTGATGCTGCAGCGAGG
This sequence comes from Myoxocephalus aenaeus, assembly GCA_038501785.1. Lineage (NCBI taxonomy): Eukaryota > Metazoa > Chordata > Actinopteri > Perciformes > Cottidae > Myoxocephalus > Myoxocephalus aenaeus. The sequence continues at coordinate 8,403,757 of JBAMJR010000025.1, forward strand.
CGGGCGGGAGGAGAAGAGGAGAAGGGGAGGGCTCGCTCCATCCCCTCGCGTCCACCGAATCCACTTCTCACAGCGCGCGGGGCTGCTGGCGGGAAGGCACGAGCGAGCGAGCGAGCGAGCGAGAGAGAGAGAGTGAGGGGACGAGAAGGAGGGAGGGAACAGGAGAGTGAGAGCGCGTGTGTGCGTGTCTCCGTGTGTGCGCGCGTGGATTGCACCACCGCATCCCGTTCACCGTTTCTGCAGGCGGCCATGCTCTGATGGAGAGAATAAAACTGACAAACCTCTCGTCTCCCTCAGATTCGCCCACCGCCGTGTCATCCCAGATGTGACTGGCAAGTTCGTTTTATGTCGCCCGCATTGAGTCCTGTGCCGTTCACCTCGGAGAGACCGTGACACCATGGCTTTGGTGATGGAACCTATAAGTAAATGGACGCCAAAGCAAGTGCTGGACTGGATGAAAGGTAAATGTGGATCTTCATTTGCATCAGGCTGGGTGATGTTCGTGCTGCTTGTGGCGAGAACGAGGATGGTGATGATGATGATGATGATTATGGTGGTGGTGGTGATGGTGTTGGTGGGTGAGCAGCGGAGGGCCACACTCTGTGCATGTGTGTTCTCCCTCATCCCAAACCTGCAGGCTGACGTGTGCTTTTAGCCGCTGGAACCGACCAGTTTGAGGCTGATTAAAGTCACTAAAGATGAGTGGGGGGGAATGCGTTTGTTGAGCCGGTGCAGTGAAATGGATGTCCCCCCACCCCCCTCCCAAAAAGAGAAGAAGCGGGGAGTGGAGCCTCAGCATTCTGTCATCTCGCTTGCTTGAGAGCGCCAGCCAAGCCTATAGGCTGCTGCTGCTGCTGCTGCTGCTGATGCTGATGATGCTGATGATGGAGTCAGCAGCAGCAGCAGCAGCAGCAGCAGCAGCAGCAGCAAAGCTCCCATCAATGAATGTGGAACGTATGTCATCTGCCCCTTCACTCACTGCCACATGCTCCAAGCCCATATCCCCACTCCTCATGTGTGTGTGTGTGTGTGTGTGTGTGTGTGTGTGTGAGAGAGAGAGAGAGTACGCGCGTGCATGTTTGATTAATGGAGTTAGCTGCATGCCCCCCCCCCCCCCCCCCCCCCCCCCACACACACCTACTCCAGCCGTACCGTCGGATTCAGCACCGTGGACAGCGCAATGCCTCCTACCTTATAAGGCAACCGCGCGTCGATCACACTCTCTTCCCCCCCCCCCCCCCTCGCTTCTTCTGCTGCACGAGATGCGTCCCTTCAAACAGACAGTATGAATGAGTAATCACTAATCATGCGTGTATGAGCGCGCTATGTGTGTGTGTGCCTGTGCTTGTGTGTGTGCGCCTGTGCGTGCGTGTGTGTGTGTGTGTGTGTGTGTGTGTGTGTGTGTGTGTGTGTGTGTGTGTGTGGTAGGAGCCGTTCTCACACACTCTGGGTCAGACACAGCCCTGTGACAGAAGCTGTGGTAGGCCCATTGACAGACAATGGACTCGGGGAGGGAGGGTGTCCGCAATCCCTTTACTTCTGAGAATGACTTAACCACTTCTGTGTGATGACTCAAAGCAGCAATGTAGCGCTTCTGTAGATACTCCTGATTGTATTCCTCACACACACACACACACACACACACACACACACATAGAGAGAGAGAGTCACCCTCTTTTAGCTAACCTGGATTTCCTAAAGCTCCATATTGTGTTTCCGGACCCTTTTTCATTATGGTAAAGCACCGATGTCTGCGATCAGGAGTCAAGGTGGTTGTCAGACCCTCTGGGGGAGAGATGGCTGCAGGCAGTATTGAGGATGCGATACGTCGAGCGATTACGAGATGGCTCCTGCTTCGGGGATCGCACGTCCTCAGCCACGGTGAGCAGTGTGGAGAAGCGTGGCTTCAATCCTCTGCTCCTGGGAAAGCGTTGCGCCTGCACTAAGTCCATTAAGAGAGTGGACGTTTGAGTGGAGATGAGATTCCTAGCAGGCCAAACGGGTGGTTCGAGGTTTGCAACATGGGAAACACAATAAAAGAAATGCCGGCCTTGGGCGGTATAGGAATAGCAAGTTCCTCAATCTCAAATTGTGACCACTAGGAAATCACCACAGTGTAGGAAAAGGGAAAGTTTCTTCAAGCTCAGCACGACAGTGAAAAGGAATTACAGAATTCATTATTTGCCAGCACGCATACTGTTACTCGCCGGTTTTGTGCACTGAAAACAGCCTGTGTAGGTTTGCCCTCAGCAACGTAAGGCCGGGAGAAGAATTGCCCACACTTGCACCAAACTGTTTCATCCTGCCACAGCCTTCCGCTCGTGGTCTCCCTTGCATGCGTCTCCCGGCCTCCTCCACACGAAGAAGCCGGGGCTCAGAGTTATATTTTCAACGTGTTGTCCCTGTTCCTTTTCTTTTTTATGCTCAGATCCTATTTTCTTCTGGATCAACTATATTCTTCTTCTGGGTGAAGTAAAAGGCGAAAGGCTAGTATTAAACTCTCAAAATAGCATTAATATTACAGACAGAAATGAAGAATCTTTTCACAACTTCACTAGCTTGAGGGCAAGAAATGTTTTATTGAAGTTAATTGAAGTTATCCAATGGAAATCTTTCCCTTCAATTTAAAACGTTGCAGATGAGTTGTTTGTAAGATATCTGCCACAATACCAACATTTCATTATGTATCCACAGGCCTCAAATATTTCAGAAAAATCCCTTTTACCATAAAGTATATGTACATACATGACATGATAATGATATGCACGTCTGATAACCACACTCCCAAAAATACCCAATTACAAGTAAATTAAACCAATATATATATATATATATATATATATATATATATATATATATAATATATATATATATATATAGGTTTAGGTTTAGGTTTAATATTACTGATGCATTAATTGTATCTCCTGCTGGGAAGTTGAATCTTTGAAAATGTTTGTTACAAGATAATTACATGTTTTGTATGTAAAATATTAGTGTTATAACTATAGATGTTATAGACAAATGTTGAATTAAAAATGTAATAGAGAAATAAGTCAATAAGTGAATAAATAAATAATACTTAGTTCAGTTATATAGCACAGGCGTAAATGTGCTCGGTTACTTGCCTCGTCAGTGAGGCTCTCCCTCACCTCTGGGGCATTTCGGTTGGCCTCGTGGGATCAGAGACAGTTTGTATTGTAAAGCCATTATCAAGTTGTGTGACCAGATGTCATCAGATGGACACCATGGGGCACTTTTTAAGACTCCATCCTTCTTCTGCACAGAGGAAAAGGTTTAACTAAAGAAAGACAAGCTGTATCCAGGTCTCGTGGACAGCATGCTCCTGTTTGACCTCATCGCTCCACTCCTGTCATGTGAAAGAACATGAGACGGGATTCTGGAGAAGAACCTGACACACACTATGGCCACCGGGCCGCGTGCATACCGTGTCTCTCATACAGAGGGACTGCTCCAGCAGCAGAAGACTGGTGAGGCTCACCGAAAGATGACTCATCAGCGTTTGTTTTGATTTTAACACCCACACTGGAGGAGTTTCCTCTATGCCTGTGTGTGTGTGTGTGTGTGTGTGTGTGTGTGTGTGTGTGTGCGTGCGCGCGAGGGGGTATGTATGGGGTGTGTGTGTGCAGACTGAACTGATGTAAGGAATAACGCATAAGGAGCTGTGCTTTAACGTGTTAGGCAACAAAGAAAGACAAAATAAATACAAAATAAAAATAAAACCGGACTTGCCCTCCGCCTCTCGGTGCTGGTGCATCATCAGATCAGCCTGTGCTTTGAGGCGCGTGGTATCGGCAGCCCGCTGATGCATTCAGGGACAGGGAAATGAACACACGGCAGCTCACTTTCCCCTGCAGTAATCCCCCTTTCCTCTTTGCGTGCTGATGTATTGGAACCCCCCAAAAAATGCAATCTAAAAAGAAAGGTGACGTGTGACATTTTAGTCAGCGCAGGAGACCGTGAATGACTGGGATGTACACATTTAGATGGAAGATGCGTGGGGGGGGGAATGCTTTGCTCCTCTGTTTAAGAAATCCTCTTGATGTTATTTGGCCCTTTGAGTGTCCAAATGTGGTGGTGGGTGTGGGTGTGGGTGTGGGGGGACATGTTTACTACCATTCCATACGCGTGATTTAGTCTCCCGCTGGCATGGTGAAGGAGTCTGTGTTGGAAAACACGCTTCCCCTGGCTCCGACTGTGTGCTTGTTTTAGTTTCAGCTGCATTAAAGATTAAAGAGTGTGCCTTATTATGAGGACACACACACACACGAACACACACACACACACACACACACACACACACACACACACACACACACACACACACACACACACACACACACACGCACAAAGAGGAAACTCCTCCAGTCCCCCAAAAAGAAAAGCAGAGATCCTGCATATGGATGCATGCAGAAATAGGCGCTTAAAGGAATGCACATGCTCACTGGAATAAGTGGTATATATATGTATGTGTGCACATCGACACACACCGACACACACACATGCATAGGCGCACAAACTCTGAAGCGGCGGCTTTAAGTGGGGCATCGGTAGTCATGGAAACCAGATCTGATCGTGTCGGAGTCACAGCACATGTCATAAGATGGGGAACCAGCAACGCACGCAGATGCCCAACATCCACATCTTGGATGCCTTGAATGCACATTTAGACGGCAGGTGAATATACATGCCGCACACACACACACACACACACACACACACACACACACACACACACACACACACACACACACACACACACACACACGGTATGGCCCTGAGCAGAGAGAGAGAGAGAGGGAGCAGGGACACACATTCAGAAAAGGGGAGGCGCGAAGCAAAATGAAAGAAAGGCCGAGGAGCCTTAAAATGGGGGAGGAAACGAGGGGAGTGTGCGAGGGGAAGGATGGGCATGACGGAGAACGAGAGGGGAGAGCACAGAGGCGGTGGCAAAGCGGTGCGGAGAATGGGAGGATGCTGTGGGCATCATATCAAAGCACCCGCTCTATCCGGGCACTCGGACAGAGGGGCCTGTGTGTGTGTGTGTGTGTGTGTGTGTGTGTGTGTGTGTGTGTGTGTGTGTGTGTGTGTGTGTGTGTGTGTGTGTGTGTGTTCTCATATGTGCTTTACTGGGCTGGTTTTGCACCTGTTGTTCCGGGGGGCTGCAGTTTTACGAGCACATATATTAACTTGGTGCAAAGTTTCCCAACCTTGGGGGTCAGGACCCCACATGAGATCGCACGATCGCAAAGGGCCGGATGCGGGGGGCTTCTAGATGTGGCCCCAATTGTGTGAACATTTCAAATTGACGTGAGAACTTAATTGCTGGGTTTACAAGCCAGCACACGTTGTCAAACCCTGACTTAAAAGATTAGGCTCGATTTTAAGCTGTCATCCTTTTATAGTTGCCAGCAAGTTAACAGTTTATTTCAGCTTAGCTGTCAACATCGCTGCAAAGCTAGTTTGTCTGTTTAAGCTCAGACCAACAGCTCGTTCTAACATAAGGCTTCAGAATCATGAAATACATTATTTGGGCTGATCAACTTTATGGCATAATGAGGTTTAAAGAGCGTGGGAGCGTTCTGACAAATGCTTCCACTCCAAATAATACACATCTGATGGCACTAATAGCAAATAACAAGTTCAGTATTAACCACAACAACCTGAAGCAGTAATAATAAAAAACAAACAACCACAGAAGATGCATTGAGGAACCATCAGGCGTGTGCACACATACTAGTGTTTCACCATTAGCAACTTGCCTGTAACACACTGACCAATCACACTGCTCGCAGCCAAAGGAATACGTATTACAACACACTTGACGTATCATCTTTAGAAAGTTATAGCACACAGATGTTTACCAAGATATGTCCAGCAGCAACAATAGCGTTTTGTTTGAGTCGCGTATACAAACTCGTCTTTTTGCTCTCCACCAACCGATGGGGAAAACGTATTTGCCGTATATCGTTCGCGAATGCTACACCTTTTTTCACTATGGAGATAACTTTGTCTCTCAACTGTTTGGTGCTGTTCAGTGGGCTCACCTAAGCCTTTATATATTGTGTGTGTGTGTGTGTGTATGTGTGTGTGTGTGTGTGTGTGTGTGTGTGTGTGTGTGTGTGTGCCTGATGTGTTTGGGGAACGTGGCAGATGAGAGCCGTGAGAGTGGATCAAAACAGTTGCGTAATATTTGAACTGCAGGGATGGGCGTGTGTCTGGCCTTTTTTACTTTACATGCCGCCATTGGATTCCTCGTAGATAAAATAAATGAATCAGAGCAGCTTTAATGTCAACATGTGACCTTCAACGTGCTTCCTTGACGCGTTGCGCTCTACAGGTATGAAGCTAGAGTGCATGCGGACGTATTACTTCTGCTAAAGTCGACTTCCCGTTCTCCGAGGTCGGTTTGGTCCTCAGAGTGGAGCTCCGCCTCTGAACTCCTCGCAGCTTCCCGGTTGACCCCGTTTCCCGTCCTCGTGTTCCTTCAGATTGCCTCTTGACACCTCCCTGCGAGCTGGATGTCGGCGAGGAGGAGGAGGAGGAGGCCGCGGTGCACTTGAAAGCCCCGAGTACCGGCGAGCGAAAATGCCACACTCTTAAGAATATTCTGTCATGATGTGATGAATATTTCACAGTCAGAATATTTTTAGTGAGCGTTGTGCCTTTTCTTCCCACTCGCCAGAGCACTTACTCCAGCTGGAGGCTAGTAGATTTTGGTGGGGGGTGCAAGGCGATGGGACAGGAGTCACATAGCTGCCTGCCATCGCTCTTAGCACAGCGGGCCCCAAAAAAGCACAGGTTTGATAGTCTGATTTCACTTGATGTTGATGCAAAGTAACTGCTCCGTGAGGATTTTGAGCCATATTCAGCTGTAAATGCAGTCTTTTCTACTGTGGACCACATATGTAGGCTACAGCGTGTGTGTGTGTGTGTGTGTGTGTGTGTGTGTGTGTGTGTGTGTGCTCCTTAGCCTAGCATCAGTGCAGGGACCTGAGGTGCAGCAACTGCTGATCCCTCACTTCTGCTCTTTCTCTCTTTCTCTCTCTCTCTCTTTTTCCCTGGTTGCCTGGCAACCCTCGTGTCTTCCGAAGAGGAGGGGTTTATTTTGCTCAGGAAAGAGGGAAAGATTGGAGGAAATTGTATGAAATGTGGATGAAGCTGTCAACATGCGATGCTCGCTCAAGCCTCGGCACACTGGGATTTTGGGGGTGGGGCCTGGGATTCTTCAATGTTTCTGAAAGAGATGTTTCCGGTCTGCTAACAGACTTTTTTGTATACCTCATCATACAATCTTGAACCTAGAATTCAAGCTATTCCAGACAGATAACACATGTTCTACCCAACCACGGGACTATTGCTTAATGCTAATTAAACACAGAGAACAAAGTACATATCTGGTGAGATGGTTGGAGCTCAAAGCCCCAATTATTAATCAAGGCTTTTTTTTTTTTTAACTAGTGATAATCAGAGCCAAGAAGATGTAAGTACAAAATACAGGAATCTCTTAAGTGAAGTAACCAAAATAGGTTTGACCCTGACGCGTGTTCATGCAGGATCCCGTAACTCACAATACAAAGCAGCACGAGAGAGTAGGTCCAGACTTTAAATAGAGCCGGCACTATAAGTAAATACTCCGGCAAAGGCTCCCATTCCACTTAAGTGAAAAAGCCCCTTTGTCGCAGCAGAATGTTGTCAGTACTGCATGCAGTAATCATATTATCTCTATCAGACTGTGGGAAGGAGAGAGGAGAGAAAAAAGGCAGACTGTTGACAACTGACAAATGTGTGTTAGGATGAGCCATTCAAAGTGATGGATGCGTGAGATATGCAGGCGATGCCCTGGCTCAGCAAATACTGCTCAATATTTAGTTCCCGAATCGCATTAGGAAAAGGCATTAGTGTGGCCTGCCGCCGCCGCACGAGCAGCGGCTCGGTGGAAGACTCTCTGTGGCGAAGCTGTGATGAAATATCTTATTCTGAAGTCAGCATCGCTCCCCGGGGGAAACTATCAGCAGCTTACGACTTGATTACACAGAGAGACACTTCCGACATTACTCATGCAAAATTACTTTTTGTTTGTTTCGGCTGCACGCGGGCTGGGAATCCTACTACACTACAGCAGGTTTTTTCAAAATGTTTCCTGCAGTTACTGTAAACGAATGTGAGAGGCAGAGAGGAGTACTTGTTGTTGTTTGGTGCAGATTTTGACTAATCACATCTACACCATTTTTAATATCATTAAATGACTGGCGAAGTGTATGTGTTTAGTTTGTGTGTGTGTGTGTGTGTGTGTGTGTGTGTGTGTGTGTGTGTGTGTGTGTGTGTGTGTGTGTGTGTGTGTGTGTGTGTGTGTGTGTGTGTGCAGCATGAGCAGCATGTGCTATTTCCAGCTGGCATATGAACTCGGCAGATGAACCCAGATCAGCTGTTTGGCCTCTAGGGGTGGCGTTCTGACTCATCTGATTGGCTAGCAGCTGTGTGTCACAACGCACATGCACATGCGTGTTTGCATGCCTGTTTGTGTCTGCTGCTTGTGGAAGAGCATGCACTGTGATTCATTTAAAACATCAAATCCCAGCATACCCTTTCAGAGACTGGCACAAAAGATGCACTGCCATCAACTCGGCAGCCCATTCATCTGTCTGTGTGTGTGTGCGTGTGTGTGTGTGTGTGTGTGTGTGTGTGTGTGTGTGTGTGTGTGTGTGTGTGTGTGTGTGTGTGTGTGTGTGTGTGTGTGTTACAGAAGTAGGACATAGCTATAGCAGGGGGGCTTTTCCAGAGGTAACAGAGGTACTCAGCCTGGACTTCTTTGATTCTTTATTCATCACCTCTTTATATAATTCATACTAACTGTAGGTGGAGAGAGGGAATAAAAAAGAAGAAGGTGCAACTATTAATGATTAGATAGGAAGAGGACTGGAGTGACGTATACAGAATAAGAAGTGTGCCACAGTTCATTCCGCCTGCAGAGAATCTTAAATGTGCACTTAAGATATTACAATGGCATAATTTGGGGAATAATGGTCAGATATTGCACTTGGAGCGACGACATAATGTTCCACAACGTATGACATGACTGCTATTAAAAAGCGCTGCCAGTGGGAAGGGCACGTGAGAGTGGCAGAGGAAGTGAGACGTGTACGTTGGTTTTGGTTTCGGGAGGCTCCCCTCCGTTAAGCGTGGACATAAAGATTCCCGTTTTGAGAAATAGCCACCTCTGTTTCTTTTGTTGTCTCTCCTCTCCCGTGTCTCGGACAGTGAGGGGTCAGGAGTCACACGTTCAGAAGTCATTATATCTGCAGTCTTTCTCTCTGCTCGGCCTCCATGTTCCCTGCATGTGTCTTTACTTTAAGCTGCTGGCTTCCACTTGTTCCAACACTGGTGATGATTTATTAGACTATACCCTACAGACTATTTCCGCCACTGTAATAAACACTTTACACCAAAAGCACAAAACAAACAGCACATTTGAATATAATGCTGGAACGTAGCAGTTCACTTACTCTTAGTGAAGAATTTGTCACCGAGAGGATTCTTGTGAAAAAGAAACCAAACGAACATGCAGAACTCAAAGAACACAATTTCACAAACGTGCAAGTCAGATTTGGAAAAATAAAACATTATTTTCCAAATGGCACATAAAGTGGTGGAGAGTAATTAAGTACACTTTGAGGTTCTTGTACTTTACTTGAGTATTTCCAATTAATGCTGCTCAATACTTACTACTGTATACATTTTTAAGACAAGTATTGCACTTTTTACTCTTATTATCAGTCATTTTTCAGATTCACATTTTACACAAAAAAAACATGATGACCACATAAAATACAAAAACGTTGTCTGAGATTAAACCAGTGGCTCCTGATATGTTCAGCTTGTGACAAAAACACTAGTGTCTAGTTGGGGCCCCTTGTCACACTTTAGATGTCTATGAGTTATTATTATTAATAATAATAATAATAATAATAATAATAATAATAATAATAATAATAATAATAATAATAATAATAATAAAGCAAGTAATTTCCTGTCTAAAATTCAGAATAAATAAATAAATCAGATTCATCGTGTGGCCCTTTGGACGGGGCCCTGAAGGAACCACGTCTGCCTGTGAAACTAGCTCCACCTAAACACCAATGCATATAACTGGAAACAAAAAAGATCACCAGTCTTTACTCCTTACTCAAGTAAAAGTAGCAATGTCACAAGGAGGAAATACTAATAAGTCTGATAAAAGGTGAACAGATTATTCACAAAATATATTTAAAATGTCAAAAGTATTCAACGCAGGAAAATGTCCTGTTCGTAGAGTTTGTAAATGTGTCAGGTAACTAGTAACTATATATGTCACTGTAGTGGAGTAAAGAGTACAACACTTCCCTTTGAATTGCAGTAGAGTAGTAGAACACAGAGAGTGACGTGAAATGAACACAGTAAATCCTCAAATTTGTACGAGCACATACTGCGCTTGAGTAAATGCACTCAGCTAGCATTCCAGCACACAATAATATTGAAGCAATTGAATTTTGAAGGCATAATCTTCAATTCAAGAAAGTTGACACCAAATGACCCGAACATAAACAAGCCACCGCGTGCACCCATACTTGACGTTCTCACATACGTCACGTGCTATGTTGAGGCGCGCGGCGTACCGTTGGACGTGAAACGCATCCCAACATGTGATACGAGGGTCCCGTCCACCGGGAATGTATTCCGTTAAACAGTTTCCACTTGTGGAGCCTCTTACAGACGTGTGAAGAGTCACAGTTGCTCTTCTGCGCTGTATGTAACGAGATTGTTTGTCCGTGTCACTCGGAACAACAGTGGGCTTACATTACGTCTGTTGGGTCCCATGGCACGCCAAGAACAAGAGGCCTCCTGCTCATCTTTTGTGGTGACTTGTGTGTGTGTGTGTGTGTGTGTGTGTGTGTGTGTGTGTGTGTGTGTGTGTGTGTGTGTGTGTTAAGGTGCTACCACACTGTCTGCTCTCTGTCAGCGTCGCCTCCCGTGGGCGTCAGTGTTTTCCTCACAGCTCCACTCGGCTTTAACAACACGCCTCCACCGAGGCGTCGAGACCCCCCGAATAACAGCAGCCGTCGTAATTGTATTTGTATGTGTGATTGCGGTCGAAGTGTGCAGCGTTTGTGGGCCCCAGAGGTTTCACTCGTGTGTGTGTGTGTATGTGTGTGTTCATTCTGGAGCGGCCTTGTTCATTAGGTCTGTGGGGAGGTGTGCTTTCTGCTGACTGTGTTTGGTTCAAAGCCTGAGGCCCACACTGATCAATAGTATCCCGGACCCACCGCGTCTGTGTGCGGCTGATTGGCTCTCTGCGTGGCAGGTGGCCACGCGGCTTAACAGCGGAAAGTCATACGTCGATATGTTAGTCACGTCTCTCCGGGTATATTTTGGACACACCCTTTAATCACTCCGAATGTAAATGCATGGAAGTCAGTATTTCTTGTGTGCGCTGCTTTTAATTATTTTGCATGTCAAACATCCTGTTCCAGCACGGTGTGCAAACATGAACCGATACCGGAAAGTCAAACCAACAGATATGTGCTTTCTAGATGAGAGAAAGTTGCCAATAAAGCATTGGTGAAATCCCTGGCTTTTAGGGCTGGCGTTTTGCTTTGGTTTTTATTTGACAGACTTTTCGCAGTGAGTTTCTGTGTGTGTGTGTGTGTGTGTGTGTGTGTGTGTGTGTGTGTGTGTGTGTGTGTGTGTGTCTGGTGTGTGTGCACTCCTGCCTTAATTCTGTGTTGCAGCTACAGTATGTGGACCAGGATTCAGTGTACAACATGACAGACGGGAACTCAAATTTGTATTCAAGTCTGTAATCAATATTTCCTACTTTCTTTTAAATATTTGTGTCTCTGGAAGGGACCGAAGAATCTCTAAAGCACTCGTCACACCAGTTTGAATATGTTGGCCTTCTTTGGCTGAGGCTGACCTGCAGGCCCTTTATTGCGCACAGTGATACACAGTGCCATACATCAGCACTGGCTAATCTGGTGTCCGTCTGTGTCTCTCCTCAGGTCTGGATGACTGTCTCCAGCAGTACGTGAAGAGTTTCGAGCGGGAGCAGATGGGGGGAGAGCAGCTGCTGCACATCACCCATCAGGAGCTGGAGGAGCTGGGTGTCACCAGAATAGGGCATCAGGAGCTCATCCTGGAAGCTGTCGACCTCCTCTGTGCCCTGGTCAGTCAGCTACGGTCACCTGCTGACACTGTTTTCTCTCAATCGCTTACACTTTGGAGGGTGTGATATATATATATATATATATATATATATATATATATATATATATATATATATTGAGGCCTATATACACAACTGAAAACCAAATGTAGTAAAAGGTTATCATGCAAGTCAAAAACAGAACTGAATACATTAATAAATAGCCTAATACTTAGCTAAGTAGCGTTAGTGAGCTAATTATGTCAGCTAAAAACGTGTTGCTGCTCCAAGAAGTGGTGCATGCTGTAGTGCAGGCTGCACTTTATTGATTATTGATTGTTGTTTTTCTGAGTTTGTACTCATGATTGAATGCACTATTGTAAGTCGCTTTGGATAAAAGCGTCAGCTAAATGACATGTAATGTAACATGTAATGTAAAGTGACGCTACAGCAGCATGCACTACAGCATGCACTACTACAGCATACACTACAGCATGCACTACTACAGCATACACTACTACAGCATGCACTACTATAGCATGCACTACAGCATGCACTACTACAGCATACACTAGTACAGCCTGCACTACAGCATGCACTACTACAGCATACACTACATCATGCACTACAGCATGCACTACTACAGCATACACTAGTACATAATGCACTACAGCATGCACTACTACAGCATACACTACATCATGCACTACAGCATGCACTACTACAGCAGCATGCACTATCATGCACTACTAAAGCGTGCACTACTTCAGCAGCATGCACTACAGCAGCATGCACTACAGCAGCATGCATGCACTATCATGCACTACTAAAGCATGCACTACTTCAGCAGCATGCACTACAGCAGCATGCACTACTACAGCATGCACCACTACAGCAGCACACACTACACTACAACATGCACCACTACAGCAGAGCATACATTACTACAGTATGCACTACTACAGCATGCACTACTACAGCATGCACTACTACAGCATACACTACTACAGCAGCATGCACTAGCATGCACTACAGCAGCATACACTACAGCATGCACTACTCCAGCAGCATACACTACAGCAGCATGCATGCAGCATGTACTACAGCATGCATACAGCATGCACTACAGCAGCATGCACTACAGCATATGGGCGGTTAAACATGAGGGGCACTGGCAGGTGTGGCTTTATTGTTGGACGTTAGCTTCAGCCAGGTAGATAGCTGAAAAGGCTGCTGCTCAGTATGTTAGCTAAACCTGAACTAAAACTAGTTCGCCACACTCCGCTAATGTTGACAATTGTGAAATTAAGTTTTTCATTTATTTTATCAGGTGAGTGGAGGTCAAGACAAAAAGTAAATATTCAATTTTTTATTTTTTTTTATCACAGATTGGAAGTGAAGGGAAAATACAGGCTTTCTATTTTGTTTCACACTCCATTTTAGTCAGTTAGTTAGTTCGTATTATTAGTTAGTAAGTACTATTAACTAATTCAGTTAATCAGTTGCATTTTTGTATTCATCTGATGATCTCTCAAATTGGTGGTTTTGTTTGTCATATATTTCACGAACACATTTTGGGCTTTATGACCCGGAACAATCACTTTCAAACATGACAAATATTGTGTAAATTTACTGTCCCGTTAGGAACCGCTGGTTAGCTTTAAAATAATTTTTTTCTCCCCTCTTCAATAACTCTTTTATTGAGTGAAACAGTTTGCATGTTCCTGGCGCTTTGTATTATTAGGATTATTCATTTTTAAACTTGCCAGAATTACTACCAATTTGGGGTAAGTTCATGTAACTGCTGAGGACATTCTCACAGGTAGAGAAATCTATGTGTCATTGTTTATCCCCCCCCCCCTCCAGTTATTGATATTGGCCTGAGAAATGGCTTGAAAAATCCCCCATTATGTGCTGCTTTGTGTGTACTGCCTCGGTTACTGCTGACTGTATGTGCAGTGGTCCTGCTCAGGATTAGGGAATTAGGGAGAATTAGGTGCTGCTCTCCCAGAGAGCGAAAGAGGCAGAGACGAAGGGAGAGTGAGAGGGACAGAGGGAGGCAGAGGAGGAGAGAGAGTATGTAGAAAGAGCATGCAGGATGCACCTTATCTCCCAGGCACACATGGCTGGATTAGTTTGGGCTGTTTGAATTTGTGCGTGCGTGCGTCTGTGTGTGTGCGTGTGCGTGTGCGTGTGTGTGTGTGCGCACATGCTCTTGTGTGCAAGCTAATCAGCACCTCTTCTCATTCAGACGTTCCAGCCTGGGAATGAGCAGCTATCACCACATGTCCTAAAACTGGACACACACACACACACACACACACACACACACACACACACACACACACACACACACACACACACACACACACACACACACACACACACACACACACACACACACACACACACACAGGGGTGCCAGGTAGACAAGATGCATCACTAAACCGACTGCTGTGAGCGGCCTTAAAAGATAACTCCAGTTTATCCCAACTTGGGTCTTACTTTTTGTGGCTATCGTTCGTTTCAGATGAAATAACACAGAACTCATTGAGTTAATTGTTGAGATCTGGGGAAGAAACTTTGACCGACACTATCGTTGAAAAGTTTGGAAGCACCTGTTATGTTGAATTTCTTTTTCTTCTTTCTTTCAACAATGGCTCTTCTAACGGAAACAAAAAGAGAGCAATTCAGACAGCAAATGTATTTCATTTACATTTAATTTTGGCCCCAAAAGAAGAATCAAATGATTCAATTTACATATAGTCGATGTCCCTGAAAAACCCTTCAATGTTGTATTAGTTTTCCAGTCCAGAAAAGTATAATAACTCTAGAGATCAATAGCCAACAACGGTTTAAACTGGTTTGTCAGTCCATATGCAAATATTCCCTGATCCAGTTCGAACAGCCCTGTAGCTGCAGACCAACCGTCTATATCTTCTTTGAAGTTCAAATATCTTTGCTAAAGCAACATGTTGCCTGGTAATTACAGTTCGTCATAGGCTCCATTATTGTGAAACACCTGACACTGAAACAAGAAGCTGTTCCTTTTTCAATCTGCACTCATTTTGATGCTAAGCTAGTTTCTTTTGACCGGAGATTTCTTCTTTTGTTACTCAGCTGTTGCTCAACGGGACTTTGTCTCTTTCTGTCCTTTCAGTTGGTCGGGTTGAACCAAGACTTTTGCAGCCGACCCTTCAAGTAACATCTGTTCGAGGACCTTCTATAACAAATATACTGAAGTCCTCTCAGACATCCGACTGGACACAATCAACCTTTTGTTGCAGGCGATTCCAAACCTTTGAACTTTTGACCAGTAGAGTATTTTTGTGTGCAAAAAGGGATTATCACAAGGATTTTGGCCATGACTTGTGGTTTAGATAATCTGTCTAAACTGTTGGCAGGTTTACAACTTCTCTGTCAATGCCACTGCTCCTTTCTTGCCCCGCTGGAGTCTGTTGTGGCAAAGTTGCAGTGTTTTCCAAGATCTCAGCAACTACTTTGTTGAGTGAAATGTTTTTCATAATCAATAGAAATGAATGCCAAAACTGAAGTTGTAATAAATCAAAATGATCCTTTAAATAGCCAAGGGAAAGCAATTCCCACCTGACCTCATATGCTCTCGTTAGCTGTACTCTCCAGGTAACAATGGGACGGCATTCTACCGTATACCTGTAGACACTGTGGATATTTGGATAATAAAGGACGATTCACTGTCGTCAGCTATATGATCCATCATAAGGAGAGCGAAACCCTGTTCCCCTGGCTCAACCGTTCTGACGTTCTGGTCTTTACGCATGAAGAAAGGGGAGCTTCTGTGGCCCGGGATCAATGCAAGTTTCAGGCGCTGACTGAGCTTTCAGTCTCGCTGTAAATGTGGAAAAGTCCCTTATTTTATTCCCATGCAATCCAGTTTTTGCCCCCAGCATCTAGTAGGTTTTGGGTGCAGTGAATTTTCACCGAGGTGTGCTGGGAAGTGTGCATTTCATTTCAAGAATGAAATGACGGCTCACCTCAAAATCTGAATTAAAAGAAAAAGATGTAATTGTATTGAAGTTACATTACAATGTCTGGAAACTGAGCAAATTGAAACAGCTGTTTAATTTGAATGTGACTCAGAAGAAAAATGTAGCTGATGGCCGCAAATATACATATTCAAAATCAGCTATAGCATCCAAGACACAGTTTCACACAGAATGATTGATTATTGCTGTAGTCCAGTCTATGAACTACATTTATAGGCAATAAGTAAACGGTAGCAGCAACAAATCGTTTAGTTTAAATGTGTTTTGGACTTACGTTCATTTACATCGCTTAAATACAGCTCATAGTAAATGTAACAGGTTATAACAGCAAACTGCAGGTAGAGACATATTTGTCTTGTAAATAGAGTTAATTGCAGCTCAAGCAGTTTAGTAGTTATTCTGTATTTGATTTGATCTTGATACTGCTCAATGTGAGGCGAATGAGTCCTGTAAAGAGGCCTTGTAAGTTTATTGTTTATTTAGCAGTTTACTGCCAAACCATGAAGAGGGACAGACAGTCCATCTTATCATGTCTTTATTTTGTTGGATGTTACTGAATCAAAACGGCGTAAGGTCAGAACGTAGAGGAGACCCCATAGAGGGTTTAACCACAGGTAAAGAGAAGGGAGATACTTCCGTGTGGTCATTTTAAACTGTTTCAGTAAGCTGAAGTATAATAAAACATGTATGCTTATCGCTATTAGCCCCGCTAGCACAGTTAGCACACATTGCAATGTCGTAGCAGTTTGACATCCGGGATACATCCATCAAACGCATATTCTACACCTTTTTGTACGCTGTTCTCTGAATTAGCTTTTTTCGTTTTTGCTTTTTACAACCCGACGTGGTGCCGGGAGTTTCTATAGTGTCCCAGTTCTGCTTTTGTTCTGATAAAGTGATTCATGTCGTCATCTCCTCCTGTAACTGTCACACAGATGAGTCAGCTTTCCACATTGGGGCCTTTTAAGTGCCACCCTCTGTGCCTCCAAAGTGATAAAAAAATAAATCCTGCTGGTTAACTACGTTAACACGATTGAATAGTTGCCAATAATTTATATTTGTACTCTTCATTTGATTGGACAGGATTTCTCAGCTGTCCCATATATAAACCTTTAAACAAACGTTATCTTTGGGTTTGCCCCTGAAGCCTCCCCCATTGATTTACATGTATGTGTCCTGCATGTTTTGTCTCTGAGTGATTTTAAATGTACTGTCCTCCCAGATGAGGGTGAACTGAGTCAGATGTTGGGGGTCAAAGGTCACTGTGACCTCACAAAACACGTTTTTGAAAACTCTTTCAGACAGACATGGCTGTGAACAGAACTGGCACTGGCACTGGTTAGCGGTAGTTGTAGTTTTAAATGTATTTTTGACCACCCCACTTTGGTTGATGGTCTTGTGCCGTAATTGTTTTTGCACTCTGAATTAAAAGGCTTTCTTTGGAACAGTCCCATAAAAAAAAAAAAAAAAGGTTATTATTACAAACCAATCAAACCATGTTCAGCTTCATAATTTGTATTCTGTTTTCGAGCTGCTGACAGTGTCAAGTTTATTTATAAAGCACATTTGATACGACAGGTGTCGACACAATGTGAACATAATTGACAAAAAACACATGGTTTCTTTCTTTTTTATCAAATTGCAGAAAATTGTAGCTGGACTTGTTTTGGGTAAACCTGCAATAAAAATCAAAAATTCACTTATTAAACAAAACTCATCTGCCTGAGTTGAGCAGAACCCAGATGGCTGAGAGCAACACACACACACACACACACACATACACACACGATCAATATTCTCTTGATTAATAGAGGCGATATACGGAACCCTGTACAGTGTAGCGGGACTGATCGATGCTTTACTTTGGAAAAGATAATTATTTAATGCTGGCAAGTCTCCCGTCTTGCCCAAACATTTCATACACGGAGCTCGAGTGTGATTCTGCGAACACAACAATGGTAGAAATAATCAGCATGGAGGAGAGGCCACTCCACACATGGTTGCTATGGCAACCACATCGACATGAAGGTGGAGGGGGGGGGGGGGGGTTGCTTAATGGCATCGCCCTCTTACTGTATTGATTTGACACACACACACACAGGCACACAAATGCACGCACTGCTCAAATTATTTCTCTCTCTTTCTCCACACACACATTCAGACACAGGACATTATTCCCCCCCACCGCTTTATCTCAGCACTCTGTCCCCTGGAGAGAGAGAGAGAGAGAGAGAGAGAGAGAGAGAGAGAGAGAGAGAGAGAGAGAGAGAGACGCACACAACTTTAGATCGGATCATAGGACAGGCTAATTACAGCTGTGCAAACATGTGCGCTCCAAGTTCATGTGTACATCTACATTCTCACAGAACACAGAAGATTATACAGAACGCAGTGTATGTATGACCCAGTTTCAGTGAGATGCATAGCCGGGTGCTCTCGCCTCCTCTATCTCGCTCTCGCTCGCTTGTCTTCTGCCTCTTTAGTTCTTCACTTCTCTCTCTCTCTCTATCTCTCTATCTCTCTCTCTCGCTCTCTGCTGCCACAGTGAAACACTCTCTTCTTTGTAGTCACTGTGGTCGTGACTGTGTAGAATAGATCTAGAGGCAGAGGAGGAATAGATACGTCTAGCTAAGCCTGTGCATCTGACTTTACAAGGGTGTGTGTGTGTGTGTGTGTGTGTGTGTGCGTGCGTGTGTGTGTGTGTCTGTGTGTGTGTGTGTGTGTGTGTGTGTGTAGCCTTCGTGTCAGCAAGAATCAGGCTCTGTCAGGCAGGACATGACTGGAGCTGCCTTGGGACGCTGAGCGCAATGTGGCTCAGTGGGTCTGTGTGTGTGTGTGTTTATTTAAAAGGGTCACAGTGCAGTAATGGGCTACTCAACCAGCTTGTTGTTCTTGTATCGGAGTGGAGAGTGACTGTTATATGAAAATGCTAATGGAGATTCAGAGATAGGGATTCTTGTTTTCGTTAATTCCGCTTAGAATAAGCTCTGATAGTTCAAAGTAAATGCTTTTTTTTCCTTTCCCTATAACACTTGATTTACTGTACGTTATTAGATACAAGTAAATATGTGTAAGTTATGTTGTATCATATATATATATTGCAGTGGTTTCACTTTATACTCCATCGTGTTTCTTTGTGGATACATAAAGGATTTATATCAACCTGTATTTCATTTCAGTAAATCTCTTGCTTGCTGAGGGTCAGGCGGGGTGATCAATAGCTATCTCATGTTTTTGAGTCAAATATGGGGCTAGCTGGTTGTTTTTTACATTTCTTTTTGTGTCTACAACATGTTAATAAGTGAACATCATATTGTTTTGCTTTGGAGAGAGCCTAGCTAGCTGTCTCCCACATCTTCGAGTCTCCATGCTCAGGTAACCACATCCTGACTCCAGCTCAATAGGACTTAAATGACTCCAACTCCCGAAAATGGTTTCTTTAATCTTTCATCAAACAACTCAAATCACAACAAATCTGCAAAGCACTGATTTCTAGCACAATGTCCACTCAGACTGCGTCACGAAAGCTGCTAGTTATCAGAGCAGCAGCGATAAATAACTGTGATTCTACTCCTGAAACAAACTCCTCTGTTCGTCCTCCAGAACTACGGCCTGGAGACGGAGAACCTCCGGACTCTGTCCCACAAGCTGAACGCGTCGGCGAAGAACCTCCAGAACTTCATCCTGGGCAGACGGAGGGGCGGACACTATGACGGGCGCGCGTCACGGAGGCTACCCAACGACTTCCTCACGTCGGTGGTGGATCTGATCGGTGCAGCCAAGAACCTGCTGGCCTGGCTCGACAGGTAGCGACCACGCCTAAACCTCCACACTGTGAAGTCCATTTGGGAATTAGATTAATTCATTTTTAGGAATATATTACAAAGGATAATCTTACGGTCATGGAAAACCTGGAAAAGTCATGGAATTTTAAAATGGTTATTTCCAGGCCTGGAAAAGTCCTTGAAAAAAAAGAAAATCCCCAAAGTTTTGGAAAAGTCATGGAAATGTGTTATATTCATGTGTTCATGACATTCATTTACGCTGAGTTTGAAATAATTAATATGCTTTTAAAAGAAAGACGCTCAAAATATAAGCAGGCGTCTATATACATGTTTATTCTTTTAATCAAACTATTGTCTCTCATTCATTTGTATCATTTAAGGTTTACTGTATGCTTTGGAATTCTCATTGTTAGTTTAAATACTACATTTTCTCACAAAAATGTTTGGTCATGGAAATTTGGTTTAAAGTCATGGAAAAGTCATGGAAATCCATTGGTCAAAATGTGTATGAACCCTGATCACAAATATCGAAATATATCAATTCTATCTCAATGTACGAGCAAGAAACCCTGTTATTAGAAATTAGTAAGTTAACCGCACATGGCAGTCAAATAAACACACATGACTTTCACCTAGAAGACCGCTGTTCGTGTCGACGTAGACTTATCGTAAGTCACGTGACTCTGTATTCAGTCACGGTAATGTCAACCACGCTCTTTACCTAAACCCAACTGATTGGTCTGTTGCCTGAACCTAATTTCCTGTGAAGACTGAAGTTTATTTTGAAAAGACACAATGCATGAAATGCCGTCGCTAGTTTGAGAATTAGTAGTATTTGTTTTATTCAGTCAATCATTACATACAATACAATGAGTAAAGCCGCAATCTAATATGCAAAAAAGGAAGACCACTGCACCACTGATTCTGTGTCTGAAGAGTTCTGAATGAGAATGTGTTGTATAATAACACATAATAAACTTGTTTGTTGATGATGCCGCATAATTACATTATTGCTCCAGATATTGTTACGCTTCATACAGAATCATAATTCATAGATGGGTAAGGACGGGTGTTTTTTATCGTTAAGTTAGAGCGGCTGATGGAACCATACGGAACAAAAAACCACTTACAAATAAAGCAGTGTTTGAGCTTCTGTGGATCCCTCTGTCGCACAGCCTCCTGGCCACGATATGAAACCAAATATTGTTGTTTGTCTTTATCACTTGCTCGTGTGCTCTGAGAGGAGCAGAGAATATGTTTTTTTTATTGCTCGGTCTCTTACTGCCCGATCATAAAATCACACTGTTTGCAAATAAATGAACGGAACAAAATAAAAACACCAATATGGCAAACAATCACGTCCTTTAAGACAGAAAGGAACTCATTTAGGTTTTTTTAATAGAATGGCCAAATATGCTTTGCTCACATTCATTTAAGTGTGATTTTTAGGAGCTATTTTATCGTGCATGAATAAACGCTGCACTTCAAACAGGAGCGTTTAATGAAAACAATAACGAAATGTAGAATGTGATAAGGACAAGTACACTAACGCCAATGTTTTACAAAAGTTCCCCACATTTTTATGAGGATATTTTCTTCTTCTCTTGCCCTGCTTCAGGTCTCCGTTCGCCAGTGTGACAGAGTATTCATTACTGAAGAACAACATCGTGCAGCTCTGCCTAGAGTTGACCACCATCGTGCAACAGGTGCCTCCACAACACTCACTCTCACGGACGCACGCATCACACAATCCATCGCGTCCGTATTCGTTGCACTGGACACGATAAAGGTCACGATCGTGAGTTGAAAAAGGCGAAGCTAAAGTGGGTTTGGATCGGGAGCGAGCGCTACTCACACAGCTTGTTGTGGTCTCCAGCTCGTTTGTATAGATTTGACTATGAGCGAAACATATGCCCACTCCCACCGGCTGTTTGCAGGCACGGCTGATGGGGACGAGCGGCTCTCGGTAACAGCCGTAGGCAAAGTGCTCATTGACTCACTGTTGGACCACATCCTCTGCTTAGCCGGTGGGCCCTGATGGAGAATGAGCTAGGGGTCTCTCATCCCTTCATTTCCTGTCCTCCTTCTGCTGCCCCTCTGGCTCGCTCCCTCCTGAGGATTCGCCACATTTACACACACAAATGCACTTTTTAGAAAACAGGACTGGGAGTGCATACACACACACACACACACACACACACACACACACACACACACACACACACACACACACACACACACACACTTGATACTGCAAAAATCTCATTGTTTGGACAGAAAGTATGTCTGCTCTCCTGGACGCCATCCACGTCCTCCCTTGTAAGAGCCCGCTTAGTGTGTGCGAGAGTGTGTTTGTGTGTGTGCCCGGAGCCAAGTCCTGGAGCCAAGCAGATAACACCCCCCCAACCCCATCCCTCCCTTACAAGGGCCAAAGGAGAGGAAGGAGAACGGGGCCACCGCCGTATAGGTCCACAATGGGCCAAATGAACATGGGGCTGCCAGGCTGCAGCGGCACAGACAAAGGTGGCAGCAGTGCCCGCACTAATGCATCAAATGGGTGAATTAAACGCTACCATGCACATGTGGTGGAGTCAGTGGGCTGGTTTCCCAGAAATAGATTAACTATCAGCTATCGTTAAATAACAATCTGTCATGTACGAGTATTGTAGTCTTCTAAATCCTGCGGAGGCTCCAAGCATGCGGCGCAGATCCAGAACCGGTCAGTCCAACGTTTTTAGTTTGCCTATATTATAAAGTAATGTGCATAATGTGGAATGTTAGATATGAAATAGCTGACTGCTGATGTTCTCCATCGAGAAAGAAGTCATCCATCTTTCCTCCTGTTGGCCGTCTCATTTCTCGCCTCTCCCGGTTTTTATATCTGGAGGAGGAAGATATTGGAGCTCCCACTTGATGCTTTCTCCATCTAATGTTTTCTTCTTCCCTCTTTCTCTGCCTTCTTCTCATTTTACAGGACTGCACTGTGTACGAGACAGAGAATAAGATTCTCCATGTGGTAAGTTTCTGCTTTAAAATGTCAAAGTTTTTTGGCCTGTGTTTATCCCAGAGAACATGGAAGAGCCACATTTGAAAACTCAGCGATGAAAGCTGTAGATACAATAGTTACATCAAGACAGCTGACCTACTGTATACAGTATAAAGTCAGATTGTATTCCCCTCTCTGGTCAGATCACACATTAGTTTGTAAAACATTATATTTAACATATTCTAAAGCTCACACAGAATCTCCCTTTTCTGAAACAAGGTGCTGAGGGTTAGATGAAACATTAAACAGGAAGATAAAGGCAGCGGACCGTTAGCCTAGCTTCTATGAGGGCTGGAAACGAGGGCAAAACAGCAAGTCTGTTTCTGATCTACCTAGCAGCCCCTCTAAAGCTCAGTAATTATCACGGTATATAAACCATAGAAATCCGTTTCAAAGAAAGAAGCGTGATACAGGGGAACAACTTCAGGAAGTTACTGCTCCGGGCCAAGAAACAGTTCATAACCTCTTGCAAAAACACCATCCCATAAAAGTTGCGATTATTCCACTTCAGGTTTTGTACAGATAAAACAAAGGAGACATAACATGATAATTATATGTGAATAACTCATTTGTAGCGGTAGGAGGATTTTGTTCTCTTTGGACAAAGCCATGCCAGCTCTTTTCCTCTGTTTCCTAAAATGGGAACCATTCCTTTAAGTCATCTCTCTGCTGGTAGACGCATTCTTTTGCAGTTCTGGTTTCTCGTAATGGTCATAAAGTTCATAAACACATTGGAAACCCGATAAACATCTGTATGTGTGTGTGTTTTCTGCGTGGAAGTCGGTGTGTGCACGTCAAAGCGCTGTGTGTGTGTTTTTTGGGGGGGAATTTGTGCCACAAAACTGTTTGTTAAAGCGCAAGCAAGCCTGAGGCCTTTCAAAAGCTCCAGTTTAGCTCCTGTGTTTGTGTGTGTCTATGCGCACGCACATCAGTGTGTGTGCGTGCGTGCGTGTGTGTGTGTGTGTGTGTGTGTGTGTGTGTGTGTGTGTGTGTGTGTGTGTGTGTGTGTGTGTGTGTGTGTGTGTGCATGACGGAGAACTGTCTGTGTCCATGTGTGAAACCGAGTGAGCAGCTAGCATCTGATCCGGGCTGACAGTCGGATCGGGACACTTCCTGCTGCCATTCAAGGTCAGGTGGAGGAAACCATAGAAAACGTTAGCAGGGGGGAGTTCACAGAAACAGATCTGACCATTTTACTCCAAGAAATAAACCCCACATCAGATGTTCCATCAGCATACAGTATATATGCCATTGCATTACCTATTTCTATCAACAAAACCAAGCATAAGTCTGTATTTGAGACGGTGGCGTCTCCCTGATGCCATGTCCCACCCTGTCAAAGTGAATTCCCCCTTTAGCTTTTCGCTTGTCGTTTACCTCTGTTGTTACAGGCCTGTTAATGACACAGGACAGCAACATCAGGGCAACTCAAACATTGAAATGGCTCTGCACATGTGTGCACACACATAAACAAACACACAAACACACACACACACACACACACACACACACACACACACACACACACACACACACACACACACACACACACACACACATATGCACACACAAACTATGGGTGCCAGACTAAAGGCTACTCATGACTAAGTCTGTTATGTGTGGGAGGTTTATGTGTGAAATAGGGAGACTGTGAAGGGAGGGGAAAAAGAGAGGACGTTGCTTTCTTGCGGACCTTGTTTACTACTGTCTGTGTTTTAGAAATTAATTCGGGGACACTGCCACAAAATCATTCTCAACGGACAGGCACGCATGTATGAAGATGAGGATGCACTGAGCTCTGATCCCTGGAACAGGAAAGTGTCCAATGTGTCTTCTTAATGATTTACATATTATATGAGATATATAAGATTATATATATATAATTTTGATAATTCCATCATGGAGGCCAGGTTGGTCAACTACGAAGCATTTCACAGTTTCCTTGAGAGGAGATGAGTAAAAAGCATAAAAGCCAGTTATGAGCAGTGTCTTTTGTGGTGGAAATCTGAAATTAAGATCGAGAACCAAGTTGTCTTTCAAGAGTTTATTAAAGCATATGCAAATGAGCTCAGATTGTACAGAGATCAATGGTCTCCACTGAACAACATTTGGCTTTCATTCTGCTCTAAAGGATGGAGGTGTCACATGCTGATGTGTAGTTTGTTTAGAGACAGACTGTGAGACGCCGTCTGCCAGGAGGTTAGTCAAAGGTTCAAAGAGAACTGAGCATTAAAGCGAGGTGACTGTTAAAAAATACAATCATATTTGTGTATACACTGGCGTTAGGTCACAGTGAAAATGCCGTCAGGGTGTACAGATACAGTTATCAAAAACAATTTATTTCACACTTTCCTCTGCTAGTCAGTGGACTATCTACTTCCCAATGTGTATATCGACATCCATTCCATTCAATTAATCTAGCCTTGAGATCTTTCTCTTGGTTTCGCATCTGTGTGAAAGTGTTTGCTGTATTTTGTATATTTAACACTGTCAAGCCAGTATGTGATGGACCATGACATAGAAATGTAAAATAATTAGTAGACTATCTACCGAACTGATAACTGACTAATTACTAACTAATAAGACATTACTTTGTACATTTACTCAATAATTTGACAGGCAACATGATACTTTACTTCACTGATTCAAATTCTCATCACATGCAGTCAAGCATCTTTTGAAATAATAATATTCAAATGACGCCATTATTCATAGTAGTTTTAATGAGCCACACGCCACCTGCTCCTATATTAAACTGTTATGAGTTACTAACATAACCAACACATCTTGTATTAGTAATATCCAGTGGCTGTAGACATTCTAAAAGGACCCAGTCTGCACTTTACTGTATTTTTTTCCAAAATGACAGAAGTAAAAGTTTTATTCCAGGTCTTTTTCCATGGTGGTAGCTTGGCTTTGGTGATGTATGGAGGTCGATTCAGAGAGACAAACAGTACGAGGGAGTCTCCAGTGTGCACAATGGGGTTCAGACACTGTTTGAAACTCTGGTCAGCTCTGCTGTAAAGCTACTGTAGCCGTAGTTGTGCGTTTGTCAGCTTCTGCTTAATAATGCAAAACCCACTGCTACTCTGCTCTCCTCCAGACTACGGCCTGCAGCAATCAGATGGACGGGGATAGAGAGTGTGTGTGTGTGTGTGTGTGTGTGTGTGTGTGTGTGTGTGTGTGTGTGTGTGTGTGTGTGTGTGTGTGTGTGTGTGTGCGTGTGCGCGAAGGAGATAAGATATGAGCATGTGTGAGTCTGTGTGTTTGATGGAGCGTGAAGTGTGTATGAATGTGTGTTTTTATGTGCATGCATGCATAAGGATGAGAGGAATTACATAAGACTGTCCTAGTTGTGTGTTTTCCCCCTTGTTCTCTCCCCTTTCCTCCCGGACTCTCCCTCCCTGCCTCTCCTCTACACTCCCTCCACATCGCTTCATCTTTCCCTGCGTCTCGGCTCAGGTTGATATTTGCCGCGCGTGCTCCCGCATGGTTGAGCGATGGAGAAGGTGCGATGAGTCGACGAGGAAAGCAGGCGAGAGTGAGAACGAGGGAGATGGTGGGTGAGGAGAGGGCCAGAGGGGGGTGGGCAGTGTGCAGCCAGAGCTTAATCCATTTGGCAGCATTCTATGTCTGGCTTTCTGTTTGACTGCTCTTAAATCTCACGCCAGCCAGCCACATAAGTTAACTTCCCCATAATCTGCGCTCTGATTCCCCGGAGGCGTGTCACATCAAGGCAGGGTGTGTCAGCGCTGCAGGAGTCCAGAGTCTCCACACTGGTAGCGGCCCTTTTGTCTCTCGGCCCGTGTTAATCCCAGGTCAAGTCTATTCGTCCAATGATCAAAGGGGGATGCCATTGTCACTGGCCGTGGTTTCCAGCAGGGGACTTCGCATGCTATTTATAGTTCTATAGGCGGGATTGGACACACTCGGCTTCTGCGGCTCCCCTACTTATTTCTCACTTCTTTATCTATTTCCCCTTTTGGTTGGTCTTTCAAACTATAGCTTTTTTTTTGGTGTCAGCGGATGGAGCGGATGGAGCGAACAGTGCTACAAAACGTGGAGCCTACACGTTGACCACAATATTACTGTCTGTGTAAACAGGAAACTAAACAGGCCGTGTAATGTTCAAATAACTGACCTAGAAAAGGATGGAAGTGTGTGAGTGTGTGTGCGTGTGTGAGCAAGAGACAGTGAGGAAGACAGAGAGAGCATAAGCATCAAATAGCCAGCTCACTAAAGATCCTCCACCTTTTCTCTCACACTGAATGAATCATAGGCTCTGAGCTATAGTGTATGTGTGTGTGTGTGTGTCCTGAAGATCTCCTCTGTTCACTTCACCAACCATAATCCGGTAATTGCTCATTAAGATTGAGATCAGAAGATTATTTTATGCAGGGTTCATCGCCGTCATTCTGCCTGTCTGAATGCAGACAACATATATTTTATGACATGTATGTCTGTTACGTTCCAGCATACGCGCATTTGTGCGAGTGTGTGCGCACCAAGCAGCAATGCGATGAGGCAGGATCACCAGGGTAACGGTCTCTGTAAACCCACTGTAGTCAGTCAGCCATGGCTACAAGGCAGAGATGTTGCCGATGATGAATTAACGCGCGTGCATGACCAAGCAGACAAATACCCTGAAAAACAGTCAAGGTTTATTTGAAACAAAGGCAACGTGAAGCCGTGCTTTTTATTTGCAGTATTTGCTCAGATGCACTACACTATTAGGTAATATCCATTAGGAATTTAAGTGTAGTGGAAAAAAACTGGAGCACGGATAATCTAACCACTCTACAGTGTGTCGGATTTTGTTTAGTTGATGCAAATCCAAAAATAGCTCATATAGATTCCCCCCACCCCAAAACATAAGAAGAAAACAAAGACAGATAACAACAAATGAAATGTGTGCTCTGTAATTTAGATGTTAGAGAATGTCATGGGGGCTCCTCGGGGGTTGGCTGGTATCGGTGATGTGTTGTTCTGTCTGTGACGGTGTCTTGTGGGCATGCCTGTGCACAGACGGTGACAGGAAACAGTTTGTGTGCTGGAGTGATGGAAGTGGTGATGTGGAACAATCTGATGAAATGATTTCTGTTTCACCTCCTCCAGCTAGGTCACGGCGTCCCTCGCGAACCGAAACCAATCTCAATAACTTTCTTTTTCTCTTTCGTCCACTCATTCTCTCTTTCCCTCTTTTCTCGTCCCCTCCCACCTTCCTCACCTCTGGTGCCATCTCCAGTGTAAGACCTTAGCGGGGATATGTGACCACATCATCTCGCTGTCGTCGGACTCTCTGGTCTCCCAGTCTGCCCACCTGGAGGTGGTCCACCTCACCAGCATCATGCCCAGTGAAGGGCTGGTAAGGACACAGCTGAGCATGCACACATGTATCCACCAGAGCGTTTTTTAAAGGTGCACTAATCAGCGTCACAATTCCTCAAAAGTAAATTAGCATTCGGATTTTATTGTTTTTCTCACAGGATTTGAACACTCTTCTTTCAAAGCTGTTGTTGGTGTCTTTGCACGACTGAATCAAACGTCTCTTGAATGCATGACAGGAATAATAGTTAAATATTCATGTGTGTAAATATGCAATGCCTGCCTTTTACACTCATATTCATTATTTACTGTTGCGGGACTTCAGGTGAACATTGGATGTTTTTTGCTTTTAAGGCAAGATGTTAGTTGGGTAAAATAAATTAAAAAAAAATACAGATGAAGACGAATTATTGGAACGACATGAGCCAATCTGTGGGAAAACAACAAAAGCTTTCATACAGAGCTGAGTAGTTTGAAGAGTATGAATTGATCGGTATCATACACTAAAAAAGCCTTTGAAGTCAACCCAATTGGAGATTTTGCACCGACCACCATCATCAAAACACAAAGTGAGAGAATATCTTTTGCAAGAAGAGGTAGAGTTAAAAGATTTGGAGGATCTCAAGCAAGTCAAATCTCACTCCCAAAGTATGAAGACAGAGACGCAGATATAGACGCACGTTTACAGGTGTGAAACATATGTAACATGTATATAATATATAATATATAATCCTCCCTCCCTGTGCCTGTGTTCCAGGGGATGTATATCAAATCGACGTACGACGGGCTCCACGTCATCACCGGAACCACAGAGAACGTGAGTTTCTGTTTCACTGTTTGTAGGAAGCTCAACACCACACCAACTGCCATTCATGGTCTCAAATTCCACAATGACAACGAACCCGTGCCTTACAGCAACATATCCTGAACGTGTTCCAGGCGTGAAACAGATCACAAAACTGTCGGGTCAGATCGTGTCACAGTTTAGTGCCACAGATCCGAAGAGCGGAGAAAAAGAAAAGGGAACTTTTAGAGATGCCCTGATCACGTTTCTTTGCTGCCAAAACCAATTGCTGCTGTTTTTTGAGGATTTTAGCTGTAGCTGCTGGTATACAAGGCTCAAGACTGTTTATTTCACACTAAAAGAATATTTCAGCTGTCCCAAGGTCACCGTAAACCGTCAAAAATTCAAAATGTTATACTTTTATTTTGTTATAGTCATCTATAGTGGTTGTTTGCATCAAAATATAAAATGTAAATCATTAGAAATCTTGTCATTAGTCGTTTTAATTATGTATTATAAGCTGCTTAGTTCTAGTGTTCAGAAGTTCAACAGGTCATTGCTCCATCGCTAACATCTATGCATGTTGCTGTGAGAATATCTCCTTCACACGACTGGAATCATTTTAATTTACAACAATTAATTTTTCGAGATTACATGTGAACACATTATGATAACGTGATAATTTACCTTTGTCCGAAACTCAATTTTACTGAATGGAGAATCACAATGGAACCCAATGGAGCCTCCGTACGTTAGCCGTTAGCTCCTGTATTGCTAACATGAGGGTTAGTGGTGTAACTGTGGTCCGTCACACCACTAACGTGTTCCCATTGTTCTATTCTCTCTGCAGTCTCCAGCAGACCTGTGTAAGAAGATCCATGCAGGCGATGAGGTGATCCAAGTCAACCACCAGACAGTGGTGAGTTAACGAGCTTCCAAACACTGTGGTCACAAAAGAGTCACAGGAAACGTAGTCCCATGTGTTTCCACTGCAAACCGCCTTTCGTTCTCCATCCTGTGCTCTGTTGAGGATATGTCAAGGAACATGATGTCTGCCACCACCACCACCACCACTGCCACCACGGTGCTTCCTGTCCTGTGCAGCTATGTAGGTTAATTAGACCTGCTGCGGGAGCAGATTATAGGACGATTGTTACCTTTGTTCAGTCCAGTGTGATTGTCAGCTCACTCCTTTCCGGAATTTGCTCCCATTGTCGCTAGAAAAGCCCCGAAGGAGACGTCTGGTTTTGAAATGTGAACTCATGTTCCACTTTCCGACTTGAATAAGTTGTATTTGCTGCCTTCAACTCATCACATCAGAGGGAAGCACGGAAATGGGCAGCCATTTTAAATGGAACGGTGCTTTGTGAGAGCATGTGATTGAGTGCGCTGTCTATTGCCTGTGCTGTCAGCTCTGGCACAAACGATTTGTTCCAGCGTTTATTTGAGATTTCCGAGGGGGGGAGACTTGTGTGTAGACGTCTTTTATGTGCTTTTTCCCGTAAGTATTTCCTCGTACGTCTCGATAGGTGCTGCTCATTCGAAAGCGGCCATGCAGGCGGTGATTGACGCGTGATGGAGCCGTGTGTTATCTCTCTCTCTCTCTCTCTCTCCCCTCGGGGTGACAGTGCAGATCACGCCATGCCAGACTCTCAGCTCCAACCGCTCATTACTCCCTCAGCTAGACCCTCACCACTCTGATCCCTCACTCTGGGGGAGGAGATAAGCAGAGGGGGGGAGACAGAGGTATGTGTGTGTGTGTGTGTGTGTGTGTGTGTGTGTGTGTGTGTGTGTGTGTGTGTGTGTGTGTGTGTGTGTGTGTGTGTGTGTGTGTGTGTGTGTGTGTGTGTGATGGGGAAAAGGGGAGTAAAGTAGTCAGGGGATATTGGGATGAGGCAGCACTGGGAGAGTGGGGTGAAGAAAGGGAGGAGGAAGTAAAGAGGGACTTGGGGAGAAGAGAGAGAGAGAGAGAGGATGAAATGAACAACGTCAAGATTTTTTTTCAATCCCAAATCCAGCTGCTGAGGCGTAAAGATGTACACATACAAACTCTCTGTCAACATTGCGGCTGATAAGTCCATCAAGTGAGGCTCCACATTCAAGAATTAGATTAATGTGAATTTTTAATGAACAAATTTCATTACATTATGGAATCATTATGTAGGCCTATCCCACGTATTTAGCAACAGCGCTGCCTTCATGTCTATGCATGAGCTTCTGTTTGAGACCCACTTCAAAACAGGACTTTTTATCTCAGCTTCTCTTTTGAGGTAAAATGTGGAATTTGCTCAAATAACAAACTGATTGTTTGAAGAGGCAACATAATTATGTGGAGGTAATAGCATCTGGGAAAATAATGAAGACCCCAGGGATTTGAAAAACCTCTCCAGCAGCAGTTTATGCTCTATTATTATTTTTGGTAGGTCGCTCCCTGTTTCCCTTTCCGCTCTCTGCATATTTGCATATCAGAACCTTTTCTAAACCGGTGTGGTTAGGAAAGGCCTTGTGTTTGCTGTGAACATACACTGTTGTGTGCTGTCCGCCGTTGCGGTGGAGCTAACGAGAGTTGCGTGATCGTGGTCCAGTTCCTCTCAGTTCAGAGGCTTGGCGCTGTTTGAAATTGTACAATACCAGTATTTACAACCAAATCAATGTGGGAACTTTGTCTTCTTCTGTTAAAGGAATAGGTTGATATTTTGAGAAATCATCGTTCGTTCAAGCCGAGGGATTGAAGAGAAGACCGATGCCACTCTCATATCTGTCCGTTTATTATTAAGCTACAGTCAGGTGACAGCTAGCTTAGTTTAGCAAAAAGACTGGAAGCGGGAACTGGGGGTGACGACACAGCTATCCTTAACAAACAAGATATATTACATGTTAATTGGAGGGCTCTAGAGGTGCTGGTTGTCAGTAATGTTTGTTTTTAACCCATTGACAGACCTAATCCAGCTGTTTCTTTATGGTAAGCTAAGCAAAGCTAACAGTAAGCCTGGCTGTAGTTTCTACGTATTAAACAGATATGAGAGCGGTATCGATCTTCTCATCTAACTCAGTGCTCAAAGTGATCAAATGGTGATCAAAGAATAGCTCTACAATATTTCAAATCTGCCCAGAGATTCAAAATCAGATTTCTTCCAGTTCGGTTTGATACCTAGCCCTATTTCTGTCACTAGGAAATTAATTACAGTGTGTCCTAGTGTGTCCTAGTATGCCCTCTTTTGTTCTAGTGGGCCGAACAGGACTAAACATACTGTAGTAAATTACATCGACGCTCTTGTTGCCGGTGAACGATGGCTGGCGTTCTGAACTAGGCCGAAGAAAACCGGAAAGCGGGCCGCGAAAGTCTGACACCGGCTGGTCATCATTATGTCAGGAATAAGGTCAGAGCGGTTCTGTCTGTCTGTGTGTGTGTGTGTGTGTGTGTGTGTGTGTGTGTGTGTGTGTGTGTGTGTGTGTGTGTGTGTGTGTTTGTGGTTGAGCGGGTGTGTGTAAGCGCAGTGGCCTCTGCGGACACATCCAGCAGCTGAGACCAGTGTAGCCAATCAATGGCCTGACGAGTGCTGCAGCTCTGGAGACGGGCTGGCCGGAACCACGAGGAAACTCTGCAGTCAGCACGCCTTTCTTACTCTTTCACCATCCCTCTCTCTTCCTTATAAACCATACTGACCAGGCCCTCCTTTATCTGAACATGCAGGTCAGTGGCACTGGAAGAGTGTGGTGCATAGTGGCAGTGTCTGGTGTATTGGTATTATAACTGGTTTGGTGAATATTTAGCATAGAGGGTATAAAAGCGTAAAAGTGTGTCTGAGGCATGGTGGTGAAATAGTTTAGATGCCTGTTGTGTCTGCTGTAGTAGCAGTAGCTTAGGTAATGGATGCCTCACTGACTAAATATGTCAGTAATGTTTTATATATCTCCATATGGATCCAAATCTACATCAAAATGCACAGAGTGATATTTATTTCTGCCCTGATCTTTCGATCGTGTATTTTTTTCCCGCCGTTTGTACTGTTGTTGAATTGAGAAAAATGTGTGAAAAGTGTTTAAAGAAAATACTCAAAGTGGCAGACAATAATGCTAATTGCCTGATGGCAGTCATAATATTTGGACGTTACTTAAATCAACTCTGGGAATAATGGAGCTTTAAAAGAGACAAACTGTGGAAAATGGGGCCTCACATGACAACGACGTTATAGCTCTTTAAATGAGCGGTGTAATCAAACTTTGCAGGCTAATGCCTAAATTGTAATATAACAAGTTAAGTTTGTCTGATATTGGGTTGACCCCACTCATATCGATGGGACTTTTTCCCCCAAAATATTAGAAACCTTGCAATATAACACAATACAGCTCAACAGCACCACAAACTGAAACCTCCTAAAGGGAATCCAAAAAAGTTGTAACAAATCTAAACATCATAACCTTCATTCAGGTCAAATCTATTGCAGAGATATTGCTTTAGGCTGCATTAATGTTAGCTCGAGTTGCCCAATAAACTGGCAACTAAATGTGTGTCAGATAGGCCGCCCACCAGGAAGAATCCCCCAACCAGTTATAGAGAAACGGTATCTTATTATGGCATTTATGGGCTGATTCAAGTATTTTATGCACCGTATTTGGAGAAGATGGCCTATAAGGACTTGGACTAGGTGTTCAGGAAGAAAACATGATGTAAGTGGTCACATGGTGGTGCTATGACTATAACAGTCATTTGTTTTTCCTAATTTTATACCTAAAGTCACATGTAAACATACAGGCCTGAAAGCATACGTGATAGAAACGGTTCACTGTATATCGGTTGTTGTAAATAGCAGCGTGGGGTTGCACCGCAGGTTTGGGTGTCAAGACACTGATTGTGTCCCAGTTTGAGCTGGGGACCTCTGTTGAATCTGTCTCTCCCTCATTTCTCATCATCTCTCCACTGTCTCAGTCTAATAAAAATGATGAAATAATGAACTCCTAGCATGTGTTTTTTTCATGGCGGTTTGCAGCAACAGTCCATATATATCTGTGCGTGGTGGTTTTCCTCAGCCGACTTTCCCAGTGCATTCTGTGCACCGCAAATGTGTGTGTAGCTGTTTGCGGCAGTTGTTTCAGTAGCCCGGTGTGTGTGCTCCTCAGGTGGGCTGGCAGCTGAAGAACCTGGTCAACGCCCTGAGGGAGGACCCATGCGGAGTCATCCTCACGCTGAAGAAAAGGCCCCAGAACACCCTGAGCTCCACGCCGGCTCTGCTCAGGAATGTGCGCTGGAAACCACTGGGCCTGCAGGTAAACACCAGCGAACACTTACGACGCCTCACCTGCGGTAGTCTTGTCCATGTTTATCTGCACACTTCTTGTTCTCACCGTGACGGATTTGAGGCAGGATGATTTCGCACTATGTGTACAGTGAGCAGCGTGTGTACCTCTGGCTTTCTCTTTGCCTCACTCTCCGCTCTTATTTTCTTTTACTGCCCACACTCTGCATTCTCCTCCTGGCGTTTGAAACAAATATTTTCAAAGGAAACTTGTTAACTGTGTGACCTTGCATCAATACTCCTGTTAAGCGTTTCAACAAATCTCTTATTTATTTATTTTTTACAGCCTTCCGTACTGCTGGCACAGTTCAAAGCCATTCACAAATGTGTTGGTAGCTAAACCTCCATCTAAAGAGAATGTATGCATACCAAAAGTGTGTTTTTTTAGATAGAAAATAAATGTAGATAGTGAAGGGGGGAAATTCAATCTTACATCAGCACTTGTAGTGTGTGTGTGTGTGTGTGTGTGTGTGTGTGTGTGTATAATATGGCCTGAACTCTGCGTGGGGCCATAGAATGTCACCAAAAGGTCCTCGCACACTCATACTCACATTCATATTCAGTGTTTACTGAGACTTCGGTCCTGATTCATGCAACCTTTACGACAAAGGGAACTCCTTTTTCGAAAGAGGGATGTACAGTGCATCTGAAAAGTGTAATGCTTGTGAGCTTACAGAGCATGTGTGTGTGTGTGTGTGTGTGTGTGTGTGTGTGTGTGTGTGTGTGTGTGTGTGTGTGTGTGTGTGTGTGTGTGTGTGTGTGTGTGTGTGTGTGTGTGTGTGTGTGTGTGTGTGTGTACGCATTTCACTACAGGGCAAAAACTTAATTCCAGAGCCCAGAAAAGTCACTCTGATTGTGGTGCCCACAAAGGGTTGAGACGTGGGCACCCTCGGGTTGAAGCGAGGGCTGGTCTGATGCTGTCTGAGTGCTTGCGGAGCATCCCGTCTGTGGGCATGAGAAAGCAGTGGAAAAACACGATCTACATGCGAGTGCATGTTCACACGAGAGACTTGCACATTCAGGGAGTGTTTTGTGCTTTCTGTAACGGCCTCTGAACCATTAAAAGCCCGTAATAACCGTGAAGCCTGCTGCAACTTCATCGGCGTGTCTGTCTTGAACAAGGATGCTGTCGTGTTAGATCATCGCTCGAAGTCGTTTCCGCGAGCTTATTGTTTGCTGCGTATATACACCAGCAGAGGATTGGGGAGAATTCTACCCTGATGGGCTACCCGAGACACAAATGCGCCGTGTGCGCACAGATCTGAGCGAGCAGATATCTGCAGGAGATGAGAAGAAAGGAGTGTTTCAGATTTGTTCTCTCCCAGAAAGACTGGAGCTCTTAATTATTCATAAGCAACTACAGGCAGCTCCACTGGCTCTGAAACAAGAGCCGCTACTCAGCAAATACTGGCGATAATGCACTGAATCCAAAATATCCTGCTTAACAGCCTGTGAGTGTGTGTGTGTGTGTGTGTGTGTGTGTGTGTGTGTGTGTGTGTGTGTGTGTGTGTGTGGCCGCATATGCGCGCTTGTCCATCTGTGTGTGTCAAAGCGAGGTGTGTTTCTGTGCACGTTTGCAGGCAGAGAGAGGTTTCCCGTTATCAGTTGCTCCTTTGAGAGGCAGAGGATCTGGGTCACTGCACTCTGTAAGCTCAAGCTTTTGGACGCATACTGTACCTACAGAACCTCTCCAAAACAAACACACATGCGCACCCAAGAACTCCAAGCCTGTTTTCTTTTTTTTCTTCTTTTTTTTTGGAGGATAAATCGTGCGGCTGCGAAGTTTAGCCCGAATGTGGCAAACGATCAACCGGATTATAACTAAACCCACAAAGGAAACAATTTATCTCTGCAAATGATCATGTGATTCCAACCCCAAATCTCTCCATGGCAACCTCCTTTATTCAACTCAATAATGGCAAGTCTCTCTCTTTCTGTGCGTTAGATGGGAGTAAAAGCAATTTAATGATTCCTCGTTATGATGTTGGCAAGGATTTTTCACAAATACATTGAGGATTACTGCTGCGCTGCTGCTGCTGCAGAACGTGCACGTAGGGATTCATTTCATGCATGACTGAAGGCCACATCAGCGGTCGCATGTGTGCCACACATTGTCCATGACCCCGCGTTCATGAATCTGTTATACGTTTGGATACATAAGTAATTGCTGCTTGAAAATGCCTGCTATTTTGGGCAACATGTATTGTTATGTATAATTGATGGGTTATAGTACGTTCTTTTGGCTTACTTTTGTGAGTAACTTCAAAAACCTCCGTCGTCTTTTCAGAGAGGAGCGCTTGATTTAAAATCTTTACCCCCTGATCTCCATCAGATGGTGTTTGAGGCCCAGGACATTAAGCCAACGTATCAAGTTCTTAAATGGCTCAGAAACAGGTTTTAGCATCCACAAACGTAAAAGCTACTTGCCTCAGCATAACGACTGGAAACTGAAGCAACTGTAGCGTGGAGTCTGGTTGCCTGGCAACTACACTCCAGTTGTTGGATGGTTGAACAGACGAGAGATATTATGGGCAAACTGGTGAGCTGGAGGGTGACAACCGTGAGTGTTGTCAGCCTTCTCACCTGACGCCCTGCAAATAAGTCAATAGGTGTCACATGACAGTTCTCGACTTTGAGGTTAATTAGTTGGTTGAACATCTGGTTAGATGTCATCAGTTGATAGCTATTCTCAGTTGAATTATATGGCATTGCTATGAGACCCTAAATCGGCTGGGCCAATATTAACAGTTAATATCTGGATATTCATTTCTGCCCAGGAGGTTATGTTTTAGGTCCGGTTCGTAGGACGGGCCATGGAAGAACCCATTACTTTCTGGATCACACAAATGATTTTTTTTTTACGATCAATATCCCTTCTAGTTATTGTATTAGCTCGCCTTGAGCTTATCACTATCAGACTACAGGTATGGAGGACTGAAAATGACTTAAGTATAAATAAATAAATAAATAAATAAATGCAGGAATAAATACAGGAATAAATAAATAAATGCTTAAATAAATGTATAAATAAATGCAGTAATAAATAAATAAATTCTTAAATAAATGTAGAAATAAATAAATAAATACAGGAATAAATAAATAAATGCTTAAATAAATGTAGAAATAAATAAATACAGGAATATATAAATATAAGTTATACCTAAACAGGACATCATTAAATAAATCTATTTCTACATTTCTGTATTTATTCATTTATTTATGCCTGTATTTATGTGTCCACACGTATTTCTTCATTTATTTATGCCTTGTATTTATGTGTCCTTGTATGCAAATGAGCTGGGGCGGTCCGAACCTCTGTCTAAAGCATGATTGGTCACAGGAGTGTGATGCTCCTGGTATGTTGTGCTCTACTACTTCTGCCTTCACATGTTGTTGAAGTTGGCAAGCTCAGCTAACCGTTAGCAGAAGTCCGGATTTTCAATGCCCTGTCCGGCGTCCGGCGCAGCATCAAGCCGGACGCGTATTTGTCCTCCTTTTTGCAGACCTGCAAACTTGTCACCTTACGGCGAAATTCGCCGTTTTGAAATCAAAATATATGAACTGGCCGGCCAGCGTTTCTGAGATTGGAGTGGTCGTGATCTTCATAATAGAAGATCTTTGATAAGTCTTGGCCAATCAGCGTTAAGATGTCTACAGCGGCCGTTTCTCAATACGCGTTCTTCTCTGTACTTGATGAGGAAACTCACAACTGAAAGTTGACGTTCTCTGAATACTACTGTTGTTGAGTCACAACATGTACTTTTAGGATGTTTTCAGGCGAGAAGTTAGTTGTTTAAGCATCAAATCTGTGATCGGTTATTCAAGAATCAGCCGACTTAAAAAGATACGGCGACCAGTTGAGTTCCTGCTGAGGGACCGTGAGTCCCGCAGCACCGGGCCATCAGCGCTCTGCTGCCCGGCGAGAGCAGCCTGATCCCGGCAGGACTTTTAGAAATGATCCGCTGATCCCTAGTGGTGTTCAACCTGCCCTTTTGCCCTGGATGAGAAAAGTGCCCCTTCTGCTGGAGCCCAATGTTTTTCTTCATTCATCAGTATTTAAGAATAAAAATGACTCTCATATCTGACGGGGCATTTACTTGAGTTATTGTGAGAATTTCGCCCCGACAGCCCCCCTCCTCCTCCTCCTCCTCCCCCTCCTCCACGTAGTGCTCATGCAGTGCTGAGCGCTAAACTGGTGCAGCTACTTCTGCTCTGACCCGCAGCGTCAGACAAACAGGTGATGACGTGTTTGTGAAATCCCCCGACGTTGTTTGGTGATAAATTAGAGAGAGAGAGAGAGCCAGAGAGCGAGCTTCTCTTCATCAAACGCTCTGCTAGAAGAAAGCCTGGACCGCTCCACAGCCTACAAGCTAACTGATGGTGTAATTCACACAATAAGCATTGAGGTCTGAGGAG
Source organism: Myoxocephalus aenaeus (assembly GCA_038501785.1). Classification (NCBI taxonomy): domain Eukaryota; kingdom Metazoa; phylum Chordata; class Actinopteri; order Perciformes; family Cottidae; genus Myoxocephalus; species Myoxocephalus aenaeus. Next base: position 8,442,634 of record JBAMJR010000025.1, read on the forward strand.
AAGTTTGCCGAAATATTTCAAGGTGCGTCAGAGAAGCTGTGACTAGCGGGGCTTTCAAACAGTCCGTCTCCGCCTTAAATGGGTCGACGTATTTTTTGCAAAATCAATAAAAAGATTTTAAAAGAAAAATAAATAAATAACACAAACACAAACTTCGATATGAACGTAAGAGCCGCATGAAACCAGGCAAAGAGCCGCATGCAGCTCGGGAGCCACGGGTTGGCCAGGCCTGCTCCAAGGAGATCAATTACAGTAAAAAGGGCTCACATCTCTCTTCACACTTAATAAAATCAAACTGCACCCCTCCTGTGCAATTATTCACAGCCTCACAAAATACTGCATAGTGTCCTCCTTTTTGGTGTTATGGATATGGTCACCCTGGCCTAGACAGCTTTTTGACTTCATCTACAGAGGCCATGTGAAGGGATCGGTTGCTTCTGTCTTGCTCTCCTACTTGACCAATCCTGTTTAACAATGAGGTTCGGACCGCCCCAGCTCATTTGCATACAAGGACACAGAAATACAGAAATAAATAAATGAAGAAATACGTGTGGACACATAAATACAGGCATAAATAAATGAAGAAATACAGAAATGTAGAAATAGATTTATTTAATGATGTCCTGTTTAGGTATAACTTATATTTATATATTCCTGTATTTATTTATACATTTATTTAAGCATTTATTTATTTATTTCTGTATTTATTTATACATTTATTTAAGCATTTATTTATTTATTCCTGTATTTATTTATTTATTTATTTATACATTTATTTAAGCATTTATTTATTTATTCCTGCATTTATTTATTTATTTATACATTTATTTAAGCATTTATTTATTTATTCCTGTATTTATTCCTGCATTTATTTATTTATAATTAAGTCATTTACGGTCCTCCATATACACGATGCTCGATGAATACAACAAATGGCTATTGTGGTTTATTTTCGTCTGTGAAAATATCCCACTTTCAGTTACACTTCTTTAATGAGTAAATCTAAGGTATCCAAAATATTTATTACATTTTTGGGGAAAAAGAAGGGGCAGATATACAATTGTAGGATTTGTTTAACTAACACACGCTGATACTGTTGTCAGGCTTCGTTAGATTCAGTTTATTATCCAGCCCTCCTGCAAACGTTTTATACAAAATGTTCTCTTCCATAGTCAAAATATTATATGAAGCGTATTAGTCTGTTTGTGTGTGCATGTAAAGGTATATTACTCTGAAAAGGATTTGAGTAGCACTTTTAGGTAGTTCCTACTGACGCAGCAGGGGTCCGGTGGTTTGAGAGCTGTTTTAACAGACCGGAATTGTGCCCGCTGTGGAGGTCCAATCTCTCTCCACTTCTTCCCCCACCCACCGTTTCCCATGCAGGCAGCAGTGGGCTGTAATCACTAAATTACTGTTTTCACTCGCAGCTCAAGTCACCACACTGCACGGCTCCCCCGCCTCTCTCTCTCTCTCTCTCTCTCTCTCTCTCTCTCCTGCACTCTTTCTCCCCATCTCTCTCTCTTCCCGTTTCTCTCTCTCATGCACTCTTTCTCCCAGTCTCTCTCTCTCTCTCTCTCTCTCTCCTGCACTCTTTCTCCCCATCTCTCTCTCTTCTGCACTCTTTCTCCCCGTCTCTCTCTCTCTCTCTCTCCTGCACTCTTTCTCCCAGTCTCTCTCTCTCTCTCTCTTGCACTCTTTCTCCCCGTCTCTCTCACTTTGTCCTATTTCCTTTTCTCTCGCCTCTCTCTCCCTCACGTCCCCCCTCTTCCCACCCTGTCTTCATTATTTATTGTGAAGCCGTCTTACTGTAAGCTGCCTTCATAGGAGCAAGACTGCGAGAGAGAAAGAGATGAAGGAAGGACAGGGCCTGGGGAGGGAGGGAGGGGAATGGAAAGTTTGGAATATGAAATGAACTCGCCTAATGCACTGCTGATGAATTGATGAAACACTGGGCTTCCTTAATGAGAGCGCTGCCGTCCTCGCCTCCACTCTTGTCTGTTTATTTATTCTGTCCACACTCGCGTCGCCTCTCCAAAATGGAGTGTCCCCCTCCGACATACAGTGAAACACCACGTCTTTCTAAACCTGGACAAACCGTCCCCTGGGAACAATTGTCTGCTCGAGCTCGCATTCGTCACCCCAGCTGTTCCGGCTGAGGACAAAATATAATTCACTTGAAATTTGGACAGAGTTTCCATGGCACCCTGTCCTCACGGAGTACCTGATGACGATGAAGTGTCCTTGAATCAAGCTGAGGTAGGAGGCCACGCCAGCTTTCCTTCGCCGAGCTTCCCTCTCTCGTAGCGCGGAAGAAGGGGAGATGAGGAGCGGGGAGAGGAGGGGTTGTCATGGGAACAGACACGGAGAGCCCCGTGTGAGTGAAGAAGCTTGAGACAAAATGACAGAATAGTGAAGCGATTGAACGTGGGAGAGGCTGCACACTCAGACAGATGTATAAAAAAAAGAAGAAGAACAAAAAAGACAACACACACAACATGGCAGCTGTGTGGAGATAACTCTCTCGTTTGGGATTCAGCGTTAAAAAAACAACGAGTGCGGCGGTGTGAGGAGGATCACGCGAATAAAAGGTTCCCCTCCTGACTTAGCGCCGTAGAGCCGTGTGCTTGTCTCTCTGTGAGGCAGGAGGAGATCCAACGCTGCAGGGTGTTGCTCCCAGATTCCCCTCGCCATCCTCCAATTATAGCTCCATGAAAAGGTGCGAATTATTCTCTCCTCCTTCCTCTACTCTCTCTCTCTCTCCTCCCTCCTTCAGCCGGTCCCCACCAGCCCCACCAGCACCTCTCCGACGCCCGGCGGAACTTTGGGAATGTCCAAAATGGACGTGCCCAGCATGCAGGACGTCTATATCCTCTCCCCCGTCTCTGGACTCTACAGCACCAGGTCAGCCGTCGACGCAGATGTCGCTTACGATAATTATTTGTATTTGTATTATTATGATGACACCAATGATGGTGGTGCTGATGATGATGATGACTTTGCGCTCCCCAGGGAGGAGCTGGGTCTGATGTCCTGCGACGACATCAGCCGCTACAGCGTGAGCTCCCAGTCCGGCTCCAAAGGCTCCGAGGCCGTCAGCTACTACCTGGACCAGGACAGCGGTCAGTATTTCTCCCTGCTGGAGGGAGACGGACCCCCGGGGTCTGACTACGACAGGGGCCGCAACACGGGGGTTCGCCGGCGGGACAAGACGCCCACCCATGGTAAGACGGAGAGCGCCATTCGACAGTGTGAACGGGGCGGTAGTGGCTCCGGTCCTGCTGGTTTGGTTCGCAGGACGGCATGCTCTCTCCCACCCAGTTTTCTCACCCTCCTCCATCACTCACCTCATGGCTCTGCTTCTTTGTGTCTTCACCACGCGCACGAACGTCCCAAAAAAAGAAACACTGATCACATGCTGAAGGGTCAGTCCTAAAAACACCGTGTCCAGCTCCCTGTCTGCCCCACCACCTGTGTCACACTTGTCCAAGACAGCCAGACATCCTGCACCTTCTTGGAAGACTCTCAAGGGGCCTGTGATATGCAGAGCGAGGGTCATGTGACAGGCCTGTGATGATCGATTGATTAGTCCTACACCGATTATTAAGGTGATTTTAGCTAACTTCGTATCAGGTGTAAGAATTTATAAGATTTATCTCTAGAATCTCCTGCACATTGAGAGAGTTTCTGGAATTTGAATGTTTAAGTTGAGACACGACAGGTGAATTGGGTGAACATTTTAACTAATAGATATCCTCAAGACACTTCCCCAGTTGATTACTGATATTTAGAACATTATTTTATTGTTTTCTGAAATTGTATGTTTAAATATGCAAATGGGGCATTATGTATGTGCTCATTTTAGTAGATTTCAAAATCCTTGTTTCATTTTGTTGATATATTAGAGAGGACATTTTGGATATCTTTTTTCGTATTACTCCATAAATGTTAAAGTACTACCAACAATCATAAAAAAATCAAACCTAAATCAAACCAAATGCTCTATAAACCAGGCTATGAATGATACATGAACAAACCCTTTGGTAAAAACCTTCAGAATATAGATAGATACTGAATATAGAGTCTGAGAAACGGCCTTTAAAGATATTTTTTGTAGAATTCCATACATTTTAAAGACTCTAATGGTGAATATAACAATATAACTACTAGATATCGCCACGAAAACTTCCCAAGTTGATTACTTATATTAAGACGAGTATATTTTGTAATAAAAGTTTGTTTGAATATAAAAAACAGCTGGCCCGATCAAGAGCCAGCGGTTGGTTTGTTCGTTCTGTGCTCCGGTAGAAACACGGCAACAAGAAGAGTTAAAGAGAGACCAAAAGATAGTTAAAAATAGAGTGAATAATATGACTGATAACACCTCCTATATATAGACAAGCTGTAAGATAATAGCTCACCTGTGGTCATCACCCAACATCGAGCGTGCTAACAGATTAGCTCACTGCTGCTAGTTCAGCTGTCCCTACTGTGCGGGAATTTACCGGGAATAGAAAACTTACGAGATAGCAGGTCATAGCGGTCCCTTGAGAGTCTCCCCTTTCTTCCCCCTCACCTGCACACACTTTGTCTCACCTGTCCACCCCTCCAGCTGTCTCCCACGCTGTCTCTCGGTCACCGCCTTCCTCCCCCCCACTCCTTCCCCCGAGACGACTCTCTGATTGCTGATTGGTCGTTCCAGGTGACCTCAGGCCTGTTTCCATGCCTCCCGAATATAACTGGATGGCCGAGGCCAAGGAACCCAGCATGGGCAAGAGAGGGAGCCGAGGTACACACACACACACACACACACACACACGTAACACAACAGGGTCGGACTGGTGCCGCGCTATGCTCCATACTCGGCTCAACACATTTCAGCTCATCCTCTGGTTATCCATGGTGGTGTGGTTGTGAGGATACATATCTGCCCGGTATGTATCTGACAGAGCGACAAGTAAACATAAATGCAAGGAAATTGCATTTATACAGCTGCTCTGGGTTTTTCTACGTGACCAATTCTCACCAGTGTCACCATTTTGCGGCGAGACTTGATCTGTATTCGACTGAGGATCCTCCCTCTACCATCAGAAAGTCCATGAATAACATTAAAGCACAATAGCACTGTTTGGGGTCCGCCTTTCTGCTTCTCTTCCTCTCAGTCACTTTTCTTTTTCACACATTTAAGTATATGGATAATAAACAAATTAGGTGAGAAGCTTTTCCCTCTCTGGAGCTAGAGCAGACTAAAAGTGTCTGTGACTGACAAGCTTTCGCAGTAGTGCCTCCAGATCAAGCATAACCATTGCAGACAGATTAGCTGTATGTCCTTCGGCTGTGGATCCATCTCAGGCGCTCCAGCTCTGAGACTCTTGTATCTATCTGTAAAGGTCTATTCACCCTCATCTGTTTCTTCTCTGGGGTTCTCCCTCGACTCTACGACGCTAACCCCCTTCCCCGCCTCCGTGGTTTTCCTCCCTCTGCCATCCGTCCAGCCGAGCCTGTCCATCGTCTAACTGCTCCATGCCTTCTCATCCCCACAGATTCAGACAACTCCCTGTTGCGTTACCTCAGCGACGACAAGATCCTGGTGATCGAGGAGGAGCCCGAGGGCCCGGGCAGGGAGAGCCGGCGGGATTCCACCAGACGCTCCCGGCGTAAGAGCCGCAATCCCAGCAGCCCTAGCTTTCCCATCAGCCCCTCCATGCTGTCCTCCACCCTGCGCCTAGACCAGCCACCCGACGCTTTGCCTGTATGTACACAGTTTTTGAACTGGGGTTTCTGACCTTTCCCGTGTATGTATGAGTGAAACGTGTCGTGGTGCTGAAACTAGACACATTTTTCTTTCCATTTGTGTCTGGTATTGTCTGTTTAGGTCTGTTAGACGTGTGCCGTGTGTCTATTTTATGTAAACGTGGACGGAGAATGGACGTTACATGCCATGTTAGAGGATAAGGGCTATATTCTGTATTTTTCTTAATGTTAACAAATCCCATAAAAAGACTAAAACCAACAATGTATCTTATTCCTTTGTGTCATAGTGCTCTATCGTTTGCCATTATTGCTCAAACATTAGAAGACAGTCATTCCCAAAGACTGGGTCGGCACGCAACGGTGGCTCGCAGGGGATTTTATTAGGGTCGGCAAATAGATGAATTTCTTCCATCGCGCCTGTGGCCGCATAGCGCCCTTTTCTCAGCGCCAGCATCTGTTTTCAATTGTTTTGGCCGCGTCTGTCTATCCTAAGGTCTATATTTCGGACACACACTATCACAACACAAACCAAAATTCATTTAGGAGCAGATCGGCCAGATTGAGCCGTGACAAGCTTATCTATCTATAGTTAAGTCTTTTATTTAAGGTTTATATCCGCAGTACACCTTTGAGCCACACGAGGGAGCCCAAATGATCTATGTTACATTTTCGCACACGATTTAGGTTTTCAGTCAGAATATAATATGGACTAATGTATTGTGTGTTTGTCTTTTCATGGGATTTGTTAACAGTAAGAAAAATACCACCACTTTATCCTTTAAAGGCGGCTGAAAAGTCTGACTTGTGTCGACTATATTATTCAATGTGCATGCGTGTTTCACCAGACCACACACGGTTGGCAACAATTGATAAGCAGGGAACCAGCATGCACAATACTGGGGCCGTAAAGCTGAAGCCACCATTCATTTGAATATAAACTCCTCGTCTTTTGCTACCGTGACATGTTAAAATATCTGCTGAGAAAGAAAAAAAAAGGCCCATTAGTGGCACTATAATCACCTTCAAGGCTTTAATCCTGACTCACTCGCACAGCTTCCCTCATCTTGCAGTGTATGACCGTGTCCTCTCAGAGGGAGACTGCTTGTGGTTGCAGGATCGGTCACGGTGTTCTCAGATCCACACACATTGTTGTTTGTGTGTGTGTGTGTGTGTGTGTGTGTGTGTGTGTGTCAGGTAGAGGAGACAAAGGAGAGTGAGGATGATCAGTGTCATTGCATGGCTGCCAGCTTCACGGATTATGAGAACAACAGTGTGACACTCTCTGACACGCCCCTCTTTAACTTTTCTCTCATGCTCTCGCCAGTACACACACACACACACACACACACACACACACACACACACACACACACACACACACACACACACACACACAAACAGGCATACACAAACAAACACACACTAGCACACAGGAGTGCATTTGTATGCAGGGTAGCCATCCTAGGGTAGGACTCATCCTAACTCATCCTAATATCCCCATCTCCGCAGACACGCCTGAGTCTAAATAGGAGTTTATTCTGGACAAACACACACACACACACACACACACACACTTGCAGGCGCACATGCACACAAACACGTACCCCTATGAGTAGGTGCATGACTCAGCATCAGCCAGACCAATTACAAGTGCGACTGACAGACTGTGCTTAAAACACACTGCACGCAATAACACACACACACACACACACACACACACACACACACACACACACACACACACACACACACACACACACACACACAGGCAGCGCGCTAACAGTTTAGCTAACACCAGCCCTCTGTAACCCTCTCAGCTGCATGCTTCTCATGGTGGTGACTCATTTCTATTCGGTGGCACATGAAGTACACTATCCGGAGCTAACAAGCATACGCTAACCTTAATGACCTGCCTGTTTCCTTTCTCTCATTCTGTCTGTATGATTATTTTATTTTTTATAACACACAAAATATTAACATTTTAGCACATTTTACCGACGGACAAGTCATAGTGATGTTTCATGTATTTTACGATATTTTTTTTGCATAATGGTAAATTAATTAATTTTTATAATACAAAACATGTAGTATATATATTCCATTGTGAGGATTACAGGATTATATATCGGGGTCAGCTCCACACCTGTGAACAATACTTGATTACATTCTAGTCACCGGAGGAATTAAGCACGTAATCAGCCGGAAAATGATCTATTGGTGATGTAATTGATCCAATGTGAAGCAGTCCTAAGGAGAGGCTGGCAACTTGTAATATTAAAATAATGTATTAATAATAATAATAATAATAATAATAATAATGTGTATATATATATATATCATTTAAACATTTAAAAAGACAGTATTAGTTGATTACCTGTACCGTACTGTGTCCTGTTTATTTTAATAGATTTCACTTTCAATCAAATATGTTACAATCCTTTTAAATAGTTCAAGATCTTTGTTCTATACAGTCGTGTGACATACTAAACAACTGTGCTTATTTTACTTGTTAGCATTGTATTGAATCGTGTAGTTCTAGTTTTTTTTAACTAAGCGTTGTTACAGCTGCTATTCTTGGCTTAATTTATACAGTATTTCACTGTAAAGAGGATAACCAGCACACATTGGGTCCACAATTACATGGATGGGAAACGCTTTAAACGACAAATATGTCAACATCTTTTGAATTTTGCCCACCTCTTATAAAGTGCATGTCGGTTCTCTAACTTTTCAATACATACTGTACTGATAATTATCCAAAAATTTGCACAGAAGAAGCGTATATGCGTTGAGTTTTTTGATGAAGTCTTTTCTTTCCTCTGTCTCAGCGAGGTGCGGACACACTGCGAGCAGACACAACAGACAGGTGAGTGTGTGTTTGTGGTTTGACCACATGCTTACGAGTGATGGAAGGAGTTGTTTGTGGTTACATCCAATCCTGTCTGTCCTCCTGCAGGTACTCTGGCTCGGGGAGCTCAGGAGCCGCCTCCATGAGGAAGGTAGGAGAGCAGACAGTGCTGGGAAGCATCTCCTAGATGTTTTATAAATCTAACGCTCTGATGGTTTATTTACCTGGTTTTTAAATAATGCTGTCTTATATTCTGACTCAGACTGCGTTTTAATGAGCAACAGAGGCTTCAGTCACTTCAACAATAAGTAGACATTCGTTGTTATGTGTGGAGCTTCAGTGTGTTCAAGTAAAAGCTAGACATCACATATACGGCCAGACAAGAATGGGAGCGATACCTGAGATGAAATCCAATCGGGACTGTAATAATTAAATAAAAGCTAGCGGTCAGATGAGGTGAATTGGTTTTCCACATTTAGGTTACTGAAACACAGGAAACTGTCTTAGTCATTATCCCTCGCCTCTCCTCCAAAGCACTGTGAGTTGCAGCATATAATGAGTCAGCTCCACTATAAACATATTTACTCGGATTTGCCACCTAGATAAGTACTTAGACAGTGTATTCAGCTATGTTAATGTGATACCCATAGCCACTTATCCTACTCACATTAGCTTCTTTCAGATGCTCGAGATAGTGTGCAATTCCGGTGCGTTTGCTGAACACAAAATATAATTGAAAAGTGTAGTGTAACTTTGAATGCACAATAACAATGCTCTTCCTCTCGCAAATGGAAAGTTGAATTCATCAGCAATAAAAGGCACCCACAGACACTAGCTTACTGTGGCGAATGCTAGCTAACGTGAGCTAACTTCATATGGTTATTGCTGTACAACGGACATTACTGAGTTACTGACTCTTTTGTTACACTACATTTTAACACTAAACATTAATGCATAATTGTAATTTATGGCCACAGTAGGGGTTATTCAGTGAAAGTGCTACCCGTCATGCTGATAGCGTGGCTAAAAACAGTGGGTCCATTTCATGACCAATGCCTCTTAATACGGTAGCCTATGAGGAACAATTTCTAAACTAAGTCTTGAACTATTTCGATGCATGTTTTCAAAAGACTAAAATTAGCGAGCAGTTAAGGCAATATCATTCAGGACAGCCTGACCTCACTGTGGGTTGTTTCATCTCCGTGGAATATACAGCTCATATTGCTCCATCACAGGTTGTGAGTCACTTCCTGGCTGTTTTGTAGCACTGTGAAAACCTCTGAGCGTGTAATCCTCTCTGCTGTGTGCTGGATAAAATACAAAATAAGCTACACATGGAAAGTGAACTCGCTGTAACCTCTCTACGTGCATCAACACCAACCTTTTTTCATTTTTTTCCTCATCTCACATGTTTTTTCTCTCTCCCCTCTAGTCTTTCCATTACACCTCTCTAAGAACGAAAACCAAAAGGAGAAGTAAAGGTACACACACTGGTGCTTTTTCTCTTTCTGTTATATGACCGTGACAGTTCTGCTACTGTACATGTATGTTAGCATAGGCAGCTTCAGAAAAAGGGAACCTTTTATCCCAAAAACAAGGCTCAATCTAAATGACCGAACTCTCAAACGAAACCTGACAGAGTTAAGTTCACATAGTTTTTTATTTTAAATAAAGAAATACCTAATCTAAGCCACTTCTGACTTAAAATGAGTCCAGCCACTTAGTGGTTAAATACCAGATGCTATGGAAATCCCTTTTCGTATTAACATCCTGTCCTCTCTCTGCAGGTTCCCTCTCTAGTGCCAGTCGAAGGAGAATTTCCTGTAAGGACCTGGGTCACGGTGACTGTGAGGGCTGGCTGTGGAAGAAGAAGGATGCTAAAGGCTACTTCACCCAGAAATGGAGGAAGTACTGGTTCATTCTCAAAGAGTCCTGCCTCTACTGGTACACCAACCAAAACGTAAGGAATCACACGCAACTGCCATTATGTCCTGAATCTAATTATCAGAGGTTTCATTATTTATTGACACACTAATAAATAGCAATCACAGATTTAAAACAAGCAAACAAGGAAATTAAAGGTTCAAATCAGCTACATAATGTCGTCTGTGACTCTGAAGGGAGCTTTCTCAAGTTTGAGAAAATAGCCCGAGTGATGTAATCAGGGCTATCTCGAGTTAGGTTCGAGACTTTCAATATTTGACAGCATATCTGCTTTCTGAACTGGGGGACATAGACTTTGAGAGATGAGGGCATTTGACATTTCTTATAAAAGATGCAGTTGAGTTGCATTGTGGGATTTGTGTGTTTACGTATACAGCTGTGAAGTTGTCTATGCCGCCATTCACATGCCGTTTTTTACATCTAAACATTAGAACATAAACATGACCTTGCAACTGCAGGGACCGCAGATGGAAATTAGCTAGTAGCTAAATTTGGTACAAAATACTTCTTCTTCTTTTTTAGATTAATCTATTTTTGTACATAAATATACTAAACTTAAACATAAGTGCTGTTTTTATGTGACGTTGCCATTTCTGCATTAGCGCTTTCTGTGCTTTCGTATGTGCTGCGAGTAACGATTAGTTTCATTGCTGATTAATCTGCCAGTTATTTAAAAAAATATGTATAATCTTTGGTTTAAAACATCAGAAAAGAGGAAAAAGGTCCTGTTCAATTTTCCCCAGCCCAAGGTGATTTCATCAAAGGTCTTGTTTTTTCAGGCCAAAAAGCCAAAAGCCAAATATATTCCATTTACTTCAATGTAAAACAAGGAAAGCAGCTAATTCTCAAATTTGTGAAGCTGGAACCATCAAATGAACCATGAATCTATTATCAATATAGTTGAAGATTACCTCCCTGTCTATCGCCAATTAATTAATTGACGAATCATTGCAGCTCTAATCCAAGTTGATCGGGTCGTTAAATTCAGGGCATTTTGACCTCAGACAAACACTCACTGTAAGACTTTAGGTGTAGTTTAGATGTTTGGATTAATGGATTATTAAAATGTTTGCAAGACTACGAAGAAAAAAGTCTGCGAATCAATTGTGCATGTGATAGTTTGTTTACACAGCCCGGTTTTAAAGCAAATACAGTCATATCTCATCTATCTTTTTCCTGTCAAGGGGTGAAAAGAGCCAAAATAAACAGCATATGCTGTTTTCATATGCTTGACTAGACGACTACTATCCAGAATAAAATTGGTGTGTCAGTGTGGATGACATTTTGTTCCGTGTGCTGATGATGTACCACCACTCTCCATCTGTCTCTGCCTGCAGGATGAGAAGGCTGAAGGCTTCATCAGCCTCCCTGAGTTCAGAATAGACCGAGCCATAGAGTGCAGACGGAAATTGTGAGTGTCCCTCACATGTCGCCAAAATTACTAATCAAGCACATTTGCTCTCGCCCACACAACATGAACGCACACACACCTACGCGAAAAAAACAAACACTAATCAGTCTTCTTCTCCCCGACCGACTGCAGTGCATTCAAAGCCTGTCATCCCAAAATCAAGAGCTTCTTCTTCGCCACAGATTGTCTTGAGGAAATGAACAGGTGAGTGTGTGTGTGTGTGTGTGTGTGTGTGTGTGTGTGTGTGTACCCTTGAGCGCGTGCTAATGTCTTAATGTGGACAATAGTCAGTTGCTGGGGACATCACATGTCCTTTCATGAATATTTTAGCCGAGTAAACCAAGTTTACACAAGGCACCAGCCCACACAACACAGCCCATGAATAAGGCATGAACCTGGCCCCGTTGTTAAATGTAGAACTGTGTGTGTGTGCGTGCGTGTGCGTGTGTGTCACGGGTGTGCTCATGTGAGAGGGAGATCGTAGTGATGTTTGCAGGAGTGCTATCTGATGAGCTCTAATTATCCACACCTCTCCTCGATAACATGGGGAGATAATTGGGCGATAGTAATTAACCAGCTATATTTGACTTCCATACTGTGCTGGGAGGTTCACGTGCGACAGCGCTGTTGCACACATTTGCAAGTACGTGTGAAAAAGTGGGTGTTGGTATCGGCATCAGAAAAAAATTGCCTTCCTTACGTGCATTGAAAATGTTGAAAAGTTGTTGCAGTGAAAGCGGGGCGATAAACACAAATAGCTCGTTTATGATAAAAAGCTACGCTGAAGATTGAAGTCAAGGAAAATACAACACTGATGCTCAAAACTGACTGAATGAAAAATAACTTGGTCTGAATCTTTTCCTCATTCACAGCAAATCCCACGGAAAGACCTAAATTGGCAATCTTCGAAAATGGCTCACAATGTGTTTGTGTAGTGTTTTTAGCAAACACTACACAAACAGGAGGGAACAGTGCATTTGTTTGGGACTATTTTCAGCCGGGGATTAATATGCATGTGGTGTGATTGTAAGTATCTCTGGCAACAGAGCGGTGTATGTGGGATCAACTCCAAATAGACTACAGTGCCCATGTCCATCTTCATGAAGGAACATGTCACCCAGGGCAACAGTGGTTCACTTATGTGATTTTAATAGTTTTTGGACAACAAAGGGGCTCAATGGCACAGAAGAATAAGCGACACCCGGCTTTGACTACAGAGGCAACACTTGTTAATAGGATCAAGTCATAGTTAGTACTGGTCTTGATTTGTAGAAAATGAGAGAATCTTTTCAATCTTAAGTATGATGAGTTTCCTGTCCCTCGCGCGCAGACTGGGCCTCCGTTCTCAGTAGCGACCTTAATGTTCGGTGTCTGCAGAGAGTCACAGGACGAGCTCGGGGATCTGAAGGGGTGTGGAGGAGGCCAGGAAGCCTGCTGAGAGGGAACGCCATCTCAGACTCATCGGACAGAGGATTGTCCCTTCTCTCTTTCTGCATCCATCTCTCTAATTATCTCCATGCTTTTCTTCCCTCCTCATCAGGGGGAAAGGACCCATTTAGACTGATATCAGCTCATAAGAGACACCACTTAAATTATTTAAAGGGAAAGTTGTTCATGCATCACCGACGGTTTACCCAGTGTAACCCATTCTTTTCTCTCCTCCTCTTTCCATCTCTCCTCTGACGCCCTGCTCCTCCTCACTTTATGCATCTCAACTGTGCGTTCTTTTTTTCTTCTTCCTTTCCTTGTGTCCTATAGGTGGATGAACCGACTGGGGCTAGCTGCTATTGGCTACACACCAGATGACAAGGTGCCTCGCCATGACGAAGGTGAGATTGATTCACTTTTCTATCTATTACCAACCTTACCCTGTCGCCCATGAACTGCTAACATGTACGTGTGTGTGTTTTTATCTCATGGCCAGACTACTGGAGTGAGAGCGATCAAGACGAGGTCGACGGCTCCATGACGCTCAAACAGGAGGGCCCCTCATCCCTCTGTGATACTTATCACCGCACGCCATCAGTAAGCACACACACACACACACACACACACACACACACACACACACACACACACACACACACACACACACACACACACACACACACACACACACACACTCAACATAATCTTTGCAGTGTTTTGAATCTGATGGAATATTTTATTCCTAAAAGCCCCACAGTTTTCTGAGCTGCATAGACCAGAGCTCTCAGCATTAATAAAACATCAGACTGTGAGAGTTTCTGGTTCTGTTCGCAGCCAAGACATCACTTGTCTTTAATCGGCTGCCAGAACTGCTTCACAATCCGACCTCTAGGTGGCGACAAATGCCACTGCTCATTACATCTCTGACGAATAATGTCACGCTGGAATAGACTTTAATCAGACGCCATGTTTTCAGACATGTGCACAAAGGTCCAGTGGCGTTGGTACCATGTTTGCCCGGCTGAGCCACACGGCAGTCATGTCAGTCATTCTGCCATCCCATTGCTTTTTTTGCGCTCATCTTTTGTTCTATTTCTGCCCTCTTTGCCTGTCCTTCTTTCTTCTCTCCTTCCTTACACACCTCCTCCCTCTCCTTGTTTTGCGGATCACATTTTCCTTGTATCTGTGCTCACCTATCTGTCAACTTCTGTGCGTCCCTCCTCACTCCTCTCCATACTGACCGACCTGTCCACCTCACAAACCCTTTGGGCCCTCAGTCTAACTTCCTTCACAGTTACGACCAGTTGCCCCGCTCAGTCAGCTCCATGAGCCTTATGCGCTCCACTCCGTCCCCCCTCCCTCCATCGATGAGTGCCTCCACCTCCCCCATCCCTCCACAGATGGTCTCTTCCACCTCCCCTCTACCTTTCCAGGTCAATTCCTCGAGCCCCTTCCCGGAGCCCAAGCACGGCCGACACTTCTCCAGCGAGTCCACGCACTCCCACTCCTCGGCCGAGGACCAGCGTGGAGACGGCATGGGCATGGGCACGGGCACGGGCAGCACCAGCACCCACTCGTCCGGCTGCCGCTCCACCCATCGTGAGCGGCGCTCCTGGCAGGACCTCATCGAGACCCCTCTGACCAGCGCAGGGCTGCACTTCCTCCAGACGGCGCCGGGGGAGAGCGACTACGGGGGCCTAATGGGGAGCATGGCTGGAGAGATGGGGATGTACGGGGGGCTCGGCAGGCAGGGCATGTCCCCCGAGAGGCGCAGGCAGGCCACGCTGCCCGTACGGAGACACCACGCCGCAGAGAGGGACAGGGAGCGCGACGGGCCCTTCCCTCTGGAGCGAGGGCCGCACACACACAGCCACACACACCGGCGCTCTCACAAGCAGCGCAGCCAGAGTCTGCCCAGGAACAGAGACCCCATGCCGGGAAAGCTGATACACACCTCGCCTCACATGGAGGAGAGGAGCGAGGACGAGGAGGCGGAGGGGCAGGCTGCAGATATACTAGAGGGTGAGGAGGGTAAGGAAATGACACACAGTATAGTGTGAACAAGTGGTTTTTAACGAGCTCACGAGTCAAAAATAGTGTGCTATACATTATGATTATTTAATTTAAGACTGTGTTATCTCCGAACACTACTGCAACTAAATAAGGACCTGTATTAGAAAGTCATGTAAACAGGCTAAGGGGGAAGTGGCCCTACAGGATGTTGGGGAAGAGGAGGCAGAAAGCATAAAGTAGTAATACATGTATTATAGCTAAAATGGTATCATTCAGGCAGTAGTGGAGAAAGTATTCAGATCCTCTACCGAAGTAAAGTAAGAATGCCACACTGTTAAATACTCCATTAAAAGTCCTGCATTGAAAATGTTCCTGAAGTTTAAGTGTTATTTGCATAAACATAAAAGTACTCATAATGCAGCAAACAGATTAAATGTTGCATTATTATCACTGATGCATTAATATGTATTATTATAAAACATACTGAACATTGTTTTATCAGCTTGATGCTTCATGACTTTAATTCATTTTATGAAAATTGCTTCTAAACATGATTTTGAACTGATTATATTTTTCAGAAGTCCACCTCTGATTTTGGTCTTGGAGGTCAGAATTACAAAATGTTTCACTGAATTGTAGTGAAGTGCATTTATAATGTGGCATAAAATGTAAGTTATTATATTATTATTGTATATTATATATAGTATCATATATATATTATCTCAAATTGTAATATTCTCAAATTGATACAAAATCTTTGGGGTCACAAGATGGTCATCATGTGTAAGAAATATTAAAAGATCACATTCTGCTGCACAATATTAAATTGTTTTGGCCTTTTACTTCTCTGATGTTTCCCTAGTATATGTGCTAGGAAAACTGTAGCTTTACCTCTTAAAGCCTCCAAAAAATATTCCACTGAAAACCAACCTGCGGTAACACTTGTTCCAACAGTATTTGTTACGCAGGTGCACAAACACAAACGGTGGGAAACCGTTAGGCCTCAAGCATACATCAAATGTCAGAGAATAGTGAGCCCGAGCCCAAGTTAACATCTTTACTTGTTTTCTTTTTACCAACTGTCCAAAAAAAACCCTCAAAATAGTCAGTTAAGCATCATCAACCAGCTCTGCATTAAACACACACACACATCCAAGTGAAGCTCATTGTGTCACTCCAGCAGTGAACCTGACTCTGACCGGCCCGCTCCTGGGTGTCTCGGACCTGCGGGAGTTGAGAGTCGAGAGCAGAGAGAGGAGGGTGTCGGAGGGGAGGGAGCGGCGGGTGTCGGAAGGCCGTGAGCCGGAGCCGTTGGACGGGCTGGAGCAGCTGTACCGGGCCCTGGAGCAAGCCAACGTGACGGCTCTGGGAGACCCAAAACCCTGTAGCAGGCAAGAGTTTCGACGCTGTTTCACGCAGAGAGTCAGGGACCCTCTGCTCAACGACAGGCTGCACCGGGTCCGGGCCCTGCGCAGCACCTTGAAGGTACAGCCCCCAAACAGAGGATTCTGTCACAAACACAACAGGGATTCAGGGGTTTACAGAGAGATCGGTGTGTGAGGATTAAATGCGCTGACTCCCCGGTGTCTCTTTGCTCCCCCAGGCCAAAGAGTCCGAGCTGGCGGTCATCTGCGCCCTCCTGGAGGACCCTGGCCTGTGCTCCGAGACCTTCAGAGAGTGGAAGCAGTGGCACGGCGAGGTCTACTCAGACATCTGCCAGCTCAGTCCTGGCACCAATGGCCAGGATGACCTCTCCCCGCTGGCCGCGCCGCTCATGACCCACACACACTCCTTCATCGAGACGCACGTGTGAGAAGGAGGACAAAGACTGAACTGACGCACACACACACTCGCTCACACAAACACCGAGAGCTTTACATCACGCACGCACACACACACACACACACACACACACACACACACACACACACACACACACACACACACACACACACACACACACACATATTGTAAGATGTGTAAATATCATAGAGGGAACAGTCTGAGACCTGCGTGTATGAACTTTTGATAATCCTGAGGACCCCACAGGGTGCCTATTGCATGCCTGAACAGAACGCATTAATCTTCCTTTGTCTATGGAACTCAGCATAAACTCCACAAAGCTTGTCGAGCAAAATGGGGGAAAAAAGAAGACTTTTTAACATGTTTGTTCCTTTCTATTCCCTTTGTTTTTGCTATTATCTTTTCCTGTTGATTTTAGGGAGGCAGGGGGAGCTATGTAGCAGCAATACAGAGGAGAATCCTTTTCACCACAGCACTGTACTTTTGTACTGATGAACTTTGCACCCAGAGCCACCAGTTCTCCCCCGTTCTCTCTCTTTATCTTTTTATTTCTCTCTCACTGCATATTTCGCTGATTTACAGGGACCTCACTTGTTATTCCGGGCTGATGTTACACACAACACAGTGTGGGGAAAGTAAGAGCGCTGACTTTTAGGATAAGACTGTGAAAGGCAGCCATCAATGCTGCTTTATCTGTTTATCTGGTTCCCTCTGGGAGCCAATGAAAGCAAGCGTCACAAGCATTGAGGAACCATTGTGTCGGCTAGTTGCACACTATTTCAAACTGTGAACTGTTAAAAACACACACACACACACACACAATTTCATCCGCAGAACGAGGCTCCTCTGATAGTTTGTATTCTCTCTCCCTCGCTTTCTTTTCCTCTCTGTTTCTGTCCATCTCCTCCTTCTCTTTTCTTCTTTGTTTGCTCTCTCGCTCTCTAGTCATCAAAGACTTGTGTATATGTGTATACTGATGTGTATACTGATGTAAATGTTTGCGTTCCACTACCACTGTGATATGTTTCTAGAGGTAGCGGAGGGAAGACAGAGCGTATGTATTTGCGTGGGTGCAAAACTTTTTTTTTCTCCAGTTTCTTTTCTTTTTTATTCTTAAACAGCTAATGCAAGAGCTAGAGAGTTCTTATCAAAGGAGTCACTCACTACAAAGAATGCACTTTCTATATCTCTATATCTCATTGGCTGCATCACAGGGTCTATGTCTCATCGGCCTCTTTACCATTGCTGTTCAAAATATCAGGTAAAAGCATTTGCCGTCTCATTTTCTAAAGATTTGTGTACAGTCTACAAATATATTTAAACATAGAAGAATATATAAATCTATTTACGTTTTGTGTCATAGATATAATGTAAAGTATGATGTATTCTATGCCAAGGTTTTGCAGTGTCCCCCTCTTCACTCTGTAGATGCAGGGTGTTTAGCAGTTGAACAACTAGGAGGCAAACAACAACAAAAACAACAACCACCACCATAATTGACTGTTGATTGCCAGTTTTTACATCCCGGCTGACCCTTCTCCTGGTGATGTGTTGCATGAGAAAAGTCCTGGGACTGATTTGATTGGACAGGGTAAATTATCGTGGATCATTTGTGTTCTTTATTTCCCCCGCCTCCCCTCCTTTTTTTTTTTTACTTCAGCTCATGATTGCAATTCGACTTGTAGCGCATGATACATGCAAAGGTACTGTTGAAGAATGACCTTTTATGTGTATGTTCATAGATTGGAAGTATTCTTCTGTTTTCATTCGATGGTGTTTGAAGACACACACACTGTACGATAACTGCGGCGAGCGAGCATTTTTGCTGCTCAGTTACTTGATCTGATGCAGATCCTCCTTTAGCATCCCTCCAGGAGGTTTCAATTCAATGTTTTGGTTTACACAGAAAGACTGAGACGTGTCCAAAAGGCTTCAGGAATCTTACCTGAGAGACAAGCAGTACATATACTTCTAAAAATAAAAGCTATTTGACATTCCCCCTAAGCATATGGTCAATACTGGGCAGTTAAAGACCTCCACACTAAATGGTCTGTAATGTCTGTGAAACCCGGATGAATCATTTCATCTGCAATATCGGCCAAGGACTCAACGGTGCCCCCCAGTGTCAAAGACTCTGAGAGACATGCGTAGCACCTGCTGCATCCAGCACTATCTGTACTTATTCTTCATATTTTACCGTAGTTCTTTGAGTGTATAGGTTCAGGTTTTTTCATCATGTCACACTGTCGTGAAATATCAAACACACCCCAGAGATATAGGTCATGTTTTTTGAATGGTTAATTTGAGAGTACCACAAAGAAACTAAATGATGCAAGCACTTTCCCTGTGCCTCCCAACCCTCTCTTTGGCAACAATGAACTAACTACACTGGCGATTCCTACACACACACAGCTGCAGAAGAGCTACAATACAGTTTTAGTCTGCAGGCCTCTCTCTCTGTTTCTCATCTGTAGTGTTGTCTCCTTTTTCCAACCGCCGCTCCGCTGACCAGGCGACATACTGTAGATAAAGAAGTGCGAGTTATGATTTGCAGGCACAGACTGTATTATCCCTCCCAGATCTTTGTGTGTGTAGACCTGCAGAAACAGGCCGAAAAGGGAGATTCCACTGTGTGTTCTTTCAGGGGTGTACACCTCATGGTACATTGCACAGGTGTGTAAGATGTAAGTTGCACTGCGACATTAAAAAAGGAACATATTGCTCTTTTTCAAGGATACTATTAGCTTACTGTTATTCTGTACATTAAACTGACTAAAGATGATATTAAAAAAGAAAGAAAATTACATTTATTCTTCCTAAAGTAGCCTTTTTTGGTTTCATATATATGAATATATATTACAAAAAATACAGATTGTAAACTTAAGTTGTTAAACTTTGACTTCAATAAACTGAATCCTCTGCACTATGAGCTACGATCTGTATACGTGTACCCTTTCTTGGATTTATTGAAACGGCATTATAGCGTGTTCTGTACTTGTGGTCATCCCATAAACCAGGAAGACATACTTTTCCTGCACCAGCTAATATGAATACCTAAACTGTATTTGGGCTGGACCCCCACCTGCATCCACCTAAAGAGCTGTAGACAGGTAGACTATTATGCATACATCATTATCTCATTCTAGATTAACCTGTTAGGGCAGCGCTTGACTGCTGGGCTCTTACTTATTGAACCTCCGCCTACCGCCCTCTGTGCAATGTGCATGTACTCTAAGTCCCCGTCGTCCATTGCAACCAGTGCATTCAGCTATGCTGAAAACAATACCCAATGTGTGGTACTTACTTTAGGAACATGCAACATATGAGCACATCAATTAAAAATAATACACATTGGATTTGTGACACTAGCAGAATCAAGATATGGCCACAAAATAATACCAGATTCACCTCAGCTAATATTGTACTTAACTTAAGCCATGCCAAATTTACCCTTGGGCTCTGGGGCCTTGGACAGTTGCCTACCTTGCCCTGTCCCGAATAAACCACAATATCATGCACAATTTCCCTAAATGTGGAATTTAGCCGCTGCAGGAGCCTCTTCGGGCCTCTAGGGGGCAGTAGCTGACCGTGGGTTTGGGCCCCTCGAAGCTGCTCCTCAGAGCCGAAAGAAGAAGGAGGAGCGCTGTCATGGCGGCCAAGGTGAATGCGTGACTTTACTTCTTCGTCAAAGTGTATTTTTAATGAATGAGAGGGGGGTACAGCGCACGCCACCTGTCCCGGAGTCGTTGCTGTAAAGGTGGACTGACTCCCTCTGCGGACATTAAACGCGTATGCTGCATGAACACAGCGTCGCTGACTAATGTCCGCTGCATTAGCCTTCAGAAGGAGTCGGTGCTAACTGGACACTAGCGAGCTGACGGCGGTTTGAACTGTAACGTTCTCGACCGTTAACGTTCGTTATCCCCCAGCGCGTGTCACAACTGCCATGCGCGAGCCGTTGGCTTCGTTTACCTTCGTGAGGCTGTTGACACGGCGGAGGAAACGTTACAGTCCACGTAGGTTAGCTTAGAGAGGCGGATACATGTTACCCACAACACCGTGAAGGACTGGGTGTACATATGGCCTTATTGTAGGTTAACTTGTAGCGTTACGCATGGTGGCTGTTGAATAAGATGACTACAGCAGTAATGAGTGGCTGAAGAAAGTACCCAACTTTACACAAAGCCATTAAAATGAGCTCCAGCTGAACATTAAAGTGCAGCATACGTGTCAATGCTTTGATAATAATATTATGTAATCATATAAGAATAACACTGGGAAAGCAGCACTTGCATAATAAGTGACTTTTGATGCTTTAATAATGTACTATTGTCTCACTATTACATATACATGTTGCACTTTTACTTCAGTTAAATTATGACTGCAGGACTTTTACTTTGAAAGGAGTATTTGTGCATTGTGCTTTTTCCACGTTTTCATACATGCATGATCTTCTATCTTTACCACTGGTCCTCATGAGTCATCTGTCCAGCAGTGATGTTGTTGCGATGAAGTTAGCGCTGCACCCTTTTTAAAACGTTTGTATCATTGTGTCCTAGGTGGTGATGGTGGCCGTCCCGACGGTGATGGGCATAGCCTCCATCCGTGTGTACACTGTGAGCGACGTGCCCGCTGATGGACTGGTTACTCGGGAAAAGGTATGGTTGTCCGCTAAGCGTGGGGCGGTCTGATATGAGATAAACTGAATCGTTACACGTCACAATTACGTGCTGACTCTTCCTCTGTCCGCAGCTGAACATCTACAGCCCGCTGCCACCGTCTGCTCAGGCCCGGTTTGTTCCAGAGAGGCCGGGTGTTATTCAGAGTGGCTTGACTACAGCGAGAGAGGGCATACGACCAGTGGTCCAGGCTGTTAAGGTATTTAGATGTTGCTGTATGTGTTTACAGTGGTACATACAGAACACATTAGAGTTCACAGACTTGCTGCAGAAGTAACTCATACTTTCACATTCTGTCGCACCTAAAACTCCCAAAAAAGAACATCCCTTTGATGGATGTAAGTGTTATGTAAATGGCACAAAAGCTAAAACGCATCGAAGAAGTCTTATCTTGCACTTGCACTGTTAGTTTTCCAACCCTGATTTTTGTGGTCACAGAGCACAATCCCACGTACTGCGAGTGCTCTGCGCAGGGACGACTTTGCAAACGGCAAAGTTCAGGTGTCAGACAGGAAATGGCGTTCATGCCGTTATCTGCAGCGGCAATGTTTGCTGCAAGGAGATTTGGCCGTTTGATATGTGGAAGATGGCGGTAAAAAACCCCACTTCACACTGACTCAGATGCAGATGTGTTCTTGATGGCCTGTTATCGTGGTTCACGTCAGCGTTTTCCTGTGTTCCCTGCAGGGTGCCTGCGTCTCTGTGAAATCAAGAAGTGTGAATCTATATTATGCAGGAGAAGGTCAGTCAAATACATATAAAACTCTCCCTCCTTGAAACTCAAAACTTAACTCGTGGTGCCCCGAACACGCATGTTTGTACTGACACCCTAGAAACATCTCACACAGGGTGCCAGAGTCATCTATTTATGACTTCATGTACTGACGCTACAGTATGTACAGTCACATTATACTACCTCGCACAGCTCACTGTGCTGGGATTGTGCATGTTTTTATGCCACATTTGTTATTTCCCCAGAAAAAGCACTAGTGTGTCTTACTATCCAGTAAAGACACTGCTATACATAATATTGCTATTATTGTTATTTGTATTACTATTTATGTGGCCACTTTCACTGTTACTACTGCTTGTGAAGTGTATTATGACACGAAATGGAAGGAAGGTTTGTCATCACGTTTACTGTGTTCCTGTGTTTCCCCCAGATGCGTACTATTACTTAAAAGACCCTCCCCCGGGTTTTCTACCCAGATTTGGAACCATCACCATGGCTGGCGTGCTTGGCATGTTCTTGACACGGAAAGGTAACTTATGTCACACTTCAGGCCTGCTGGGAACGATGGTTTTGTCATCTATTAATCTGTTTATTTAACAACAATAGTATAATAAACAAAAATATTGAGGTGTAGCTACCTAAATGGTCCTATAGAGTCACATCACACGTAACAATATTTAAACATATGCTCGTATAACCTTCATTAAAACAATTTCAAATTGCATTGTTTCCTTTCCAAGGCCACCATGTGATATTCCCCTTTGTGCCATTGAATGTGGTTAATAGTACATGTTTCTGTCGGAATTTTCTTCACAGGAAATCTACACCAGTATTTAGATGCATCAGTGTTGTATTAGAAACTGCCTATTTTGCAGAAAGAAAAAGGATCTGCTATGATTTTCTTTTTGCAATGTCATAGTAGCATGCAAGCTAGCTCAGGTTCCCTTTAGCTAAGGCAGACATTTGCCATGCAGGTGTGTGGTGGTACATCCTCACATTCATCCATCATGCCACCCAGAATGTGGACGTCTGAATGTAAAATCATATGAATAATACATACCGTGTTAATTTAGCATACAAGTCCCGGACACAATCACTTTGTGACCCATAACATCTTCGTCCTACAGCAGGTGCACGTATGAGACAGTTTAGCTTGAGGCACATTTAACCTGAGGTTTACTCATTCGGATACAGCTGTCACAGATCATCAGCGTTTGCAGACCACAGTTTGCCACTTTAGTCCCCAAAAAACCTCCAGAAGCACAACACATAAGACACGAGAGAGGTTAAGTTTCTGTTTCCGTTTTTCTCAGCAGTCTTTAGCTCTCTGTGAGGAGTCAGTTAAAGGACATTTCTCAGTAGCGGGCCCAGATTAAGTTTGGCTCCAGGTTTTAATCTGTGCCAAATTGGATTGATTGCCATTCTTCATTGTGAACATTCATTTCAGGCTCTCAGATCAAGAGGTTAGCCGTTCCACTGGGCCTGATGAGTGCAGGAGCTTCGGTGTGCTACCCGGCTCAAACGGTGGCCATGCTGAAGGTAACCTACTTTTTTATTTTTTTTAACGCTGACCCCTTGTTGGCAGTAACGAACATCCTTATTGTCAGGGTGTAACACTACCACTGTCTCTTGTTACCCAGGTGACGGGTAAGAAGGTGTATGCTGTCGGGCAGTGGAGCAGCGCTGCAGTGTCTTCACTGCTCAGCTCCAAGTCCCAGGAGCCGGACATCAAAGGGATTGTTGCTTCACAACCACAGGTTACCAATCACACTGAGTCACTAGAAAGATGAATTATGAATATTAGATGTAGACGTAACCAGCAAGTATTAAGTAAAAGTACTGCGTGCGTGCGTGCGTGCGTGCGAGTGTGTGCGTGTGTGTGCGTGTGTGTGTGTGTGCGAGTGTGTGCGTGTGTGTGTGACTAAAACCAAAACAGCGGTTAAACCCAGTTAATGGTAACTCCCTTTCCGCTGAATGATTTCCACCCTACATTTTTTTACTTTCTCAAAATAAAATCCCTCATGCCTCTCAAAAGGGTTATAATTAATTTCCTTTCCCAGTAATTTGCCCTTTTATGATGGTTGCATTGTTTCTGTTACTTAGTTCGTTGTGCTTCATACATTGTGGCTTGGAGATCTCTGTTATCTTGATATAAAACTTATATTCACTGTAATGACTCCACAGTGCCAGCCAAAGGCTAGAAATGTAAAATGCTAATGTAAGCAATTACGTTTCTTCCCCCCTTCTCCATTCAGTGTGATAAATCTAATCTATTAGAACTGAAATGTTCAGCAAACTGAGTAGTGCTTAATTCGGTTTGTAAATGTAATGTGTTTCTTCTGTCACTGACAAGTACAGTTTAGTTGTAATTAATCAAACGATGAAATTCATCATCATAGTTTTATGTACAATAATGTATGCAAGCCTTTGTTAAATAAGATTTAAATTAGTTTTATTCTTTATCCACGTTAGACAGCTGCAATAGCGGAGGAGGCCTCAGAGCCCAGCTCAGCCCAGATCTCTACAATCCCAGAGACAGAGGTTGAATCAGCCGAGTCTGTTCCTGTCTCTGATGAGTCTGTTGTCGCTGTAACAGAGGAGGCGTCGTCAGTAACACTCACAGAGGTTTACCTCGACCAGACCCCAACGGAGACCAACGCAGGTATCGTAGATATTGATCTCTGTCTGCTTGTTTCTCTGTCTACGTCTCTTTTGTTTAACACAAAGGCTGCTACTGCTGGTTTACGTTATTTCCTCTCCTGTCCAGATCCAGTGGCACATTCAGTGCCAGTAGAGACAGAGACCATCGCAACCTCTGAAGAAATAAATGCATCTGTTGAAAGTGAGGAGCCCTCAGACATAAAACAAGCAGCAGAGGATATCTCCACTGACGCCAGCCCAGCTGAGCCCGCGCCAAGCTTAGAACCAGAGACGTTGAAGGCTGCTCCAGTGGTGGAGGCCGTCTCTCCAGTGGTGGAGGCCGTCTCTCCAGTGGAGGAGGCCGTCTCTCCAGTGGAGGAGGCCGTCTCTCCAGTGGAGGAGGCCGTCTCTCCAGTGGAGGAGGCCGTCTCTCCAGTGGAGGAGGCCGTCTCTCCAGTGGAGGAGGCCGTCTCTCCAGTGGAGGAGGCCGTCTCTCCAGTGGAGGCCGCTCCAGTGGAGGAGGCCATCCCAGTGGAGGAAGCTCCAGTTGAGTCTGTCCCAGTGGAGGAACCACCAGCTCCAAAAGCCTCAAATGAGCCAACAGGTATGAAAGATGTGATGCCCGTAGTGTCAAAGAACAGAAAGTGCTCTTGGAAACCCACTGTTGGTACAGAAGTGGATTCAATGAAAATGTAGCTACTGTAAATCCTAAAACTATTGTACCGGACCATCCAGTACAATACACCAATTATTTGTTAACTGAGGTTGCTGAGAACGTTATCACTGTTAATAATGTGATAGCGAAGTTACGATAGCTTTTATAGAGGTGGAAACACATAAGTTCATGTCCGTGCCGCTGATCCTGTGTTGTATTTTGATATCACTCCACAGAGCCAGTTGTTGAATCAGCTGAGCCTGAACCTCCTGTGCAGCCGGAGGTAACTGACCCGCCACAAGATGCTGCTGTGGAGGAGACGCTCACACCACCTCAACAGGCACCAGAAACCAGCAAAGGTACTGGGAACACCGCTACACCACTGCTTTGGATGTGTTGGGTCTTGTGCTTGTTAGTAGCCGTAGTGTTCACTAGCCAGACAGTTTCCAGTAAAATGTGTCTTGCGTCACAAGCCGGCTCTGAAGTCCATGGAAAAACAATCTATTAGATCGCAAAGAATGATATTCACCAAATGGAATCTGAAGTAATGCTACCAGAGTCAACATTTGATTATATCCCGTTTTAAAACCTACGTCATGTTCTGGACCCTTCTCTGGACAGCCTGACATGAACCTGACCAGAAAGACAATGCTACGATGCCGTGATCCCATATTTCATAAACACTGTATCTTAAATCTTAGTCTAAAGCCAGACATCTCTGCCTGCTGGTCTGTCTTTACGCCGCTTATCGGCAGAATCGTTCATCTGCTCGACACTTGGTGAGTGTATCGCTAGAGACTCCAGGGACGCACGGGAGTTTGGTGTAATTTGTGCTGGCGACACGTTCAATCGCAATAAACTTTGAATAAACCAACACGGCGCTTGTCAGTGGGGGCGGAGCTTCAGGGCCTGCAGACGGAGTCCAGCATGACTACTGCTGTTTATTGACTTCAGTTCACTTTACAACTGAACTCTTCCTCACTTCCCTGGAGTCAACACAAGCAGATGTATTTTCCCGGTGTCTGACTTAATACTAAATGATAACACTAATAACATTACCGCCAGCGAAATGCCTCCGCTAATTAAAGTTCATGCTCTACCTTAGAACCAGGCTGTTGTGTCAAATGAAGCAAATGAAGCAAATGAAGCAAATGAAGCGGCTATTTGGAAATTACCTCCTCTAACCGCAAGTAACTGTGACTTGTGTGTGTTTTTAATGGCCAGATTTTGTGATTCGGAGGCCCCTAAACGCCAACTTACTTTACTTTTCACCCTTTCTCTAACTGGGAATGCTGGTATTGGCAGTGGTAGAAGGAGAAGGCTAGTCAACACTTTTTTTTTCTGAAGTAAAAATATTAATACAGCACATTGAACGGGAAAGAGAGGAATTACCAGCACAATAAACTTAAATGTAACATCTGTTCAAAGTGTTGCTTTTAAATTCTAATATGACGCTGGATTAAATGCATAACAATGCATTATATTTGAGTGAGAACAACATAACCGGCAACATTTCTCTCTGAGATAAATGTAGTACTAAAATGACTTAATGAACTAAAAGTAGAAGAACACAGTACAGTGTGTAGTATACAGTTGAGTTGCATATGTTCGGGGGTAAGTTATTTTTGGATAAAATGAGTTTGAATGGTAAAATAAATATTTTTCATATCTAAACACCATGATGAATGTATATCTGTTTGGGGCCCACGTTGCACCTGGTGTTTTATTCCACAAACCAGACTGTCGACCTATTTCACCAACTCTAGTCCACTAGTATTGTATGATCACAGAAGATTGATAGGACACTGTGGCTTTGACCCTATTACTCTTTAATTAATTAATTATAATTATTAATTCTTTAGTTGGTTCTAACATGGGTTTAGTAGTTATTTTATTTGATTCTTATGGGTTTATTGTTGTAATATTTCTGTGCTTTTGACCGAGATTTGATTGCATTTCTCTTGCCGCCCACCAGGGGTCTCTGGTTTCAAGCAGGACTCTGCTCTGATGGACTTTGGCCAGTCCAGCCCAGAGGATGAAGACCTGTACAGCACACGCAGCTGAGGGACCACAGCCGGCCGCAGGAGGAAGCTCTCTCCCACTCTGCCATCTCACATCTCCTTCAGAACAACAGACCCGTTATCATCACGCCGTGTAAATAGGTCGTTTTGCCAGAGTTAGGAAGTCTTTCATCAACATTTCCATTCTCATTTCCTCGGCCCACATCATCTTTATTTCCACAGAAAAGATCCAAGTGCGTTCGCTTGAAGCAGCAATTCACTTTCACAGCACTGCGTCAGTTTGAGTAGGACAGAAACATGGAAACAGATCACACCCACTACTGTTTACAAGCCTGTTCATCCACAGAGTGCAGATTGTGAATTTCTCTCTCGGTATGTGTCATTTAACAATTATTGGCTTTTGTGCGACAACTTTCACAATCATGAGTGCATGGTGCTTGTATTTACTGTAATTTATCCCGCTGCGTAGGTATGCTGAAAATACTGCACATGGGCTGGTAATGATCGCAAGATGGACTATTGCTGTTCCATTTTATGACATAAAGAATTGTCCAGTTGTTTAGAACCAAAAATAAATCTCTATTTTTCATGATTTCATGTTGTGTCAAGTACTTAATACTTTTACATTGCATGTTAGTTGTGTTATTTATTGTCCTGCACAGTAAGTGCTGAGCACACGCAGACTTATAATACATGCAGATTCATTGGGAAAACATTTGTCGGGCGAGCACGTAACAAAACAAGGTGCCTTCCTAAAACAAATTATTTTCATGATCATCAAACCGCTCCAAAGACCTCATTAGACGTAAAAGTGTACTTCTAAAATCATCACACGATTAGCCGCTCTACAGGAGATTGACTTAATCTTCAATCACAGCTGAGTCGCATGAAGAAGGCCTTTTATCTTCAGGGAAACCATTAATGTGTCTGTAGCTGTGATCTGAAATCAACTGTCCAACCAGAGAGATTTGAAGCTTTTCTCTGTATCAAGTTCTCTATATTATATTTCAAAAAGTAGTATTTTTGTATGTTCATTTATATACATAAATATTAATTATGAATATGTTACTAAGTAACAAGTACTTGCGAAACGTAATGCTAATCGGCATACTGTGTTGACTGTTGTTGATTGTTGTTGTTTGTCAAATGTATGCACCACCCGCCAAGACAAATTCTTCATATGTGTAAAATACCTAGCAAATAAATGGTTCTGATTCTGATTCAGTATGTTAGCATGCCAACAAGCACTAAGATAGTGAACCCTGCAAATGCAAAACCTGCCAAATAATAGCAGGTTTGCATTGTGAGCATGTTTTAGTTTTACTGCTGAGCTCAAAGCACCACTGGGCTTCTGCAGAGACTCAGTCTTGTTAAATGTTATGCTACAATTTACTCAATTAGTTGAACCAAGTCAGAAATCAACTCATCCTGTAACAATTCAATGAGAATCGCTTCCTTGGTCAGTGAAGAACAAATTGTGTCACTGCGAGTAAATCCGACTCCAAAAGGGATGCAGTCATTGTTTCCTGAAACAAAAACTGGGACACTGACAAAGACATTTCAATGACAAACAACAAAGTAAACGATTCTGTTGAACTTCTTTTGCTTTGAGAAGCAAGATATTGCATTAACACAGGAATGTGGTGCGTAGGCCACTAATAAAGCATTTCTGGTGCCACATGTTTCTGCTTATTTGTGTGAGCGCAATGTCTGTACGGGAGGACCAGGCTATCTGTTTACATCTTTATAGCTTCTTCATTGACCCTCGGAGGAACCGGAGCTCCTCAGACCTCGTAAACTCTGCTCGGGGTGGACCAGAGTCACGACCCTCGGGACTCTTGTGTGCGAGCGTGCTCACATATGTTCATAAGAGGAAAAACTAAGAGAGAGATCAATAAGACGCCAATACTTTCCCATCCTTCCTGTTATACATGGGAGAAAAGCGAACATGGTAGCCAGGCGTCCTGTGGCATCGGAGCTACGGTTTGCGCTGCTGCTTTGAGTCCAGGGGTCGAGGGACTTGTGGGCTGGTGTTTCTGTGCTGTCTTCTTTTAGGACAAGTGCTGCCAAATGTTCTCATTAAAAAACAAAAACAGAAACAAGTTGTGCCCTGGATTCATTAACCGCCAACGGCATTAACCAAACCACATGGAACATATTGCCTCCGATCAGAATAGAAGGGAGCAGAGCGAGAGTGGGAATGCTGAAGATCTGCAACCCTCTCCACTCTCATGGACGTCTTGTTGCTCTAAGCTCAGGGGCCGGTGTTGGAGGCAAGATGTGAAGCTAAGTATAGCCTCCATCTCGCCTCTCTCAAGGGTCCCCTACACATATGGGGCCCCCTTCCTTCCAGCATCCCACACAAGCAGCAGCTATGATTATGTTCTGAGAACAAACAAATGTTAGACTGCACTATGTCATGTTGTCCAGAGCGCTTTCACATTTTTTTCTTGACCAGCAGAGAGGAAGCAGGGCTCACAAACCTGACCTTTTACCTCTTACCCCCATGAGCCGTATATTCCACGGAGGACTTTGGGACGGTCATGGCCTGTTATCTTCCCAGGATCCGGCTTGTGAGGGAGACCCTAACCGTCAAATAAACACATAGCACATTTATCAGTAAAGAATATAAACTCGACAATTATGTAAGCATTTTAAGGGTGTTTGTGAATACAGTGTATGTTTACTCGGGCATGTCGTCCTCTCCGTTATTTGTATGGGTCAGTGAGTGCACGCAGTATGTGCGCTCAGTTTCTCTCTCTTTGTCATCCATGTAGATAACGTCTGATGCTGGCAGCTCCTTCTGTTCAGCAGAAACAGTATGCGCTCATAATGCACACGTACCTATCAACTGATCATTTGTTGTTTTGCAGACAACTGATGTGCTGTGTAACTCTCGGAGGCAGCAACATACACGTTTTATCTAGTTAATGAGCGCAGAAAAAAGAGAAAGAAACTTTTGACAAAGTAAAGTAGCAAAAAGAAAGAATGGAAAAAGAAATGTCATGCTTTTAATCCAGAAAAACAAAAACAAAAAGTGAAGAAATAATTGGCCGGGAGATTGATGTCCGGTACGGGTTGAGATGTAAGTTGAGGTTTGATGCTCTCTGCTCCATTGCTCTCCTTATCTGCTGCCTGTACGGACGTTGCCTTTTGGATCATCAAACACCCACAGACGAGCTCGCACTCCCACACATGCTCAAACTGTTCACCACTCGGCCCTCGATTCCTGCATCTGACACCCAGAGAAGAGAGGAGCTTTTGAAAGTGGCTGCAGAATTACCGAACGTGTTTTAAAAATGCAATGCGGTCCATAAAAAGTGAAACATGCCTACTGAATTGATTGTCTGAAGATAGGATAAAGTGAGATTGCCCCTCCAATTGTTTGACAAAGGTCAAAGAATGTCAAACTGGAGCGGCTGAGATAATTAAAAAAACTAAAACAAACAACAAGTGAAAGTGAGATTGTCTCAATGTGAAACTAATAGACGGAGCTATCTTTTCATTTGAATGTCATGTTTTCACTGCATCAAGGAGGTTTGTGCCCGTTGGAGTTGTTAATAAGTAGTTATAGTAACACATACTCTCCAGCCATGCTAGCAGCTCCGTCAGGCTCTACCTTATGCTAGCACCAGCGTGCTAACACCAGCGTGCTAGCACCAGCGTGCTAACACCAGCGTGCTAGCACCAGCGTGCTAACACCAGCATGCTAGCACCAAAGTGCTAACATCAGTGTGCTAACACCAGTGTGCTAGCACCAGCGTACTAACACGCTCACAGGGACAATGCTGACATGCTTTGTCAGTATGCTAAAATTGGTTAGCAAGTGCAGCTGAGGTCAGGAATTTCATTAGTTTTTCAAGTAATCGGTCCTAAACTTACAGCTGGGGTCGGCACCATTGTAGAAACAAGCAAGAATATGCTAGATTTGAAACAGTATCCAACTGAGAAAACCCCGCCCAATGGAGGAGAAGCGCTTCAGAGTCACTCCGGTTCTGAAACGTGAAGCCAATGCGGAAGCACCTTTAAATTGCAGTATTTCTGATGGCCATCAGGGGGCAACTCCTCTGGTTGCAAATAGAAGTCTGTGATTGAGAAAATGACTCTACTTCTCACTTTATTCATTAACTCAGTAAACATTGTAAACATGAGTTTATGGTCTCTTCAATACAGCTTGATGTTCATTTAATTCCAATGAGTGACGTCAGGACGTCTATGTCCACTTCTTCTAGACAGTCTAGGGTGCTGCATGGACATTTTTGGAAGGCCTACCCTGGAAGTTAGCAACGCACTGATTTCCTCGGCCAAAAACAATCCAATTTTTCCATTGTTTTTTGGATTATCGTACAAAAATAAACTCCATGGCAAACACATTTTTTTGTTACTTTCACACTTTGTTCAGCAAGAAAATCTTCACTTTTATAATTTTTGAAGCATGAATGAAATAGGCAGAAGTCAAGAGCTAATTTTAGGCTATAAACAAACAAAAGTCTTAAGCAGACTTTATCTCAGACACCTAACCAAAAAACATTTTAAAAAAAGCCATTGACTTCCAGAAGTAGGAAGCAGACGAGCAACACTGCTCTGCTCACTCATTTACAAATCTTAGGACTCATTCCTGCAGCACTCTATACAACCCCAAACATGCAGATTCTGTTTGCCAAAAATAATACCGTACTTTTCGGGTTATAAGCCGCTACTGCCTTCGGTCAGTGTCCCCGACAGCTCCCCGCTGTAGCCAGCTGGGGCTCCTGCTAGCGCTCCGTCACTTCCCCGCTAACTTCCGCTAGCTCCCTGAAAACCACCGAAGGTAGCGGGACCAGGCTCGACACCCGACTTGGGCAGAGGGGACGCGGGCAGTAGCAGCAGCAGCGGCCGGTAGCAGCAGAAGCGCTAGCTAGCAGCGCTACTAGCAGCGCTAGCTAGCAGCGCTACTAGCTTGCTACAGCGGGGACACTGATCAGCCGTAGGAGCGGCTTATAACCCGAAAAGTACGGTAATATACAACAATAAAATAATTGAATGATTTCAGAAAATTCAGGATGAACAGCATGCCTTTGTTTAATGTGCGTATTGGATGAAGAGTGTAGCGTGTAGTGTATTTAAACAATGTGAATATGCAGGACCAATGTAAACTTTGCGCCTGTTGTGTACGAGTGCTCTGAATTTATAATTTATTTTATTTAATAGGCTTTTCATAATCACATTTTGTGATTTGTTTTATTTCTAAATTCAGCTGTCAAAATCACCCAAATGATGGAGAAAACTAGAGATTATATTAGAGGAAATATGATGTAATATATTGATTTTGTTATGGTTTCCTACTGTTATTGTTGGAGGAAATCAACACTACCTGTCATGAGGAGTTAATAACATAATGGCTTATGGGCAGAAGAGTCAACAGCCGATGATAAACACAACGCTAACAATTAGTATAAGGTTGTAGAGTTTAAGAGACGATGGTCATTGCTTGTTTCCCTTGCTTATGATTCTACAAACTATATTTAGGCAAGAGGAAATATATAAATCTGCATTATGTAACATATAGAGCAGCAGTTTTATTATTTATGGCGCGTTTTTAATTTACAGCATATTATGCCCCCATTTCTGTCATGGCCTCACATGACCTTCTGCTTAATTACTGTAACGGTGCAATTATTTGGCAGAAGGATCTACTTTAATATATGCTAGTATGCATATCAGTTTGTTCAGTGATTTCAAGATTTGTAGATTGATAGTTTCTATAGTTAATTATGAAACCCCCTGTTTGGTCTGGAACTCATTTGTTTTGATCATTTTGACAGCTGAAATATTTCTGGAGCGTATTAACACAACATGCCATGTTGGTACACGTGACGAGTGAAGCTGTGCTAAAGTGAGGCACGAGTGTGAAGACGAAAACAAACCCAAACAAAAAACAATCAGAACAAAGTCACGTCCACTTCGCTCCAATGAGATCTTCTACCGCTCAAGGGACAACATGGTGACTGATTATTAACAACAAAATAAATGGAAATTTAACGAGATAAAAGAAAAGGTCGGTTTGACTGTGAGCAACATGGTTCAGCCGGAAATTAATACAACTCAATATTCTGATCACTTTTTTGTGTTTCATTGAATTGACCAGTGATTGCCAAACTGTTGTCACTTACCTAGTATTGGGACCTGAGCTGAAAAACAAATGCACTCCAACACGTCCTTCATTTAAATCCCCAAAATTTCATTTAATTTGATTACAGACAACAGTTATTTATTACATATACACATTACATTAAAATAATGTAAAATGTAGTTTTTAACCTTTATTTAAATTGTTATTATTTATTTAAGTATTTTTGAAAGAAACTTTGATGTGATGTGACATTTTAATTAACACGACCGAGATGATAAACGTAGTCACATTTTGGACCCGTGGGAACTATGGAAGAGTTTTCAGGTTTGTCCAAATCCTGCGTATCCTTGTAATTTTATTCATGAAAACTACTATGCTGTTCTCCACTTTCAAGTGTTAATCCAAACTGTATAACTATAGTTTTGGTGTATTACTGTTTGTTTTTTACTTTATTTGTCACACTCTTGTAGATATGCAGCCTCAAAGGATGCCATCTGGGAAGAAGAGGAACATTATACTGAGAGAACGTCGTCTCTGTGCTGAAGCTCAGAGGAAGGATATTGTTTCTTACTACCAGCTGTATTTAGTTAAATGTTGTTGGATATTGAAATTGTACAAAACATTGTTTTGGCCTCTCAAGCTTTGTTATGAACTTCTTGAAAATGCATTATATTATAGAATATAACTTAGAAAGTTTAGTGGACTAAAAAGTGCAATATTACCCTGGGAAATTTAGTTGAGTGGAACCATACTGTAGCAGAAAATGGAGCTTTATTAAATGTACTTAGTTACTTCCACAAGAGGAACAGAGGAACTGAGGGGAGGCAGAGACATTTCTTCTATTTCTGTTGGCCAGCATGACGCCATCAATTTCAGTTTTTAGTTGTGTTTGGCTTCTCCGTGTGTGCATGTATGTGTGAGAAGAACAACTGTGAATACCCAGCATGCCAGTGGAAGCACACCGCATTATGAAATTTCCGTTTTGGAAAGCCTAACCATCACATTTGAATAACTCGTCCCATGCAGAGAATTCCAAATTTCTGACATCCTGAATGAAGGTCTTCATTTGCGGCCTTCGAAATCTGCTGCCTTCGGTCTCGCCTTCATCCGTCATCCTCACTGTGAGCTTTCCCACGGCTATTAGAACATGTCAGATCCTGATAGATACTCAATGGAGCAGAGTGCACACACACAGACACACACACACACACACACACACACACACACACACGTCTCAACACGTATGTAAACAGAGGCGAGCACAGTGCGCCGATGCGTGCGTGCCAGGCTGAGATTAAGCACATTCAGTTGCACAACTACTGAAGCAAAAGTGCCCACGTGCACAGACGGGTGAGAGATGCACACTCTCACCGTTGATCAAAGGAGCTGTGATGTAATCAGTCTCAGAGCTTTGCGAGCATCCCTCATTAACTTTTACCAGAGGCTCTAATGAAAAACCACTGGAGGGAATCTCCGTTTTCTCTCCTTCTTTCCCTCCACCTCCTCTCCCCTCTTTCCTTCTCATCTCCTTGTTCACTCCCTGCAGTATCTGCGCGTCCTCCTCCTCATTCATCTTCCACACTGTGCTCTCTCTCTCTCTCTCTCTCTCTCTCTCTCTCTCTCTCTCTCTCTCTCTCTCTCTCTCTCTCGCTCTCTCTCTCTCTCTCTCTCTCTCTGCCCCAGTGGCTGGCTTGACTTCCGCTGAGACTGAGTAAATATTTCCCATGGCTTATCTGACCGCTGACAGGACAAATATGACACAAAGTGCGAGGCTCTGCTAATTAACACACAGCCTCCGTTCCTCGGGTCAGAGGTCGCAGCGGGGACGGCTTTGGCTTTAAGTCGGACGGCCCAAACTCACCGGTGTCCTAATCGTTATGTTCAGGTATGACACATGCTTTTGTGTTCGCAGTCACTGGAGACGCAGCTGTTGCGCAAACACACATCTTGACTTGATCTTCTGAGTTTTGGCCTTTTCTGGTGGAGACTCTGGGAGGGAAGGGAAGGAGGAGGGATTGAATATAATACAGAGAGAGAGAGAGAGAGAGAGAGAGAGAGAGAGAGAGAGAGAGAGAGAGAGAGAGCATGTTTCTCTGTCTCTGCAGGCTGGCTTGTGTCCAGGTACAGTCCAGCCTCTTGGTTACGATGAAGGTGGGATGTGTAGGCAACTTCCCTGTTGTGCAATCATCATGAGGCTCTTGGGGGCTATAAGAACCTCATCTGGTTTCTCAGAGCCTTCAGTCTGTTTTCTCCACACACACACACATGCAGACACACACACACACACACACACACACACACACACACACACACACACACACACACACACACACACACACACACACACACACACACACACACACACGCAGAGGCATGATATGGTCCGGGGTCCTCAGTTGTGCAGATTTGTCTGAGGGGTCGAGGAGCAACTATCAAGACATGGACTTTAGCCAAAAGAAGCATTGAAACCGCTTGACTGCTCGGACCGGAGGCTCAATCATTCACAGGTAAGAGGAATTCTTTAAAAAGATATAAATCACACACCGAGTCTGATAATACCTCATTTTAAATGTAAATGAATCCTCATCTTAAAGTGTCTTTCACTAATTCAACTGTCTTCATATAATTACAAGTTCTTTTTATTGAAAAATTGTTATTTGAAGAAGTCGTTTCACTTATCTGACCGATTGCCTGCTTTAAATCCAATTAGTTGTTGTTTCTGTTATTAATAATGCACCGGACCAGTGGACTTAAGAATCCTGTAAATCTATTCAATCTGAAATTAAGTTGACACTTTTTCATTAATGCACCATAAGCTTGTTTCAGTCATTAACACTAAATAGATGTTTCTGAGGAACCGCTGCAGCAGCCAGATTATTACAACCCCTTCATAAGTATCTCATTCCTGCCCAACTTCAGGAATGGTGTAATGTATTTTGTGCTGCGATTAGTTATCAAGTCGGACAGCTAATAAACAACGCAGCCAACTAACGATTACTGTGTTGTACCGTGTCCATAAAAGGCAGCTGAAGTCTGAATGTCCTCTGCTTTGTGTTTATTTCCAGCTGACCTTGGAAAACAGAAAGGGGGGAAGTGAAATTGCGTGACGGAAGGGTACGTCCAGTCCCATGATGGCAATCCCAAGCGACCTCTCTGTTTTCAACTCCACCTCCTCCCCCTACTCGACAGCAGAGGTCTATCTGAACGCCTCGCTCGCCCCCGCTGCTCCCCGCTGCCCCGGCTGGCCTCCTGTGCCGATGACCACCGTCATCCCCGCCCTCTACAGCATCATCTGCGTGCTGGGAACCGTCGCCAACGCCCTGGCGGTGTGGGTGTTGGCCCACGCCAGTGCCTCCAGGAGAACCGTAGCCAACACGTTCATGCTGAACCTGTGCGTGTCCGACCTGCTGTTCCTGCTGTCCCTCCCCCTGTGGGCCGTCTACTACTCCCGGGGTTACGACTGGCCCTTTGGCCGGGTCGCCTGCAAGGTCAGCGGCGCTCTCCTCCACCTCAACCTCTACGCGTCCATCTTCTTCATCACGTGCATGAGCATCGACCGCTACCTGGCCATCGTGCGGCCGCTCCGCTCCCAGAGGGCCCGGTACCCCAAGCGCGCCCGGATCACGTGCCTCCTGGTGTGGGCGCTGGCATGCGCTTGCTCGGCCCCGCCCTTGCATCTGAGGGACACTTACCCGGTGGAGGAGCTCGGCGTGGTGGTCTGTGGGGTTGACTATTCAAATTCCGACTGGCGCCTGACCCTGGCCTGGATGAAGATCGCTCTGGCCTTCCTGCTGCCGCTGTTCGTCATCTCTTGTTGTTACGGGGCGATCGGCAGACATCTGTTGGCTGACACAGGGATGCTGAGAATGCACTTCTCCAGCATGCCCTCTTTTAAATCATCCGAGTCCAAGGAGAGCAGTAAAACAGAGAGACCCCCGAGGCCCCTGGAGGGCCGGGGGCTGGAGCGGGTGTTGTGGACGGTAGCCGCGGTGGTCGTGGCCTTCTTCGTCTGCTGGTTCCCCTTCCACTGCGTGACCTTCCTGGACGTGCTGCAGAGCGGCGGCTGGCTGGACGGCTGCGGCGTGACCTGGATCGTCCACAACCTCACGCCGCTGACCCTCTGCTTGGGATTCTCCAGCTCGGCCATCAACCCGGTGCTCTACTGCTTCCTCGGCAACCACTTTCGGGGCCGTCTCGGGGGCCTCTGCAAGGGCCTGTGGACGTGTGTGAAGGCCCAGGGCGAGGAGCACAGCCAGAAGAGGGGCTCCTTCAGCACCCGGCTGAGCTCCTTCTCTCGAAAACTTAGTGACCTGAAAGACCTGGCGATTGTGGAGCCCTCCGGTCCCGTCTAAGCCGGCCCCCGGAGGGCACGCTGCCCTGTCCCCTCTGCTGGCTTCACACTCCAGAGTGACGCCGACGTCTGAACTCCACACTCAGCATGGACATGTGAGACGGAGCTGGGACTATGAGTCCAATGCCGCCCGACGAAGACAGAAACTAAGTTACTACAAAAGATGAAGCTGAGAGGTTCAAATATATTTTTTGGGGGCCGGTAGCCAAACGGTGTAACAGACAGATAAGTTATATATTTCATGCCTCTAATGGTGCAGCCTGTAGCCAAACAGCTTTTAAGAATTCACTGTATACAACCCGCTCAGCACCAGACAGACAAGTGGTTGAATTGAGGTTGCAGGAAAGAAACCAGTCGGAGCTGTTACTTTCTTTCTTTCTTTGTAATGGTTGGATTAGCTCCTGCCTCAGTTATGTGGTATGATACAGGTGATCACAGAGATGTTGGATGATGATAGAAAGAGATTTCTTACCTTAAGGCTAGCCGTGGCTATCTCGACAGCTGGCTTCAATTCAACTTTGAGCCCTTTTTTATCAGGTCACAAGGTAGAAATCAAGAAAAAAACATGGTATAAATCACCCCAAAAAACATGTTAGGTATCAAATTAAACATAAAAATCAGGGCTACAATAATATATAATCCCTGTGTACAACCTCTAAACACAACTCAAACAATACATAGGTTTAGGGGTTAGGGTTTAGGGTGAGGGCTTAAAGGGCTACAGATCAGTTTTGTAGTTTTGCTTTCTCAGAAATTATACACGTCTGTGGCATTACAATGTTAAATATGCTATCACCATAGCCACTGCATATTTTATTATTGCTTTTGGGCTTTTTGACCATTATGAAATACAGATGTATGGGGATAATCCGATGTGAGGTCCCGGGACAGGGATGTTATGTGTACAGATTGTAAAGCCCTCCGAGGCAAATTTGTATTTGTGATTTTGGGCTATATAAAATGTAATTAAACCAGTCATAATGCTTTTGGGTAAATACATTGTATGTGTAATCATATAACTTGTAACATTTGTATTGTCTTATTCTGTATGAAGACAGTTTAGGAAAATTAAAATGACTATAAATAAGAATAAGAAATAAAGTGAACAATATTTCACTAAAGATACCACTTCTTTGTTGGATTTCTTTTCTTTTACTGAAATGGGAGCTCGTCTGATTAGTTCCAGTCCAATGTCACACATACAGAGATTTGATCTCATATTAATGTCCTTACGATACATTCCAGTCTGGCCAGTGGAGTTGGTTGGAGGGAGCAGCCGGATAATCAATGATGTATCTCTGTCTGCTATTTGTGTCCAGTATAGCTCCTCTGCATTCTGCATTGACCTGGCCTCTCTGTGAGCCGAGAGCCGAGGGAGTTCGGTTTCATTTAGTTTTGCACTGGTGAAGACTGTAGGACTGTTATACCGAGCGGGAAATGATGGAAAGAGTCTAAATGGTGTTTTTGCATTTCTATTCTAGACGTATAACTAAAATAGCCTGAATGCTTATACAGAATAATAAGCCACCAAAAAGGGGGAAAAAAGCCATCCAGTCTGTACTGTCGTTGATTTGCACATTGTTCCTCTGTAATCTTGCAGAGTCCGCCACTGGATGGCGCTAAAGTGCTGTAAAAGCGATGCCTAAAATGCCACTGGCTGCTTACCCAGACAGAGCCCCCGAGTCCCACCGCTCATGATCTCTCTGAGCCGAGGGGAAAGATGGCTCTGACACAGACTGATGACTCATGTATGCTCTGCTCTGAATGTATAAAAACAGACATCTTCAACAAACGCTGCATTTAAAGAGCGCTGCCAGCGCGTGGAACACCCTGCATGCTACAATCTCACCAGTGGGCCTTTCTGAGGGAGCATCTGGAGGACTCCGTGTCCTCATGAAGAGCATCGCTGAGAACATACATCTCAACATGGCTGAGGAGCTTCTCACACCAGACGCTGTCATCTTGGGAACGGCTGCAAACATTCCATATTTTAATATTTTAATCTTTAGTTTGACACAACAGAACTTTCCCGGTGACAGGACAGCTTGCAGGATGAGTGAGTCGCAGCTAGCAATATGTTACTGCACAGCTTCGTTAGCTGATGCCTCGCTGTGCTCCAGAGCAGGTGTGAGTGTCCTCGACACACGTCTTAAAGACGACGGATCAGTGACATGTGACTGAGAACATGTGTCGTGACGGTGTGGATGTGTCATGTAAGGGGACACTTTTCTAACAGCAGGTTTAACTTTCTGCTTGGCTGCCGTCATACATCAAGCGCACATGATTTCAATTTAAAGTAAATCCCTCTCTTCTTATGTGTTTTATTACAAGGCTAAGTCGAGAAATAAGAATAATTACTGATAATTTTCTATAAATTTAATCAGTTGTGAAACTAAATACATTTAATCAAGTGCTGTATAATTTTGACGTACTTTCTTCTTATATTCCACATTTTGAATAACACTTGAATAACTGGTCAAATTATATATATATATATATATATATATATATATATATATATATATATATATATATATATGGGCCATTTTACTGGAGGATGAAAACTTTTCCTAAACTAAGTACATTTTAGCTACTTTACTTTTACGTGTATTGGAGTATTTTTACATGAATGAGTATGTGCATGTACTTACTGTATGTAGAGGAACTGACCCTTTAGTCACGTTCCTCTACTAAAATGAACATCACTATTCATGGAACTGTGGTTGAAACAAAAAGAAGAAGAGTAAGCAAACTTCTGTTAAAAAAGTGAGGCCTCCAGATGGATTAGCTGGAAACATTCAATGCATAAGCACACTTTACCTTTTCCTGTGTGAAAAGATTGACATTGCTTCTTTTTTTCATCCCTCTCTTGTGCTTTCTATTGTTGTGGAAATGTTCAGTTACAATCTTTGAAGTTATTTCCTGTCGAAAAAATGCAATCATTTCCTGAGATATACACAAACCCACATTTTACGTGTGCGCGGCTGTGCACTTGTGTGTGTGTGCATGTGTGTGTATGTGCGTGTGTGTCGTAGTAGAAGAGGAAGGCTGAGCAACATGAAACAAAGGTTAGAGAGGTTAGAGAGAGCTGCTATCAGTCTGGGTAAGAGGAGCGGTACATTTGGCTGGTTTTCCAAAGCTCAGGACATTTGAAAGGCGAGATCCAAACACCCGATGAGAGGCTGGACCGCTGCTTTACCTGCGACCCCGGTCTGGAGGACTCACCGTGAAGAGCAAGAGCCTGCAGTGAAACACTGAAGGTGCGTGAGAAGGAGGGAGAAGAGGGGAGCAAC
The DNA here is from genome assembly GCA_038501785.1 of Myoxocephalus aenaeus. Classification (NCBI taxonomy): domain Eukaryota; kingdom Metazoa; phylum Chordata; class Actinopteri; order Perciformes; family Cottidae; genus Myoxocephalus; species Myoxocephalus aenaeus. The sequence continues at coordinate 8,484,316 of JBAMJR010000025.1, forward strand.
AAGTATAACCTGGAGAGCAGCCGTGATGGAGGACCTGTCCGTCTACCACGGGCCCATCGGCAAGGAGGAGGGCGAGAGGCGGCTGGCCCGGGACGGACGGGACGGGTGCTACCTCGTCCGCGACAGTGACTCTGTGGCCGGCGTCTACTGCCTGTGTGTGCTGTGAGTACAACAACTGATTGGGAAGTATCTCTTCTTCTGATGCGAGGCCTCAGTCATCACATCGACATGTCGACATATTTACGGCTTTTACAGAGGTTATTGATCTCCTCACGTCTGGAAGCACAACAAGGCATTTACTGAAGTATTAACTGAAAACCCTTAACAATAGTGTGGCTTTTTATCTAGTAAAAAAAGCCTGTACATATATATATATATATATATATATATATATATATATATATATATATAATATTGTGAGCCTCCCAGGAGCAATAATTATGATGATGATGACTTCTGGGGCAAATGTGTATTTCATTAAACGGAGAGGGTCAAAGCTGTTTCTGTGTGTGCAGGTACAAGGGATTCGTGTACACGTACCGACTCCACCAGGACAACACCGGCTCGTGGGCTGCAGAAGTGAGACATTTTATTGTTGCATTTCTTGCTCTCGTTCTTTGCAGACGCCCTAAAAACTTTACAGGAGCAGCAAAAACCGCTGCACACCCACCTCACTTTGGCTGCCGTTGATTAGTTCTTGAGGTTGTTTTTTGGTGACAGCCTAATTTAGCGAGCTATGAATTTGAGGCAAACATGTTTTTCCTAGTTTTTTTTCTTCTTTCTTTTTCTTCAAGAACGACAGCGCTGAGAAATGGGTTCTTTTCCTTTCGCAATAACACCCTTTAAAACACCAGATTTAAAACTCCACAGCATCAGCATATACTCCAGAGATGGGAAACGTAGAATTGCATTTGACAGCGTTTCTGATGGGATGTGTAATGGAGCACTGAGGGCTGCAAACACACAGCGATGTGAACGTATGGAGACATCTGACGTCTGTGTCTCTCGCTGACAACGAGAGCGAGAGGCTGTTGTAACTACGTTTGGCCCTCGCTCCGGGAATTAAACGAACATCACTACAAGCTCAGTAACAGTTTACATTATTCATGTGCAATATCAATCACTTTAATGAAATATTCCGGGGAACAGAGGTAACACTTGTGGCCGGAGACGGAAGCGTCCAAAGTGCTTCTTGGTGGAGAGGTTTCTTTCTGCCTTTGATTGAAGGATTTACAAATGGATTTAAAATAATTGTCTTTTTTCACCATTACATCTTTATTGATGGCACAGAATGAAAACAAGCAATGTGTTTTTTTTTAAGTGTCCTTACTTAACTAAATTATAATACAAATACTAATAATGCTTCATGGTTTGGTAATGTTAGGAGGGTTACTGCAATGAAAAATGATCTGAGAGATCCTTGATGAAGTTTCACTGAAGCCAAATGAAAGTCACAAAATTGCTGTTCATTGGAAGATGCACTCTAAATAACTTTGCTTTGTTTTTTATGCCACGACTAAAAATGATCTCTGTGTTTATTTCAGTTTTCTTGAGTCACAAGTAAAGCTGTTGAGATACTGTGGGGACACTTAAAGCCTCTTGAATGTCACACGTAAATCTGATCATAAACGCATTTGGTTGTCTAACAAAATATATATTTATAAAAAAAAGCTCAGGGGAGTGAATACTTTCAGAGAACAAATCCCAATTTAGCTTTTAAACCCCTCGAGTATAGATTTCATCCTTCTACTGTAGTGTTTTTTTTTTTTAGCAATTACTGATTAAATTCTTTTGCATCATCCCATTTATTGATACCTTTTATTGCCTTAAATGCGAGCTCAGTGTGGATCAGTGGACTGGAGAGATGAAAATATAATTGCTGTGTTTCCCTTCCCACAATGCAGTGAGGTTTCTGCCTCAGCTTTCAGCGTATCTGATGTCTTTTATAAAAGGTGAATCCGTGAGAGCTCATTCAAGCCGGTCCCCGTCCTGTCCTCTTCACTTCCCCGTGGGATTCGATGTGGAGATGAAGACGGAGAAGCTGAATTCTCCTCTTGTGTTTCAGACCACTCCTGGTGTGCAGAAACGATATTTCCGGCGAATCAGGAACTTGATAGCAGCTTTCCAGAAGCCGGGACAAGGCATTGCCATGCCTCTTCTCTACCCGGTCACAGCGGAGACGCGGGCTGAGGCCGGGTCACAGCCGGTCGCCGCATGCTGCTAAGCGACCCACACAGGAACAAGGAGGTGCGGCAAGCTTTTAGTTAGGGGGAGACCCAAAGCTCACTATTGACCTGATTATAGAAAACACTTTTATTTTTTTTGCATGATGCCGACTGTTGCATTTTGCAGGATGTGTGTGAAGTAAATCTTTTTTTTTTCTCTTCCAATTAATCATCCCGTTAGTTAAATGTAGTCATTTGAGCTCGAGCTGTGACTCAGATCTCAGCTTCCTCCCAGCATCTCTTTTCTTTTCTTCCCCTCCTCTGCGTATGCGGCACACACAGAGCCTCATAACTTTCAGGGATGTGATGTAAAATATTCAACTGCTGAAACATTAATATCCATCTCTGCATACGTAAGCTGACAACAAATACGGCGCTCTGTTTTCTTAATGCAATTCAGTTGTGTGAATGGCAAAGGAAATAAATGATATTGGTTGAAATAAACTCTTTTAAATGGGGTCACGCATACACAGCCATCCCGTCTGACACATAATGTGGAACAAAAATTCAATTTGACATATTGAAGTACTGATTTCCGAGGAGAGAATGCTGACTGCTAGAGAGAGAGAGAGAGGGGGGGGAGGGGTGAAAGCTGTCATTCATCTGATTGACATTACTATAATGAAAAAAATGAGAGCGAGCAAGAGAGAGAGCGAGAGAGCGAGAGAGCATCCATTTAGCCCAGACCATTCTTCAGTGAAGCGGTCTCCTAGCAACCGGACCCTCCATCTTTTCAGGCGAGGTTGGACGGTATCTAACGGAGCATATGGCTGAGAAGGGACGGTGCATCGGGAAAGCGCTAAGTCGGGGACGTACATCACCTGCTCGCAGTCAGAAAACACGCATTGTGCGGCGTTGTCATCCGCAGCCCAGGAGACACACACACACACACACACACACACAATTAATGGTGGGCAGATGGTGGAGTGACTGTGGGAGGGTGGCGAGCGGGGGATAGGCAGACGGACGGGGAGGTGGATTAGTGGTAGCTCCATTAAAAAAAAAAGAGAGAAGAAAAACAAACAAACTTTTCTACTTTCTTTTTAAACTTTCTTTTTCGGGGGTCTTGGAAGAAGTTCACTTGGAGCCTGATTGGCGTTTCCTAATGAGAGGAGACAGGCTGTAAGAAGCGCACAGCCAACTCCAGGTCCTGCCCCTTCTGCACTCACCACCCACTCGCTGAGCCTCAGCTGTCACACTTCTTCTTCCCTTCCTCTGTGCTTTTTTCTCTTTCTCTTCTTCTCCCCCCTCTCTCTCTCTCTTCTTCTTCTTCTTCTTCTTCTCTTCTTCTGACAGACGCAGGTTTCTCATGCATATCTCGGTTTGAGCCATAATGATGGGTGATAATGACAGCGCATTTGAAAGTTACAAACTCCCAGAAACAAGAACAAAGAGCGCACGGAAAAATGTGTGGAGGGAAGGCGCGGAGACGGAGAAGACGCCAGAGAGAGAGAGAGAGAGAGAGAGAGAGAGAGAGAGAGAGAGAGAGAGAGCAGACGGAGAGAGAGAAGTAAGCAACAAAATACCGATGAAATCCCAGTGAGCAATCTGGTAATTCACACATAATAACTTTAATCAGCATTGTAACCCAATAAAGTCAGATTTTTCAGCGAGAATATTTACTATAGCCATGTATAATTCTTTGCAAAAATGTAACTGTTTTTCTATTGATTAACAATACTGACACTTACTTATGAACAACAGAATTTCCAGTTGAGCACTTTTTTCAGTGTGAAAGCACTGGCTATGTACATTCTTGATCTTAGTATACACACTCATACAAACTACTGTTGGAGCACACCAGAGGCAGGAAGCCAGGAGAGCTTTCCTTCTCTAAAGGGGAGTGCCAGAGTTGACAAGGCCTCTCTTACACAATATGTAAACGATAGTATATCCGAGGTAAACCAATGGAGGAACTCAAATGGCAACCGGAGAGCTCTTTGAGTCATGAAGAGGATCATTCACTGGCAATCCTAAAGTCTTCGTCTCTACAGTTCAGTGAATCCAAAATGAAGAACAGTGTTGAAACAGCAAATGACAGACGGTCAAGTCATCAGTTCGGCAGTCGGTCGGTCGGTCGGTCGGTCGGTCGGTCAGGATACAAAAAGCAAAGCCACAGCCAAACCACACTGCTTGTGCCACTGTTAGAAATTGGAGAACTGGACGATAATAATAAAATACCATCATTTTGTCACAATTAAAGGCATTTGGAAATCATTTTTCCACCCAATCTCTCTTCTTGTTCTTCTTCTTTGTCGTCGTCTTCTTCTTTTTTTTTTTTGATACAGTATAGAAATAGTAGAACAAATCAGAGTAGAGTAGAAACAGGCAGTCTTTGGTGGGCGGGGGGCTGCTCACCTGTCTCTGTTACCTGCCCCCCACCTCGCTGAGAGTCATAAAGTGGATGTTGGAGGGGCAGTCGGACAGCTCCGGCTGCTGCTCTATAGGCAGGGAGTAATAGCCGTCGTAACCCTGAACCAGTCCTCCGGACAGCAGCTGCTGCTTCTCCGCCTCGCTCCACGGCCGGCTCCCCACGTCCCCTAAATCCACCCTCTTCCTCTCCTTCTGCCACGCCCCCTCCACCGCTCTCTTCCTCGCCTCCTCCCTCACCCGCGCCCTCTCCTCCTCCTCGCTCCCGCCATAGCGCACGCACAGGCACAGCGCCCCCTGCTGGAGGGTGATGTCGGCGAATCGTCGAGTCCTGCCGTTCACCGTGGCGCTCATCTGAGACACGCTCACGTTCACCCCGCTCTCCAGGACGCGGCCGCCGACCCCGAGCCCCAGCGCCAGGTCCTCCTCGATGGGCCGGGACTGGAGGAAGTGGTGGGTGTCGCAGCCATGCACCGTGAAGCTCAGGCCGCTCAGGTGGACGCCGCCGTTCAGGATGGCCGCCACGCGGCGGCTGTCTTCGCTGGCGACGCCGATGACCTCGGCGCTGACGCGGCCGTGGGAGACGGCGAACCGGATGCTGGGGCCGAGGAGAGACGGCCGGGAGCCGAAGGGAGGAGGGCGCGTCGGGCTGTGGCGAGCCGAGCCCACGGGCTCCGAGACCAGCGGCAGCCTCTCCAGGGAGATGAAACTCCTCAGCTGTCTGCGCAGCTCGCACTGGATCCCCAAAACCACCTGGAAAACACATTCTACTGGTTAACAAAAAGATATCTAGGAGGTTTGAATGCACTTAGGTGGTAATGTGTCATCCGTGAGAGCAGATTCTTCCACAACAGATGCTTTGAATTGTAACAGGAAAAGCACTTTAATGACGCCTCTCTTCCATTTGTGTGTTTCAATAGTCTCCTGGACGCATGCACAATGGGGCTTTTTCGCGGAAGACATTTGACTTGTCGCACAGCTGTGAATAATAGAATGAATGAGAGATGAATTCCTTTCAGCTGCTCCAGTTTCAAGGTCCTGGTATTGTGCGTGCTGTCACACTGTCACAGTATAGACACTTGAACAGAGCCATAATTAATGTTATTTATAACAACTGTGCTTTTCTTATTACAAAAAGTCAAAATGTCTGCTGTGAAAGAAGCAAACCTGAGAGGAACAAAGCCATAATTAAGATTATTACTTTCCTAGTCTCCCACAGCGCTCCCAACGTTGTCATTCTGCTTTTAAGGACATTATTTGGCTTGTTTGTGTTTCTTTGAACCTATCGCTGCACGAAGCACAGGATGCAGCCAGTGAGTCCACTGTTACTTTCCTGACAGCTCCTTTAAGGTATTGTCCTAAAGTACCAAGTACCAAGTAGTATCACAACTTCTGTCGTCAAACAATACCCACAATGATGAAATAATGACTTACTTCTCTCAAAATGATGACGACGTATCTCGAAAAGTTTCCCAGTACGTTGAGATAAAAAAGTATTATTTAAAGATCTTTTTTTTTCTCCATCACAGGGTTACGATTTCGTCTTTTTTTTTCTTCTTCTACTGGTGTAAATGGGCTTCCACAGTATTCTTTGCAGCCGGACTGTGATGAAATTGTAATACTTGTAAATGTAATTAATTAAAAGTAAAAGCAAGCACATTTGTTAAAAGATGACAAAATAACTGGATTTCAATCATTCGCTTATTGTTTTTTATATCTGGGTTTTTGTCCGGGTGTATTGTTATGAATTTATTGAACATTCATTTATTTCACATGCGAGTTTACCTAAATAACTCATGTTGTGATGTTCATCGGATTGCAACTAACGACCATTTTCATAATGGATTAATCTGACAAGAGTCTTTTCATTGAATTAACCAACAGTCTAATCCTTAAAGAAATTACATTTACAATGATATGAAACAGATAAAAGCTACACATCTTCACATTTAAGAAGCTGGAACCAAGTCATGTTTGCCCAAAATGGGGACCCTTTTATACCTTCAGGTCACAAGGTGTAAATCAAGAAAAAAAAAAAAAAACATGTTAGGTATCAAATTAAACATAGAGGACTTAAAGGGCTTCAATGACAATGGATTCATTATAATTGTAGATTTTTGGTAGATTTATTTACTAATTGGTTGGTCGACTAATGATTAATTTCAGCACTCATACTGATATTGAAAAACATTATTTATTTTAACGTGGTGTGGATTCCAGCCATAATGCTGGAGGAAGAATGAGTCATCAAACATGAAGAGCAAAGAGAAGGCTAAAATGACTAAAACTAATATTTTACATGTATTTGGCATATAACCAAACTATTATTAGAATAATCAGAAAGAGCTGTAGGCGACTAGGGTCTGCCGTGGTGGGAGGCTCACCTTGCTGGAGTCCCAGTCCTGTGTCTTGGTCTGGGTCTTCATCAGTTCGTATGTTTGCTCCATTCGGCCCACTTCAGGCTTCGGGAAGCCCGGGACGACATTATGAAGCTGGAAACCAAATAGCTGCAACCAGCTGCCGATGTCTGGACACACAAACACGCGCGGAGAGGGACGCACAAAGAGAGAGAGGGAGAGAAAATTGCAAACGGGAGAAAGTTAGAATATAACGTGTATACCGTGAAGCAAACACAAAGTCATAAGGCCAGGCAAACAACACCTTGTACAGGAACTCACACAATATACGAGCATAATACGGGGCAGAGACGCTTCGGCTGCTGTTTCCCTGACAAACAAAATCTGTAATAAACAATCCTGCTGCAGGGAAACGTGACAGGCCAAATGAATGTTCCATTAACCAGAAGGACACACGCCCCCACCCACATCCTATATTCATTCTCCTGCTCTCCCATTCCATCTCTTTCCCTCGCCTCCGTTTCTGTTTGGTCTCCCGGGGGAACAGTATGTTCTTGACAGACAGAGGGAACAAAACATAACAGCCTGAGTTAAAAAACAAGTTGATCAGAGGCATGGCTGTCCTTTCTGTTGCCAGTACATTGTCTGTCACATCGTTTCTTTCCGCCATGCAGCTCACCTGTGGTAAGCTGAGTGCCCCGTTCGCTCACTATGCCACTTTATGGCAGATGTTTCCTGTGTGTGTGTGTGTGTGTGTGTGTGTGTGTGTGTGTGTGTGTGTGTGTGTGTTTGTGTCAGTAGGTTCTGCAGAGAGAAATACCTGCCTGTATCTGTGTGAGAGCTGTAATGTGGCAGGTCGTGTGAGTGTGTGAGGCTCACCCGTAGTAAACTCCGTCACCTCCTCCACTCGGCCAACGGGGCAGTTGTTCTTGAAGGAGTACACGTTGAACGGCTTCGGCTCCTTGCTCAACTCTCCCCACAGTTCGTGATTGGGCGAAGTCCATCGGCCGGCCAGCGTGTCGTAATCCCGCCTGCCCAGATGGACGAGCCGAGTGAGAGGATCGTACAAGCCTCCGTGGAAGCCGATGACGAGCTGGAAGTCAGGGTTGGTGTCCTGGTAGACCTCGCCGTAGGGGGTGTAGAGGATCTCTTTGACCAGCCGGCCCTTGCTGGAGAAAACGGCCCTCGGGGTCCCCACGCTGTCGCAGGCGACATAGTACTCCTCCCCGCTGCTCAGCTCCATCGCGATGAGGTGGCCCTGCAGGTCGTAGTACAGCGACGTGATCAGATTGCTGCTGTGGTTGTACAGGTGGCTGACCCTGGTGGGGTGCGACAGGTCGGCGTAAAAGAACTGCAGCTGTTCGCCCTGGCTGCTTTTGGTGGCCACGCGCCGGCCCAGCCCGTCATAGCGATACCACACGGTGCGCTCGGTCGCTCGGTTGAAGACGCGGGTCAGCAGGCCGTTGGAGTTGTAGTCAAACAGGTCATTGGCCCGCTGGCGGAGGAAGCCGTCGTCGTCCACGCTGTACTGTAACTCGCCGAGGTGCGTGATGCGGTCTCTCTGGTCGTAGCGCAGCGGCGTCAGTCTGGAATTAAATCAACAAATTACTACTGACCAAGTTCACCATCTTAGTTTAGCCTGTTAGCATGCTAATATTGGCTAATTAGCGCTAAACACCAAATCGAGCCGTGGTTGAAGGGAATATCAGTGTTTTTTCCTGATCATTACATGAATGTCTGTAAAATATGTCATGGTAATATAGCAAGTGTAGTTGTTGAGATAATTCAGTCCAGACAAAAGTTGACCAACTGGCATTGCCACCCCGAAAGCATGCTGCTAGCAAGGCTGGAAATAGGATACTAACAGTGCAATACACTTGTTCTGACTTTGTAACAGCACATTCATTGCTGTAAAATGTACGGCCGACTCACCGAGCACTGGTCCCGTGGCTGAGCAGGTTGATGTTCCCGTTGAGGTCGTAGCTGTAGCGCCACTGAGGCCGCTCGTTAACAGAGGCACTTTGCAGCTGGCTGTCTGCATCGTACTCGTACGTGTAGCGCGTCACGTTGTTGTCCACGCCCACCCTGATGTCACAGGTGGTTGTGCGCCCCGCCGAGTCATACTGGATGGTCATCCAGTAGGCGATGGATTTAAGGATCTCATACTGGACCTCGACCACCTGGCCGTAGGAGTTGAACACCTTGGTGTGCTTCATCAGATGGGTGGTGATCACCTAGACAAGCGCAGATGAGACAGACGGGCGATGAGAGCCCATAATGAACCAAAACAGTGAAGTTATGGGCAATAAAAACAAAGCGCCGACAGATGCTTAATCGCTTCGTAATGCACTCGATCTTTCTTAACGTTACAACATCAAAGACACAATTTGAGGCTGGACTACTACAGACATCCTCACTAAGGTGTGTTGTATTTCAGTCGACAGTATTTCCGCCTACCTGGTTGAGGTCATAAAAGATGACGCTGAACTTGCCGAACTGCTCGACCCGTCCGGACACGTCCACGTATCGGTACAGATCAATGGGAAGAGGCGTCTCATTGATGACCGCCTGCATGCTGGTCACTCGGAAGTTGTTGTAGCTGTAGTCAAACCTGGCGTTGACCAGGCCTTCTTCGCTAAAGCGGAAGATTTGCCGACTTGTCAGGGGACCTACGCGGAGGAGCCAGAGCGATTCCATGTGAGAAATCCACCAATATTTACACATTAGCATGTACATCTTAGAGGGTTCATACACATTTTGACCAATGGATTTCCATGACTTTTCCATGACTTTAAACCAAATTTCCATGACCAAACATTTTGTGAAATCTCGGTGTAAACATGAAAAAGTGAGAACATTTTGTATTTAAACTAACAATGACAATCCCAAAGCATACAGTATACATTACATGACACAAATGAATGAGACAATAGTTTGATTAAAAGAATAAACATTTATATAGATGCCTGTATGTATGCCTTCTTATAGTTTGAGCGTCTTTCTTTTAAAAGCATATTCATTATTTCAAACTCAGCGTAAATGAACGACATGAAAATGAACACATTTCCATGACAGTTGATTTTTGCGGTAATGTGTGACGTTATTCTGTGTGTGTGAGTTAACTTGTTGTGCAGACGTATGAGCACAGAGTTTGCGGAGCTGTTTTGGCTACGCTATCTGATGTTGATACACTGCTGGGACGCTCTGCACTTGTCTGTGTGTGGAGGAGAATCGGCTTTTCAGCTGAACTCCTTAACTTTGCTAGACTACTCTTTGCTTTATAAGAATTAACAAATTCCCTCTTATTATAACAAAGAGTGTATAATGTTGCAATCAAAATGTGTGTGAGTTAAACAGTGATAAAGTGTGAGATCATTGAGCAACTAGGTGAATCGCCTTTACAGCTGGAATCCTTAACTTTGCTAAAATACTCTTTCCGTTGCAAGAATTAATCAAGTTCCTCTTATTATAGCGAAGTCAGATTGTGTGTGTGCTAAACTAGGGTGACCAGATTTGAGTTTGTGAAAAAGAGGACACTTCGTTCCGGGGGGTGGGGTGGAGGTGGAGAGAGAGAGAGGAGGACACTTCGTCGCGTGGGGGGGGGGGTAGCAGTAGTGTGTAGCATGCCGTGAACTTACATTTACGTTGAGATCGGTCGACCAATGACAGTTCTCTCTACAGTCAGAGCTTGCGCAAGAAGGTGGAACGTGAGGGAGATACCATTTCCAAAACGTGTAAGGGGGTAATAACTATTTTCCCGGACGTAGCAAAATCCCGGACGTTTTTGGAATCCCTGCCGGACGCTTTTTTTAGGTCTCGAAAAGAGGACATGTCCGGGAAAAAGAGGACGTCTGGTCACCCTAGCTAAACTGTGATAAGAAATGACGTCATCGAACAACTGGTACGGTGGTGAGAAGGTGGGGGCAATGACACTCGTCTCAGCTGGAGAGAATAAAAAGTGATGCTTGGAGCTTCTTCTTGGGACATGGCCCGACACTCAACGGAGGGCATTGTCCAATACGAGCATTTAGAAGAACTCTGTCTCTGCTCACGGCTCAAAGGATACCGAACGTGGGCATGAATTGGCGGACGGACGTTCACACATTCTCCCCCCCCCTGCTGAAACCACAAGGATTAAAAGGACACTGTTTTCTGTGACTATGTACGGAGTTTGGACGATTTCAGACGGACTTCTATTTCTACCAGGAAGAGTTGGGTGTCCCGCCTACCAAAGGACTCTTCCATCCAGCCACGGCTCAGTAGGCAATTTGTGATATGATCAATCTGTGCTGTAATCAAGTAAGTAGATCATTAAGTAGATCATTAAGTTGTTAATAACTCTGCAATAAATATATAACCTGCATTTAAAGAAAAGCAGTCCTGAAAGTGTTATCATATGAAAGTAGAAAAGTGTGTTCATGATCGTAAAAAGCTAAGTATTGCTGTGTGCATAACATCAATATAGTTCTGAATGCTTATTCTATCTCCCAGTCCACTAAACAGACCCTTAAATCTTATTCATAGCTATTTAAACCTATCCTGGCACCTTACCAAGAGTCCATTAGAGGAAAGCTGCCATTAACTGACGCGACTGGAAGCTACATTGAGGGCCTCCCGTTCGAGTGTATCTGTCAGTGGAAGCGGCGTAGACGTCAGGACGGACGGCAGTGAGACGGACAGGGGTTTTGAGTTTCGAGTTTCCTCGACACCAGCTTTAAACAGATCTCCAACCATCTACGGAGATCTGGACCCATTGAACGGAGAGCTGGTACATTAGATAGCCCTGTGTGAGGGGCTTATCTCCCGGATCTAACAACACACACACCGCACATGCACTTGCACACACGGCCCTCACAGTTGGCCACCATTGCTACCCGCACAAAGCCTGCCTAATTAATTCAAATCAAGGACTAATTCAACATCATTAACACAGACACGCGCAGTGCAATCCATTCCAACTTAACTATCCCCACACCTCTATGGCATTTCCAGCGGTGACCTTTAATATGGAGAGATAATGAAATCTAAAGACAATAGCCATGATGGACCAATGTGCTCCTTAATGTCAGAGCATCAACTTTAACAACACCATCCGTCACCTCGGCTGCTGGCTTCTGCAGCTCACCCTCCATTTGGGATAAAGGCCCGCTAATGCAACGCCATTATGGTGCTATTTGAGATGACTCTGATTGCAGTTAAAATGAATAAGTGTCTAGCGTTGGAGACTGCAGAGAGCTGGATCAGCATTACATCCTCTATTTTTATTTTCTGTGGAATGTTGATTCTAAACCTGCGCTAATGGGGGAATGGCAGAAGCAGAAGAGAGTGAGACGGAGGTTTTTCTACAGCCCTAGGGAACTCGCAGTCTGTTCGTCTCGCTTCTCTAGCTGTCACTTCCCCAAGCTGTCATCTTTCCTTCTCCTTTTCTGTTCCTTTTCTTCCTCGCCTACCTCTCTATACCAACCTCTCTATATCTCTGTCTCTACTTCTATTGGTCCCTACACTTCCTTGTCTCCTCTCAAGGGACAATTACCACTATCTCTCCTCTCTCCAAGGCTCCGTTTGTTCTGCTGAAATGAGATCAGTTAAAGGAAGGTGAGAGTCTATTCACAGTGAGGGCAAAGCGATAAACACACACACACACACACACACACACACACACACACAGCTGTGGCGCGCAGATTAGTGACACCTGATTACGGCGAGCCAATCACAAAGCTGTGTGAAGTGAACCAGCAGCAGAGATGAGAGCGCTATCAATGACCCTGGAAAGACTCGGTAACTTGAGGGAATCGTTGAACTGTCTTAACAATGAAGGTGTCCGGACATAGCTGCTGAAGGGGCCCATTGATGGCAATGCCAATACTGGGTAGCGCTGCAATTTATGCAGCGCAACGTCTTTCTGACTAATTTTTCCGAATCTGAAGTGAAACAATTGCCACGTTATGATTGATGGCCTCGAGTAGGATTTCATGATTTCCTGTCACACGCAGAAATGTGTGAGTGGAATGAGAAAACATGAACGACTGTTCACATGCAGGCTGGAAGCATTCTCAGCCCACCAAATGTTTGCTTGTATTCATAGATTCACTTGTTCACTTTGATCAGGCAGCCTGGTTTGCGGAGGTGGAGGTGTGTGTGAGTGTGTGTGTGTGTGTGGAGTGATGGCGCGGCTCAGAGCACAGAGGGTGGTCTCGTATTTACAGCTGCGGTAGACCACAGTCTCTTCCACTCAAAACATGCTCGGCCTTATTCACACTTCCAACTGTGACTGCGTCAGTTTGAGATGAAATAGCAGCACGGCTGACTCAAAGCCAGACGACAGAGTTTGATACCTCTCAACAAATCTGACTTGAGATGCGTGATTGTGCCGTCTAGTCACAGTGACGATGCTTTTGAGTTGCGCTCATGAGGCGTTTTCATGCTCAGAGATATCGTTTTAAATGATCCATTGAAAGATGAGTCGTTGCACATTGTAAATATTTTAAATCGGTGGTAGGTGACGTGAGTGCATGTGTATACGTACCTGTCTGTCTGTAGCGTATGGAGCTTATGAAGCCATTATGGGTGAGATGAATGGTCTTGACGGTGCCAGAGGCCTCGTCGTAAGTGAAGGTCACCAGGGTGGAATCATAAACCACCTCGAAGAGCCGCGCTGCTGGAGTGTACCTTGAAAAAAATACAAAAATGAAATGTAAAATGAAGAGAGGAATTCATAGAATAGATAGATGATCAATGACATGTCGGAGAAAAAAAAATGCACGGCACAACATTTGAACTTCAATATAAGTAAACATGCCATACAGCTTTTGAATAATACAAAGACCCCGAGGGCCATTGAGGAAGAAGTTGCATCATCCTTCAGCATTCCATCAAAATCAAACTGGCTGCTGTGGCAGTTACGGCCTTTCAAATCTCCGAAACAGGGCCATTTGTTATAGTGTCCCCATCGAGTAGTAAAAATGTTAAATGCCAAAACACTGCCCGAATCAGTCCCACAACTTTCATCAAAATCAGATCAGTGGCGATGATAAAGAATGTGACCTTTAATCAGCCTCCCCATTAGTCCCAATCAGAGTCATTTGCAAGGACAGCTGGGTGTGCGGCACGTTTCGTGTCAGCCAGACTTAGGGCTGTGTAATAGGGCTTCTACATTAATTATACTACCTTCATCAAGCCAATCAGTGTTATGTTATCATTCAGTATGGCTGGGCGACGACAGCGCCAAGATGCGCAACGCTTCAAAGTTTGGTCAGAATCGAGGCGTGGCACCTGTAGATGACGCTGCGTCCCGTTCCCAAGTACTGCGTCCTCAGCAGCCGCCCGTCCAGGGTGTAGTCCTGCATGAAGGAGGCCTGGCTGTCCGGAGGCGTGTATATGTTCCTGTAGTAGCCGACGGACAGGAGCGACCGCAGGGTGTGCTTCACCATGCTGGGCATCGTCACGGCGACCAGGCGGTCCGTTTGGTCGTACTCGAAGACGTACCGCCGCTGGCTGTGCAGCAGCAGCATAATGGACTGCGGGAACACAGACTGAGTTACAATGCTGTAGCTTTCTCTCTCTGTCTGGTACATTTATTTGTTATTTTAATGTCATGCAGGGAAAACGTCAGAGACAACCTTGGTATTAGCTGGAGGACCGTTCATTATTCAGCTAATCGTTGACGGCTATTTAAAGCGAGACAACTCAGACAAAAAACACAAATGTTGGGCTATTTTGCTTCAGACTAGTGGAAAGAAAACATGCAACATATTGGTGTTTATTTTACTACACTTTGTCTATTTAAGTCAATAGATTTCTCCTAAATTCACCAAATGTAGTGTTAAAGCGCTTTGAATGGTCGGAAGACTAGAAAAGCGCTATACAAGTACGGGTCCATTTACCAATGTCGCCCCTTTAGTTATTACACTAAACAAAATCCCCATAACTGGAGCTCTGGGCTTGAATTTTGTATTTACTTTTCAGGCAAGCTTATAAAATCTTTGCCCGCAGTCCTGCAGATATTTCAACAGTCTGAACTGCAGTAACATAATATTGTGTAAAAATACATTTCTATTTAACTGTGAGGTATAATATTAATGTATTAATAATATATGCAGGTATTAACAATTTCAAGATGGTTCTGTAATATAAGCTCATTTGCTCTGTAATTTTCTTAGACCAAAATCTGACATGAAATATAGTTCAGGCTGAATATCATTTCATTAAATAGTTCAATTAATCTCAAGGACGGAAATTATAGCTTCGGGCAGCGCTCAGCTTTGTCACACATTTGAAGGAACATACCTCTTTGCATTTAACATAATAAATTACAAATGTGTCTTACATTCCAATTTCTAGCCATTTTTCAAAGCAGTGTTGTCTGTGAAACCCGCTTTCAGGAAACCACTGGTTTCTTTTCTTTTCACCACTCTGTGAAAATCAAGTTACCGAGCCTTGGAACTTGCTTGAGTTACTTAATTCATCACAAGGAATATATTGGCTGCTTATACGGCTCTCGAAGCCATGCTGCTGTTGCTATAAGTGTAGACTGATTTAAAAAGTCTGCTTAAGTGAACTCAGACATAATCTTCACTCTGCAAATTGATTTTCAAAGTGAAATAAAATGAGTCTGCCTCAAAGGACGTAAAAAAATACATTGAAAGATTGTTGCAAGTATAGCACTGTAAATGATTTGAATTTAGTTTTTTTATTTCGCTGCTTTCATGTCACACAACAGAAGTGCTTCTCACACTTGTAGTGTTAGTTTTGCTTTCCACTGCAATCACCTTGAAGCAGCAAACAAAGGAAGAGCAGATGCGTGAGACTTTTGCAAACGGCAAAGACAAAAGCCATCGAACAAATCTCAGCATGAAACAGTGCTTCTACGGCGCAGCCCTCACTTTGTCTGCGTATGTGTAGCTCCAGATCTTGCCGTTGACCCAGGCTCTGGACACCACCCTGTCGTTCTCGTACTCCAGTCGCTCGGACCAGTCGCCGCGGTGAATGGACGACAACAGTCCTCCGGCAGAGTAGCTGATGTTCACTTCGGTGTATTTACTGCTGGGCGACCAGACCACGGGCCGGCCCAGCGAGTCATACTGGATGTGAAGGGTGAACTTCCTGTGGTCGTCGTAGATCTTGCCTACTCTGGTGCTCTGATCAAAGTCTATGGACAGCAGGTTCCTGTTGTGTGCCTGAAAGAAAATAATTCAAAATCAGCTGGAGGAAGGACAAAATATAACTTTCTTTTCATTTTTTTCATTTTACTGCTTTATAATCACCATCAATTTATAAATAAGGCCACCGACAAGCAAATATAAATGGAGCGGCGTGTCGGGAACAGGCAGATATTTCATTAGTTTGGATAAATTAATTGTGACATTTAGAACAAACTGGACCTGCATAATAACAATAAATTGCCTTGTGAACAAGTGAAGAACCGAGGCATTGGGGATTGCAAATTAATTAGTGCACATCAGATAAAACGTCCTTATGAAATATTCTGTTTGCGTGGTGTACTTTCTGTGTCAAGGAGAAAAGAGAAGAGGAGTTGCAGTCGGCGTGTGTGATTTGTGGAAAGTACAGCTAATGGATTCCGAGTCAGTTGACCTATCAGACGGCTCCCAGTGACGTCATCAATCACCCAAAAACATTGAACATGTTGCGCAACAACAAGCTGTAGCACGGTTCGAACTGCTCTACAGATTGGTTTAAAGAAATGGAAGTCTCACTGGAGACTGAGAAGGGACAGATCTTGCAAAGGCCAGATTGCACAACTTTTGGTTAACTCAATGTACCTCAAAGATGTGTGATGTAATCTGACCTATTCACACAGGTTTCCATATTATTGTGCAGGTGTTTGTGTACTGGTTCCCACAGTGGAAGAACACATGCTGTCTTTGTGTAGTAATGCATTTAGAGGACTGGAGTCTCTACTTTAGCAGAGTTAGCTGAAGAATAAGTAGGTGATTTAGTGCTTTACCCTGAGCCTGCGCTCATAAGTGCTGTAGTTAGTCTTGCTCTGCTCCTTCCTCTGCCTCCACTCTATCAGGCTGGGCGCGTGGTCTCCGGGCAGGCTGATGTTACAGCGGCTGGCCGTGGGGCTGACTCCGCCCCCGGCGCCTCCGGGGAGGAGGGGCTCCGTGATGAGCGACAGCTCCATCCCGCTCGCCAGCGTCACAAGGAACGACCCGTCGGCGCTGACTCTGTATGAACTCTGAGCGTGATCTGGGGGTGCGATCGTATGGGTGGGTCACACACGTACAAGAGACACACACACACACACACACACACACACACACACACACACACACACACACAAACACCACGTACGCACAGAAGGATGCAGCAACAGATGAAAAAAAGTGTGAAAAAACATCAGTCATTGTCTCGAAAAAACAAACGGGGAAGAAAAACAGTCTTAAGACAAATCAATGAGATACAGCAGCAGACTACATGAATGCAATATAGACAAGTCTGGCTTTCTTTATTATATGGGTGTTTTGTTTTGCATTAACGAAAAAAGTTTTCCAAACAACCTCAGCGCCGCACTGTATCTGCCATTGTATCTTTAGAAAAATGTAATCTATTCAAAAGGAGACCATGAGAAAGAAAGACGGAGCGTGAGAGAGCAATAAGAAGAGGAAGAGAGAGAGAGAGACAGCTTTTTCACACGTTGCAAAGGTTTCTCAGAAATTCTTCTTTCATTTCTGCAGTGCTCTGAGTAAGAATCCACAGAGAAAGCACGTGTGCCAATATGACTTTGTCTTATGCCATTTTCAAAACACAATTAATGAAATAAATAATAAAAAACAAAAATGACGATAAAACTATATTTTAACCATAAAATGTAATGCAGCTCATAAACTGGATAGTTACTTATATTCCCTGCACCACTATAAACCCTCTCTGTACATATGGTTATTGTTGCCTCAGAGGCAGGAAGAGACGAGTCTAAAATAGGGGGTCATTTCAACTCTTCCCTGGCAGCTCTGTCATACTGTAGCACACTGTGTGTGTGTGTGTGTGTGTGTGTGTGTGTGTGTGTGTGTGTGTGTGTGTGTGTGCTAATGCATTCTGTGTGTGTTGGAGCAGCTTTTCTCTCCCTAAAGTCCTGTCATTGTGACAACTGCTAGAAAGCAATTAAAGGGATGACATGAGAGGAAACTGCTCCCATGAGCGGCTTCTCCACTCCACTCTCATTTTCTCCTCTTTTCATCTCTGCCCTCTCTTCCATTTTTTTCCTCCCGCGGTCATTAAGGCGCTTCACGAGTCAGTCGGATCTGCCTCTTTTTTTTAACTAATATAAATATATAAATAAATATATATTTATATAAATATATATTATTTTGACTTCCCATCAGTGTGGTTATGTGACGAGGTCATATCTGAACCATATGTGAATTATTTATAGAAAACAGATGAATCCTTTTCCAAAAGCTGCGACTCTCATACATCCAGTGCAGTCGATGAAGAAGGAGAAAGAAACACAGGTCTGACCCGATCAGAATAACAGCCACGTTACTGCAGATTGCCAGTCATACATTTTTAAACGTTAGTGCGCCCTTCAGTCCGCCTTCTTCACACATCTGTGGATGTTGTCTACGGCCTGGTCCCCCCCGGATGAGTCATAAACGGCCTTTCGGCATGTTTGCGGTAAGCTCGATGGTGGTAGATGCATGTGCATGTGAGGCTATAATCTTTCCAGGGTGTCAAACCGTGAATAATTGGCGACATTACACCCGTGCCTCCATATTTATTTGTCTTCCTACAGCTTACTAATGACCTCTGAGGAGAGGGGGCTTTACCTTGTCTGAACGTGTAGATGGTGTCACTGGCAGACAGGTTGGTGCTGGTGACAAAGTTCTCACGGGTGGACGCCTCGACCTCCACCCGAGACCAACGTTCAAGGTTGCCGTGGAAACCGCTCACCTCACCCGTGGGGAGGGTGATGTTGGTCAAGCGTCCCTCGCTGTTGTACCTTGGGAGAATAAAGAAAAAGCAGATGATGTAAAAGTACAAGCACACACACACACACACACACACACACACACACACACACACACACGCACACACACACACGCGGATAACTGTCGCACTCGGACAAATGAACATCGCCGTGCGCACACACAAGCCAATAAACACACATGTGCATACTCCTGTCATGCACAAACATCAGCACAGAGTAACTGTCAATATGATTTATACATGTAATTATCCAGCTGTGGAATTTGAGACAGAGACTCGGTCCGCAGTGAATAATTCAGACGGATGTGTGTCTGTGTGTGCTATATTTGTGATACTAAACATGTGTGTGATCAAAGAGTTGCAAAGTGACTGATGATCCTTCAGATCATCAGTCACTTAAGCAAAGTTTAAACAGAAAAATTAAAAAAGCCTCCCTTGTATTTCTCCAGCGATGGCCGACCACCAGATGGCACTCACATTTCACATCGCACACAAAACCTCTGACTCACATTGAAACACCTCCACATGCATGCAGCCCCAAGTCCACACACACACACACACACACACACACACACACACACACACACACACACACACACACACACACACACACCGAGAGTCCAGCAACCACCATGAATAAAAGAAAAAGTGAAAGAGAGAAGGAAAAAAGAGAAGAATAGACGACGGAGATAGGGAAAAAATTTATATGAGAGCACAATAAGCACAGAGAGAGAGAAAAACTTACTCATAAACAGTGGTCCAACTGTTCTCATCACTCTTGGTTGCTAGGAGACCTGTGTTGCCATGGTAAGTGATGTGGGCGATGTCATGGCCTTGGGCTGACACCTTCCTCAGTGTTCCACTGTTGCTAAGAGACAGCCAGTACACCTGTCCGCCAGGTAGCGCCAGCCAGAGAGGCACTCCGCGAGCGTCCCTCCTCACCTGCAGCCCGTGGCCGTCGCGACAAGTCAGGCCGGACAGCTGGCCGTCCGAGACGTAGGAGAAGTTGTGCAGGTAGTGGCCGGTGATCAGGTGTTTGGTGTGCATGTGGGAGCCGTTCTGTCGTGGAAACGATGAGATAAGACGTTCGTGAATCCATGGATACGTTTGAGGGTTTGTGTTCGCAGACTCAGAAACGGCGAGCTACTGTTGTTCCATACTAGTCCTTCACGAAGTGGAAAGTACCATAAATATTTCTCAAACTTGTGACGTCATCGGGTATAACGTATGGAGCTGCTGCATTGACGGTGGATGGGAGACTGATTTTGGGGAACGACAGAAGGTTTCTTTTTTTTTTTACCCGAATGATCTTTATTCTATTGGAGTCTCAGTTCTGAAACATAAAATGCACCACTGGGTGCTCCCAGAGTAACCAATAACAGCCTACCCAGTTCCAGATGTCATCACAAATTTGAGTATAAACAGCATCACAATATGTCCAAATAAAAAATAAAAAATAGGGTGTAAACAGCATATCAAACTTAACTGCTTAACATTGTAAATGTAGGAGGTTGTGTTTGTAGGTTTGGTTTGTTTGTTGGCATGTATGTGTTTGTTAGCAGGATCATGGAAACACTGCAGGAAGATTTTCATGAAACTTGGTGGAGGTTTGAGGCACGGGCCGAGGAAGAACCCATACATTTCAGATTGGAATCACAGGGCAGGTACACAAAATATGTTTCACTTTCATTAACATTGCAGGAGAGGTCATGACCTTGGTGGAGGTCTGCGCTCTACAAGTGCTCTCCTCATTTATATATGTATTTATGGCAAAATATGTGTTCCAGAGTTAGTAATAGCCAACCTAACTGATGAAATTTTATTGTGTTGTATATGTTACATCATTATTAAAAGTTCTCCATTCAATACTCAAGTTTGTGTGCCTCAACCTGTTTTAACTTAGCAATGTGTGAATCTTAACAAACACTCATGTCAACTGGGACAGTAATGGTGTTAATACAAAAAATGTTATCCTCAATCTGACCATAACTGAGAAATATTACTCAAGTATCTGGACATTTATATGCAAATACCCATGATCTATACTACTGGTGTACCTGGCTGAAGAGATAAAGCTCCTGGTCCAGTGGGGAGCTGATCTCCACCAGTCCAACTGGGCTGGGCTGAGGCTGGTTGGGGCTGACAGCTCTGATCCGGATGTTGCCCAGATCAGCAATATACAGGGTGCCGTTGGGGGCCACGGCCAGAGAGGAGGGGGCTTTGAGCCGAGCGTCACGGGCGTAGCCTCCGTCTCCTGATAAGAGAAACAAAAAGACACTGTTTGGGTGAGGACAAAGTCTTTATCAGCAAAACGGCACACGTGAAGGCCCCCGTAGACACGAACACACCGAGCGATGCAAGTTATTCATCAGAGGCCGAGAGACGACACAACCGGTACAAACCATCTTTGCTAAATAGGAAGATCCCATGGTGCCGCTTAAGCGTTTATCAGTTCAACTCAGGACTTGGATTTGTTGGGATGCTGCAGGTTCCCACTGGAGTTGATACGACCACCTTGATAGTGACCTCAGCCTATCAGACGGTGGGAGTGGGCAACTGAATGCATTCAGATGTCTTGTAGCGCAGCAGGATTACAGCCCGGGTGAGGCCCTTTAGATGCTGTCAGCACTGGGCCCGGAGCCTCTGCTCAGTCTGTGCAGGCAGCAGGGTGGCATTTTATCGCTTGACAGCAAGCACATGTATATGTGTGTGTCTGTGTGTGCGTGTGTGTGCGTTCATGTCTTCTTGTATTTGCGGGTGTGTGCTCACACGTGTGCGCATGTTCAAAGACACAGTCTACGGTGAAGGGATGGAAACGGAAAGCCTCTGAAGAGAGTAATCATCTGTTAACAGCAAGACATGATTGAAAATATGCAAAGTACAACCCAAGGAATAGGGATGGTTACAACCCATTGGCGTGTGGCATGGGAGAGACACTTCGCTCCATTTTGAATAGGAACGAGGCAGATTTTTATGAGCAGAATTAAATGATAAAATCACATCCTCTGACACTTACAATGAAAGCAAGGCCTAACTGTCAAAAGAACACCGCCTTTTTTGTTTGGTCCTTTCCTCCATCCATTTATTACATTTCAGGTGCCCCTCCATGATACACCAAGCAGTTGAAACCTTCAGCAGCTAGACGGGAGCTTTTTCTTTCAGCGGCTGTAATTTGAATGGATTTGAAAGGTTTCTCTCAGGCTGGTTCCTGCTGAAATTTAGCTGGAGGTTTTTGCAAAGGAGGAGTCTCCTCATGAATGCAAATACACCCCAGCCCACACACACACACACGCACACACACACGCACACACACACTCTCTCTCTCTGTATACCCAACACACATATGTTCACAAATTCAAATTACCTTCACTTACTTTTCCATTGTGACATTATAGATAGTCATTTCTTTCCCCGTATATTGTCATCAGTTACACAAAACATTATTAGCATAGCCAAAACAGCCCTTCTTAGATATTAAAATTCCATGTGGAATTAATAATTTAGACACATTCAAGCAGAGAAGAAAACAGTGGAGAAGAAAAAAGTTTCTCTCAAGCTTTGCTGATAAAATCACTGGCCGGCAGAGACACACAGGCAGCGAGATTTAATCACTCAATATCAAGACACACTGACTATTTCAATTAATTTAAGTAATGTCAAAGCTTTTAAAGTGTTCTGGTTTTGTTTTCCTCCTTTTACATCTGAAGCAGGCCAAGTAGGATCTGATCTGATAAGATTTTTTAAGTGCAGTTACATGTTGTTTTTAGTACTGTAATCCTGTTAGACATAATCTAATACTTTCACATTACTTAATCCTACAGTCGCATAGTGTGTGTGTGTGTGTGCCTGATGACCCACCGGAGAAGCAGTCACAGTTGGGGTCTATTTTACAGTCGCAGTCCGTGGGGGCTCCAGAGATAACCGATATCTCCCCGTTGGTCGACACCTGTGAAGTGTTAAAAAAAAAACGTCACACAAAATGCTACGGGAGATTATTGTTCAAAAGAACACAATGTTCAATCGTTTTTGTTTTCTCTAATCTCTCTGACAAACAAGATAATGATGGCATTACCCAGAAAAAATTATAATACACAAAAAAACTGAGCTTGGAATACAGATTAATGATATGAAAATGATAACGGTGAATTTGGATGCATTTGTCTGCTGGTGCTTCAACCAAACAACTTATAGGGAATTATAATATTTCTTTTCTCGTAAAAATAAAATAATTATGAATCTTCAGTGATACCATAAGGCTTTATTGACAGATTGATGAATGTTTGCAACTTGAAATTAATTTCTCCAAACAAATTAAACTGGTTGTCCAGGTGGAGACTGCTATAAATGAGTGAAAATTGCTACACCAACAGTTTGATTTTGATGCATCTTGGAGGGGTAATGTTTTTTTAAACTGGTCCAGGGAGAGCGTGCAAAATGATTTGGCTTATTCGCTTTCTTGCAGAGACGAGACCTCTAAAGCTCAGTAATCACCACATAATATCTAGTGTATTTAACCGTCATCCTAGCAACATATTTAAAGGTCCAGTGTGTAGCATTTCTGGGATCTATGAGGACAAATGGAATATAATTTTTTTTCATTGGTGTGTAATCACCTGAAACTAAGAACCGTAGTGTTTTCGTTAGCTTAGAAGGAGCCCTTCATATCTACATAGGGAGCTGGGACTCTTCATGGTGCCCGCCATATTGGACCGCCGTCTTTCTACAGCAGCCCAGAACGGACAAACCAAACAAGGGCTCCAGAGAGACTTTCACGTTTTTATGTTCCCTGAAGGCCAGCGTAGTTCTCTTGCATTGCTCCTGAAGTGTTATCGTGGGAAGCGGAGCGGTATTCAGTTGGTCGCAATCTGCAACAACGCCGACACATCATACACACTGCGCCTTAAACATACAAGGAATACTGACTGAGAGTAAACTACTTTCAGAAACAACCTTCATAGAAACATTATGAGTTATGTAATTAATTAAAAAATACCTATATCATTATTTTAGGGAAGTGACAGGTCATTTGCATATTGTGCAAGACGAAAATAGACAGAGCACATCAGAACATCGAAGTCTGCTGCTCCTGTGTCTGCCTGTTCCTTGACAAAGTCATGAAAAACGTGGAATGACAGTAAAATATGACAGAAATACCTCTGGGGTCTACAAGGACCACAGCTGGTGAGATTAAGGTTAATCCCTACAAAAAACAAAGTGCATCAACAAGATGTAACTTGTTTAATTGGGGAACTTTAGAGCGGATGGTTGGCAGGTTTTGTTACGGCGACTCAGAGCTGTCACTCTCTGCTTCCAGTCTTTGTGCTAAGCTAACTGCTGGTACTGCAGCCTTATTTTTTACGTACGGACATGAGAGTAGTTTTGATCTGCTCATCTAAGGCTCAGCAGAAAAGCCAATAAGTGTATTACCCAACATGTTGAACTATTCCTTTAAAATGTGATGATCTCATTCTGGGTTATCAAGCATCCCAGGGTGGAAAATCAATCCCAACTGAGCCCCAAATTCTGCACATTTAGTCCGAACTTCAGATTTAGCAAAGGAGTAAAAGCATTTCATGCACTTGTTCTCTGAAAATACTGTCCTCCAGTCGTCCTAATCAGTTCCGAGTTCCCAGCAGGAGGACCTTCCCGAGGAGGCGAAATAGAGAAAGAAGAGCTTTTGATATAAAAAATAATGACCATATCTTCTTTTAATTTCAAAGTATTGTGTGACTCGTATTGGATAGAAATGCTCCAACTTGAAAAAAAATACCCGCTTCACTGAAGACAAGTTCTTCCAATTTTCGGTTAATTGAAAACAAACAGGCACAGCCTTGATGGAGCTAATTTGGGATGCAATGAATGTGACTTGACTGCACCTCAAAGCACTAATATCATGCATATTCAATAATGTCCCTGCCTCTATAAAAGATTAAAAATGAAATTAAACACATATTGGTTATGGATGTCGGCGCCTTGATATGATGGCCAAATGTTTTATGTGTGTGTGTGTGTGTGTGTGTGTGTGTGTGTGTGTGTGTGTGTGTGTGTGTGCATGGACTGTGAGAGCAGACCGGCAGCAGTGCCAAAGCATTGCCTTCATACCAAGGCCCGTTCACATACAACAGGGCTTATTGCGCTGAATGGAAAAGTAAGATTCTGCTAAACAGTAAAAGACGCAGCTTTTGTCAGTCATTTAAGATGAAATGTAGCGGTTAATTTGTGTGTAATTTTTTTCTTCTTTTTTAATCAGTCTAAAATATAGTGTCAGTCTGTACCTGTACGCAGCTAGTTTGTCTGACAAGTGACACCGTTTCCTGTACTTCATTTAGTTTCCCCTGCATCAAAACTGCATCTGCATCAGCCGGTCAGGTTCTTGAATGTGTTGATTGCCCTTCAGAACCGCTATCTGCAGCACATCATCATTAGTTTTGTTTCATGGCTCATTGTCATTAAACGGTTCCGTTCACTCTCAAAGGGAGAACGTCTACTTGCCGCTGAGAGCGTGAGTAGGAACCTTCATAAATAAGTCCTATTTTGAGTATTAAAAAAAATAAAATGTGGTGACTTTCTGTGTGAATGGTCCTGAGATGCATGATTTAATATAGGCTCGGATATACGACGCATAAAATAAGAGTGACAAGTACTGTAAAAAAAGACATCAAAAGACTTGACTGCCCTATCTAACATGGCTGGCCAGACTCCATCAAAAAGGCTTTTTATGTTCCCGTCTGCCTCCACATGGACTCAGCGTGGTGCTGCTGACCACAAAGGGACTATTGATTGAGTCCAGCAGGCAATATCCTTATGTTCCCAGAGCCCAAATGGGGCTGTGATTGCACGCTGCTTCTTAATGGAGGAAATGGATAAAAAAGTTAAAGTGAAAAACGTTTTTTTTTTGGATGCATCAGATTTTCTTACGCCTATGTGTAACAGTTTCTTGCTGCATGGCATCTGTGACCACAGCAAACAACCTGACCGCAGTGATGCAACACGTGTGAAATAAAATAGTGTCATGAGGACAAATGGATGGCTGGTGTCACTTGCAGCTGAGATGTCTTTTCCTGTTTTGCTACAAATGTAAAACCCATTCTTGTTGTTGGGGGGTCCTACTGCTGCATTCAGAGGCAATTTAATAATACCCTGGATTATTTGATTGTATGAAGTATTTTAAATGATGGACAATAGCACTTCAACATGAGGACGGTTGTGGCTTTAAGGGTGTCGTATGCCAAAGCTTTGTCTGTGAAAAAGGGAACCTGATGGAAGGTATCCGTCACTGACATTACATCCATCATCGGCAGCTGCCCTTCAAAGCCCAATCTGAGCACCTCTAGCAAAAAAAAAAGGAGAAGCTGAAATGACCTGCTGGATGCGGTTGATGCGCCTCTCGTCGGTCTCGGCGATGAACAGCGTGCCCAGGTGGGACAGGGCGATGGCCTTGGCGGCCTCCAGGGTGGTGCGCACCGCCGCCCACCTCACCAGGTGGTGGTCGATGCCGGGAACCTGGCAGTGGATGGGGCGGCCCGCCACGATGCGCACCTGAAGATTTTCTGATACCTAATGTGAAAAAAACACAAAAAAAACATTACCATGTAGAAGCTATGTAAAAGAGAAACAGAAAGTACATAATTACATCTGAGTCCAGCAATTCTTAATGGGAAGTAGAATGAGCTACATTATGCCTTTGTTGATCCAATGCATTAAATGTCACATGACCGACGCCATCTAACGACTCACTGAGTTACACACTTAGACAAGAAAATCTGAATTTTGTAGTGAAAGCAAAACCAGAGTGATATTCTCTAAAAACAAGTGTTGATTGCATGTTTTTCTTTTTCTTTTTTTAAATCAAGGTGATTTTTGTTCCTTTCTTTTCTCAGCCTCACTTGCTCTAAATGCACCTTAGCAGCAAGTGACAGCACTGCACAAACGTGTGAAATACAGTTCTTTATTCCTCGGCTATGCACAGTGCCGATCTCTTAAAAATGCTTGAATAGGAGACAGGTTTACAATTAATTCAGTGGCAAGCATGTGTTTGGTGTGTGTGTGTGTGTGTGTGTGTGTGTGTGTGTGTGTGTGTGTGTGTGTGTTCAGGACGGTTTCTTTACCTGGAGGACAATGTTGTTGTCCAGGATGTAGAGGGAGTCGTCCAGCGGGTTAATGGCCAGGTCTGTCGGCCACTCCAGACGCACCTGCGGAATACACAGAGCTACATTATAGTAACTGTACTCTGAAATTAGACCAGGAGAAGAAGAGAGCCGCATTAGCTATCCCCACACAAGAGTCAGTTACAGGTGATACAAATAATGGTTCCTTAATAACACAGCATTAGGCCTCCTGACCCTCCCTGCTCATGCAAAGGTCAGCGGCGGGCAGGGAGCCTTCCCTGTGTTTATTCAAGACTCGCCTCGGCACTGTTGCAAATGTCAGCCAATAACCGTGATCGCCGCGGGCTCAAATAGCGCACCCTGCCTGCCAACGCCGCGGGGGTCAGAGACGGACCAACCCACACCGGCGCACAGCTGGCCACTCTCACAAACGCACACAAACACTCAAGCTGTGAGAAGCGGAGACGAGGCGCTGCGTCTGAGGGATCAGTGAGGTGATTGATGACTCCCGAGGACGGATTGGTAAATAAATGGATCATGTTAAATTGCCACCGACATGTCCAATTATAGTCACTGTCAAATGAGAGAGAAGAGGGTTCACTCTGAAATCCCATTTTAAGGAGGTAGAAAGATTCATCAACCAGGACTCAATCTGTCCTTAGCTGAAGAAGACACGCATCATATCTCTCCCGCTCATGATATTGAACTTTGCAGCGATGGCAGGCCATCACTTTTTACAAGTTAGGTCGAGCTGTTCCTGCTCAATTATAGTCAGACTGAAACTAAAATGAAAACTAAAAAGCCTCAAACTCAAGAACATGAATATACAGTATATTTTGATTTCTGTTATTGATTGAACATTTTCGGTCATTTCCAGAAAATGAAATTTTAGCAGCTACACGTATAGTTAACCAGCGTTCGGCTGACGTCGATAGCCGGTGACTATTATTCTCGACATTATTTCGGGACATTAGTGTATATGAAAAGACAGAGATGCCAGCTAACGTGAGCTAGCCGCCCTGTGCACAAGAGTGTGCAGCAGCAGCTGGTGACTCAGCGGGCGTTGAAAGAACACAAGAGAAAAGTAACGTCTGAAATAATTAGAGCTATTGTTAGAAAGAGGAGCAAACTAGCTTCCATCTTATCAGTGTGTGGGGGTGGAGATGGATCGGCATTCTCTAAAGAAATTATGCACAAGCTGCAGTATCATTATAGATTAGATTTCCTTATACAGAAAGTGAGACTTCAAATCTAGGCTGTTATTTTGCATAAATGAAAGCGGTAATGTTTGTCTAGCCATGCAGAGGCTTCCATCAATACTGATGCCATGTTGGGAGTCACAGCAGTTTGTAGGAACAAACACAGATGGAGGATGAATGCGCCGCAGAGGCCGATAACTAACAGGAGTGAGGTGACACGGGCCCCTTTAAAGACACATAAGAGCACCGCTGGGAATTCACCCCGGCTGAACACGCATATTCACACACACACACATACACGCGTGTGGGCAGAGATCCCTCCATAGAGCCGGCAGTTCATCTATAATTCAGCCTCTGCTCTAATAGGCCTGATATAAGTCAGCAGCGTGATCTGAGGGCTGGCTGATCAAATCTGTGCGGTAGCTGTCTTTGGTCTTTGCTTCACTCGCTATCTCTCTCTCTCTCTCTCTCTCACACACACACACACACACACACACACACACACACACACACACACACACACACACACACACACACACACACACACACACACACACACACACACAGCCTGCATACACTTTTAAGAAGACAAAAAGAGTTTCTGTCTAAGAGACCGGGCAATTTAGATTGACAGAACGATCACTGACTGTAAGAGATCAACAAACTTATAATTTTTCCGGTTCTTTACACTTATTAACGGACTCCAATGCAGGAGTCCTATATTTCTACAGCCTTTTTCAGGGCTCTCTCCCACTCTGCGTTATTAGCTTACCTGGCTGATGTCCATGCGCGCGTCGCAGCTTAGCGGCTGCGTCGACATCAGTCCGTTTGAGCCAATCACAGTGGAGAGCAGACCCCTCTCATTAATCTTCTGAATGGTGGTGCCGTCGACGAAGTAGACGACGCCTCTTTTATCCACCGCAATACCTGTTTGGGTGAGAGAGAGAGAGAGAGGCAGAGTGAACCTTTTGGAGATGACAGAGACGGGAGCGAGTAGGGGTTGAGAGAACAAAAGCAGGGGAAAAAAAGGCTGAAAACGTGAAAGACAGCATGAGTGAAGAGAAGAGATGGAGAGGAGTGAGTAAGGGAGAGAAGTAGAGTGGAGAGAGGAGTGGGCTTTGGAGAGGCATCCAACTCAGTTAGACATTCAGCTCAGCATGCGGCTGTCTTATCAAAGGCACTGCACCACAGAAATGTAATTATATTTCCATTCCAGAGCCCACTAAAGGGATTAGAACAATGCAACTGGAGGAAGAAGTTATTTGTCACATTAGATGTGCGCAGGGTGCCGCAGTGAACTTTTGACATTTTAGGCGCTTGCGTGTGTGAAATGCGAAATGTGCGTCGAAATCGAACGCACGCGCGCACATGCATGAATATCTGCATTTGTGCGGACGCTTTCACGGCACATGTGAACGCGGGAGTCGCAGGTGTAACATATAGTTGAACTCTTCTTGCAGATGGCCTCTGCAGTAGAGAGAGGAGGGGGAGAAGAGAGGTAAGTCCAGGTATTAAAGGTCAGGGCAGACTATGAATCATCTGTTATGGATGAGGAGCGACCTTCATCCCTGTCTCATCTCCATACAGAGAATATCCCTCTGACTCAACTTCTCAACAGCAATAATCTCCCATGACTCAACCCTCACCTCTCACACCGTATGCCGCCAATTCCCTTTGATTGCTTTCACTTAGCGTAGTATTTCTACCTGCCATCTCCCATGTGGCTGTTTAAAAATGCATTGTGTTTACGGTCTGTCATTAAGCCGCGTCAAGTTTATGTATATATATCCCTTTATCTTGAGCGTGCCTCAAAGGATAATGGAGACAAAGCCTTCTTATATATAACCTCAATAAATCAAAACTAACCTCATAAACTAAATGGTGCAATACAATATGCATAAAAAAAAAACATAAAAACAATCTCATACCAAGCGGCATTGAAAAAAGATATTAAAAAAATAGGGCTACAACTTACTATTATTTTCATAACCAATTCATCCGTCTATTACTCTTACTATCATTCCATTATGTGTTTTAGAATTGTATATTTTAGTTAATGTTGCAGACGTGGAGCAGCGTTTATTTGGAGTCGTGTTTCTGGCCACGTGATGACGAATGAGAGAGAAACTTTCAGTCTCCTTTTTGGCTCTGCTTTGGTCACAACCAGCTCCTGAGGGAAATATCTCTCCTTTTAGCTGCGAAAAGCTCTGCTGTTCTCACCAGGAAGTCTTGCTGCATTAAGGCGGGTTTATCACAGTGTTTTCACTGAAAACTGCAGCCTACTGTGTGTGTGGAAACCAAGGTTGATGAGAGCTGTGAGGGTGAACCGAAACATTAAAGCGTGCACTTATGAAAGCAAAACAATACGATGGATGAAAGATGCTCAAACACATCAAAAGAGCTGAAGGGGCTGAACTGCAGAATTGGGTTGATTCCCTGCGAGTTCACCCCTACTTACGACCCATAGGCCATTGTTTTTTTGTGAAAATATTAATTAGTGCGGCTTTAGAACATCAGAAAATAGTGGGAAATTTCCCTTCAGAATTTCCTGAAGCACAGGGCGATTATCATTTAATTATATTTTACTTTAATTACTACTTTGTTGAATCAACAGAGGAAAGCATCGGAGAAGCTCGACCAGTATGTTTGGTATTTTCTAGAAAAGAGGGATCTGACCATGCATAAGAGCCAGCACACCATGAACAAACTGGACATCAGTATGCATCACGTCTCCAACTCCAACAATCAGTCATCTCTCCCCCTTGATTTTTAGTCCGGCTCTTTCAGTCTTCCTCCTTTCAAACTCCGTCCTACTGGATTATGTGGGGATGCGCCTCTACTCACACTTCTTGAGCCTCGGATAGAAATCGCCACCGCTCTGTTCCCCAGGCGCCACTAAGGTCTCATCCTCCTTGACATACAGTAGCTTTCTTTACACGAGATTTTATTCATTGTATGCACGTGCACACACACACACACACACACACACACACACACACACACACACACACACACACACACACACACACAGGGCACCGCCACCACAACTAGATTCGCGAATGTCCTCAAACGGAGCAACCCTGGACCGACCCTGTGAGTCATAAATCGTGCAGGTGGAGTGGAGGTGGGCAGGGGGAGGGCCGGGGTCAGAGTGTTTCCTCCAGAGGCCAGAAGGTGAACTGCAGAGCTCTCCCTCCTGGCCCCTTCATCATCCCTGTGACACAGACAGATTACACCACCCACATGGCCTCGCCTCACCCTCCCACCCCCACGACACCTTTCCTCCTCTCCTCTAGCTTCCCCTCGCTCTCCGTCCTCCCTAACTTGATCTTCTTCTGCTCTCTTTTTGCTTCCTCTTCACTCCCTGTATTTTTTTTTTCCCCCTCTGTTGTCCTTTGCTTTGTTTGTGTTGTTTCACTCCTTCTATCTTGCCCTGAATGTTATAAGTGTTAATCAAATCAGGGGCCCTTGACCCTTAAATAATGTCTGGGCTCGGTTTTCCACTGTTCAGCCCCCTCTTTATTTCTTCCTCTCGTTGCTCTCTGCCTTTCCATTTCTCCCCCTGTCACCTGGCATTACGCAGGAGTGACACCTCAACCCACAGCGCAGTCTCAGCCCACTTAGATCTAAAAGTTGGCACATTCTACCTGCTCTTACGCCGGCTTTGGATCCTCACAACTTTCCTTTCACTTTCCCATCCATTCCTCCTCCTAGCGCCCTGAACCTGTCCCTGATCTTAGAGCTCATAAATCCTGCACAAGGACATGACGCGGCAGCCAGGACTCTCTCTAAATACTGATTTCTGTTCTCTCCCTCCCTGTATATTACGCTTTCTTCTCGTCTCCTTTGGTTCTATTGCCTTCCATCCTAAATTCCCTCTATTCTCCCTTTCTTGCCTTTGTTTTTAGTTGTTTTTTTTTGCTTCGCCGACACCCTCAGTATGCATGCTCAGGATCTGCGTGTCTTATGTTTGCACACGCGGCGTCTAAATAGCTGGCGATCTATTGTCAACAATAAACACAGGACTGACTTATTCATCCTCACACAAGCGCAACAATGAAGAACGCTTGCTATTATGGCTTGGCATTGGCGGAAAGGATTTACGCCAGTTGATGTGTTGCTTAAGAGTATTTCGCCATGCTTATTGAAAAGGCTGCAGATTAGTCCACATTCTCCTTGTCAGGGGCTGGATTTCCTGCCGCTTTGGGTAAAGCCGTACGCTGTGTTCAGGGAATTTACGGCCCGTCCTTATAGCCGACGGATACTCACTTTAATCAAAAGATTTACCGTGTCTCCCTAGGTGGACCTGGCACTCCGATACTCATGTTTAGAAGCTGGCAGACGCACCGGTGGAGAAATAATTGAGATAAATCTCAACTTGAGAGGGAGACGCACATTTGGCTAAAGTTGGGACTGGATTTTATCATCAAAAGAAGAGGGAATTGATGCGAGTTTGGATTGACCTTGGATACAAAACAGAGGGAGAGAGGAGAGGGGTGGAGAGGAGGATGATGAAGTGACGCTATTCACATTCGTCTCAGATTTAGGGAGAAAAATGCCGTCCGAAGACGAAGAGACAGACGGCAGCGAAAGCGCTGTGAAAGAGGCGAGAGGTGGCGAAGAGACAAAAGGGACATGATGAGGAATTGCTCCAATTAACCATTACAGGCCAATCACTCTCAATCAAAGAATCTCTTCGTTCTCTGTCTTTGTCAAAATAATATCAGTTAGAGCAGCCTCCCCGTGGCATTTCAATACAATCCAATCTGATTAATGCCTTGGAGATGGGTCTTAGAGAGTATAAGTGTTGATTACGGCTATTTGACGAGGAGAAGCCACCGGGGATTTTTCCCCCGAGCAGACAGCAAAGCAAAGGTGAGGAAATTTGTGAGGTGAGTAATGAGATAACGACAAATTATGACAAAAGTTGTAGAGTACGTCCCTTATTTCACAATCATAGACCGCCCTGTTGGAATACAGTAACATCAGGATGTGGCGTGTGTGTGTGTGTGTGTGTGTGTGTGTGTGTTTGTGCTGCATACTGACTGCTAACACCTGAGCCCTCAAGAGTGCAGGAAGTCAGACTGCTGCTGTTGTTCAAGTTTCCCTACTACAGTACTTTCAACCTTCAAATGTTGACAGCAAAGCCGCCTCTGTGGATCAAAGCGGGAGGAATTGTAAAATTGTATGAAAAAAACAAACACATCAGTGTCTGTCAGCCGGGGAAACAACCACAAGTGCAAAATAAGCACAAATTCTGCAAAGGGAAACCTTCTTATAGGATCTATTTATGGAGGAGAAAGCCTAATGTGGGCATGTATGGAAGTTACATTCATATCTGAAAACCTTCAGACAGCCAGGCGTGAGTCACGCAGGCGCACACGCGCGCACGCG
Organism: Myoxocephalus aenaeus; assembly: GCA_038501785.1. NCBI lineage: Eukaryota > Metazoa > Chordata > Actinopteri > Perciformes > Cottidae > Myoxocephalus > Myoxocephalus aenaeus. The sequence continues at coordinate 8,517,918 of JBAMJR010000025.1, forward strand.
CGCACGCACGCACGCACGCGCACACACACACACACACACACACACACACACACACACACACACACACACACACACACACACACACACACACACACACACACACACACATTTTGCCAGCAGCCTGAGGACTAAGTCCTTCAGTCTGCCCTCACATATCCCCAAGCCCAGTGGGTGTTAATGATATGGACTGACATATTATTACAGCATCTAAATGATGCTAGATGTAGCTGATTATATCCCCTGGCGCCTGTTCACAGAAACTGTGTGACTGGCAACTGAACACAGACAGAAAGACAGTTTCACCTGCACAACCGTCCAAAAACACAAACAAATACATACAGTAATCTTAGCTACGAACAGATTTTGCATAATGTCTCTAGCATAAACATTACAAGCGTACATTCCACAAAGATACTTGTGTGCTGTGAGGGACTCTGACCATAAATAAAGTCACCTGAAATTAGCTAGGAGAAAAGCCCGCAGGGTTCACTAACTGCTGCAGTCCGACTGTCGGTGACGCTGAAGAACACATTGTTTCAAAGAGTCTTCAGACCCTCCCCCGCCTGAGACCACACGATGGGAGTTTGCATGCGAGCGTGTGAATATACGGTGAGTGTGCGCGCCTTGTCAACGTGTGCAAGCACGTGTTGCGGCCCTTGTGTGTGTGTGTGTGTGTGTGTGTGCATGCATGCGGTGAAGTCGCTAGGCAAAAAAGATAAGGCATGGCAGTTAATCACATTGTGCGCATATGCAAATATAGAGCGGATAAATCAGAGCGTCTGCAGATGAGAAATTCACACTCCCACACACACACACACACACACACACACACACACACACACACACGCACACACACGCACACACACGCACACACACGCACACACACCTTTCTTGAAGCCTATGAGGTTGCCCATGTGCACTAAAGGAGGGAGGGGGATGTAAACCTGTTCACTGTGCGCCATACTGATGTTGTGTCTGCACGTGCTTGACTGCAGGACTGTGTGTTCTGACACCTGCATTAAAAAAAGACGACACAAGCGTCGCACAGCTGGGATTCTGTACATGCGGCATCAAACACGGCGCTCTGTGAACTGTGACACGCTCGTCTCTGCGCTGCAGCAATGTCGTACGAGTGCCGTTTACAGCGGCTCTTACTTTCCCCAATCAAACACTTATCATCAATCAATACACGATAGCGCCATAAACAGGGGCCGGCGTGTATTTTTGCTGGATCTTTGGTAAGCAGTAATAATTCATGCTTATTGTAATTAATTATTCATTAAAGCCCCACAGAACAGTCAGTGGATTAGTAATTAAGTCTGAATCAGACACTGTGGCTCATCTAATTATCAACCACTATAAGTTTGTTAACATATTAACCCGTATTAATTAATTATTGATAGCTGCCTTTTTGTGTGTGTTTTTTTTTGCTGGTAGCTCTTAACTACACATGCGTGGTGCGCCATTGAGAGCATGCACAGAACTGGTAAAGGGATTTTGCAATAGTTGCATGCAAATCTTTGTGCAGCTTTTTTTGGGGGGGTGGGGGTGGGAGTGGGGGTGTAAATATGCAACTTGGCAGTAATTGCCTTGTTTGATAGCAAAAGAGAGATCCAAAGCAATCACAGAGGCAGCACACAAACTCAATTATAAAAGCAATTGAAATGCTTTGGACTAGAAAGCCGCGTGAAAAGCTGAGGGGTTTCGATCAGTGCGGAGCGTCTGCAGATTATGTCGCACTGTTTAGAACATCAAACAAACACAAGGAGGTCTATCAATAGAGGCTCTTTTACCAAACACGCCATCGCGACACCAAGCCAGCGCGGCTCTGCGGTGGTAGCGAGAGGAAATGGGATCAGATGCGGGGGACACATGTTTTTCACCACAGAAAAAGGGGGAAAAAAGCCAAATGGAAACTACTGTAGATCGCAAATCTGCAGTAGTTTTCTATGTGCAGCTTCCACTCCAACAAAGTTCCCCGCACACAGGATAGAGACATCACAGCGACTGAGCCAGAGGCAGCTCCAGTACAGTCTTTATCACAGACCATTTCAGCAACCATTTCAGATTTTTCTTGCATGTCTTCCAAAAGAATTGTGTGAGTGCTTCCTCGGAGGGAGGTCTGGCCACTGGTCTCTCGGAGCGCTGCAGGTGATAATGGTACCCAGGTGCAAACATTTACTGGCTCTGTTTTTTCTCCATCCCCATCACAGCGGCGGAGCGTGCTCGCTCGTGTGTTGGGCATTCACCTCGGGTAAATGCAATTTATTCCTCCACAGTGGCAAAGCTCCGCTCCTCCTGACAAGCTCGCCAGGCTCCCAGTGGAGGTTGACAGGCCGGCTGCCAGCAGCGGCCATCTCCACCAGTTAAAATGACACGGGTGTCACATTGGCCATGATCGCGCCAACCTGACGTACCTTCAACAAGTCCCCTCATAACTAACTCTCTGTCCCTTCACTGGGAGAAGCAGATTAGGGCCAAGGACCCAGAGGATGTTAATCCAAAAAAAAAGCATGCAAAAGCAAACTGACTCGCACAAACGTTGCACCTTTGATGCACAGGCTCAGCTTTTGGCCTTGAGCCCGCATCTCTTATTGACTCAGGGCTTCATTACACACACAGTGAGCTTCAGTAATCTCTCTGAAGCCACCCTACACACTCAGACTACAAACAAGGTGGCTGTCAGTCTGCATAGTGTTCTACCTCATACATTACTTGAATAGCAGACATTTTACAGGTAGAGCCTCGTTTTAAGTCAGCATAAATTTGCCTCCACTAAGCCCATTGACTATATTTTCTTTGGTCCTGAGCAAATCTTGGCAGTGGGCTGACTATTTCCCCCCAGAATATCTATGAGTCCTCCTCTCACCCAAGGTGATTAGGACGCAGACCAGCTACTTTCTGAGATGGATCCTTGTTTTTCAAAGTAGCCCGAGATACGTCTTATCCTTTTATCTGGTGGACAATCCAGCCACATGACATTGCATGACATTGGGCTCAAAGCAATGATGCATTTAACACTGCCACCAGGCTGTCAACTCATGTTTAAATGCATCACCAAACTTTTTATTGCCCGAGTTCTTCTCATTTCTGATCAATGTCAACCTACGCATTTACCTGTCATATTAAGAAAAAAGAAAACAAATGTGCTTCTGCTTGATTAAACTCATCTTAACCATATGCAACATGTGGAAATATTGAGATGCCTTAATGTCACCTTATGAACAGATTGTTGGTGCTCCAAACCATCTGGGTACATTTTTGAGTTACTGTAGGCAGCGAAGATGTGGCAGCAGTAAGTAAGCTGTTTCTCCAAATTGCTTTGTACAATTATGGTCACCATTTCGGAGTACTTTCATAGTTATCGATGATAGGTCTCAACCAATATGCCAATTGCCACCCTCAGGCCAAAGCTGAGATAACACTTTGGACAGTAATGCACTCGCATATCGCAAACTTTTGTCCAATGTTTCTGGCGGACAAGAGAGAACCCGATGGGTGTAATTTGATCAATTTGAGCCAGTAAAATCAGCCACTTGTTGACAGCTGAGTCCTCATTCTGTTTGGAACTAGATGTCTTCTCGTATTCGGCCCATGTCTACGTTTCCTGACAAGCAACCTCTTGTGGTACTGCAAATAATGACTAGACAGAAGTACTGACCTTGGTATAGTGCAGAAAAAAACTTGTTCATACCAGGAGCCTTAGTTCCACAATAGCATTTTATTTTCTCGTAGAAAGAGTAGTCTTGTTTTTTTTTACCTTGTTTTGCACCCAAAGTTCAACTAAATTCACAAATGTCAAAAAAGACGGCAACAATTTTGCCTTACGAAAGAACACAGTTTAAATTTGGGACGCTGTGGTCCTGGGCTTAAATTCTTCTATACTGGCGTTGCCATATCATCTTTCAGGGAGTAACATAACAGACTGTGTGTGTGCGTGCGTGCGTGCGTGCGTGTGTGTGTGTGTGTGTGTGTGCGTGCGTGTGTGTGTGCGTGCGTGTGCTGGGGAGTAAGACGGTCGGTCGGCTCTGAGTGACACACAGAGAGAAGACTAAAGGAGAAATGGCGGATCGTACAGGTCGATGTGGAGAACAAAACAAATCAATCATTTTGTAGCCTATTTTTTTTCTCCAGAGAACAAGATGTGAATAATAATATGAAATGCCATTTTACAAACCTCACGTTGTATAACATTAATTTACGTGACGGCACTCCAAAATGAACTAAGACGGTAAACGACTTTCTATAGGAGAAAGAAAGACAGACGGACAGCATGATGGAGAGGTAAACAGTGCACGGACTTAACTGCATCTGAAGCGTGTGAAAGAAAACCCTTTTAATATTTAAAAGACTAATGTTAAGAGACAGTGGCTGAAGAAGTAATCAGATCTCTGCTGAAGTAAAAAATTAATCTAGTGTCAAATGTTACAAGTAAAAGTATTAGCGCCAACATATGCTGAAAGAAAGCAACCAAAAGTAACAGTACTTCTTTTGTAAAACGGCCCATTTATATATATATATATATATATATATATATATATATAATATTATTGGATTATAATGAATGATGCATTCATTTTATGCAACAAATTTCATCACTTTAATGTTGTAGCTGGTAAAGGTGGAGCTCATTTTAATTACAGTATGTACTTCTGAGTAGTTTAATCTACAACAAAGGCATAATATTTTAGGACATGTACATTAAATGTAAATAAGATGCCAGACTGCATACACTAGCATAACAATAGAGCTTGTTTATAAAAAAGAATCCCCAAGACCCCCTGCCTCCCCACTGTACCCCTGTGTACAGTATGCATTATTTACTGAAACTGATTTACTCATGGATAACAAGGAAATACAGTTGAATAGGCTTATCGGTTTAACAGTGCTGAGTGAATAGTTTTAAGATTCTTGCAGTTCTGTCGGGAACACTTACATCACATCCTGCAGACTGTTCGACTGTGACAAAGTCAGCAGTAAAAATACAAACAGGACATCGGCCATGTCTCTGCAATTCTTTCCCCAATCATGGGAGAATTGCTCACCGGCTGGACGAGTCCTGGATGTACGTGTGTGCGGTGTGCTTTGCTTGATGGCCTTTTACTTGGCCCTGCGGATCTGCCGCTGGCAGCTATATTCTCTGCATTCGTTTTGGGGAAGAAAAAAAAAACAAGTCCCTGGCAGAACTTCTCAATGTGGCTGCTCATGCGTGTTGCACAAACCGTCGCCGATCTTCTAATTATCATGGACGCTGCAGTGAGACAAACAAGCTGTGGTAGAAATAGCATGACCCAATGGCGCCTCTCTCTAATTTGCATTATCATAGAGTATGCTGCTGTTTGCCTTGCTGTGTGATTTATTCATGTGTGTATCATTAATGCAGGAATGTCCGGGGGCAAAGACAAAAGCTCGGTCAATGTGAAATGAAACACAGGAGCAGGTTGTTAAAAATTGCGCACACATAATACACACGGCGAATCTTGAAGCTAAAAAACCCAGTGTGACTTATCGGATGCCCTTGTTTTGCGAAGCAGTGATCTGTTTAAACCAACAGGAACAATGATAGTTGACCCTCTGAGACGGACGGCCGCCACAGGGCCAGTTGAATATGCAGATGAGGTGGGACCACAGCACGCTGCAGGATTTAGATGCAAAACACTGGCTTCTCTCGCTCTCTTTATACATCTCATTCACTCGTTTTTCTCTCTCTCTCTTTTCCTCCATTCTCGATTTTTCTTTATACATTTCATATAATCATTTTTTTTATTCTCTGTTGTGCTCACTTTCTCTTTTCACTCTCTCTCGGAGCTCCCCCTCTTTTCTCGATCAATTTAATCCGCCCCTCTCTCTCCCACTCACTCAATTTCATGAGATGCAACATTCACTCTGCACTAAATGCTATGGGAGCCAGAGGTAAAATAACAATGGCATATTCATTCCAAAGTTACAACACAGAGCAGCTGGCAAAAAAAAAAGGCCTACACAGCCCGAGGAGATCTTCTAACTTCTCTGCCGCAGCCAGCCAATACAGTTTTGGGAAGTGGCAGGTTCCAGAGGAGTGAAAGGCGGTGGCTGCAGCAGTGATGAGGGCTCTGCGATGGCAGCACTGCCACTCATACGACGCCACTGCTCGAGTAGAAGCAGGGGGACTGGTGTTTGCCGAGGTAATGGTTCCGCGTGTGGGCTCGCTGACAGCAACGAATGCTTGATTCACACTGATGAAACAGACTGAGAAACGCTTCCGTGCACACAGCGGCGTTTGCAGCCATTTCTGTAAACGAGACCGGAGCCCAACGTGTGAAGATATTCATTCGCCTAAGCTGCTTATATGTCAACCATCGGCCAAAACAGATACTGTACAGCAGGAAGCCTGGCGTGCCGTGGACTGAGGTTGGTGGCCAAGGCATGGGATGTGCCATGTGAAGCGTATTCACCCCTGGCTGTGGCTATTTTTTTCTCATCTTCATTTTTCTTTTTATAAACTCCCTCACCGCTCCACATGCTAATAACCGCGACCAGTTTAAAGCCCACTGCTTCATCCGGCCCCGTTATCTCAACTCTGATGGCGTGCCTCGCAGCTGTGGCGCCGAGTGAGACGGGGACAAATGTGTTGTGTCTTGTCTGCGTGGGGAATAGAGGGACACGGCAAGGGGCAGAAAGAGAGAAAGGACGAGGGGTGTGTGTGTGAGAGAGAGAGAGAGAGAGAGAAAGAGGGAAAAAGGGAGAGAAAGAGGCTGATGGGGCAAGAGGGAGAAATGTGGTGGCAACATGTCAGCCTCTGATAAGGGCATTAGTCTGCCCCCTGTGGGTCAGAGTGAGAGACTGCCACTGCAAGCACTCACACTGCCGTGCACACACACACACACACACACACACACACACACACACACACACACACACACACACACACACACACACACACACACACCTCTCTGTGGATATCAGCTTTGCTGTCTGGGACCAGTCAACAAATAACAGATAAGACCTACACATGGCAAACAACAACCAAACTCCCAGTCACTGGAGTCACTCTCTGAACTCTACCGTCCAAAATATACACATGAAACGCAGACGGCTCATATTTACATACACACAACAATTATTTACCAAATGTTTGTGTAAAAAAAAAGAAGAAGAGAAAAGCAGCCCTTCATGTTGTGAACAGAAGGAGTCCAGAGATGCGAGCCAAGGCTGTAGGGTCCTGTGGGGCCGACGCCTCTTTCATGTCAGACATGGGATCCATCCTAAATGGAGCGAGGCCCTTTTATTTACCGAGCTAATTGACTGCAGTAGTGCATGTGGCGCCAACTCTAAACAATGCCCCAGATCTTGTTTTCATAAGTGAGTGTTTGAAGGACACAAGATAATCCCTGCAGTTTACGCTACGGAGAGACGATGAACTCGGACGACGCACGCTCAACATTGTTGGCGAAATAAAAATTATGGATTACTATCTAGCGACCGTTCGCCATGTTGTAATAACATTACGTATCACAGCAGGACGACTGCCGCTGTGTCAACATCGGGGCAAGGGCATGATTCATAGCAGAGAGAAGGAAGGAAGGAAGGAAAGGAAAGGAAAGGAAAAGAGACAAGAGGGGAGTGGAAAAAAAAAGAAGGAAGGCTCTAATTTGGATTGAGGAGCTCACCAGAGGACGTGAGACAAGATCAATGCCGGAGAATCACAGAGCTTAAAAAAAAAAGAGAAAAAGAAGAAAAAAGTAACGGACAGATTTCTCTGTGAAGTCTACCACTCATTACCATTGGTAAGAGGGTGCGAGAGGGAGGATGAGAGTGGGCTGTGGCAGATGGATGACAGGGAACCAGGGGCTCCAGGCAGAAATCTCCAGAGCCTTTATAGGAGCTGGTTAGTCGGAGCACAATGGCCACGGAGCCTGTGAAGTACAGTGAGTCAAAGAGTATAAAACACCTGACCGTATACAGAATATTCTATTACTGTACAAAGACTGAGATGCAGCGCGTTCTCAGGTAGAAGGGGCACGTACGCTGAGAATAACAGTCCTCAGATCATCTGTCAGATTGCGGCAGGAAATCAGCTCCAATCTTGTTTGTCTCTCATCTTCCTCTTTCGCTTTTCATCATCCTTTCCCTCTTCTATCTGTACGAACCCGGGAAGTTAGGGGTAATAAAAAGTTTGTCTATCGAATTTGGAGCTGCTTTGTATCAGTGAAACTGGCGGCGTTTGATGAATTCAGACGCGTCTGCGCCACATTGGTTTAGCCGTGCGCGATAATCGACTGGCGGCCCGGCCTGTCTGCCTCCGACGTCAGATTGCATTGCACGCACACGCTGAGTGTGATTGACAGGAGACTGGCCGTGCAGGACTGTGGGTGTAGCCTGAGTGACAGGCCCGCGGCCAGATCTCCTGTGCGACCTGGGGACTGAGAGGTGGCCAGGTGTGTGGGTGTGATTGGTGAGGGCAGGGAACAGATTATTTCCTCATCCAGGCAGCACATATTTAAAAAAAAAGCACATGCTTTTTTTGTGCAGAGGCCGCCCACACAAGCCCACAAGGCCCACCAGACCACACGAGGAAGAAAACAGATGAGACACATCACAATGCTAGGACATGTAAAAGAATGGTTCCTGGTTCAGTGACACTTAGCAAACTATGCAGCAACAGTTTGTGTATGTTTTCATTCAGTCTAAGTGGTGAAGAGGTGGTTATGTTATAATGAATGAATAATTAATAATAACTCATTAGCCAATCGGACATCATCGCGACATTGATGAATGATAGATACTGCTGTTCCCTCCTCTTCGACCTTGTTCTCAATTCACTCTTGTCCTTTTCTCTCTCCTTCATATTCACTGTCATCATATATATATATATATATATATATATATATATATATATATATATATATATATATATATATATATATATATATATATATATTTATAGATAGATACTGTAGATATTATATGTATGCCTAGTGTAATCTTAGTTTAATCAGTAAGATCACTACTGCTGCAAGCCATACTCATTAGTGCAAGTTTCCCATTTATTTGTAATTTCAACCATAACAAATACAGCTGAAATGAAACGATGTCATATAAATGAATAACTACCAAAAATATATAAAGCACAGCTAAATGAATCATTGCTCATCTCACTACACTAAACCCATGTTGGTGCCAGTGTTAAAACGTGCACATTGTCCACACACACATGCACACCCTTGGTGTCTACATTTGGCTCCTACAGACCAGTGCAATGGATAGAAAAAAGAACAACTCTCTCGCCCCGGCTTTCCTGTGTTGGACGATGCCTCACTGACGACAGGAGTGAGAAGAAGAAAGGAACTAAAACGGTGGTACTGTACACCAGCAGCTCTGCTGGAATCCATTCCTGTCAGCTGATAACTAAGGATGTAATGATTAACCAATTTAAATCGACACTGCAGGCTTAAAGTCTCAAATATGTGTGCATTGATTCAAATAGCTTGAACTGGGCTAAAGCTAGGAGGGAACCTTAATCTGCAGACTTCTCTGCATTAGAAAAGCTTAATAGGACAGGCGTATTTTCATTTAACTTTAGCGCCTACTAGTGCCATTTTATTTTTCAAGTCAAGGGAAGCCATTTACAGCTTGCCCTATTAGTCGAGCTATTATTGTCATTTCAATGAAAAGATCATACACTTTCCCTTGTCATGTACAAGGGAATATATTGCTAACAATTTCCTTAAAAATCACAGACACGTCGTTCCTCTGCACTTCCTCTGCACTGAGCTTCATGGTTGTTAAAGCCAGGCTTGTGTGGGCGTGTGCGACTGACAGCTCCCCGTGGGCTTTGTTGCATCCCCTATGCTGGGACAAATTACACCCTTCATGGTACACGGAGGCCGGTGACCTCAAGTAATTCCCGGCGCAACTCCATCCACCTTTGACCCGATGCCTCGTTCACATCACATGGGCTGGGTGGTTGTAATGGGAAATGTTCCCGTGTTTACGACTCGGCTGTGTGAGAGCAAACTGACAACAGTATTGTATTCATTGAATTTGGATTATTTTGATTGACAGGCACGATATGAGGAGTCCATGTTTGTTCGGTTTGCAGGCACTTCGGTATTATTATTAATACGCCAAGTCGGATATATCAGAGCTTTCATTAAAAAGTAAAAAAAGAAGAAGAAAATGTCCAATTTTACGAAGGAAAAGGTGTCATGGCAGGCGGAGAAGAGTTCATGAGTGAGTCTGCTGCAGCATTGTTGAAAAATGCTGATCGGCTGCACTATGTTGAAGCAAACATGGCGAGGATGCAGGCAAGGAGCCAGCAGAGTGTACTGTGTGTGCTGTGTTGACCCAGGGGCCGAGTCTCTGTCCTTCAATTAAAAGTTCAGTGACATTTCTGACAAGAAATGGGTTTTCAATGTACAGCAGAAGTTGTTTTTCCCAAGCCGAAGTCCTCAAAGCTGGGTTTGGAAATGTTTAATCAGCTTAGCATGGTTCTGAAAGGTGTTTTTTAGTTTCCTCGGGTTTGTTCCAAAAAGCTCGGTAAAGTGCAGCGCGACCTCCTGCATGTCAAGTTTAAACACCTCAAGCTTCCTCTGAAAAGCACGCCACCAAAGACATGAGGTCACTGTGTTGTTTCTACCCTGAAGCTTGACATTAAAGTCACAGTGGTGGGAAGTCATATCCGGCAGATTTTCCTTTCATTCGACACACAAATTCTGGCTTTTGCTGTTTTGTGTGTTTATTGCTCAGACAGAAAGGGTTAGAAGCATTGTGCAAAAATGCTGCAGTGCCCTGCCTCTGCTGAGCCACCTGCCATTGTAGTGTGGGAGCAAATCATCAAAAGTTGCACCGACCTCTGTCAGAAAATGTGTCTCATCACGGTCGCCTTGACCGCTGAGTACATTCCACCCAGACTAGCACATAGAAACAGGGCGCATTATGTGGGGATACATCAGACCGGCGAGTTTGGAAGCGTTGCACCAAAACCCTCTCTTTCCCTGTCACAGAACGCACTCCATCCATACTGATTCGTCCGGGGCAAGTGAGATGAATTGTTCCTTTTTTCTGCCGTCACAAAGTTGCTGGAGCAGAGATATTCAGGAAGGATCTCTGCTGAACCAGACAGTGGTGTCTGATTTATTTTCTCCTTCATTTCATCCTCTTACTTTCCCTGCAGCATGGCCTCCGCCAGGTCACTCATACGCTCTTTCATTAGTTCGGTGTCCGAAAAGGGGGCCTTTTGTGTTTGCGTAGGGCTCATTCTACTCTCAGTCAGGCCTCCGGTGTCCGCTCTTACTGCGTCATCGTTCTTTTCACAATTATTCGGACTCGATAAGACGACTTCAACCGGTGTAGTTTTGTGGTTCGGTTGGCTTCACTATGGCCACCGTTTCACTGCATATAGAGCACACTGGTCTTGTGCATCCCAAATGCGTGCATATCACAGCTTTCTTTTTTTGTGCATCGGTGTATTGTGTATGTATTTTTTTCCACCTGGAGCTTCTACATCTGATCTGACAGCAGCCTTGCTAACTGTGGCGACTAGCAGGCGGCTGAATGATGACAGGCGAGCCGATGTTATAGCGACGACTGTGGAATATAGCGGTCGGGATCCGTGAGTGCTGAAATTTTTTCTGAATAAACTGCATTTCTGTACAGATCTGGACCGCAGTCTGTGTATTGACTTTGTATGGAAAGACCTCATTTTGACTTGCTGTAGCGAGAATAGAGCAGGTGCGACTAATAACGTTAATGATGGCCTCATTCCACTGAAGCGTCCCAGTAAGCCAGCATGCACAATACCATGGTCCCGAAACTGGAACACCTGAATGGACTGCTGCCATTATTACCAGTTTTAATAGTCACACCTGTGTTTTCCCTGCTGTGACATGGCAAAGTGTCTGCTTTGGATAAAGGTTTTGCAGTACTTTGGCACAAATGCAGACAATTTGCTTTCACAATTATTATTATTATTACTGTTTTTAAAGGGGAATCACATAAATAACGTAATGACCTTTGAAAATCAAAGATAATCACTCAAATTGGATAACTGAAGAGTGGAAACATTAGTGTTTAAATCATATATCAATTCATATCAAAAATAAAAAACAACGCTGATGACAGGGCACAACCAGCATGAATCCATCAATCCGTCCGAGCTGGTGTCAACAGCACGGGCTGCCGGTGGGGATGTGCGGGGTGTTTTTGTGGCAGAAAACAGTGGGGACCTTCAACCAATTAAACATCATTGTGCATGGCATATGTGAATATTCGAGAGCTCATATTGAAAGTGCCATTTCACAAATTACATGAGAAGGAAAGCTTTAAATGATTGTCTCTTTAGTCCAAACACAACACAGGAATCCATCATAACATTAATATTTGTGCAGAGTTTGTGCAGAAAACTGATATTCTATATCAACATATTTGCATTTTAAAAAGGGAAGAGAAAGTCAGAGCTGTAATTTAGAGAATAAATCTAATCACACTTGAGTTTTACTATAATTATCTTTCTTTTCTGACAAAATGGAACATTAGTTCTCAGTGCTTGTTATATGATAATTAATAATTGGTACATAATTCCAAAATGGAAAGTGGAAAGAATACTTCTTAAGAAGGGCAAGAATCGGGTATGTTTCTGATTTTATAAAACAGCAAATGCCCACAGGAAGGACATGTATAGATATGGACATTATACTGTATATATAAAATCACACACGTTGTATTACAGCATTGGGACTGACTTGGATTGATGGATGTGAAACTGATTCTAAATGTGAAGACAATACTGTCTAATGAAAAAACAAACATGTGTTTGTCTTCCAGGAAAAAGATAGATCTAGGGCCCAAAAATATTATTTTTATGAGATTTTCAATACTGATTCTAAATGTATCGCACTCTGCAAAATGAGAAATGTGAGACTTTCTTATTTCTTTTATGAAATTGAGAAAATATTACATTATTCCAAAAGTCAGCGTGATGAGCTGCTTCAATACCTAAGTATTGACCCTCAGAAAACGAGTCCCGGACCAGTCTTCTGGCTAGGTGTGCCACATATCAGAACCAGAATCAGAAATACTTCATCCTTTAGAAGTTCTCCTACCTCGGGGGTTGTTGAGTGCAGCTTCAGCGGCCTTCCTGCCCTCTCCACAGTGGCTCTGGTCAAAAGGCAGACACTGCTCCCCGGTCCCGGCCACCACCTCCAGGTTGCGGGACGGATCTTTTGGCTGGCCGAGGTTCCTCACCCGGTACACCCGGCGGCTGCTGGTGTCAGACACGTAAAGGACCTCCCCCATTGGATCCATGGCCAGGTAGTACTTATGAGCGGGGCTGGCGCTAGTGAGGTAAAGTGTTCACAGTTAATGAGGAATTCAGTGAGAAAGCAAAGATAGTTTAAATGGTGGCAAAGGGACATTTTTTTCAATGACATACGGTGTTCCAAAGAGCATTTAGTTTGGCTTTTTAGAAAATGATTTTTTTTTCTCCTTACTTACCCAAAGCGACACAAACAGTGAGACTAGCCTACTTTACTAAATAATAATCATAATAATAAGCAGCATTCGTGACTAGACAGCACCATCAATTGAAGAAAAGGCATTTAGAGGCAATCAGGTCATCCCAGTGAAAAACATTCGTGTGAGACTCTGGGAGCGGACTTGTTCCTGGGCTGGAACAACAAGACTAATGTCTTCCAATTTAAATAGCACAAACGCCCACATTACTAATCTCATTCTTAGGATTGTGTCTCAGGATGTTTAGTAAGAAAAAAAAATATTCGGGATACTACTTTAAAAAGTATTCAACCAACAGTGATTGTCTCTACTAATTGATAATCCCATGCAGCCAAACCGAACTAATCTCAACACATCTTCCAAACGCTACGATTAAACCACTGTTTGTGTGTCAGTTGGAAAATTTGCCCCACAAGAACTGTACAAACCTATTCCACAGAGAATATAAACTATAGAATACCACATACTGAATAACCCTGATGATAGCCTAGAATATGTTCTGTATGTCAAGGCCAACATGAAGTAATTCATTCGTTTATGGTAGATCCATCTACAATAAGAATATAACAATGTTTTTTTTTTCCTTCTATTTAAATATATAAAAACTCTTAACTATATAATAAACCTTATTTCTTCGGCTTTACAAACTAGTAACTAAAGAAGGCAAGAACTGTGAAGTCTAACGGAATTGCAGTGTGAATGCTGTGTGATGACAAGCTGATGCCACACCGCATTGCTGGCTTTAACACTTTAATAATACCAATAATGTATGAAAAGGGCATTCACACTTACTACAGCGAAGGAGTATACTTTTAATATTATTCTCTATTTAAATAAAGACATAGAGGAGACTTGATGTCAGAGCCAGTTCAGGGTTTAGTGCTCCCCTATAGTATCAGTACAAAAGCCTCAGTGTGCAGACAGCTATGGTTACTTACAATAATGCCAGAAAGATTGTGTTTCTTTTTTTGAGTCATCCGAGGTTTTAAAGTGGTTGTCACATGTTCGGCAGCATAAATGTGCCCGCATGTCAGGAAGCGATAAGGACCTTTATGTGTAAATGTATGTGTAAAGCGGATACGGTGGAAAACAGCATAATTCATGCATTCATAAAGAAAAACCAATAAAAACCATGTGTTTTTGATTTTCATGGGTTCTATATTAATAGTGATCGTTGTAAAACGTTGTCTTTATTGGTTCATTTTTTGTAATCTTTCGCTACTATTGCGCACGGTCCAGAATAGTAATAAGCACAACTAAACTGAGAGCGAGAGGAAAACAGGAGAGACAATAACAGGGAGAAATGGATAACATGCAACAAAGGTCCGTACCCAAATTAAACCCACAACATTCATACAGCAAAATTTGGCCCGAGCCGAATGAGCCATGCAAACACGTAACGGTCTTTTGTTCTAGCTGTAATTGTTGGTTTATGAGCGGTGAGAGTGGACAAAAAGCAGGAAGTTCGTTCAGCGTCAGGCTCAACAATACAACATGTTGTGTGGAGGAAAAGACCATGGAGCGGTCTTATGTACTTTTCATATTGTAACACAAAGCCTCGGGCTTTAGAACGTACACCATGAACACTAACTTTATTTACCCTCATGTCGGCTGTAAGCTGTATGCCGTGTAGGATGAAGAGTGCCCACACTGTGGACACCGTGCAGAGAACACTCGGCTTGCTTCTGTTTTTTAGTCTGCAGGTCATTCATTACAGAAAACCTTTTGATATTGTCAGGGTATTGTTGTGTATTGTTGAGACTTGAACATAGTGAAATAATGTGAGGGAGAAATCATAACTAATCGAGATCAAAGCAAATACTTTATAAAGTGAAATCTAATGTCAGCTGTTCTGGTCAAAGGCTTCCTGCCAATTAAAACCAAAGATACAGCGTTCTTTTTTTTCTTTTTCTCAATTTAAAAAAGGGAAATTAGAATGTCATGAAAAATATCGAGAGTTACGGATGAAACTACGGTTCTATAAATCCTGGATGACGGCCAGAGGTAGTGCTTAACACTGGATGATGAAGAACGGTCTGTCAGGATGAAATATAACTCTTACATCATGCTTCTGCATAGTCTTCCTCAATTAGTATATTTACATTTTCTACAGATATGTAATTGTTACATTTTGTTTTGTTTTAGTTTGCTCTGGACAGTGGATGTACACTGTGAGGCTATTCCGTCTATTCTAGCCTGAACTTTCTCCCAACCCAGACAGAAACACAAACCAAAAGAACACTGCAACATAGGCAAGGTTTTCTGTCAGTCATCTAGTCCGTTAAGTGCATAACTGTTTTCAGAGCTCTGCACTGAACTGCACATATATAATTTAAACTTGATCCTGAGAGAGTTCCTCAGAGCTCCAAAGTGTGCCACTGCTCTGTGCATTTTTTATATTTGTCGGGCCTCTTGGAGCTACCGTGGGCGTTGCGCGGCGCATATGGCTGATTACAAATCACCTCACCTGTCTTTTTCTCAATTAGATGCTCACGGCTCCGAGTACATTCATCCAGTGGAAGGGAAATGAACAACAATAACAACCGGAGCAAAAAGAAGAAAAAAAATCCGCCCTTGTTCCCTCCACATAAAATAAGAAAACAATGATCAGAGTTGATAGACATTGTGATCTCGCTGTTCCAGACTGTCTGTGTGAATCGACCGTCTGGGCTCTCAGATAATATTGTCAAGGACCTCCTCCCCTATTTGCTTTACTCCTCGCTCAAACTCTTGACGGGGGAGAATAGACAATGGTTTTTACAGTGAGTACATCCCATATTGTCTCTCCCCTCGGAGAACACCTTGTTTTGAAGCCTCGTCGGCTGATAGGCACTTTGCCGGGAAAGAACGCGGAGTGAAAAGCTTTGAAAGTCGAATATGGATGAATAATTAATGCATTTGACTTGGGAGAACAATAGTATGGAATAAAAGAGAAACATTAACATGCTTCTAACGGCAAAAAACTGGTGCGGAGGAGGAAAACAGGAGGATACAGGAGCTGAAGCAGAAGCCTCCAGAGTGAGGAAAGGGTATCCAAAGTGCCTTCAGAAGAACGCCGTTGCTCTACGCTACACCTCTGGTTCCTAATGTAACGTAATCCGATGGTTCACCCCGCAGCGCTGTGGGATTAACCGTGCCCCTTTATTGACGCCGGCTGTCATGTCCCAGGTGTGTTCCTATGAATTGATTATAGAAAAGTTGATATAACAGCAGACGTGACAATATTTTTTTTCATACAGTCGATACTTTGGTTGGGTTAAATATTTTCAACTAACACTTTCTATTGTTTATCTATCTATTTTTAATTGTTTGCAAGTTGTTTCCACATATTATAGCACGCTAACTAGTTTTATTCACTCCCAGGCCCCATATACACAGATATAGATACTTTGTAAAGCGAATATCTTTCTCTATGTTTTGTCCTCTCGTCTCGTATATCCGTTTTTGTGACCTAAAACTATGATTGCGTAATCATAGTTTTAGGTCACGAAAGGCCTTCTTTGGTGCAGATTATCAATAATCTGCACACGGCTGCACAATATCAATCACACGGTTACTTCGTATCTGTGTGGACATGTAAAATGAAGCCTTCTAGGAAACAAAAATGACATTTTAAAAGATATATCTGTATACGTGTAGACAGGGCCGTGTAGACAGGGCCTATATATATATTGTGTATTCTATCTCCTCTAATCAAATGAGCTGCTACACAATCTTTGCCCCGGAGCATCTGTTGAAGTACCAACTGAGGTATCAGTACCACTGGTTGGGAAGAAATTCATCACGATTTATGCATCACAGGCGCATTTTACATTCTCCCACTTGCAGACACATGTACACACCCACACGTACAGTACCAACCATAAACACACAACGGGTTATCCTTTTTGCATGCTTGAAAACTTTGGCATGCTGGAGATATGGCGTCTTGAAAAATCCTCTCTCGGATAAGCCCTCTCTGTCTCTTATACAAAAACACCTACAAGCACACACACACACACACACTCAATTGGCTTGATATAAACCTTGATAACGGTGCACACACACACACACACACACACACACACACACACACACACACACACACACACATACACACAGACCCCATAACATCTGTCTAATCTTCTGTCGAACATGGCGAACGGAATTCGGACCACCGTAGATGTCGAGGCCGTGCGAGGCCTCAGGCTTTTAGCCGCTGCTCAGGGAGCAAGTGAGCCGCTGCTACCTCAAAACAGACTCCCAGTAATCCCCTAAAAACAGGAAATCCTTGACATTTTGGCAGATTTCCAATATACAAATTTAATATCGCCTCGTGAAATTTAAATGGGGATTTGATAGATCTGACTGCAACCTGAGTTTATGCAGCTTTTCTGTGTGGTCTGTTTGTGGGAAGAGAGGGAAAGTCAGGTCAATGCAATTATGCAATGTGCAGCACAACAAACCAAGACGAAGGGCTGTGGGGGATTTCGCAACATGTCCTACTCTTAACACGTGTAATTTCTGTGCATGTGTGTGTTTTGTGTAGGAACATAAAAGGAGGTGTTAATCACTAGTTCTCACCTGTGTCGGGTGTCCCGGTTCCTGATAATAAGCCATAACGGAGTGTTTAAAAAGGAGAAAAGAGAAGGTAAAAAAAACAATCATTTATGATGCTAACGAGAGTCACTCAGAATTTCATAGGCTACAATGAGTCAATTTTCCCCTCATAAAATGGGATTAGGGTTGATTTAGAAGGCTGTATTGTTTCACATTAAATATTTACTTAAACAGGAAGCTTTTTACCATTTCCTCCCAGAGGACAGGGAAGTATCAAATACAGATACTATGAAACCTTCGTCTGAACCAGAAATATTAGTCAGAGATACAATAATAACAGAGAATGAGAGAGTAAAGTTACATAAGGAGAACACTTTACAGGACAAATGACTGTGCAATCCCATCGAGATTCTACGCTTGAGAAAATACAGAAATAGAGAATGTAGCGCTGCAGCACAGTAGGTGATATCACCGTGATAATCCATGGCAGAAGGCAAAGAATATCTTTGTTTCACAGCAGAGACTTTCACATCCTTAAGAGGTAGATTAGGGCTGTGATGTCTGAATCTCGCACACTCTGCTTTTGCATGAAGACAGCCTTCAGAACGTATTCTGTTGAGATCAAACAGATCACAACCGCAGATGTCAAACCAAAGCTAATGCCATACTAACCCACATCCGCTGAGCTAATTTGGTTCTAATTGTACCCGACTCAATGCTCAAAATCCCACCGCTTACTACCCACTGTGGGAGATCCCTTTCCAGATCAAGTCTACAATTATCACACGCGTACGCAACGAGACCGGGACTCTCACTTGAGCTCCAGTATGGTCCTGGTGTATCCATCGGGATGGACCCTGCGGATGAAGTTGAAGTCCCCCACGTAGAGGGAGCCGTCAGGGCCGCTGGCCAACGCCACGGGGGCAAACAGCATCATGTCCCGGGCGGCGCCGCTGCAGCTCGGACCGCAGGGGACGCTCCGGTAAAAGCCGTTCCCCATCACAGTGCTGATGACAGGAGGCTGCTGGGAAAAGAAGACGTTCTCTCCGTTTCCCTTGTGAAGGATTCCTGTGGAGGGGAGGAAGGAATGCGATAAATACCTTAAAAAAGCCCCGACGACACATTTCTATCGGCTTCTCGCTACGGGTGATGGGATCCTGCATGAGCACAATATTTAATGCCAAAGTTTGAACCGTTTTGGATATTTCAGATGACAGATTTTCTGTATTTTTCTGGTTTTAGGTGGGTTTGGAGTCATTTGGAAAACGGTGTCACTTGCTTCTCTGCGCCCGAGCTGTGAACACATATTCTAAAATCGATTATATATTTGAATAGTAAAAAAAGAACAGATTACATTTTTTTATAATTTATGAAAAAACAACCCCCAGCACTACTGCGACGGTCTGCCTCGCACGCACTGAATGTACCGCATGACGCTGGACTCCGACATTAACTGAAGATTACGTTTTTACCCAGAATCCCCCCTGGAAGCGAGACGTGAGCGGGCGCGAGCGCTCTGTGATCCGATTCCACACACTGACGCCGTCTCCGCTAAACGTTTGTCAGCAGCAGCTCCTGTTGAGCCGAGTGGACAGCAGCTCTCTAACCTCCACCTGGCTGACTGACAGCAGACGTTTACTGGACTGAAGTAGTTTTCATCACCAGGCCCATGTTATTGATACATTTATTGGGTTTCCCCGCGCAGTGAGGCAATCTGTCTGTAGTGAAAAAGCCTATGGGACAGTTGGGACACGGTGCCATGGACATCATGCGGGAAAAAAAAGATGTTTTTTTAAGAACAACTATTAGAACGTAATTGTTGGTAAATGTTTACAGCCCTTCTCTGCACCAATCAGGACAGTTTTCATCTAAATGTGACGTGGTTGTTCAAACCACACACGCGCTACCTTGATGAAGCACATTTAGTAAGAACTGTTTCATGCTATCGGTACTTGAGTAAGGGCTTCAATAATATCTGTTTTTATTTAGTTGGTTTGTTGGTACTAGGGATGAGGTAACCCAATCACCAGAACCTCTGCATTTTGATATCTTTAAGTTAATTAAAAAGACTGCAATGGAAATACATCTCAAACGTGTTATTTTTGTCATACTTCATGAATGTCAAATAAAGCTAACTAAAAATATATATGTTTTTATCTTGTAGCATTCTGACCTTTGTATATATGTATTTGTGTAGATGTAGATATTGTGTATTTGATTGAGTGTTGTTTCTTTAAAAATAAATACAATACATTTAAAAATAAGGCCAAGTGTGACAAAAACAATACACAAGTAAATATGTTTTTCTCTCACCACTGCGTATGTTGAGGGCGTGGTGTTTGTCCAGAGACCATCTTCCCAGGTTTGAGGGGATCAGTTCAAATCCCTGCATCAGAGCAGTCCTCCTCTCCCATTGGATGAAGCCTGGACACGCCTCGTACTCGTAGCCGACAGACACTGAAATGCAAACACACATGCACGCACACACAAACACACAAAAGAGGGCTCGATGTTACTCGCATAAAAAAAAACACGTTATCTTGACCCGCCGTGTCTTAGCATGTTCAGCAAAATGGCTGTGTGTATATGTGTGTGTAGCACAGAACATCACAGCCAGACTTTAAACGCGAGCATCTCTCACAAAACTGTAGCGTAATGAGTGGTGAGACGAATGAAAGGCCTCGGGCGAGACCTCATCAGTGTGTGTGTTTGAGAGGGATCAGTGGAAAGTGGAAGCGTAATCAGGAGGAGCCCGTCTTCATGAAGGAGCCCTAGAATTAGCTGCTCGGCCTCTTAGTTGTAATGATACGCTGTGCAGCTTCCCACTACAACTAACAACTATCAACAGCTTCTTTTGGGGGTGGGGCGGCTTGGCAGGATCAAATGTGCCATTTCAGACTTGGAATACGTTTTTAAAAAAGGCAGCAGGTGATAAAGCTGTGGGAGATCTGGAAAACATGTAAGCACACAAAAATACACGCTTAAGACTTCAGCCTTTTTAAGAAGTGTTGATTTTTTGCAGGGGGGGGGGGGGGGGGGGGGGGGCTACTAGTTGGCAGCCAGTTGCTTACTTACACTTCCAACAGATGCAGCGCAACATTAGCATCCATTTAGCGTCAAGTTTCTGGCCAACAGACCAGTTAAGTCCACTCTCTCTTTGGTTCCCAAATATCTGGCTCTTTAGTGGCTAAATGTGACGTTCACAAGCTAGTGAATCTTAAGTGGCTTCATTATTTATTTGTTTTCCTTCTTTTGAAGTGAAACCCGCTGCCTGTAAAAAATACATACGGTGCGCTGAAGGTCACTGAAACTTTTTCCGCGGTCTCATCGCGAGTTACCCTTTTCAAATTACACTCAGTGGTTTAAACATTTGTTTGTATGAAAATATCGATCAGCGCTGCTTTAAGTAAGTCCTTTATTCCTACCACATGCAGAGTTTTAGATTGCTGGTGAGCAACGCTTTCGTTTTAAAGTCCCTTTATCTTAAGGAACCTGGTCCTTCTCTCTCTCTCTCTCGCTGTTGTTCTCTGCTCTCCATCAGGCGTTGGGATGGAGAGTGGTGCTAATACAAAGCAACCGTCCTCAATCTAAAACATTTCTCCCACGCGAAGAATGCAAAAACACCGGTTATACGTATGATTAAAGTAGTAATAAGTTCAATACAGTGAGAGTTCATAAAAATGTAACATTGCTTAATTTAAGATAATGATATACCAAACAGTTTACACGTCTGACACCAGCGTGCGAGAGGAATAGCTGTCGCTGTCAATCACTGATCTCTCTCTTTACTTGCTTCATTGTGAAGCAACGTGCCTGCGAATCGATGGGCACTCAAGGGGAACCGGCGAGCAAAGCCAGAATAAAGACCAGTCGAGGAGGCGGAATACGCAAGTAGGACGCTCACATTATGTACGAGCTCAGGAGATTCCCTTAAAGAGAAACTCTCGGCCAGGCGCACGGGGCCGACTTAAGTTTTCAACTCCGTGGTACAATCGATGAAGTGATTTGGGAGGAAAAATAATGGGTGATTTGGGACAGTGGGGCCAAAAAAATAAAGGTAAAGTGTTGGACAAAACTTCTTAGTCCAGGAACTATTGCTTAATTACATTCAAAAAAGGTTCATTTGTTTCAATTGTGTGTGTGTCCTACGCTCTGATAGGCCTGTGATCTTGAGTTTTTGAAGGACAAAAACAGTACCGAGAGGCACTAAGTAGTCAAATACGCGTGTCTTTAAAATGTAGCATACTGTGGGACTTCTGTTCCTCACATTGCACCCCCCTTGAAGAACCCCTTTCATGGCCTGGAAACCAATCCATCCTTATGAAAATGCATCAAAGGTTGCCATAAATACATCGCCGTCAGCGGGGACACTGTCCCGTAAAACGAAATAAAAAGAAACAACCTACAATAACGCTGATTTTATTTGAGGAACAAGGCTTTTCCAGGACAAAACGGGGCAAAGCAATCTCAAAGGGACAGTGTCAGTGTTTTGAGAACGGCCTCACAACCGAATATTACCGTGGCTATATTACAAGACTCGACACACACACACACACACACACACTCTCTCTCTCACACAAACAATACCCATGCACACGATAATACATGAATGCACACTCAATATCTCACAGGTGAAAGCTTTCATTCCCCTCTGCTGAAGCCTCAGGCAATGTGTTCACCCCAGCAAACAGAGCATGATCTCCCTTCCTCTTGTTCTCGCTGGCTCTGTGTGAACACATGGAGTGTGTGTGTTTACGTGTGTATGTGTGTGTACGTGTACGTGTGTGTGTGTTGACGTGCACACGTGTCAACGGATGCCTGTTTGTGTTGTTGTGCCAACAAAGCGCCGGGATGGATTAGCGCAGCAAGGGGGCATGGGGAGGGGCTGAAGCTGAAGCCGCTAATATTTAGTGACAAATGTGGTAATTTAGAAGAATACACTTTTTTTGTTATCTGACATTACTGCATTCCCCTCAGCTAAAAGTTTAGGAGGAGCTGCTACACATTAAGTTGCTGCATCCAAATAACAGCCCAGAAAATGCACTTAAAGTATCGGCTCCATGGGAAACAAGGACAAAGTATCCAGTGAGAGTCTGAGGCACCTTCAGTGCCTTTGGTATTGTGGTGTACTGGTGTTATAAATGCTATAACATCTTTATAGTAATAATAATAATACTTTAATTTTATATAGCCCTTTTCTAAATACTCAAAGACGCTTGATTATAAAGATCTGGTCACTTTATTAGTGAAAACGCATCTATACAATCTTCTTTGAAATCACACAAAACCCCTGTATTTCTGCTTTGCTCGTCTTTCCACTTTTATTCTACGTTTTCTTCAACAGACACAGAAAACTAAGTTGCATTCCTTGTTGTTGCATTCCTATCTGCTGTGTTATCGTAGACAGTTAGTGTATACTGAAGGCCTTTCCTTTCCTTTAGTAACTATTTACATCTGAAGGCAACAGCTATCGGTTGTATGTGCAGCCTCTAACTGGAGCGATGTGGCTCAGCTCATCATCATCCTGCTGCAGAATGACCACACTGTGCCCGTGTGCACGGCGAATCTGTCCTTTCTGTTCATTATTCTACTGCAAATAAACAGGCGGGTTGGTGCCAGACAGCTTCATGAAAAATTGTGGATCACTTAGAACTTCTCTCTCCGCAAATAACTCCCTCAGGAGGACGGACCGTTCCGGCCAGTCTCTATTCAAAGCCCTGTGTAACCCGGGGAAACGGCTGCCTGCTGTTGAGCGAGCATCGCCTGAATACGTTATTAATTCTAATACAAGCTGCGGAGATTAGAGACAGGTTAGGGATTGTTTTTTTTGTATGTTGTTCCCGGAAACAAAAGACTGTCATTTTTGTTATATCCCAATTTTATTCGTGGGCCATAAGCAGGATTTCATTTATGTCGCAGGATGACAATGTTTGTGCGTTATTATCAAACGTTCAAAAATAATTTCAGAAAAAAGAAAACAACAAAAAACTTGACCGGGTGTAACATTCTACTTTCACTTTGTTTACCGCACTACTGTGGTGTTGATCTGCAGATGTATTATATGGGTCAGTTTGTGGACAAATAAAATCGCGCACTATTACGCACGAAAAAACAAGTTGACCAGCCGATTGTCAACATGTCCGGCTCAGTGAATCCGATGCCTTTGGCCGTTTATCCGAGCGGCCGTGTTCATGTTTGAGACTCTGCAGACAACAACGAGTCTCCTCTGAGGAAGGCTCTCCCCGGGACTCTCAAACGGGGACGGCTCGCTGTTCCAAAGGGGATGAAAGAAGTGACTGTGATCAGCCAGGATCGTCTCGGCCTCCAACGCACCCACCTCTAATTCTCTCTGATCACGCCAAACGGAGCCTGGCCACGGAATTACCCAAAATGTGTTTGGCACCTCCTGATGGGCACCTAACCACAGTCACCTGACTGTGATCGGGGCTCTGCTGGGTTCATGAAAACTAAGCCCTCTGCGTCCTCCTTGAGCACGCAGAGGGCTTAGAACAACAAACCCACTGACGAAAAAACCACATATTTAATATTTAACCTGCCATGATATTTTTTCCCCACAACTTTACTACAGAAAATGCACATCTGTCAGTTGCCTCTTCTGAACATAAATACACACATCCATGTAAGCCGCTGCACAAATGCACATATCCAGGCCCTCTGAAAATATGTTCCTGCGCATGGCAGGAAGTAAAGAGAGGGAAGGACCGGGGCAAACATGGGTTGAGACGGGAGAACAAGGGGAGGGCAGGAGGGCCGACTGGACAGAAGCAACGGGGGAGATCAGAGGGAATTGAGGGAATAACAAGCGGGGAAGGGAAGAAATGGGAGTTCAGTAGAGGACAAAAACGCAGGAAAACACAGTGAGCGTGGAGGAGGAGGCGAGGGAAGGGGGTAAGAGGGGCCAGAGGGGAGGGAGGGATTTGGTTCAGCAAAGCAGGGCAAAAAAAAAAACAGGATCATAGGAGTTGAGAAAAGGTGAAAGATCAGGAGCGAGCTGGAGCAGATGAAATGCAGCTCGGGCAGATAAGGGGTGGAGGGGATGGATCAGGAGGAGAGAAAGCCTCGGGCGGAGAGATGCAATCTTTGTACGAGACCATACACTCGAGTGGACAAAGCTTCTTGTATGCCTGCCATATCTCAGCGCTTATGGAAAGCTCTTTCTCGCAGCTGCACTGTTTTGTCTCCAACCGTCTACACCACAACAAAGTGGCGAAAGACATTAACATTATATCCAGTATGTCTTTTTTTCTGGTAAGAGAGGACATTGGGGAAAAGAGGGTCATCAGGTGATATCTTTCCTCCAGCCATCCGCCGTTCCGGTCTCTCTTCTCCGGACAGCTCCAGTCCACTCTGCTGTCTGCCTGAAGGTCCTGGCGATACAGAGTCGACACCGCTCGCTGTTCACCTGTTCTCGAGCCTCATGGATTATCATGACTAACGACGATTGAACTGAAGTGGACACACGTCCTTTCATTCTGGTAACTCTGCAGTTGTCAAACCCGCTACGAAAGAAAGTAGCACTAAGTATTTACTATCGGGCACAATCTCCAATCTCTCCCTTCCCAGCGTTAAAGCGTCCATTAACAGCAGGCTGATCACCTCCTGAACGGTCACTCATTTACAGGACGACTTCCAATCAGGCTTTTGTGCAAACCACGGCGCTGAAGCAGCCGCTCAAAAGACGTCAGAGTTGTTTGGGGGAATGGTACAGTTTTACGGCTCTGGTGTTTTACGGCCGTGGTGACGCAGTTGATTAAAACATCGTATTGTGTGGCGCTTTAACACCATGTCTCACTCACTCCTTCACACACTGATGGCAGTCCATCAGGACTATCTCATCATTCGTACTCCACAGGCACAGCCTATTTGGGTTTAAGCGTCTTGCCCAAGGACACATCGACATGGACTAGCGGAGCCGGGGAATCGAACCGCCGTTCCTGTGACTGAGCAACTGTCCCCTACTTATTTACTTGGTTTGAATGGAAGACGTTTCACTGGCTCTCTCAGCAGTGCTATGTATGTACATACTGAGCTGTGCAAGTATGTTTTCCCATTAAAATCCTGAGCCCTGTTTTAAGGAATAGATACATATTTATTTTTTTGGGAGAGATGCTCATTCGTTTTCTTGTTCATAGCTGAGTGAGAAGATCCATACCCCTCCCCATGTCGGTGAATGAAATATGCAACAAGAGCAAACAGCTAGCCTGTCTCTCTTTACAGTTTACAACTCTTTCCATTAACACCTCTAAAGCTCACTGATTACTAATGTATGACCTGTTTGTTCAATCCCCACACAAACAGAAGAAAGAAAGAAGACAGAGAACAAGTGGATGGATTCCATAGCAAGCGAGGAGGTTACCGCACACATGGCCTTAAACCATAAGACCACCAGGACCCCCACCTGCATGTTTTCCTATTTAAAATAGAAAGAAGAAAACACTTGGAACAAGACCTCTTGTATTTTACATTCTACCTACCAGTTGCGTGAGTGAGGCCCCAGACCTCCTGGCCATAAATATCAGTCTTGTTCCAGACCAGCCGGTGGACCAGGCCGGGCCCGGCGGGATACCAGCGTTGGTACAACCTTCCCTGGACCGATGCGCGGACATGCACCTTGGAGAGACCGCCCAGTGGGGAGATTGGGGACAACAGCGAGGGAGGTGTGAGGAGGATTCTGAGCAGAGAGAGGTAGCCTGCGGAACGGGTGCTCAAATAGCTCAGCTTCAAAAAGGCTCCGGGGATTGAAACTTCCTCCTGCACCGCCTGGGGAGCAGAGCGAGAAGTGGAGAAATTATATGAGAAAGAAAGGTGTTGTATCATTACTTTGTTTTCTTTAATAATGAGCTGACAGGCGGGTTCAGGAACACACAGTAAAGTACAGGGAGCACAACGAAGATGTCACGATGAAGAATGTTTTCATGAATATTTCTTTTTTAAACTGAATGAATAATGATATCTGTCCACATCCACGGAGGTTTTCTTTTTAAGAAAATCTATATATCCTAAATCCTTATAAACTAGCAAATAAAAAGCCATGCTCATTTCTCTAATACATAGTAAACTAGCTGCTGCATCAAACATGGATTCATCCTGTACGGTATTTCTCTTGGCTGGAATCCGATACTGTTTGAGTACCATAAATCAAATTATCTCTAAGACGACTATCTCCGGCACATTTTTCCTCTGAAGTCTAAAGGCTTAGGTTCCATTTTTTTTTACACAGGTGAACATGGTGGGCGTTACTAAGCTTACAGGGAACACTAAGTACTGCTCTTCCAGTTCTTTTTTTTTTGCTGCCTTGTTTGTCCTGAGGTGTTATTTGTCATGAGGATAAGATGTTCCTTCATTATGACTATGTGTTCATTCCCAATCTCATCAGATTTTGAAAAATGAGCTTGAACTTGTGCAGATGATGTGATGTGTAAGCAAAAAAGCACTCTGCTTTGCCACAAAAGGATCGTGTTACCAAGGCATATGACATTCTATTCAGTCTATCACGTGTCCAGGTAACAAGAAAAACAACTCTCTGTGTCCCGGGAATTTTAGTTGGATCTGAAATGAGGTCGGGTTGAGGTTTTGGTTACTATAAAAGCAAAGAAAAATGTAAAAAAAGTCACGTCAGAGGGTAAATATATAATCACCAGTCTGACCTCCACACCTGACTTTCAGCCACCTAATTTGCTTTTGTGGTGGGGAAGGATAGGGATAGGGTGCTAATTTGCATTTTGCTCATTCCTTATTTGCATGATGCAAATAGGAATTGAGCTAAATTTGCAAAAACCCAGTGAGACCGGGCTGGTTTGTTGCTGAGCTGTAACAAATTGAGCCGGAGCTTCCTTCTTACTGCCTGTCGTCTGTAGACATGAAGCATTGCGTCGTTCCATTTTATACAGACTAGTGACGACGTGCTGGCCTCTGCCTACAGATCCCTGATGCTGAGCCCTGTAGCGACGTTCATTTTGTTTATTCAAAGTTTAATAATACTGAACATCCGGCAAGTGTCAAGTAGATCGGACGGATGGTTCTTGATGTATGCAAAGGACGTACCAACAGAGATCACTTGCTTTGTCATTAGACTTTCTGATTGTTTGTTTGTTTGTGTGTTTTATTCAGTCAATCATTCCAATACAATACAATATTCTATATAATATACAAAACAGAAAGACTGCAAGAATGCTTATATATTCCTATCCTAAATTATTATTATCAATTAAATCATATAATTAATTCGAAATAAAGAAAAAAATTAAATTAAATCTTCCATAAACATACATTTCATTCACACTTGTAACCCTCAAAATTGTTTTATAAATAAAAAAATGGGTTGACCATTCTTACATCCATTTTAGCATTGTTCGATAATTTAACTACTACAATAGAAATACATCTTCTTTTAATCCCTTTTTTAGCTTTTTGTACAATAAATTGTAGTGAGATAGTTTCGTACCTGCAGCTCCGGCACCGCCGGCCCCTTCTCTGCACACGCTCCCGTGTATCTGGGGAGCGGGTAGGGCAGGACCAGCGGGTAGGGACTCAAAACACTCCGGATGTCACACGTGGGAGTTGGGGCTTCCTCCCTGGACATGGTCACCTGATCCAGAACCAGGAAGTTGTTGTTTGGCGTCCAGATGGTGCGCGTCTGCGGCAGGAAGGGTGGGCGCTGGAACATCAGGGTCATAGACATCGCGCCCAAGGTCACCAGGTCAAAACTAGAGTTGAATGACAGTGAGACAGAATAGGATTGGAGTGTAAGGGAAATAATTAAAAGAAGCAGATATTTTTCTTCTTTTTGCATATTTTGTGTGTGGATGTCTGTACCTTCCATCCTGCCTGCTGATAGTGTAACCATACTCTGGATGCTGGGGGAAAGTGATGTTGACTCCAACCAGAGGCGAGCCGTCGTGCAAGGCGACGCTACCTCGAATCACAGCTACCCGGCTGGAAAAAACACAGACAGGAAGCCGAGAGAGAGCGAGAGAGAGAGACACACACCAAGAAAGGGGAGAGATGCCTGGTTTACAATGATAGAGAACATAATGACTGTTTGAAGAGAGAGGCATGTTGTGCAGAGCGACCTTGTGCCTGCAGAAATAGCAAAACTGCATTTATTCTTCTCTGTGCAATTCTCTTCTTTAGCACAAAAAAATATGCCAGATTGCCAGGATACAAAGACCGTAAATATAGCTTCACCCACGGTAAAAGCTTTCAACACTCTGTCACATAAAGAAAAAAACCCTCTGCATCATGTTTATATTACAGTGACAGTGGTACCTGCAGCAGAATGGGCTGTGTTGTTCTTTAAATAGACCTTCAACTATCAGCCACATTCAGACTATTTTGAAATATCCATCTTGATTTTGCAGGTAAAGTGTGAAATACACTCCTTAAATCTGGAATAATCGTTGCACTGGTCAAATGAAGACAGACTGGGCAGAACACCTGTGATGTACGCACACAATACACACACACACACACACACACACACACACACACACACACATTCATTGACGGAGCCTATCTGTTACTCTAGAAGAGGGATAAATGAAGGACGGCGAGGTTTCTCCGGGTGGCTGCGTTGCCCCGTTTGTTACTCCTGTCCTGAAAGCTGCCATCGATTTCCCCTCTGAAAAACTGCCACATAATTAATTTATTTGTTTATTCTACAAGTGAACCGGGGCACACACGCACTTTGCAATTTTTTAGAGAGGCATCACTTCTCGTTTACCTAACCGAACTTTCTAGGTCATCATCTCGCCGGTGATGTATATTTCCTCTGTTAGATGGAAGTGAGAGGCCGCTGAAAAATTAATGGGGACACCCGTATGACTGGTGAAACCGAATGACATTAATATGTAACAAACAAATACGTCTAATGCAGTTGTAGCCTGACACTGATACCCGGGGACGATGCTCTTGCCGTGCGTCCGCTGATCTCCAGGGGAACACAGATCACTAAGACGTGTGCGAGGACATGAAAAGCCTCATTCACATGCAAACACACACGCTTTCATTAAACAAATAATAGACGACGGACGAACCGATGCATTAATACAGATGCATTTACTCCATTATCCGCACCTCCTGTCTTTCCACACCGACCATATAGGAGGACGGCTCAAGGACGCGGACGCGCTAAACAAACACGTGAAGGTATTTGGCATGCATGGGCAAACAGAGAGCGCGCCGGCACGCACCTGGTATCAAAGGGCACTTCTCCGGGGAGAGAGTGTGTGGCCGCCTTGCCTAAGAGGAAACGTATGCGGCGGTAGAAGCTGTGAGCGTGCGTGCTGGTGGGAGGCGGGGACGCGGTGGGAGGCAGCGGGCTCTGCTGCAGGAGGGCCAAGGGGTCGGCCGAGCCGTGGCACAGGGGGTCGGAGCCGCAACTCAGCTGCTCGCAGCAGTCCGGGTCCACGCAGTCCATGAGGCCATCTGAAACAGACATGAAGTGAAATGTTGATAAAAAATAAAATACTTTGAATAAAATATACACGCGCACGCACGCACGCACGCACGCACGCACGCACGCACGCAAAAGCAGTGTTTTATGAGGAGTTGGTTGTTTAGAGGGGTGCTTGAATTGACACAGTTAATATAGGCGAGACATTAACATCTTTATTGTGCACAGCCAATAAAGGCTTTAATAGATTTAAGTGACTAAGGTGCTGAGAACACATTTCTACTCTAAAGGCCAAGGTACTGTATATATTCACAGTGGGAAGACGTGAAGAAGACGCCATATAAAGACCTGCCAAGAAGTCATTTTCACACTGCTTGGCCGGTGAGAAACTCTCCCGGAGTAATCTCATCTACGACGAGGAACTGCACATGCACCATCATGGCCACGAGTATCAATCAAACGAGAGCCATTAGGGGCCATCAGAGCACAATTATGGCATCCATTGTTATAAATCAGACCTGAATCTCCAGTGTTATTTGAATGCGGCCCACAAAAGTTCCGGGCGTAAACAATGAGCCACGGATACGAACCAAGGCGGCAGGTAATGGGAGCCAGGCTGGCATTTGTGTTTCCTATTTCAAGCCTGTTTCTGAAAAGGCAGGAAGCCGTGCTGACATTTAAATGCATCTGACCACGGAGCAGGGAGCGAAAGGCCAACAATATTCTATTATAACCTCCTCCTACAAAATGTAGCAGAGTACAATGGCTGATTTCCATAAGATTCACCACTTTAACTTGAAAGCATGCTATTAATTGAAATTCTAATACCACCACCATTGAAAAGGACACGCACGTTTTTGGGCTTGTTATGCACGCATGGTTGTTTACCAAAGAGGGACAGAGATAATGTAGATTTTGAACATATGTATTGCATATGAATATGTATGGTTACACTGCCTGGTGTGGAAAAATGCTTTTTTGTTGTGTTTTTTTTTTCCCAAGAGGAAGAGCAATACATGCGCTCCACTCTCCCATCCAGGCGGAATAATTGAAACTCTTTCCTCAGAGTTCCTCTTTATTCTCTGATTACTTGTGATAGCATCTTTCCATCTCTGTCTATCTTTAGAGACAAAAAGATTGCTCCGAGAGACGGCTATGAGTGCCGACGGTATATGTGCCAATTAAGGGGAGATGGCTGAATAGTACGATTGAAAATTACGGTATCTGAAAAGCTGTGGAGAGAGGTGTGAGGATAGCAAGATAAGAGGAGTGTAAGTGGTCTCCATAAGGCTTTGTTAGTGAGTCTCTCTCAGCAAATGCATCCCTAAACTGAACAGTTTGATACCTACAGTGCATACACTTCACACATCAATATTCATACATTACAAGTCGCGCAGAATGTACTGTATATTGCTTTTTGCACAGAGTGCTCTTTATTGTAATGCAGAGAGAAAGCTGTCCGTTCCTCCGCCCACTCACCACCTCGACCTCCAATTCCCTTTTCATACAACCAGTTAGCTTAGCATAAATAATGGCATCGGGGGAGGGGAGGGGACTCTGTTCAAAAGGAAACACAATCTACCTACGAGGACCTCGGAAGCTCACCGATTTAAAATCTCATTTGTTTAATCCATACAAAAAACCCACAACTGCAATTTGTTGTTTTATTGGAGGGTTGTATGACTACTTCTTCGCCGGGCGCAGTAGCTTCCTGGAAGACTCGAGAAACCTGCCGTTCTTTACATCCAAGGGGGCAGCTGGATCGATCGTATCGATCTTCTCATCTCGCTTTCTGCGGGAAAGTATATTTCCTTAATGTCGAATTATTCGTTTCAAAGCTACATTCTTTGTTTTGGGTATTTTTTATTTAAATCTGCACTCTCCAAATCCAAGCTGAGATAACCTCCTCATCGTTAGGGACACTCGTTTCAGATTTGACGACGCTGCAGAGCCACAGAAGGAATTATTTTTCACAGGTTTTCATGTAAAAACCATCAGTGCCTAAGCTGCTGGTAGGCCTCGGTCCTGCTATGACTTGTTTCTTTTATTCAGGCCCTACTTTATAGTCCACCAGACATTTCTTATTGCCTGGCTCTAGGGTAAGGGCCTGTATTTCATGTTTTGAGCAGCCGTCTATGCTGACTTTCTGAAGTGTCGGCTCAGTCAGTCATGCAGCTTTCGTAAACAATGTGCAGAAGGAGAAAAAAAAAGAAACGGTTACATTGCAGCTATCAGCAGCACTCTGCACCAGCCGAAAAAAAGGGACTGTAAAAAAAAAAAAAGTATGTATGCGTTTGAGGTTTCCCACTGCTGTGTGCACCAATTCAAAAGCCACTCATCACAAAGCGTGGATCCATGGAATAACAACGAGGACGCTTCTGCTCTAAACAAAAGAGACACTACCTTGTTTGCTCTGACGGATTACAACACGGCTTAACGGGGACGTCCATGATGGATATTTGATGTTTTCAAATGCATGGGCGCAGTTGAAAGTAACGCAGTAGCGTGCGCTACACCCTAAAAACAGGGAGAAACAGCATCGCTTGGGACCGCAGTGGCAGGGAAATGATTGCAATGAAATGTTCCTTTCTTGTCTCTTCACCTGAGGATAGAACGATACAGCTACGAGGCTGAGCGACACACACCTCTCACCTGTCACCAAACACCTCGCAGCAGAAATGTATTCTGCACGGTTTGCTGTATTTAGACTTGAGAAAATTTCTCAGAGTGCCTTTTATCCTAGCAGGTGGTATGCATATTAGACATTTAGCTGTGATGAGGGGGGAAAACCGACACGCACTGTGCACGCACACACACACACAAATACATATTCCATACAATAATGACCAGCGGGACTCTACAGGAGTCTCGGCAGGATTGGGACAGCACGGAAGGATGCAGGGGACGAGCGACGAGGCAGATTTTTCGGCAAGGGAAGTAATGGAATGGAATGGACAATCTGCCACAAAAGACAGAAATGAAAAGAGGTATGAGAGAGAAAAAAGGGATGGAAAATGATCGATGATGTTAGAATGTCACCTCCGTCGTTGTCTGTTCCATCACTGCAGTCAGTTTCCATGACAACGCTGCATCCAGGCCCACTCCATCCCGCCTGGCAGACGCAGCGCCAGCCGCTCTGCTCCAGGGTGCA
Organism: Myoxocephalus aenaeus; assembly: GCA_038501785.1. Classification (NCBI taxonomy): domain Eukaryota; kingdom Metazoa; phylum Chordata; class Actinopteri; order Perciformes; family Cottidae; genus Myoxocephalus; species Myoxocephalus aenaeus. The sequence continues at coordinate 8,551,514 of JBAMJR010000025.1, forward strand.
GCGCCCGTGCCCGCTGCACAACCCTGGGCAGCCGTCTGAAAAAAGGTGTGACCCAGACACACACACACACACACACACACACACACACACACACACACACACACACACACACACACACACACACACACAGTTTGGGCATTTGTGAGCATGTCAGAGGAACACAATATAACAATATTTATCTTAAAAAAAGATGAATTACCTTTCACTACGACATCCAAGTCATGTGTAACTGTGATGGGGGGGAAAATTTTTGAGAAAGCAATTGTAACAGTGACACCTTTTTGAATCCTACTAATCAAAAAATCACAGAGAATAATCCAACACACTCTCACGTACACGCACGCACGCACGCACACACACACACACACACACACACACACACACACACACACACACAGCTCACCAATGTTACAGTGCTCTCCCTCCCAGCCAGGCTGACAGATGCAGGTCCCGTCGTGGCACTGGCCGTGTTCTTCACAGCGAGGATGGCATGCTCTTTGGTCGCACGCAGCGCCAATCCAACCCTCCTCGCACTGGCACTGGCCCTCGGAGCAAACGCCATGGCTGCCACATGGCACCGGGCACAGCTCTGCCAAACAGGTGGGTGGGGAGGAGGAGGAGGAGGAGGAGGGGGGGATACGCGTGAGAATAAAAATTAAGGAGAAAAAAAAAAGGGTGAGAGTTCAAGAGGGAGGGAAGGAGAATGAGAGGGAAGGGGAGCAAATGGAGGAATTGAGTGTAGGAAGAAAAGAAAATGGTAAAAGAGGCACGGGGGGACATGTAGAAGGGGAAAAGTTAAAAAGAAAATTCTGAATTGGGGGTGAGACATCGGAGATAGGTGAGAGAAAAAAAAGAAGAAAAAAAACTAGCAATAGAAGGGGATAACCTCAGAGACTTAAAAAAGTCTACTTTCTCACAATACATAATCTTCCCACCTCTAATAGCTGAGCTCCCTGAAGGAGGGGAAGAGTGAATAGACTCATAATAACGACCAAATGATTCGTATTTGCAGCGCATATTTAAACTACAGGGACTCAAATTCAGCTCTATTATTCTTTTCTGACATTTTGATCAGATTTGGTGGGTTTGTTAATACCCTTTCTCTCCCTTCATCTCTCCATCTTCGTCTCTGTCAGCTTTTTCTTTTCAGTATCCCTTCCCTCTCCCTCTCCCTTGCAACACCCCTTTAAATTTCGGCCCTCCTCTTTTATTTCCTCCTCTCCACGCTCCTCGCCATCGAGCTCCCTCTCTTGCTGCAGAGGCAAAGCCTCATCCATCAGTAAAGAGAGCAAAGTGCTGGAGGCACACAAAGACTACTTATCCAGCTGCAGTAAAAAGTTATTTCAATTTAAATATACATAGCATGGAGAGGGAGAAAAAAGTGGATTAAAGTTGGAGAGTTTTTCAGCTCTCTATTAGAATTACATTAGCTTAGCTATGCTTCAACAAGACCAGGACGTAGCATCGCAGGGTCCTTTTGATTAAAAGCCCGGCAGGTGGAGAGAGGCCGCTCATATCTCAGACACTCAGCCACGGTCTATCATTATCATGGGTAATATCACTATAATAAGGCGTGCATACACCTGAGAGCGGCGGCTAATGCCAATTGCCTGCAAATCATTGGAGTGCACGGTAAGGCGGATCCTTCCCCACCACCAGCGTTCAGTTAGTGTGGCGGAAAAAGAGGAAAATCAGCGCTATAATGGCTATTTTCCTCTCTGTCAGTTTACACTTCAAGGACAAGGACACTCGCACTGTGTACCACGGAGTACTGCATCCTATAGATTTGACACGAGAGAACACATGCTTCATTTTTCCCCTTTCACAATGGCTAACTCGCTGCCTTTTTCGACACTGTCAGCGTAGAATAGCTGCCTATCGAAGCAGGCAGAGTTTACGGAGTTCAAAAAGGAAACTTCAGGTAGGTGTAGATGTAGGAAATATCTTTTTACGGATACATCTAACAACCACACACTGACTAATATGGAGCGCGCAGGTAGCAGGATCTGAAATAACCATCAGCAAGCTTTTAAATGCCAAGCCGAACGTTCCTCTCAGAGTAGCAGTCTCTGAAAGGACTCGCAGCAAAGTGAGAATAGAGGTCTTTTTCTTTTCCTTTTTTTCCTCCCCTCATTTAGCTGAAGGGAATATGTGTGTGTGTGTGTGTGTGTGTGTGTGTGTGTGTGTGTGTGTGTGTGTGTGTGTGTGTGTGTGTGTGTGTGCGTGTGCGTGTAGCACTGTAAATGCGCAGTAAAGTGAGTGCTATTGCAAGGGGGTGGCTCCAGAGCGTCATGAGGGGAAATCTCATTTACGACCAGCATGAAGAGAGTGAAAAAACACACATGCATGCACACACATTTCACAGAGTGGCTCCGGTCCATATTTCTCGTGTCTATCAAATCCCCAGAAAATAGTATCTGGCAAGACCGTGCGTGCTACCACACTAGCACACCAACACTTGCATTCTAGAGATGTGCAGTGGTGATTTCCTGTGTTTTTTGTTGTTGTTGTTGGTAGTTTTGTTTGTGTTTTTCTGTGGGTGAACAATAATCCTCAGGTCTTACCGGTGTAACAGTCCGGTCCGGTCCAGTTGGGCTGGCAGGCGCAGGCGTCCGACTCGGGTAGATAGGTGCCATGTCCCGAACACTGCTCCTGACATGCTGGCAGCGGGTCATCGCAGCTCACTCCTGCCCAGCCTGCCGAGCACACGCACTCGCCGCGCACGCACACGCCGTGCCCGCCGCACTGAGGGTCCGCGCAGTCCACTGCAGAGAGAGAGAGAGAGAGAGAGAGAGAGAGAGGACAAAAGGAAGAGCGAGAATGAGTCAGAAGTGAGAGGAGGGAGTGAAAGGGTGGATGTGGGGTGCGGGGGTTGGGGTGTGCCGGCCTCATTATAATCATCAGTTCACTGAGTATGAAAGCAGTGTTCTTTGCATCCCATCCAGGAGTTAACCACCCCAGCTACAATCCCTGTATCTGTTCCACAACATTACACTTCATAGGACACTTAGAACAGAGGCTTTGATAAGGGGGTGAAATGGGTTGGTGTGTGTGTGTGTGTGTGTGTGTGTGTGTGTGTGTCATGGTGGCCCGCGCTTCGCTGTGTTAGTGTGTGTAATTACAGCTCTGAGCGCCAAGCCAAAGCTCAGCACAGTTCGGCTCAGCTCAGCTCCGCCGCTCAAGGTCAAACACCTGATTTAGTCTCTGCAGGCCGAGATACCGGAGGCAACAGCAGGGCGGTCTCTGGGACAGCTGTGCCATCAGGTTATCGTCAAGTGTAACATCATAATTGTTTTAGATATCATGGCTTTGTTTGTTTTGGCTAATTTATTGGGTGGTTTTACAATGGACAGCTGCAAGGGGAGGTTGTGACAAAGGCCCACAGCTGGTTTCCCGGACAACTGTGAGGTGCCGAAGACACCTGAATCATTTATGGTCTGGTCATTTCAAGGCCATTTTCACTCTCTTTACTTAAGTTAACGTCTTGGCTACAATAATATAACAGTATTTATAGTATATAACAAATATACAGTATTTACAGGCAGTGATACAATTTCAAGTTGTTTAGGTTTTTGAAATTGAAGTCTATACGAACCATGTTGATAGACATTCTATGATTAAGATTGAAACAATATATATATATATATATATATGTATATATTTAATATAAAACAGGATCATATGTTGTATAAGAAAAACGTTTAAAGTTCTTGCGAAGCGGGTTCTCTGCATTCTTCTAAAGAGGAAGTATAATGTTGCCATGGCGCTACCTGAACATGCACCATTAAGGTCATGCTGAAGTAGCTGCCCGCTGCTTCTGTTTGCACTTAAATCATGAACAATCACCGTGATATAATAACATTCATCCTTGATGGACATCAATCGAAAGAGAGAGAGTGTTGCAGATTCCAGCAGTATGTATGATTTCTGTGAATATATTACGATGACACTGTTGAGATTAGGAGCAATTTATTTATATGAAAACTATAACCCCGAAACTAAATTGCACCAAAGCACCAAAGCAGACAACACAACACTATTATTACTTTTAAAAGTATTTATGGCCAGTGTTGGGCAGCGTTACTAGTTTAACTAAATATCTCAGTAACATAGTGTTTTCTTAATCAAATAGCTTTTAGTAGCTTAGCTCTTATATCATCAAATAGTTCATTAGCGTCACAAAAGCTACGTTTTCCCAGACATTTCTGAATTTAAGTTTAGTAGGTGTGCCTTGATAGTTGTTAAATATAAAATATAATTTAAGTAGTGCATTATATTCTGATAATATTAAATGAATATATAATATATAATTTATATTAGTATTATATATGTTCATAATATAACTTTCACTTGGAATTATGTTGGCTCAATAAAAATAAATAACTGGTAGCTTAGCGAACAATACTTTCCAAGCAGCTAAATATCTCATTCACTAGTTATTCAATATCTTGGCCTGGCTGCCATTTGGTGGTAAATAGTAAAACACTGATGCATGTTTTCCCTGTAATAGGTTTTATTTTGAGAGTTTTTCCTTTCCTTGAATGATGTATAAGAATAGAGGCAAATTTGTAATTTGTGGTTTTGTGCTGTGTGAATTTTAAATTGACATGACTGATTCCTCTTCCATGGAGCTGAGGGGGTCTGCAGTCGGGTGATAATTCTCTGTGGGCTTGACACTGCGAGAGACCCGTGTAGAATTACACAGTCATTTCACCTATTGTCAGTACAAAAATATTGATTAGCGTGGCTTCGAATTTAACGCTTACCTTCAGCAAAAACAGCTCAGACAGATATTTAAATGTGTGAAAGTGGAGCCGTCGTTGCTGTGCAGGTGTGATATCACAAGGTGTGTATTTTCGCCTTTTGAGAGGGTAAAACGTCTTACCTTGTTCGCAGTTAACCCCTTTGTAGGCTGGACCACAGATGCAGATTCCCTGGATGCAGGAACCGTGGTTGGAGCAGGTGGGGTCGATGCACTGACCTTCCTCCACGTTACACTCTGCCCCCTTCCACCCGGCCAGGCACACACACCTCCCTTTCTCGTACACGCCGTTGCCGCTGCACAACACGGGGCACGAATCTGCAACAGGACAAACACAGATTACACACATGCAAACACACACAGGCGCGCACACCCACACGCACACGCAGTACTGCAGTATATTAGCCGGGCGACCGCAGTAACCTGCCGCGAGAGGAGCTACGCTCTCTTATCTCAGCTGGTGCGCGGATTCAGCAAATCCTCAAGCAGCCTCTGTCTCCCTTTCTTTTTTTCTCACACACACACAGACACACGCTTGTCCGCACGTATACACACACACACACACACACTTCAGCTTATCCCTCACACTGTTTCAATTTACTCAAGCACCACCTGAGCCCGGCTACCACGGCAACCCAGGAATCGGAGAAAATCCCCCCCCAACGTCACCTCACTTACTCTGAACAGGCCGTGAAAACAATCGTGAAAACGGAGCATTAGGGGTTTATGGAATGAGGGTGGAAAGCGGAGCCATCTCCATGCAGGGACGGAGAGCTGTGTGGCTAATGTAATGACAGCCAGGTAGAATAAAGTCAAAGACAGTTACACTCCAGTTAGACTCCTCACTGCAGCTGGAGGAGGCATGGCAGCTCCAGACTTCAAATGGATTAGAAAGACGATCCAGAACGGACGCCTTTTTATTTTATTTTGTAATTCTCCGGGAGAATTTGCAGTGAAGGCCCTGTGCGTTCATGCGTGCGGGCACGTGCTATGTGTTTGTTTGATCCTTTGTTAAATCTAACACTCTGCACGCCACAGTTATAAATTCACACTTCACTTTTTACAGCTCTTGCCAAAACTTGCTGTCTAACTTTTCAAAGGCAGAATATTATCGAGCGGGCAAATGAGCGAGGATGAGAGGGGAGCGAATGAATAAATGATGAGCGTAAATAAATCATGGGATGTGATATTATATCAGCTGTTTCTACACAATGAGACTGATACAACTACAATAATTTTACAAAGAACGACAGAGGCAGAGAGACAGAGAGAGAGACAGAGGTGCAGAGAAAGCAAGAGGGAGAAGCTACAGAGACTGCAGTTGCAGGATGATGTTCTATATTTTGAAACCAACAGCAACATGACACATATTGCCTGTTTCGCCAAACGGGAGCTTATTTCTCCGTGCCACAGAACGCCATTGTTATTCCACTCTACACATTTTCGAGGTGCGAAGTTGCTGTCAATAGCACTTCTTGCAAATGTATCAAATTAACATCTACATGGCGACGTGCCCTTTGAGTTGCTAGAAGGCTTTTAATGTGAAACATTTGCGCAGGAAGTGTTATGTTGTAGTTTTTTTTGACAGTATAGTTGAACAGCGTCTGAAAATGAGCAGAATGGAAGAAATGGCGGCATATAGTTGGTAAATTAAAATATGAAGCCGATTTCTGTGGAGGAGGAGAAACTCAGACAGTATACGTAACTCTGTTGCGGAACAAATTTAATTGGTGATGTGGAAATGTAGGTTATATTGAATTTTTTATTCATTAAAAGCAAACAGCATCAACAGTAAATTAAAACTGGAGCACATCAGAAAACAAGGAGAGGTCTAACTTAAATACCATTAAGAAGACCTGATGCTCGCTGCAGTTGAGGTAAAGAAATGTGAGAACCGACAGTACAAAGGCCTGTCACTGTAAATAATCACTAATGGGCCGAAGGCGTATTAACGGCTGGAAATACCCCTTTGAAATGCACGATTTCATCCTTTTTGAGGAACCTTTTAATCATTTTTTTTAAAGAGAAACTATACATTCGTGACAAGTTTAAAAAAAGGTGACAGTAGAAGTAAATGGGCTTCGGGCTGAGAGCCACAGAGACGGTCGGGAGGTCTTACCTTTGGCGCAGTCAGGACCCAAGAAGCCAGCGAAGCAGTGGCAGTGTCCGGCCACGCACTCTCCATTTCCATTACAGTCTGTGGAGCAGCCGTCCATTGAGTCTGCACAACCAAACATAAACACAAACATTCACAAATCAGACATAAAAGGCAGAGATAGAGGGAGAGCGAGAGAGAGAGAGTGAAATAAAAAAAAAACTTGAAAATGTTCCACATGTAACTCCATAAGCTGGCACAGCTCTCTGTTATTGAATGAGAGATCTGATAAGCAATGGATGGCTCCCCAGACTCAGGGGCTATATTAGATTAGTCTGATCCAGCTGCTATCACTCTCTGGGGAACGGCCAAGCACTCACTTACACTCAGTAGCACTAAGCACATTATACTGCATTACAGGTTGGAAACACACAGTGCACGCAAATTTACAAACATCAAGGCTTAATCAACAAACTGTTTACACGGACGCCGTTTGGAACAAGACTGAACCCCATAAAGTCTGACAGTGCGAGTGCACGGGTTAGCGGAGAAGGGCTAAAGCTGCGTCGCTATCAGTGCTACACTGGCGGCGTGGCGAGGATCAATGTGACGCTTGTTCCTACTCGTGCTTTGTCTCATCTGGAGACGTGCATTTCATCACATCCTTCTGTGGGCAATAAGCATTTCATCACATTCCTCAGCCGGACTTCAATTGTCTGCCTCCCCTTTTACCGCTCTCCTTTCCTCCCATTGATATGTCCATCATGTCACGTCTCATTCTCCGGGTACAGGCAGCGTGGCAGAGACAGATAAAAAGGGAGAGGACTTTTAAGCCTTTTATGTCAGCTCCACTCCAGATGGAAGATTCTGCTGGAGGAGAGGCTGGCAAGAGTTGGGAATTTTGAACCGAGCTGCCGCTTGTCTTGTGCCAGGCGAGCTCTATCTAAGCAAGATAGAGTAATTAAAATGGGTGTCGGGGATGTCATCCTTTATTTGACCCTGGGCCGTCCTGCTCGGCTCCTCTGAACGGGGGGGACCGACTCCGGAGTCAAACCACTGCAGTCCCCTGGCTCGCTCTGTTCAGGGAGCATGGATGACAAATCCTTCTGTGGCATGGCTCGCTCGCTCTCCCGCCCGCTCTCTCACGCGCACACACATTTACAAACACGTGCACGCAAAGTTATTATGTGACACTCGCCTTGAGGCGCGTGTGACACATGCTAATGAGACGGGCCCTGCCAGCAACCGGCAGCGTGGCGTTATCCTCCACAGCGGCGCATCGCTACAGAAACCAAAGTCATTTTCACCTCCATCACCCGTCATCGTCACTCTGATGGAGAGGAGTGGCAATCATCTTTTCTCCCACACTGTCAGGAAGACTCACAAACCTTTCCCCCCTTCGAATACGTCTCTTTCTCTCTTTGAAAAAAAAAAAATTGTATAGACAAATTCCAATATTGTATCTGGCATTCGACACAACAACTCGTCCGCAAGGTCACCGGGTTCTTTTTAATCCAGAGGAGATGATTGATCCAGAAATCTCTCAGGAATGTAAGGTTGGAACCGTGATATGTCAGGTCAATGTCTCAACTATAAAGATCTCCGGGAAATTGGTAATGTTAATTGTTGTTACGTATATATGAAATGGCTGCTCAGCTAACTAGTAGCATTCAGCCGTGATCGTTTTTGTTAAAAGTTCCATGCCCATGTATATATATTATATATATATATATATTTAAAAAAAGAATATATATATATATATATATATATATATATATATATATATATATATATATATATACAGTATATAAAGTGTGTGAGCATCCGTGAGACACCCGCTCGTTCTTTCCACTGACGAAACCCTTTCCAGTTAGGAATCAGTCATGCCATAAGTTATTGCAGTTAAATGCTATTATAAAATGGGTGCTTCCAGCCAAGTGATCTGATTGGTCAAATAAGCATTGCAATTGTACTTTATGAGCCTGTAAAGTTTCAGCCGTGCTTTACGACCCTTCGGTTTTATGAATTTATGAAAAAAAAATGAAATGGCTGCTCAGCTAACTAGAAGCATCCAGCCGTGAGCTCGCCACTTTTCTTTTTGTTATATTGTTTTGTTTATCATCTTTGTTTGGTAAAAGTTACAGGCATCTACGGCGAACTTTTTTCTGACACTTTTGCTGGTCGTTGCGTAAAAGATATAATATTCAAGAGGATGTGTGATGACAGCTGAAGTGGAGCAATTATGCATAATTAATAGCCCTGCAGGAAGCACCACCACTCTCTGCCTGGGTAGAGGCTGAGTAGAATTAAAGAAGATGGGGCTGGAGTGGAGGTGGCGAAATGGCAGATATCATTAAGCCGGAGCGTTTGTGGGTCACATGTAAATGTCAATAATAGAGGAGGAGGAGAAAGAGGTTTACTCTGCACCTGCTGCTGTTTTTTTCTGTACAAAATGGAAATGTTTGGAAAAATCCCATTTGAATCCACATAATGATATCTATTTTTAAACCAGCAGATGTTCTGCTCAACATTTTCATTATTTCTTTCTCCAACATTGACATAAGATTAAAACCATAGTCAGAGAAATGACTGCAGAGTGTATATATATTGTGTGTGTGTGTGTGTGTGTGTGTGTGTGTGTGTGTGTGTGTGTGTGTGTGTGTGTGTGTGTGTGTGTGTGTGTGTGTGTGTGTGTGTGTGTGTGTGTCTGTGTGTGTCTGTGTGTGTGTCTTCTGACTGAAAAAGGTCAAGTAACCAAACACATCCTGCTTTGATTGTTCTCACACACCTTTCTTCTTTTACATTTCTCGAGATTATAGTATCATAGTGATCATCTATGACTGTTTTCTCTCACATGCAATATGCCGCATGCCATATTTGAGCACCAACACACAGGTTGTCCCCTTGTTTCTACGATAACAAGCATATTCTTCATCTCATGCATTGTTTTCATATCCTTAATGCTCTCATATGTTCCCTCTTGTCTTACTCATACGCTCTATTGATTTTATCCTATTTTATTTATTTATTTCCATGACAGTCTTTTGCCGTCCTCTTATTTATACGCTGTGTTTTCTCCGTTGTATCTAGTTACTATATGCTGCGGAAAAGCTCAATTTCCCGACAGAGATCCTCTCATTTCTCCCTCGTCTCCCCATGAAGCTCCACTCTGGGCGACAGCTCACCGTGTCTCTTATTAGGATTTATTGTACTGTAGCTCAGTGGTTTTGATTTTCTGCCTCTAAAAAACAGCGCAGGGTCTGTTTGTAGCCCTCGTTAGGGCTGTAAATGGGCAGTGAAATGCACTCTGACATCAATCCATTAATATTATTTTCCTCTTTCAAGCCAAATCTCTTGATTAATTATTTGGACAATCTCAGTGGACGAAATGCTGCTATTCTGAGCCCATCTGTTGTGTCTGCATTTGTTTTGATTATCGGAGAGGAAAAAGGATAGTCGGCTATTTCTTTAGTTGCTGCCGTTTCCCGTTTAGCCCGAAACATGGCACCCCAAAATAGGGCTGGTGTATTCCAGTCTTTATAGACGGCACGAGTGTCAACAAATGTTTGACAGTTCTGAAATAAAATCTGTGTTTAGCTGTCGCATGCTGTCAGTCATTATATAAAAGAATCTGTCAATAAGACAGTGCCATGTTTTGGCACTGTTTACCGATTGGCTTACAACGTGGGCTGTTTAGAGGTCGGTGATGCACATGTTTAGATTATGAGCATCCAGAGAGCTCGGTGCACTGCTCCAGATCATTCCCTGAATAGTACAAAAGCTAAATAATTCAAGCCCAGTTACAGATTAAAAAAACTAACAAAGCCAAAATAGCGTGTCATGCAATCCTCATAATATCTTTTCATCCCAAGTTGTAAGCTTTGTAATTGCCATATGTCTGCTACATAGCAGACATATGGCATACACCTGTCTGCTACATAGAAATGACCAAGTGTCCACGACCACGGTGTGACTTTTCCCAACACTATTTTTATTTTATTTTTTATTTTTTACGTACACTTGCATTATTCACATAATATCACACTACTAGCCGTGTGTGTGTCATAGCAATGAGCTGCAGTTAGCGAGCCCTGTCATTACCACAGGAGCTGTCCTCCCCTTTCTAACGGCTGTCTCTTGCCATGCCAAGCTCCCTCTCTCTCCATAATAGGAAAAGTTCCCTTCAAATGTCAGTGACTCTCAAACTACTCTCGGCCGTGTCCTTAAGTTGGAGCAAATCAACAGATGAAAAGGGAGGAAGGACAAGAGTGAAGCAACCCTGAGACACAAACAGTGAGGCGCACACATACTGCAGTTCCAAAACTAACTCAGATCGCACGCAAACTACAAGTGATCAGAACTCTTGTATTTTAATAAAACCCTGGATAAAAGAACGTTCATGTACCAGTACTCAGAAAGCAGATGTAAATATGAATATGGTTCCAATTATTATAATTTGGAGCCTTTTGTGCCCAGCTGAGATCTGGTATTTTATTTTACCACTTACGGGTTGAAACTGAGGCAGAAAAGCGGATTTGTTCAATGTGCTGTTTGACTAAAAAAGATTCATTTTGGTTCCCATTGGAATTTCTTCTAGGAACCTTGCAATACTTTGTTTTAGTTTGTTTTAGTAAGACGAAAACAGATATTGATTTAGTAATTACGGATGATGCACAAAGACCGAGTTGAACATTCATCCATTAGCCTGAGAGATGAGGAGGGGAAAAAAGGGTAAACTGTCGGTTTGTAGCAGTTATTTATCTCATTTGAAATAACATAGTAGTGCTTTGTAATGCGGTGTTTTATCTTAATCATTTTTGCTCCGATATGTATCACCGGAAGATGTGTGTTTTGCAAAAGGGTCGTGTCTCGTAATCCCATGAGGGATGGGCCGGATGTTTGGCTTGACACAGAAATGAAAACTAACCAACTAAAAGAAAACATATTATTATGATAATATATTCATGCTGATCCCGCATGTGGAAGAAAGGCAACCCACTTTCTGTAACAATGCTCCTCACCTATGGGTGTGCTGTGCAGCAACACCTGCTCCAGGTTGCGTCCGTCGTTGTAGAGAGCGAGGTGCCAGGTGCCGGGGTCCATGTACTCGATGAAGCCCGTTTCCTGGAGGCCGCTCAGCAGGAGGCCTTTGGGGGCTTTGGCAGTGGAGACGGGATCGGTCAAGGACCTGGGCAGCGCCTTCCCGTCCAACAGCTTCACGAAGTCGAACTGGACACAGCATACAGGGAACACAGTCAGACAACGGCAACGTCATCCAATTAGAAGGAGCGAGACAGGGAATTCGTCAAACCTGCATGAATGCAACGGGGGGAAATTGCAATAGACCCTTGTGCAGTGGCGTGTGAGCTTTGTGAAAACTGCCAATTGAATGTTGTTGGGAAACTGCCTGCATACGGAAAAAGCCGAGGAGCCGCATTAGACGTGGATATCAGATGCGAATTGAGCAACAGGAAACCAAAACTAGGAAGAGAAATCATCCTCCGTGGCAGGTCAGTCCTCCGATCAGACGTGTTCCAACAACTTGACGTGCCGCTAATAGCACAGGCAGACTTTACCACCCGGGTTTTCAAATGGAACAGACTATTATTTCGTTTGTCTAAACCTCTCTGTGCTTCTTCCTCGCCCTCTTTAATTTCCCCCCCGCCACCCTCCCCTCCACTCCCCTCCGTTCTCGAACCTCCTTGAACTAGCAAGCGCTCGCTGAGCCTTATTCCCCCTGAGGGCTGTGTGTCACACTAGTGTCAAAAACAGCTAATTAGACCTCTTCATGCAGGCGAGAGCCGGGGCACACTGATGTTAAAAAAGCAGCCGACTCAGTGTGTGTGTCGTATACGTGCTCCTCGCGCTGTTCTACAAGGTGTACGACGCTTGCGTGTATTGTCTCTGGGAACGTGTCATTTCATCTGCACTGAGCTGAGGAAATCAGAAATGGCTGTTTTCCTTGCGAGAACGACGTGCGGCCACACTTTTTCAGTCGTTTTTCAAAGATGATGCTCCTGCTCTTCCTTCAGTCGACATCTGGTAGGAGAAGTGGAAGACACAACGCCAGATGACTGCTAAGCTCCGTTTTCCACCATCTTTTCCACTGTGCTTTAATACGGTCAAACTCACGATTAAATCATCATCGTTTACATATTTTCCGTTTCTGAAGAAGTATAAAATAGCGATTTTGCAAACGGCTCATAAATGCTACCTGTTAAACAGGCAGACAGCAATCCCTGCTCCACTGCACTCAGACGTTGATCAAATCGTGTTTGGTTTGTTTTGTGCTGACAAAACGAGCATGAATACAGTTTATTGACACCCGCGTTGCACGATTGGCTTTACTGGCATTTAAAATGGGTGATCACAGACAGGGTGAGGGGTGAAAGGAAGTTGTCTTTCTTACTTCCCACAGCTACACAACCCCTGACCTGTCTGAGCAGGCATATGTTTATGGAATTATATTTGTAGGCGAGGTACCTTCCACAGTAGCAAGGCGGACGTGTGCCCGTGCTGTGCCTATTAGCCATTCCCTCAGCGCTTCCCCTCTTCCTCAGTAAGCAGAGGTGTCCAGCACATGTAAAAACATTTTTTTTATTTCAGATTTTCGAACTGAACTTACTTAAATATAATATTGTCACTTATCTAATCAATAGCTTACAGTCTGAGAGCACCGTGGTGATGATGCATACGATACATCCTGGTTAAAAGCTCACAGAAACCTCAGAAACATTCGTGGCTCTGCTGCAGGGAGGCTGCTGAGCTACAGGAATAACCATAGAACCGGGTCTAGTGTGGGCCTGGTTTTGCACTGAACTCAACATTGAACCAGCAACACCCTGAACCTATACTAATGAAGAGTCACAATCACTGAACGTCATGGCGTTACGAATAGGGTTGGGTACCGAAAACCGGTGCCACGCCACAAAACAACTGAGTGTAAAGAAGAAGAGCCGAACTCCGAGAGAGAAACGCTCCGTTTTCTCCACCAAACCTTGTTGAGGACTACGAATTTATGAACCAAACTAAATTATTTAAATTCAGCAAAGCGACCCTCAATTTCTCCCTGTATAATTACAGCCAGTTCAACATGCCATCCGATTGGAAAGAAATCAGAAATGACATACTCCCATCTCCATATTGGTTGAAATTGTGCGACACTAAACAACTCGTGGTGTACGGACCCCGTCCTCGCGGTTCGGCATGCATGTTAACCGCAGATTAATTACGCATTTTATTGTTAACCATCTCAGTGTGAAATAAAGTTTTACTGACGATCGTTATCCGCCAATATTTAGTAAAATATGTGATTCATGCTTTTGTAGTCACCGATCTCTGATAGCGTTACATTGTAAACAACCGATCCGTGTTTAAAGTGACACCAGGAGAACGAGGGTTCAGCTCAGTTACATTATGATGCGTTCAGGCTCTGTTCGGGGGAAATGATTACGGTAAGGTCAATTATAACGTTATCATGATGTGTTCACATGTGATCTCTAAAGTGATCTCTAAACTCTCTAGAGTTGGTGAGAAACTTGAATAAATCCAGTTGTTTGAAGGAGATGTTTTCACAGCAACACAAATAGATATTAGAGATGATTTATGACCTGTTTACACAAAGCTCTAATCAATTATAAAATACATCATTAACTACTAATGACAAGATTTATTTTGATCCATAAAAATACAGTCTTTTATTTCCTTATCAATTTAATCGTGTGTTTTTATGAAGAAAAAAACACACCGTATAAATTACGATAACAAAGTAAAAGGATAACATTTAGAATGTTTGATGATATACTGACTTTGATGGTTTACTGACAAAAAATAAATAATAGTCTGGAGCCTTGTAGACCAGCTGCTATAACCAAACAACAATATGGATCATCACTGATCGGCAATTCGTATCGGCAGCAAAAAAAGGATTCTCTAAAAGTTATATTTGCTCCCTTTTATTCTTTTGTGCTGATCCGATCCGTGACTCTGATTCGTGATTCGATCCGAAACATGAGTCTAATGATCCGCTGCAGCATAATATACAACAGTCAGGTTGCGTGAGCTTGCAGGAAAGTTGAGAGAGCCAGAGAGACACTGTGTATGAATAACAGCAAACAGACAAATACATTAATTTAGAAAGGAATAGATTTTTTTAATTAAATAATTAATCGAAAAAAGATTATCTCTACAAAATATAATTTACACGACAAGTCTCACGCCACGTGCGTAATTGTCTTTGGGAGGCAAACGTTTTCAGTTATCAAATTTTTGTGAAGTCAGCTCAGTATGGATGAAAGACCGGAGATGAAACGCTGCATTAGTGCGGACGTGGTACGTGCTACTTCAGCGAACAAGCCCGTCTGGATGAACAGCATGCTACATGATGAGGAAACTCCTCTACCTGAGTGTGCGTGGGCGGTACATTCCTGCGTCCGTAGACCCCGAGCAGCGCGTTGTGCGAGAGGGACAGGTTGAACTTGATGTAGGTCGGGTGGTGCACGGTCATATGAAACCTCCAAAAGAGCCCCGGCGGGATCGCCTGGCTCTGCTGGGTTCCGACGTCGACCTCGCCGCGGTCGATCGCCCGGCCTCGCACCCATTTCTCTGCACGGGGGGGGGGGGGGAGAAAGAAAACACACACACACACACACACACACACACACACACGGTTGATATTGTTGAGTCACATCCTGCAGATCTGTCAGGTAAGACAGGGGAGCGCTGTTCGGTAGGGAGCAATTAATAACCAACCCGCGATGTCTTGAAACATCAGTGTCTGCTAATAAAGGGAGACTGAATAGACGGGAATGAGTGAGCGCCGGTGGAAAAAAGAAAACATCCTGCTTTTCAAGAGACCATGCTTTGGCAATCCTTGGGATAGGCTCTGCATAAAGATGAACTGCTTTAGAAAGGAAGTGTTTTGTCTGAGAGCTGTCTACTGGGGCTTTGTCGTGTGCTATATTAGCATCTTCTAACAAGAAAGGAAGAATGTGTGTGCGTGTGTGTGTGTGTGTGTGTGTGTGTGTGTGTGTGTGTGTGTGTGTGTGTGTGTGTGTGTGTGTGTGAGTGAAAAGGAGGAAGACAGAGAGGTGGATGAGGAGAAAGTAAGGGAGGGCAGGGGCACGCAGGCATTCACAAACAGCGTCACAGGACGGAGATAGTGTCTTGAGTGAGAGCATGTCTTTGTGTGTGAAGAGAATAGGTCTTTCCAACAGTCCCCTGGCCATCAGCTCCTCTCCTCCTCTCCATGAGCCTTTATCAACCTACCAGGCCGCAGTCCTTTTGTGTGTGTCGGGGAGCAGGGGCGAGGCTCTCCAGCCCTCTTTGTGTCGGGCCCTTTATGGAGAGATATATCTCCGCTTCTAAACTAAGATGGAGAAAATATGGTGACAGAGGGGAGCCGGCCGATCGTTACGGCCACAAAGGCAGAAGAACAGTTAGGGGCAGATTCATGGAGGAGGCCGCATGCTCTCAATCTATAATCCCCGCAGTTTTACCACTCCATTACGGCGAACCCCCGTGCCCACCCACAGGCTTGCCGGCATATATATATATATATCACATGCGCTGTCACACGGACAGGGTGGCGGAGAGCGCAGGCCCGTGTCGTTCCTTTGCAGGCATGCAATGTTGGCACGCCGTCATTCACGGTTTCATGGAGTTTAAATGTCTCGACAGCTATTGGCCGTATCGTCGTGAATTCTGGTACGGATATAAATTAGGGTGACCAGACGTCCTCTTTTTCCCGGACATGTCCTCTTTTCAAGACCTAAAAAAAGCGTCCGGCAGGGATTCCAAAAATGTCCGGGATTTTGCTATCCCCTTACAAGTTTTGGAAATGGTATCTCCCTCAAGTTCCACCTTCTTGCGCAAGCTCTGACTGTAGAGAGAACTGTCATTGGTCGACCGATCTCAACGTAAATGTAAGTTCACGGCATGCTACACACTACTGCTACCCCCTCGCGACGAAGTGGCCTCCTCCTCTCTCTTCTCCCCCCCCCCCCCCCCGAACGAAGTGTCCTCTTTTTCACAAACTCAAATCTGGTCACCCTATATAAATCCCCCATCAGAATATATTGTGATGACTCTTTTTTCGAAGTCAATCATCAGGTAGGACTTTTAACTTGTTAAATACTTTTGGTTTTCCAACCAAGTACCTGCACCACTGATGACTTTCCCATCAGCTTTAATCGCACTTAGTACTTGTTGCTAATTAGCAAACATTAGCATGCTAACACACCAAGCTAAGAGAGTAGACGGGGAAACATTACAACTGCTGAAAAGCAGCATGTTAGCATTGTCACTGAATACGTTAGCACTCTGACGTTAACATTTAGCTCATGAACACAGCTGGTTAGAGCTAATTGCCTCTTTACGCTCTCTCACAGCTGCTGACATGGCTGTGGACTATTTAGACCTAAAAAAACTTTCAAGACAGAGCCTCACAAAAGTCAAACATCACACCGATAAGAGGCAAAGCAATTGATTTTTTCTTTTTTTTTATCCTCCATCTCCTTGATCTTCTACTCATTTGGATATAAACAAAGTAAATTGATTAATTGGTTAATTGATTGAACTAGACTGAGCTGTGAAAAAAAAAGCAAGGGAAACATGAGAGGGGAGTGAGAACAAAAAGAGAGTTCAAAATGAATGAAAGAGAGACAAGAGACAGGTGTCCCGTGTGAAGCATAAATCGTCCCCCGCGCTAAAACATCTAGCGAACAGAATAAAAGCAGCTTGGCAGGACGACGGTATGCATTCATGCATTCCTGCCGAGTCTACCTCTGCAGTCGATTCCTTTTACAGCTAATCCTCGCTCCTGTGCCTCGTCGCGAAAGAAAGAAAAAAAGGAAGAGAAAAAAAGAAGGCCAGCGAGAGGGGATGGATGTCCCGAGGAGCGCAGCCTTTTATTCAACAATAGATGAATGGGACATGAATAGGGCATGACAGTTGGCAGAACACTGGCAGGCTCGCGGGCGGGTTGACGAGCAGGCAGACTGGCAGCCCGGCGGGCAGATGAGCAGGCAGGTCCTCCTGATGCTAATTACTGTACAGCGCCTCTCAGAGGCTGACGCAACTCGGCGACAGAAAGCGGCCGCTCGGGTCAGCCGCGAGGACGGGTGGCGGAGACATGGTAGGGGGGGGAACTGTAGAAGGGACGAGACGAGAGGACCGTGTCTAAAGAGGAAGAGGAGGTGGTGGCGTCAAGTTACAGCTGCTGATGCAAGAAAGAAGAAAGAAAAAACCTCCTTGCATCTTTCTCTCTCTCTCCCTCCCTCTCCCTCTCTCTCCCTCAGCAGTGGAGCACACCAGTGCAGCTCCAGTAATATAAGAGGGGCGGGTTCGAGGCATTTTTGGGAGTCCCCCACAACCCAGACGGATCGCATGGTGGCCTGGGCTCCTCCAGGCCTCCCAAGCTGCTCAGATTACTGCTGTCAATCAATGCGCTTCCCCGGCGTATCTCAGCCCAAAAAACAAACCCTGAGAGCATTCTTTAAAGGTTCTCGTTCAAAGACAGGAAGATCTCTGTTTAATTCTCCTCGGCAGGCAAAAGCAACACGAGCCTGAAAACAAGCCGCCGTGCGAGCGGGGAGGTAACATCCTTTCGCACCTCGGTGTCTTGTGGCTTTATTAAATCGAAAAAAGCAACTTGAAAATTCACATGAAAATAAAAATAAAAAGCAAATGGCATCACATGAAGCTTTTCATCATTAGTTGGCAGCAAGTTGTTAGGCAAAGAGATGTATTACGGTATATTTCAAAATACGGTTGTTTAAAGCGGCGATGAAAGTGTTATTCATGTCCGCCATCAAGCACAGCGTGGCCTTGATGGAAACGATGGAGGATTAGTGGGCAGGTCTGCTTAGAACCAACATGCTGTACAATAATAATGTAATAATGATTCTGCCTCAGCCAATTATTCTTCAGTGCGGTGCGGCATGAACATAACAAGCGAATGCCCTCATTGACACA
The DNA here is from genome assembly GCA_038501785.1 of Myoxocephalus aenaeus. NCBI lineage: Eukaryota > Metazoa > Chordata > Actinopteri > Perciformes > Cottidae > Myoxocephalus > Myoxocephalus aenaeus. The sequence continues at coordinate 8,570,344 of JBAMJR010000025.1, forward strand.
AGTCGCCCACAACATGGAACAAAGTGTCGCAGGTGGAAGGTTCCCACGCCCCGGGACGTCTGGATGTTTTGGGATTGGAAGTCTTAACTTCTCCCATTTCTGATGACACACTACCAGCTAGCATAGAAGTTCTATCCGCTCTTCAACCTATCGATTGTTCGATTGAGAAAAGAAAGTCTACTCTAGATGAACTAAATCCACAGTGCGGTGTGCATTCTACCTCGTAGCCTATATCAATTATTTAAAAAACCATAAAAAGCTAGATGCAGCACATTTAATCACTTTAACCTATTTATTGCACACTTAAATGAGAACAACGCACTCAATGCCAACTAGTGATTTCCAAAAAATAGAACAAGCTCCTAAAGCTGTCGCAGCGCCAGCAGTTATATAATTAAATAAAAAGAACATTGTTATTGAACAAACTAATTGACTTCTGCCAAATCTGATATGTTCACACTCAAAAGTCAAGAAGTGACGTGCTGATCAGAGTTTTAAATATATCTGCACCCACTCAACACATTGTGAGAGTCAATCCGCAACGCCCAACCCCCAAAAATATGCTTTAATTAACCGATCCCGACCTACAGACCGCCAACGTTATGCACTATAGTCTCCCGCGGGGGAGCAGCTACAGCTGGAGCGGTCTAGAGCGGCGGGAATAGGACAAAATAAAATTGTTAAAATGACGTTATTCTTTATATTGAATAGCAGCAAAACAAGTTACCGAGTGAATCTGAGGGTGCTTTCACACCTGCAGCTCGGTTCATTTGATCAACGCAACAGGAAAACATTATAGATTGTTGCATTTAGGTTTTGGCCCGGTTCCTGTTCACGCTGACTTTTTTACAAACGAACCAAGAGGAACCAAACTTGAGGTTATACAGACGGAAAGGTTGTGGTGTACGGACCTGACCCCCACTCGCGGTTCACATGTGAACCGCAGATTAATTACACAGTTTATCGTTAACCATCACAGTGTGAAATAAAGTTTTACTGACAGTCGTTAACCGCCAATATTCAGTAAAATATGTGATTAATGCTTTTTTAGTTGCCGATCTCTGATATCGTAACATTATAAACAACCAATCCGTGTTTAAAGTGACACGAGGAGAACGAGGGTTCAGTTAATTAAGTTACATTATGATGCGTTCAGGTTCTGTTCATAAATATATAATAGAGATGAATTATGACCTGTTTACACAAAGCTCTAAGAAGATTATAATACATCATTCAAACTACTAATGACAAGATTTGTTTTGATCCATAAAAATACAATCTTTCTTCCTTATTATGTGTTTTTATGAATGAAAAAACACACTTAGAAATTAGAGCGGTGGAAATTATTTTCGGGCCTTGTAGACCAGCTGCTATAATCAAACAACAATATGGATCATCAATGATCTGCAATTACACGTGATCAGGGATCTCTAAAAGTTATATTTGCTAACGGATATATAACGGCAAAAGCGGGGTCTGTACAAAAGCTCCCTTTGCCGGATGACTGCGAACACATGTCGAGGAACGCTCAAAATCGGTGTCACACACTTTTTAATGACCTTGAGGAACCGACAAACTACACCGAGTTGGATACAAACACAGCCGTTTCAACAGCTTTGGGATAACTAATCAGGAAAAACGTCTGTGACGACGTGCTTATACACACGGCCTTAAATACAGATCAACTAGGTTAGAAGATCGCTTCTTGAGCAGACTTAAACAATCAGCAGATTTATTAGAAAGAAAAGAAAAGAAGAAACATGCACTTTATTAATCCCCTTGGGGAAATTCTTCTCTGCATTTGACCCATCCCTGGATAGGGAGCAGTGGGCAGCCCTGTGAGGCGCCCGGGGAGCAGTTAAGGGTTCAGTGTCTTGCTCAGGGACACTTCGACATGTGAGCTATGGGGGGACTGGGGATCGAACCGGCTACCTTGTGGTTGCGGGACGACCACTCATCCCCCTGAGCTTTTGAACATTACATATCGGCTATCACATCCGGTTTATTTGCTTTAATAATAATACTACATTTTATTTGTATTGCGCTTTAAAAAAGGTACTCAAGGCTCTTTCACACCAGCTGGAACAAACCATACCAACGTAGTTCATTTCAACTGAACCGAACGAGTTAGCACCCGAAAAGTCAGTGTGAGGTGTTCGTCCATCTGTTGTCTGTCTGTGGGTGTTATGTGTGTGTGTGTGTGTGTGTGTGTGTGTGTGTGTGTGTGTGTGTGTGTGTGTGTGTGTGTGTGTGTGTGTGTGCGCACAAAAGAGATGAGCTACATTAGGACTTGGGACACAAGGTCTAATTAATTTCTCTTGCCTGCGGGTTATTCAGGTAAAACAATTACACCTGTAATCTATTTTCAAAGGAACTAAACTGTCTTTGCAATGAATGTTATTATCCCTCAGATTCTAATGAAGCGAGAACAGACTAAAAGTGCAGCCGGGGTCTTAGTGACGGGACATGTCTGGGGGGAGCGGAACAGTGTGTGTGTGTGTGTGTGTGTGTGTGTGTGTGTGTGTGTGTGTGTGTGTGTGTGTGTGTGTGTGTGTGTGTGCGAGCCAGTCGATAACGAAGCGTCGGCGTCGGCACAGACAACATTAATAGTGTTCCAAATGCAAGAGAGATTGAGTTTGCCGCAGGATGAATAAAAATATCACAATGGGCAAGGTCTCTATAATTACTTGGATTCAATTAAGGGCCTTTTGAGCAGTTGGTTTAATAAGCTTTCAGGCTCCTCTCTCCACTGTGCAGCCTAATGAGTGTCAGTCAGAGTCAGGAGAAGATAATGCTCTCGGCCTCGGGGCCTTCCATTACTCTCTCCTCCTCACCTTCCACCATCGGGCCCCGGGCTGTCCCCGTGACAGACAAGTCTGCCTGTTCACACACTCATTCCATCCATGACACTCTGAGTGCACTTACATGGTTACACCTGTAATATGTGTTGTATTAAATGACATACGGAGGAAGCTCTTTTTCTTCTTTCAATTGCTCTCTGCTAAGCTTGTACTGATGTCGACCGGGCTGAGGCCTGGGGGGTTGGGCCAAAGCAGAGCTCACTAGAAATCCAAGCTGCCAATTTCATTCAAGATCGAAATTCTCTCTTAACAGCTGATACTTTTCCACTTAGAAGCACTCTGAACATGTATTTTCTCAATCAGCTTCATACTACGAGTTTATAGGTTTGCGTTTAAATCACAATGTGATGCCTCAGTGAGGTCATGATGATACCACAGAAGAAATATTCCTTCTTGGATTGGATTTTTTTTTAAACTCTGAAGTATGTGTGTAGTAGTTCAAGACATTTAAAAAAAAAAAGAAGCTCTGTAGAGATAATAATAAAAAAAAAAGAATTAGCAGAAAAGTGTGTTCAACTTTCTTGTGATCCCTTTAGCATGTTTTGGGACTTCGACCAACAGGTTAGAGACAACTACAGAGAAATGGTAGCCCTTGGCACATCGGTCACTAGTCACTTATAAATGAATAACAAACTATGCTAATTTATAACAGGTGATTATACATGCTGCGTAGTTTACACTTTAGATCAAGTGAATCCAGAATGTTTTGTAAATACATTTGTACCGATGTGGATCACTTGAAACGAGGAGATCTGTGAACACATTCACCTGTGACGAATAGTTCACACTTCAGATTAACCTCTGAACCCCAAAACCTGCCGGCGGAATGCTTCTTCGTTTTTTTAAACAATAAACAAAACAATGAAGTTTATCCTCGCAAGACCGCCATTATCGTTGTTAAATTTGCCAATTTTTATTTAATATATCATCAAAGAAATTCAACTTGAATACATTTTTAAATGTTTTTTACTCATGGCAGGGTAACTGTTATACTGCACTAAAGACATGTTTTAGTTATCCTTACTTCTAGCCATGATTGTGCTGTTTCCATAGAGGTGCAGGACTTTATTATTTCAGTGAAAACCAAGGCCACAGAGAGTACAATGAAAAACATCAAAATGTGTAAGTACACACAAGTAATGGTGCTAATGGCTCTGTGGATATTTAAAGGGATGAGAGGTGGCCCCTGTGAGAGATGTATTATTACATGTTGCATTATGTTAATTCTGATGCATTCATGTGGCTCAATCTAAAACCCTTTGTTGTATGGCCCATGCTGCATGGCATGTTACATAACTAGTAACTACAGTTGCCAGTAGTAAAAAAAAAAGTACAATGTTTTTCTCGGAATTGGAGTATCTGTGTGAAGTAGCATGAGATGGAAGTACACAAGCAAAGTACCAAATACCTGAAAAACCCTGCCTAATCCCTTTTGGTCACACTTTGGCAAAAGTATCGTGGTAAATATTTTTCCCCACCAAAAAGGAACTTCTCGTCTGTTTACCAAGAAGATAAAAAAATTGACTTTGAATTTATTAGATGTTTTTACCTTTGATGTCAGAGCCCAAGACGTCATCAACTACTCTCAAATGTCTGCTCGCCGTTAAACGAGTCATCTGCACTGTCAACACCGGCTGCGGCTTGAAATTATGTTTAAATCCTCCGGCCGCGTTTGGCCGAGACGTTTTCAATGCAAGCTGAGTGACAGACAGAAACGCTGCCGCTGTGAGGCTTTCTCGACTTGAGGCGCTCGAGCAGGGTGATCTATACTTTCTCTACGCGCGTGTGTCTGTGTGTGTCTGTGTGTGTGTGTGTGTGTGTGTGTGTGTGTGTATGTGTGTGTGTGTGTGTTGTGTGTGTGTGTGGGTGTGTTACATCCGGAGACTGTATCCCAGCGTGAGAAAATCAATGAGACCGGTGTAACAGGGACCAGTCCATCACATGCACACACACACACTCATCTCTCCCACAGACACGTCTCCTTTTCCCACATACATGCATACGATTATGCACACTCCTCTGTGCACACACACGCACACACACACACTGCTCAGCCTCTCTCCCCTCATCCACTCTCCCTGCACGCAGCCCAGAATATTGATGTGCTCTTTAAGAGCCCTCCTCTCTGTCTGTGTCACATGCCATCCATCTGCGCGCCGTTTCTGACCACGCCACCGGGTAGAGTGAAAACAATTCGCAGCTAACTCGCCTCTCGTACACGTGGCTTTTTAGTTTTTTTTTATGCGATCATCGCGTAGGCCTCAGATGGCGTTCCACGGGCTCCACAACATTTCATCATCCTCACATTATAATGAGGCAATATGCCGCTCTACTGTATGTCAGTTTGTATCACTTCGTATCATTAATACATCTGGCGGGCCGCGTTGACTGAAATATTATTCTCAAACTTCAATGTGCTTCATTAAGGCAGGGAATCCACTGACAGAAAATTTATTCTCTGGGCACTTCTGCTTTCATCTGCACCAGAGGAATCTGTGTGTGTGTGTGTGTGTGTGTGTGTGTGTGTGTGTGTGTGTGTGTGTGTGTGAGTGTGCGTGTGTGTGCGTGTGTGCATGTTTGGGTGCTGGCATGCATGTCAGTTATAGAAATAGAGGAAAGGGAAGGGGAAAGATGGAGTGCACGCACATCAGCCTGAGGTTGATTATCATGGGGTGAGTGGCAATTAATGTAGCACTAATTAGAGAGGCTTTTATGTGTGGAGGACTAAGAAGGGCTCCTGGTGATATCTGGAACGGCAGGAGAGATAGCGCTGAGAACATAAAACGCGGCGCGCGCACGGCTTGACACTAGCCATACGCGGGTGACACAACGTGTCAATTAGCGTCTGCTGCCGTGCTGCAGGCCTCCTCGTACATTACAGTTACAGTTCTGCTGCTCCCGGATCCCGGTTTTCATTGCGGAGCCGACAAATCAAAAAAACGGAGCGAGCCTATCTTCATGGCATTGAAGTCGACATAAAACAACAACACTAAAAATACATGAACAGGGATGCAAAGCAGATTACTACCTTCCAATCATTCCGCTGAGCTCGTTTTATCTCCCCCCACTGTGTCATCAGTTTATATCGAAACAAGCAGGAGCTGATAACTATCCTCCAATCAATCTCCTCCGCTATCTTCATGCTTCCAACGTTATGTTGCTACTTGTGTTTACAGCCGCGTATCAAGAATAATATCATTTATTCCAGAATAATAAAAATAATGTAAAAAAAGTAATGCTGTTCGATTTCTTTGTTTTGTAGATTAGAGTCGTGGAAATGACGATGAAAATAATAATTATATTTGAATGTCAGCAATTATCACCATAAAAGTGGCAAATGCTTGTGCCACTTTTATGATGGATATCGCAAACATCCTTCAAATAGATTGGAACCCATCAATCATTCCTCTCTCCTCCCATCACTCTCGCTCTTCCCTCTCCCCGTTGTTGTTCATCATTCCCCGGAGCCGCCCCCTCACCGTGTAATCTCGGGGATTGTGTGGTCTCTTGGTGTGAGAGGTGATGGTACAGCAGGATGAACGTGATAATCTGCCACACTGGATTACAGCCTAATCTCTAATCTCTCTGGCCCTCCTCCGCCCAGGGACCACCTCCACCGCGCCAATTTTATTAATCTGAGCCCGCCGCAGCAACGGCTTAGCTTTGCCCATTTTGATTTCCCGTGTACAGCAGTCGGAGCTGAAACAATGGATTTGTTTGGAGGCAACCCTCGGAAGTGAATTCCGTGACCCCTGCACGCTCTATCAGAGGATTTAGCTACTGATGAGAGCGTTAATCCTTGGGAATGTGAGGATTCATCAAGAATAGTTGCTGTAGGGATGTCCCAGGTTGCCTAAATTGCAGCGGGTTGCAGTTTGGCTCGCACAGTCTCCAGCATAAGTGCTGAACATGTGGTCCAACGCCATCCGATGTAATATCCATCAGAGCCAGTCTCAGCGTGAAGGTTGCTGTGTCCTGCCTGACTTCATGACCTGGAACACTCACAATTAATGTCCCATGTCACAGGGTTAAATTGCTGTTAGTAATTCCTCCGGCTAGTTGAGAGAAGGCCGAGTGGAGAAAGGCTATTCCAGTCACGTACTGGCTAAGAGGGAACATGATTAACCAATTACCTAGCCTTTCTAATAAATGAGTAATCAGTTCAAGGCTGATCTCCAGACTGATGTCTCTCTATCGCATCGGAACATTCTTTGTGCCGGGTGCGTAATGTATGCAAGTCCCGCCGCGAAGGAGGCTGATTGGAATTCATGGCAATGGATACAAAGTCTCAACATGTTCCAATCATAATGTTTAAACGCTCATATTTACATTTCAAGAGGAAATTCGAGTCTTCCTACTATTTCAATAATTGTGCTCCTATTAAATCCTGTCGCCGAAAACGGTGGAGTATCCTTTGAGGATTTCTATTTAATTAAGTTTGCAGAAAGAGAAAAACAGAAGTACAATGAGCGGAATATTCTATGGAAGAAATGAGAACAGTATGTGACCGGATTCCACATGTGTGTATTTGAGCTGCCCATCCTCTGTGTATGTGTGTGTGTGTGTGTGTGTGTGTGTGTGTGTGTGTGTGTGTGTGTGTGTGTGTGTGTGTGTGTGTGTGTGTGTGTGTGTGTTTTTTGTCTTGGCTCAGAGGTGTTTAATTAAAATGGCTCAAAGTTAAAAGCTGGTTTCATAAAAAAGCTTTCATGACTTTGGAATGCAGACCTTTGACATCCAGCACTCATCACATCAATTCACTGGGAAGAATATCACATCCATCGCTCAGGGCCACAGAGCAGCAAATATTAAGGATGTAATACATACATATTACAGCAAGAGCAAAGCAAAACTACTTTTGGCAGCATGTTGTCAACCAGCGGTGAGCTCAGACGCAACTAGAGCGGCTCCCTGTCCTGCTGAGATCCATTGCTAGCTCGAGCTGTCACCATCCATATTGGGTTCAAATCACACGTTATACACAATATACAATATAAAAACAATAAACAATATATACAATAATATTGTATTTAAATGTATCAGATGCAACAACATACCATTTAACAATAATGACATATGGAATAAGATTATTAACCGAATAACTGGTTTTATAAAATAAAGTAATTAGCATTTGAAACTATGACTTGTGCTGTAAGTGAGTGACATAACAGCCTCCATTAGATGGAATTACCATTTAAAGGCCGTCTGTCTGCCCCTGATGTATTTTTAATAGACTGATTTCTGGGTGTCCGTTAATTTAAACGTATTTAGGAGACATTTCAAATAGAAAAGTGTTGGCTGCAGTCGGCACGTGAGGCTACAGGTTGGCTTTAAAGGTATTTGTTGGCTTTATTTTAAATGCAGTGCAATAAAAACACATATGTTGACTTAATACATACACATAATGGTTAAAGGAGTACTAGCATTGAACTGCTCTTGCACTGTTTTTTTGGGTTTTTTTAAGAAAAAAAAGGAGATATCAGCTTTTTCATTCCAGACATTCTTCATGCATCCCTTGTCAAAACATGGCACTTACATTACCCACAATGCAACTCAACTGGCAACAGTTTGTTCAACTTCAGCTAAAGAGGATTCGTCCAACAAACCTGTTTATAACAACTATTTATAACAACTACATTTGCAGTTGAGCTCCCCGAGACCAGTAAACACACTTTGAGTGAAATCAGGGAAGTTTCCCCTTGAGACTGAAAAAGATGTGACCTCAGATTTTAATGAAGCAGTAAAGGCAATGAAGAAGTAAAGGCAAATGTGATACATTTCACATGTACTACAAAAAGCCTGAAGTCAGCCTTAAAAAAACGGGCTGATCAGGATCAGGCTGAAGCAGAGGGAAACGTTTCCATGGTAACTTGGATCAGACTTATTTAAACCTCCTTCATGAAACAGAATTTCCTGAAAATAAATTGAAATTAGCCTGGTTATCTATTACTCTTGCTTTATGAATCGGCCCGCTGGTGTAACTGCACAATTCCCTTATTGCTTTAAAAATGTCACATAAATAAAAAAAGGAGCCATAGTGTTGAAATACTTTAAGTCAGTATTCATTCAATAGATTTAACATACGAAAGGGCAAACTACTGTACAACATCTGCTGTCACGGCGTACACACTGTATGTGTGGCTCACCTTTGTCGCCGCTGTGCGTGTTTTCCGGGTTGAGTGTGTCCAGCAGGTGAATGGAGCTGGTGGGCCTGGTTTTGCTGCGGTCCTCCTCTTGATGATCCGCCGAGCTCAGGCCGTTCTCATACAGCTGGCTCTCTCCGTGCCGCAGATGCCAGGTCAGACCTAACAGGTGGACCGCTAGACACACACACACACACACACACACACACACACACACACACACAGCCAAAGGGAGAGGAAAGGCAGAAAGAAAACATAATTATTCAAGGCATGCAGGGAGGTGTGTCCGAACCTTCTTTAATGCTCATCTCACAGTTTTCACGCACTTTATGTGCTTAATAGTGCCCGGCAAGGCAGTGGACAATTAGTAAATACACACAGAACACACACACACACACACACACACACACATAAACTCTTAACACGTTCGCGTCCACATGCCTACATGAACACAAAACGTGGCAGCGGTGGGCAATTAAGGCAGATCTTCAGAGCCTGAGCCCAGGGCTGGTATTAAAGCGCTAACACAGTCTTTTATGCATGACTAATGATGCTTTGAAAGCTGCTGCCGATTCACAATCCATATGGGCCTTTTAAACAACAAAGGGTATGGGAGGATGGGAGGATACTGGATTTCCCCTCCCACCCATAAAACTGTTTACTGGGACAACAATCCGGCACGCCGTTAAATAAAAAACAACTAACACCTGGCCATTAAGGAAATTAATTAGCGCCTTGCAAGGCTGTCAATAAAATGTTTAGTAAAACATTCACCTTCCTCTGACCAATCACCGGGTTCCATTCATGTGTGATTGTACGCCGCCGCTGCTTTAGTTAAAAAAAAAAAAAAAAAAGGATCTCAAAAGTTAATGCCCCTTCGCCGACGTGAGGGGGAACAAAGCAAACGCAATAAATCATTGCAGGTTTCCTCTCCTCTGACACATTCGGAACATCAAACAAAAGCAAAGCCTCAAATCACAAAGTTACTATGCGCTGGTGGCAGTCAGAGGATGGCTGCTGAATGCAGATCAAGGTAAGGAACTTCTAACGACTTCAAACATCTCTGCTGTCTGTCTTCTGTCTGCCGATTGCCGACACCCAGAAACAGCACTTGACACGCGCTTCCCGGTGCTTGCACAAAATGGCTGCTTAGGAAAAACAAAATCCACGATTAAACAGTGTGACCAACACAGGCGCACGGGGTGCGGCGAAGCTCGCATGGAAGTGCGTGAAATGTACCTGCCGCTAGTTTTAACGTGTGTGTGTGTGTGTGTGTGTGTGTGTGTGTCTGTGTGTGTGTGTGTGTGTGTGTGCTGACGAAGAATACCTAATTAAAACTCCAGATAGTTCAAAGACATTTTGAGGTCACTTTATGTTGCAGAAGCACAGGAAGAAGAAAAAGGAAAACACTTCCTCTGCAAAGCAAAGCTACGATGAGCTCAGAGAGTTGACTCCACTTTTGGTCCCATGCTCCACTCTGCCACCTATGGGGATCAGCAAAATCATACATTTGAACCCCCGACTAGCCGCCTCGCCGCTGGTTGGTTGAGTATATCTGCTCATGCACAATATGAGCTCTTCTCTGCAGAACACTGAGGACTACTGGGGCCACGAGGGAGCCGCCATGCATCATTTATTTCAGACTAATTGAACTGTCAGCCTGTGACGAGACCAGACACGGACACGAGCAGTGTCTTCACATCAGTGTGAAGTTTCTATTTTTTTATTTCCCATCACTGTAGTTTTCTTATTTTCATTTTTAGAAAGATGCAGTGTGTATGTGTGTGTGTGTTGTGATGACTTATTCTGTTGATGAGGTAGGGGGGAGATAGTAAACGCAATAATTGTACATTCAATTTCCTGGGTTTAGTCTCCGTCAAAGTCCCTTCTGGTTGTCTGGTACGTCAGTACTCCGTCTTTAGCAGGCTGGTGGGAGAAGAAACGGGCAGGTGGACAGAAGCGCTCAGAAAAACATGTTGAAGATGACATTTTGTTTACAGCGATACAAGATTTAGAGACAATCCCGCGGAGATTCCCTTTAAACTTCATCCCATTGTCAATTCCCTTCTCTTGGAACAAGAAAAGAGCTCAGAGTACAGAGCAGCTCTCTGACAGGTGCGTCTTCAAATTAATCAATACAAACCACGATCTCCCCCCCACTACTTGACCGCAAACACTTGCACGACTCGCTCCCGTTTTGATCTATGCAGGCTCGTATCTGCGTCTCATGGGCGTTACCGAGACCTGAAGCATTTAACGAGTCCAGTCTATTTCTTTTATTTTACGACAATATATTCGCGTAAACACGGTGTTGATGGCCAATAAAAGGAGGCAATGAATACATATATTCATCTACATTTTGCAACCAGAGTGCGCTGCTCTCTGGCCCGGTCCAGGCTCGGGTTTTCTCCGCGGACTCTCCCTTCACTTTTGCCTGGCAGTTGGGAAGCGAGGCACAGAGTCTGCTTGGATATTTTGGTATTGAGGAGTGTTTTTTGCAGTGTTTAATCGTGGGTAAACTGTAAACTACAACCGCAGACTTGCTACGCACACATGATGAGCCAAGAGCACATGCATGTGTTGATGGAAACATAGGTCAGGAATGCCAGGCGTGGTGCGTGCCAAGGCCGAGTCCTCGCTGCAGCGGCCGGGAGGTTCGAATCCGACCCATGGCATTTTGTCCCCTCCTCTCTCTCTCGCTCCCTTTCCTGACTCTTTTTTTGCCTCTATTTGATAGATACTCTTTTAGAAAAATGGAATACTAGGTTTAGCTCAGCATGTACATTTGTAATACCAAGCAGAAACCAGAATCTATAGTAGCTGAACTATTGCGGCCCCTACCTACCCTTTTTTTACCTTCAACATACAGTTATAAATGAACAACAACTGAAAAATGCTGATGGGTCCAGTAGGAGGAGTAGGGGGATTAGAGGTGGACAGATACACACTCATGCACGCCCACAAGACCGGACAGGTAATCTCCTGCCAGGCTTGCGCATTGGCGGAGATAATTAAACATGAAATATAGTGTCGCAGCTACAAATGTAGGTTTGTATGCTTCACCGGCGTCTGTGCTGCGTTTTAATACGCGGTGGAGTGAAACAACCTATCATAGTTTCAGAAATTAGTCTGCAAGAGTGCTCGGAGAGGCTTGACAAGTTTTTCCTAAACGGAGACATTAAGAATTTCCGCCATTCAGACTCTCATGCTCAATTCTCTCCTCACGTCCTCTCGTCTGGATTGGTTTTCTTTCTTTCCTTGTTTTCGGGTGCGCACCCCACACCCCACATCTACGTCAGCCAAGTGTTAGCCACTCCAGTAATGACTCTGCAGGGACAGTCCTCACTTCTCCTTCTCACCACTACAGCCCTCCTCAAAAGCCCCTCAGACCCCTACTTATCCTGCTCCTGCTCATCAGCCTCTCTGTCGGTCTCTCCCGCTCTCTTGTTTTATGGCTGTTGACCTTTTGCTAGAACACTTAGCATCTAGGGCCACAGAGCACGAACACACACACACACACACACACACACACACACACACACACACACACACACACACACACACACACACACACACACACACACACACACACACACACACACAGACAGACAGAGACACACACACACTGGGGCAAGGAGGGATAAGGACCTGGGAGCGTGATGAGGAGAGAGTGGTGGCGGAGAGTGCAAGTTTGTGTGTATGCTCTTGTGCTTTCGAGGAGCTGATGTCCTCGCTGCAATATTAAGAGCAGCGATGGCATGTTTGTTGTTCTTCACTTGACCAAGTTAATTCTGGGTGTTTAAAAAACGGAGTACTTATGGAGCCAAAGGCAAGGACGTCCAGGATTCTGCAGCCGATAGTCTCATTTGACAGCTGGGGGTAGCAGGCAGTTGGAGCTCTTCCAAGGCTTGAAACTGTTGAATGAGTGCAAACAATGAGCAACTGCTGAAGGTGAAGATTCATTTAAAAAAAATTGGCAACAAAATAAATAATCTAAAACAATCCTAACTCAAGGTCTACTTATTTGCTTTTCATATGTAAACGCAAAGATTTCGCTGAATTGTCACTGTTGAGAGATATATAGTTGCCGAAAAAAGCCAGTGAGCTAAATGTCAAATGAGCAACTGCGTTAGTGTTCCACTGGTTTGATAAAAGGTCAAATGTACAAGCATGTCTAGCTTCTGTACAGGTCTTGTATCTCAAATTGCTAATCGGAGCGTAAAAAGCAAAGGACGTCTTGGCTCGAATACCAACCGGTTCCTCGGATATATATTTGCCCCCTTTGCCCCCAGAGGCTCATCCGCCATCAGGCCGATACCTGATGGGTTCAAAGACAAAGGCATATTTGCAATCAAATGTCATTTTTTTGGAGAAGAACATGCAGTATGCAAACAGAATAACTCAAAAACTGAAGGTACCAAAACTAGGTTAGAAACAAAACAACATTCATATTTCCCAAAATGTCGACCGACTCCGTTAAGTGGATTTTGTGTCTCCTTCTGGGTTTGAGTTAAATGAATTAAACAACTATGGCACACAGTGCTTCGTTCCAAGATGCAACAGCACTGAATTTGCTGCAGCTCTGATTCTCGCCACTGATTTGCTTCTTTCTTAGCAACAGCGGCTAAGGATTATGGGTATTGTAGTATTTAGAGCGATCTGTTGTACAAAAATGATTTCTCAGAATCAAAATTGGAATAATTCAAACTGATGATTCTAACATAGCAGGCTATCATTAACATATACAGAAAGCTTTAGTTTTTTCTACATTTCCTTGTTTTTGGACAAAGACATTTATTGTTATATCGAAACCGACAGGAAAGGAAGAGGGTATAACTAACAAGTCCCCAGGTGAAGTGAAACTGGGGACGTTGCAGTTATGCAGCTCGTGTCTCCACCACTTGGCCACCAGTACGCCGGGTGTTTCTATAATTGGGAACATTCACAACATCATTAAAAGAAACATCTAAAATGAGAACGTTCAGTCGCAATAAATAAATAAAAATAGACCTCAAGAATCAGCGGTTCCACTCACTTCTTGGTTTATAGGATTTCATACATGTTTGATCCTTCGCGTGGCCAACTGCATACACACTCCTACGGGCACGCGCTTCGACACAGCATGCGGTCAGTTATGCCAGCAGCGTGCGCTCAGCGTGAACCTTCACTCTCACTCTCTTTTTTTATCTTTCTGCCTATCCATCTCCATCTCTATCCATCTTTCTCACCGGCGCTCCTGCAAAAAAACACACATAGCCCTCATCCCACGTTGGGGGGGGGGGGGGGGGTAGAGAGAGAGACTCCGAGTGAGTCCAGTCATTATAACGGGAGAGTCAGCGGCGGCAGAATGGCGACAGCGAGCAGCAGTTCAGTGAGCGAACAGGCCGAAGCCCTCGCCGTGCATGAATCATTGATCAGTGTGACAGTGAGATGACTGCCAGAGGTAATAGGACGGCACAGCTGCGAGGGGGTTGTGTGCTGAACCCTCGCTGTCGGCTCCCCCGCCGAGATGTGCGCTCAAGACGTGGCGGGCTGAGGAGAACGGCGCGGGGCGTAGGGGAGAGGGACTGAGGCAGTTAAGTAGTCGGAGAGAGGAGCGCTTGATGTGGCTTCCTCGGGCTTACTTAAACTACCACGGGGAGAAATAGGAGAACAGAAGGATCCGAGTTGGTGGAAATTTGTGGATGAAGTTAGCAAGGCCCGCCGAGATAACAGCCTCTCCATTGCGCCTCTTGTTCACGAACAGCTGGAATGCAAAAGGTGTATCTTCTTCCTTTTTTCTGCGATTGTAATAAATGGCGACCCTGAGTCACTAAATTCTTTCTAATGCTCGTTCAGATAGGCAGGTTTCTGTGACTTTTGGAGGTGGTAGAAGCAGAGATAGTGCGAGCTTGCAGTTGCCGCTGCAGTTGCTGCCACTATTGTTGTCGTCAGGCATGTGTGGGTCTCCAGATTAGATAGAAATGATTGCGGGCTCCAGTGATGATTAGGTTTCACACTCGTGGTGGGAGAAAGAGTAGGAGATGGAGAAAGGAGTTTCTGTGTGTGTGTTTGTGTGTGTGCGTGTGTGTGTGTGTGTGTGTGTGTGTGCATTCACGTTAAATTCCTGCGTTACACTGCACGCCGTTATCGGGTGTTTGTAACAGTTGGGCTGCGGGACACAATGGGTGAGATTGACTGTGAATATACTGTCTTATCGATAGCTATTACAGCCAAGGTAGCACCGCAGTCGGTTAAAAATGATTTATCAATACCCTTGCGCGAGCGGAAACACAACCCGGCTTGATTGCCAAGTCCTCTTCGCTCATACAACATCGCAAAGCCCGTCAACTATACTCCATCTGACTACCAAAGACTACAGCCCGGCAGCAAGCGCTTTCAAGAGCATCAGTCATTCGATTTAGCGTGTAGTTTAGCATGTACAGTGAGAGCGATTTCTCATCCCGAGTTCTGCATGGCTGTGTCAGCCTCTAGCTAAGCCACAACTTCTGAGGGATGGGTGAAAGAAAGGCGGAGAGGGGAGGAAGGGCAGGGGGAGGGAGAGAGAGAGATAAAAAAAAGACGCAGGGAGATGGAGAGAAGGTAGTCAAAAAAAAGGAGAGAGACAAATGGGGCAAACAAGTGTGAAGGAGAGTGAAGGAGAGAGACTTCAGAGACAATAAAACAAATCGGTGTCTAAGTCAGCGTTAGACTAGAGACTGAGAGCGTCTGCCCTCCCGCCTTTTTTCTCCACGTCGGCCCTCGCTCCACTCTGACAGACAAGAGGCGCTAAAGTGTTTTTCTTACTGCCCTCCACAAACCCCCTTGAAAGCTACTAATACCACTGTCATCACTGTTTACGTGCGCGTGTTTATGTGCACGAGTGCGAGTCTGCTGACATTTGCTTGTGTACAAGTGTGTGTGTGTGTGTGTGTGTGTGTGTGTGTGTGTGTGTGTGTGTGTGTGTGTGTGTGTGTGTGTGTGTGTGTGTGAGCGGCAGGCGCACTGCACAATGTCTCGTCTGGTGTAAACCTCCGGACCGGTCGTCAGTGTGACCTTGCTAATCTGGAAATGGGAAGTCCTGTTTGGATGAAAAAGGGATGAAATGACAGACAGAGGGATAAAGGCAGAGCGGAGGTGGTGACACACTTCTTTGAATGATGAGATTTGCTGCGTATCCGGGTGTTTATTTAGCAGCGAAACTCGGCGTCACTGTCATCTAGTTAGTCACGGTAGCGACAGTACACCAAGTACACAGATCTGCTTCCCGCGTCTCTCTGTTGTTCTTTCATTTCTAATCACGCCCACTCTCCCTTCCTGTCAGAGTACCGCCCGCCCCCCCCCAAACCACCACCACCTCTCTCTCCCTCTCTGTGTCTCTCTCTGTCTCCCACTCGCTGTCTTACTGATCTGGTCCTTTTCTGAAAGCTGACTCATGTTACAACAGACAGAATAGTGTTAAATGAGGAGGGGAGCGGCGCCATGTTAGATCCCCCTCCGGCAGTGGGAGCTAAAACAACTGCAGAAAAAAAGAAGAAGCAGCGACTCAAAGCTGCCGTTCAGTCACATACATATACTCCGTCTCCGTGTGTTTTGTGTGTGTGTGTGTGTGTGCGTGGGCGTGTCACTGTGTTTGTGTCATAGAGGAGATGAGAAATAAAAAGTAAAAAAAAAAATCAAATGTGTTGTCGTGCGCGTTCATGTGCACGCGGATTGAGAGCATGTACTTGCGTGTTGAACTATCTGAGCTATTGAGGCTATTTTCATTGCATCCTCTCTGACCTTCTGGAGACATTTTACCAAAAGGGCTCGCTCGCTATTCAGAGCTTTCTGACCAAGTCTAGCCATTTAAAGCAATTTTACCAAAGGCTCCTGTAGCTGTTAGGGCAGTTTTAGCAAAGGCCAGCGGGTTTCTTAGAGCTGAATCAGACGACCAAAATAGAAGACCGAAAACAAAGAGAAGCTGGACCAATCAATACAGACCCCAATGAGGCATGAAGCAGCATGGCTGGGGGTGAGGAGGACACACACACACACACACACACACACACACACACACACACACACACACACACACACACACACAGTCCCAATCACAAAGGTACCCACACACTTTCATGTACGCACACACACGCTTACACACACGCACATACACAGGCATGTAAGGGGCACTGTTTGTTGTTGTGTTTTTTTTTAACAGATTTTCAACCAACATTTTGTCAAAGGAGCAGAACAGTTTTTTTTTCACCATCAATTTCTGTCCTCATGCACCCGAAATATGTTGTTTTCTTTTCTGCAATAACACTGAACAACACCCCAGTTTACAGTAAACAAGATCAGGAAAAGGCTTCCATGAATAGAAAGTGAAGAGAAAAATGAGGACGAAACACAAATGTGTTGCTGGTTACGCAGCAAACATGACACAAAATTAAAACAATGCTTTTAATAATCTGGTGTTACAATAAAAAAAATAAAAAAACATTTTATAAACTAGAAACTGAAAATAATGAGCCCTTGCGTGTAGAGTGCACACACACACACACACCCCTAGAACACACACACACATGCACAAGTGCACACACATAGTGAGTCAAGGTGAAAGCCATAATTATGAAACAGATTCAAAACATCTGTTGAGACAAAGAGAATAAAGGAAAATACAAGCCGGGATTGAGTCACAGCGCGTCTGACAGCCTTTTCCTTTTTTTGTGTCCGACTCAACTGTGCTGAGCTCCGAATAGAAAGGGTTATAGTTCCCAGACCCGACTGGAAACAGGTTGCAGCAGCCAATCTTACCCGCTCAGCATTGCTGCTGAGTAGATAATTGGTTGCCAGTTGCCCTCCTTGAGAGAGCTGCACAAGGAAGAGGGCCGTCGCTGATCCCAGGCAAACCAGACGACCACCCGCTCCGAGGACTTTCAGGTGGCTTCATGCGGACAGCCATCGCTGGATTCAGCCGCCATTCGGACTCTCCCTCCATAGAAAATCGACGGCCTCCCGCCCACGATCACACCAGACTGCAATCCGGCTTCTGTCCACTGAGGCTATTATCATCTCAGCCTGGTAGTTTCCACAATGTTGCATTCATTGGATTGTGCTCTTTACCGCCTACCGCATAGCTTCAGGGACTGATGTCGCTAAATGTTTGAGATATCTCGTGAAGCATTTCTTCCTACTCAGTGCAGCCATCACAAAGTACAGTATGTGTGCGATGGCCTTCAGACTGTGCTGACTGATTGCACTCGGGGCACAGCTCAGACTGAATAAAAGTGGAAGATCTTCAGCGGAGTGAATCAGCACATTTCAAGCTTTTCCAATTTACTGTCGACTTGGGACTGTCCTTGTATTTTGGGCATGTCTTTTCTTCCACATGGCTTTGTTGAAAAAGGCTTCGCTTCTTTGTTCCCTGCACCCCGTCTTTCTGTTGGGACTCTTCCTTAATTACTTTGCACATAAAGAACCGAATCTGAAACTTTTGAAAAAACGAGTTTGATAAAATATGAAATACTGTACTATTTTCGATACTCTGTAGTTGAAATGTTCATAATAGCTACAGCAGCAAAGTCCTGATTTACTGTGAGTACTTTTAGCTAAAAGGAAGAAGAAGAAAAAACACTGGAACCACCAATATATATATAACATATACCAATGTTTTTCCACCTCTATTCCCAGGGAAGTTGCTATAGTATCTGTGTGTTTACTGAAACACTGCAACGAGAGCCAGGAGCACTGATGCTGAAGATGGACAGAGCTCGCTGGCTATATGGCAAGTGAGGAAGCAGTGCTGGATCATTACCAGCCTCGGTCCAAAGAAGCCCTTATGTTTGACAGTCGGGGTGAGGAATATGACAATATATACTGTGAGACTAAGTACACTTGTCTCCAGTAAGACCTGTGGTTAAACCATTGAGGTAATGGCAGCCACCACTACCTCGCGACAACAGCGGCCTCAATCCAAGACACTGTTACACAACAGCCCTCTTAGGGACCCACAACGGCCAGGAATGTGTTTTCTAATCGACGGATCGAGGACGGCGGTCGTTGTCTTGTCAAGGGGACAAAAATAATTCTGATACTCTAAGTGATGCATAGTTTTTGTTCACTTGTCACCAAGACGACAGGCTTTTTTCCACGGCAGACATTTTGACACATCATTGCAGGAAAGTAGAGGTTACTAACAATAATGACGGCGCCGATCTATTCAAGTGTCCCAGTAGGCCATGACAGAGTGACAGTGAGCCGGCATGCACGGCACCAGCTCCCTGAACCTGCAGCGTCGAAATGGAAGTCATCCATCAATAAGCTAATTTTTATTTATTTATTATAGCTTTTCCTACGGTGAGTCAAAAATATCTGACCGAGTCTTGGAATTGTTTTTTGATTCTGCGGTGATTCTAAATCTACTGTGAGTCAAGTATACATCCGAGACAGGATCTAGGCGCATTGTGTTCCATTATAAAATATCAACTGCCTCAAATGGCAGCGGACCTGCCGCTGCCATTTGAGGTAATGCATCAACGTTTTTCCTCGCATTATATACTTCGCCTAAAGTGGACATAACGTCTGATAATATCATTGTTTTTTTGTAAACATGTTCCGCTACAAAAATGCAGCATCCATCCGCCCTCAACTCCACACTCCTCTGCTGTTCTCCAGTGTTTGCTACTTTGTCACAAGATTTGGAAAAACTTTTCAGAGCCCTTGAGGGCTTTTATAGATATACAGTATATCTAAATATATATAAAAGACCCTGTGCAACAAATCTAGCAACTCTTTGGGCAGACACCAGCTACTTTCCTCAGGGACTTTCATCAGGAAGCCGCTCTCCCGTCCACATAACAGCTGCTAGTTATGCACGTTGAGAGCCAGGTTCAGTCAACCGACCAGGCAGTAAACGTAGATTAACTTTGTGTGAGCCAGTGTGATGAAGCACCGATCACCAGTCACAATCGTTTCCCTCAGTCACCTCCACACACACACAACACATTCAAGGCCTCTTCTTGGCTATATTTAGAAGTAATTAAAAACTAATTGTTAATTTAGTTTGCCCTCTTTTTTTTTGCTTTCTAAAACTGCTTGGGCTTTCTGTCTGGATCTCATAAATAGACCCAATCCCAGTCCAAACGGATGTCCACAGCCAATAAAACGAGCAGACTAGAGCTGTGACCGTTATCGGTGCATGGCTTAAATTAAAGCAAATATTATTACACAGTTTAGCTAATACCTCACCTTTCCTTTGACAGAAACGTTCCTCTCTTTTGCTTCTCGCTTCCCTCTTCTTCCTCTCTTTTTTCTGCTAACTAGCTGCCTTAAATTTGGGTTGACTGTAATGCAACATCGGCGTGGCGAACACTAGCTAAATACGCCATGGAATACGCACAGTCAAATCAAACCTTTGCCGAGTGCGGACCGAACCAATTGCATCCTAACAAGGGGGTTTCCAGTAGAAAGAGGGCAGCCATTTTCTTTCTGTTCTTGGCTCCTAATTCAGTCAAACACCTATTAAAATGTTCAGCTGTTGTTAATTTATGTACATGAATTACTTATAAACCTGGAACTGTGGAGAAAACAAACCCAATTTAGGATAAGTCTTTTGATGGCCAACTACCGCTTACGGCTGTTCCACTAATATTCTCCTATCTTTTGCTCTAAGAGCTAAAGCAATTCAAATGTATACTTTGAAGTTTCCATTAAAATGCTGCTCCTATCACTGCTTTTCCTTAATATATATTTTTGTCATTTGACCACCTCACAACGTGGTTAAGGATTGACAAGATTGTTTATTAATATACATCACTGCCAATAGCCCATAGGTGCACTCTGTTGGGCTCACATTAGCACAGCGATAGCGACCGCAGGATGGAGCAAATGCCAGTGTTCACACCACAACCTCTTGTGTGACTGTCGGAAGATGCAGCAGCTGAAAGGGTGAAACATTATTATGTTTCCCATCGCGTTGCGTCTGTGCTTTCTGCGGTCACACATGGCTCTCCCAAAAATGATACAACAGCTGTAGGTGGCTTATTTGATATTATTTGCCAACGTTAGCTTTTCTCGCCACCTTTGGCTTTAGCATGTTAGTGGTTAATTGTCTTAGAGCACGGAATAAGACAAGGCCTTGTGTAGATCTACGGTTGTGTGTCTCTTAGTGTTTCTGTGCTAAAATAAAAAATAAATAAAAAAAGAATCCTGTCTAATAATAATGCTCCAAGGTCTCCTAAGATCCTTATAGTCGTACACATTGTTGTTAAATGTGAGTGTGTGTCGGAGAGAACGCCTTCTTCTTGGCATAATGTGCTACTGAGATCCCAGTTGTAATTTTTCAACTTGTTAGCTGGCGTGGTCAGCACCATAGAATAGAACAAGCAGTTAATTCATTATAAGCTATAATCAGAGCGGAGCCTTGAGACAGACCAGGCTGGCTAGGGCGTTTGAAGGAGAAATCCAGATCAAGAGGGAGCGGCTTAAGCAACGTTATTCACATTCTAGCCACCAAGCACACAGTCTGTTATTTAAGATTCCTAATCAATTGATTAATAGATTGATCATATATAGTCTAAAACGTAAAATGCTTGTTTTGTCCAACAAACGGACCGAAACCAAAAGCTGTTTAATTTACAATGAGATAAAACAGTAAATGATCACATTGTCACAATTACTCACATTGGCAAGCAATCACAATGGTTCATCCTTCGTCCATGGATCAATTAATTTGTGCCAATTCACTAATGGATCAAATCGTTTCAGGTTTATTGTCGGCTACACATTACATAAACATTCAAACTGAAAACAATTGCCTAATTAATCAATTAGCGGGTTGACAGAAAATAAATACAATTATTTTGATAATCAGAGAATTATTGCTGTAATTCGGCGAGCAAAAAAAAAGCCAAATATTTGCTTCCAATGTGCTGTTTTCTCGTATAATCTTGTGAACTCAACATCTTTGGATTTTGACTGTTTGTTGAACACAACAAGACATTTGAAGGCGTCACCTCAGGCTCCGAGGAACCAAAACAATCCGCTGATTTATTGATAATGGAGACGATCATCATCGTGGCTCTAATGAACACACACATTTACGTTCAGTTGTGTGTTCGGTCGGAGGGAGTGTACTCCGTTTGACCCCCTGTGAATAATGGCCAACTTTTAAGGCAGATGCTTTGAATTGCCATCAAACTGTGAGAGCAGATTTACTGAAAGAAATAGCGTGAAAGTAATGAACTTAAAGCCACTAACGACTCATTTGGTTCTTTATGGAACCACCAGGACCCCTGAAGCAGCACGTATTGCACAACAGAACTATAAAGAAGATCTTAGCTTACATCTTCCTCTCCTTGCACGTCAACGGTTAGTCTCTCCATTTCAGTATTATATATGAAATGGAAAGATTATTATTGTGGAATCCGCTTCTACCTTCATATGCGTATGTCATTCCTGTGTCTTTGTTGTTGCAAAAAAAAAAATACAAATAAAAAATGTAAAGTGTACAATGTGTTGCTGTGTGTGCAAGTGTGATTCGGAGATGATTATTTGATTGCAGGGTGCTTCTAGGTTTGCTTATTTCAATGCAGATCAGAAGCTTCTCTCTGTTGCCATAGAGATGGTTATCTTTCATAACTGACACATCCCGCCCTCTCCTCATATTTGATTCAACAACCCGGGGTTGTAACTGTTGAAAACAGCAAGACATTCATTAATGCAGAAAATACTCTAATTAGCTCCTTTTTCTGATAGAGCAATAGTAGGTAGGTCGTCTTTTTTTTTTTTTTTTTACGGAGGCAGAACTCAAATGAGGCTTAGAATAGTAAAATGATGTTACTGGAAGAGTTTGTCAGTAGCAATATTCTTCAAGATTACAGATGCAATCTTAATCTGTCCTCTATCTCTCCTTAAATGCCCCGTTCGCTCTCATAATGCCTGCTGCTCATATCTGATGGCCGTGTTGTGCTTAATAACAAGCCACGACTGCAGGAGGGAGGGGTACGTTGGGAGATAAACAAATTAACAAAGCTATTCGCAGGCCCCGCAGCACCAGGGGGGTATGGGAGGAGAGGAAAGAGGGCAGTAAAGACAGAGAGGAGGCCTGCCTTAGCTAATCACAACAGGGGGCATACAGTGCGCTGCAATCACTTAGGCACAGCATTATCTCTGCAATCACGCATCCTCCTATTATTCTGCTAATTGGAAACCTTAATTTGAGACATAATATTATTACCTCATCATTTGCCACCAAGTTAATAAACACGTAACTTGCACAAAAAGCATAATAGGTTCCGGCAGTGATCTGAGGTGGGTCCCAAACTGTCAAGATGTCAGATGTGTTTATTGAACGATGACCTCGCCGCTACACGATACCGGTCTCGCCGTACCTCCACTTCACACCGGAGAGCTCCGTTACGCGCCGGGCCACGGACGAGTGCGGCGAGAAGTGTAAAGTTTGGCTGAGCGTTGTGAGAAGAGATGAAGACTCAGCCAATTGTAACAGCTGCTCTACGACAATTTTCTCCAAAGGAGGAGATCCATCTCCGGCATTCTGAAATGTCAACCTCCAGCTTGGCACGACTGTAAAGGAATATGTCATTTTTTTTTATGTTGCAAATGTCTTCATTCAGGAAGCGCCATCCGCAGTATCACGGCGACAGATAATACTCACCAAAAGTTACCCACTTACAAGTTGCGGCTGTTAATGGAAATAATAGTGAGTTTTTTTGCTATCTGACAGTCCATCCATAATTTTTTAGATTAATCCATTAATTATTTTGGCTTTAAATGTAAGACAATAGTGGAGGCCGGGGGGGAAATCCAAGATCATGCAGTCATATTACTGTCATGTCTGACCAACACTCCAAAACACTGAAGATATTTGCATAAGACAAAGAAAATTCAAGTAAAAGCTGGAAATAAGGGAATAGTTGGTATTTGAGCCTGAAAATTTTAATTATCGGTTGAAGGTCAAATCAAATACAGGAAAAAGGATATACATGAATAATAAATATAAAATGAACCGTATTGTTATTTGCCGAGAACCTTGCTCAGTGGGAAAGTAGTCATAATTAACAACTGCCTGGCAAGGTTCAGCAGAGTAACCGGCAGGAGCTGATTATATTTGGAATAAAGGATAACCCATTATCATATTTTGAACACTGCTTGAATAAGATAATGAATTCTGTTTCTTATTATAATGACTATGATGGTAAGAATTAATATTCAATGAGAACCTGATTTAATGAGACTCAAAATCAATAAAAAAAATCAGCATGGCTGTTATTTGATGAAGATGAAAAAGAGCAAAACTACAGGGGAGCGATTTTTTTCCCCTTCTCATCCAGTAAGTGCATGTTAATGAATTCGTTAAAATGACTGAGTCATTATGTAATGAGGGAACCTAATCATCTGGTGGCTTGTGTCTCAACCTCTCCCCTTAGACAAAGACATTAAGTCCACGGCCACTTTAATCTTGCTATTTGGATATCTTTGATGTACCGGGCTAACTTATCATCTGCGCTTATACATCCCATACGTCTTGACGCGGTCAACATGGAGATCGATCATCGCCAAGCAGGAGTGGAGCATGACACCAATTAAAAGGTGATGTCGTCTCCGAGTCATCGCTCACACTCCTCACTAATGCACTAATTACCGGGGCCGGGACATTAATGGAATGGCGCGGTTCAGCCGGGGGATTAATCTGCATGGATTCGTCAGTGTGCGTGTGTGATGTCTGTCTGCGATGCGTGTTCGCGTGTGATTAATGTGAACACCCCCGCCTGCTCCGCCGTGACCTTGAGCACCGCCATAGGAGGGGAATTAACCGGCCGGGTGCAGGGTTGGGATATTTGGCCGGGAGGGAAGACGATGTGCTGAGGCGGAGGTTCGGGGCCAAGGTTGGCGATGGCGCAATCGGAGGGGATCAATGAAGAAATTGGGTATTTGACTTTGATGGACTCTGCTGATGATCGTCCAGCATGCGGAACAACCCCTGACACTTTCTGGAATTAAAAGATCTGAGTCGCTGAATTAGTACGACTCCTAAAAAACATACTTCCTCCGTGTTCGTGAGCACAATGTGGCGGCAGTAAAAGTCAGGAGTGGAGGAAGTCTGCTGCTAATGTGCATTGTGATCAAATAAGATAACGGTCAATATTAAAGAAACAAATACGAAAAAAACATTTAAAAAAATGCACGGACAACCAGGTCATGAATTGGATAAATTAACAAAGACAAGTAACGAGGGGGATGAATAGTGTTTGTGTATCCGTAGGTGTGTGAGCCAGACTGAAAAACAATGAATGAGTTAGTGCTTTCCTGGATGTGTGTATTCATCTCGGAATAATGGCCAGATTTGTGCACTCTAGTCCAGGATAGCTAATTTACAATTCAGTCTTTCCTACAGAGGATCACGTTTAGAATACATAACCCGCTGTGTTTAAAGCCAACTCCTTCAGAATAAGTAGTAGTAATACATTTTCAGAAGTCCCGCTTTGATCCACATCGATCATCTCTCCTCTACTGTGTTTTTTTTTTTTTCCCTGTATTTTTTACCCTTTGAAGAACATTTGTGTGCAAAAATCCCCGTTTGTCTCCGTATATTTTAGTGATTCTTTTTTAATGAATTAGTCAGTGTCTTGACAATCCTCCCAATTCACTGCCCCCCCCCCCCCCCCTAGCCAACTGTTTTGAAAATGTCGATATAAAATCGGAACAAATGAAAGCAATCTGCAGCTACGTGTGGCGGCGTGCTCGATGGCGGCCGTGACTCACCGATGACGTAGGTGAGCAGCAGGGCCAAGGTGAGAGTGAGGAGCGACGCAGACAGGGCCGTGCACTTCCAGTTGCAGCAGCGGTGAGGCTTGTTGAAGGTGAACAGCGGTCGGGTCACGCTGCTCCGCGGGAGAGGCCGGGGCGGAGGGGAGTACACTGTCCCGGAGGTCAGCGGGTAACCCTGCCCCGCCCCGGAGAGCAGAGCCGAGGATCCAGAGCCCTGCTTGAACAGGAAGTGTCTGCGGGAGGAACACAGAGAGGGAATTTAGCGACTGTTCGATAATCCCCTCCTCCTTAGGTTACCGCCGCTATGCCTGTGAATCATATCAGAAATACTTTATTGATCCCGGGGGGGAATTAATTAATTGTGAGATGTTCCATTTAGCATACAAATAGGCTTATATATGTAAACATAGATGCATTATTAAAGAAAATAGAGATCAGTGTGCAAAATGTGTGCATTGCACCACAATATATAACAACACATAATATGTAAAAAATAATACAAATAGGAAATATGTGAAAATATGTTTACCACAAGATAAAATAGTTGTGTAAATAATATGAGTGCTGTAAGTGGGATCTATGTATAAGTGTTTAAAATGCAGGAATGGTATCAATATGAATATTACTTAAATTATACAGTATGAATGCAGTATTAACGCCAGAGTAAATCAGAGTATTGCACAGTTGAATTATGCAAAAGTAGTCGTACAGTGAAGTCAGTATTGCACAGTTTAGATATGAACACATGAATAATTGGGTTATAGCTGCTGACAGGGTGAAATAAGTCCAAGGGCCAGTCGTCCGACTCTGGAGGAGTTGAAAAGTTTGATGGCCTCCAGGCACAGGGATGTGTACTAATAAACTGGACACAGAGTTGGAGGCGGCGCCCCGTTCATTCCTATAAAGGTTTCTCAGTGGTGCATTAAGCGAAAAGAGCAAAACAGATCAAAATGGCCGGCTCCTCTGTTGATCTTTCGCATCCATGGAGCACAGAGAGTAAGCGGACTATAGCATTTCCTTTAAACCCCGCCTCCCAGCCCTCGGTCACAGACGACACATTCGCAGCCTACAACGTTTATGCTGGCAGACTTTCGAATACAATGGGTTCTTGATTTCCGACACTGGCAGACAAAAGCATGACCTCTCGATTGAAAGAGACAAAGGGTCAACTTTAACGAGCTATAGTTAAATTCACCGGTCGCTGAACCACGTGGAAGACATGGAAATAAAGTGGTTTTCTTGCATTGCCAGTAGAGCTACCTATAATAAATGTAAGGAAAACATTTAAGAATCAAGTTTAGTTTCCTGTCCGGCTGTTTAGCTTCCTTGTAAAAAGAAAAATATGATTTCACTTTTAATGGTACAAGAGAAAAGGCTCAGATGATGATGTGCTCTGTTAGACTTCCCCAAATCTAATAAAGAGCAGGACAGGGCAAAGCTGCTAATGCTGCCTTAAACCCTGAAACCATGGGCCATCTGCTGGACGTGGACAGAGCTTTCTCAGACATAACCTGGAACTACACAAACTAATGGAGTCACTTAATAATGTGCTCCTTGGCCTTGGGAGCAACACTATCGGGCTACTTGTCAGCTGGACATGCTCATGATTGCAGCGGACATTAGCGCTGATATAAACACATTGTTTAAGAGTAAACACTAAATGGACTAGACTTGTTTATCTCTTTTCTAGTCTTCCGACCACTCAAAGCGCATTAACACTACATGTCATCATTCAGCCATTCACACACTACCATGCCCATCAGGACTATCTAATCATTCATACAACATCCACACACCGCAGGAACACCCCGAGGGGGCAATTTTGGGGTGAAGTGTCTTGCCCAAGGAGCCGGGGATCAAACCGCCGCACCTGTGATTGAAGGACGACCCCTCTCTACCACTGAGCCACAGTGTGTCCGTTCCACACACGTCGTCTCCTTTGGACAGGCTGGAAAACACTGTACGGTTTCCACGGTGCCCAAAATGTCATCACTTGATAATTTTATCCTATTCTGTAGTCACGGCCCCCAAATAAATTGTTTTGGGCTTTTGGTGGTCAAAACAGGGCCTTTCTAATCAGTTCATCCTTGATTCCAAGTAGACGTTTGTGCCACATTTGAAGAAAGACCGCCTTAACGAGGGCGGATGGACGGACAGACAACCCGAAAACACAATCCCTCCATCTGTAACACCCCCTCCATACTCTGCCCATGCTTCAGCCCTGTGCACATCACTCTGGCATGAAGAGAAATCTGGTCTGGTGGTTATAATTGGTCAAGCTATGATTATTATTACTATCTGGAGCAGTTGCGCGAAAGGACAATTAATTGCTGTCCTATTCTTATGACGAGGGAGCCAATGCACCCAGTGTGTCCAAAACAACTACCTGGCACCTCTGGGACGCCTGTTCTTATCTCATTAAATAGATTATATAGTGAATTTGGAAAACAATATCTTACTGTAGGACAGCGCTTTAATCCTTCACAAATTAGCTTAGCACACGGACATCGTCTCACTTGAGTTATCTAGCATCTTATTCTGACTCCATTTATAATAATCTGCACTCAGCGGAGTTCAGCCTCGCTCTGAAGTACGCGTGACTGAAACTCATTTAACGGGCCCCCAAGGTGGTGAGATTTGAGAGGAGACCCCTCCTCTCAAAAATGACACATCGAGGCTGTCTCCGGATTCGAGGGTGACACACAGGACGGCCTGTTCTACTTAAAGTAGATACAGCCCTCTCAAACCTCACCTGTTGAAAAAAAAGCTCTCAGTACTGTCTCAAACTAAGCCCTTCGTATCCCACGTTTGGCCACATTTGTGTGCTTTTAATTTAAGTGGTCTCTTAAACTCGCGGGCGATGCATCATCAAAGATTAATCCCGAAAGCTAAAAATCAAGGAAGAAAAGTAGCCGAAGGAAATCCCTAAACGCCACGACTTTACTTTCAATTGATATTGTGTCCCGCCACAAAATTCTCTCTTCGAGGTGAGCACTATATGTGACAATTTTAAAGACCGGATGTTATTCACCGCTAGTGCACTATATATATAGCCAGTTAAACAATAGAAAAACAATCCTCCCACAAACCGCTACGTAATACACCCACAGCCCGCGATAGATAATTTATTAATGTATTAGCCGCAGAATATGGGATGATGATGAGCTCTCATCCTGTCCAAGTCCCTCATCAGAGACAAAGCCCAAATGTGTGCCTCTCGTAGTGCAACATGATGAGCAGCTACTGTAATGCAGAGCAGCACTGATATGAAAGAGAATGGAAAAGCCCCGGCAGCCAGGGATCAATGACTTACCTATTCCTTTTTTGACTCATCAAAGCGACTACTTAAGTTATACGGCTGTATTAGTTAAACGAGGACGAGGCTCATTTTCATTATGAAAAAGAGCGTGGTAGATGGCGGCTGATGATAGGAAAGTAGGCTGAAGGGCAATTAATCTAGGTAGCATTTCATCTATATTGCGTTCGAATAATGGAGGACGAGGGTTGGATAGTGTCAGATCAGGAAGCAGGAATATTGGGGGTTTCGGAAATTAGGCAATTTGGAAAATAACAATCTGGGCTGGCAATAAGCAATCCCATCTTGTTCTGGCCATATTGACTCTCATTGAAAAAGGAGCAAAGATGGCTGGTGTTGGGAAAACAAAGGCTATATTGGGGATGCATCAGAAGCAAAAAAAAAGCAGGTATCTTTTTGTGTTTATTTTGTTACCCTCTGCAATGGGTGTGTATTTTTCATAACAAAAAATAATATTATAAATATATATATATATATATATATATACATATATATATAGTTAGTTGCTGGAGCTCCTGGAATTCCCAGACAAGCAATGATTGCCCCAGGTGACTGTGTGCTCTCTGAGGGTTAATACCGGCTGCGAGTGCGATATGTCGGGGCCGACGCGCAGCTTGCCAGAGTGTTATTCCATCCGTGCGGTGAAAGGTGTGAGGTCACAGGCTGCTGGTGGGACCGCGGTCTCTGAAGGGCCCTCGGAGGACAGGCCATTAAAGTGGGGCCAGACAGCAGACTGACATGCAGCGACGCCGGACACAAGACCGCGTCGTCCGTTTGCCCTCATGCACGGCAAAAACACATCCATCTTCCCGTGTCATTCAGTCGCTTATTCAGCCTTGAGGGCGGATCCATCTTAAAAACAAAGAGCACAATCCTGCCAAGGGGGTGGGGGGAGAACATTCGAGAATGTTTTGGAAAGGAGTTTTTGTATCATGATGCGTAGCAGCAGAATAAAGTCGATCGTAGCACTTGTGTCATGCAAATCACATGAAAATGATTGAAACATTAGCATGAAATGACCTCAAGGCGAGGCCAGGCAAGGTTATTTCTGTCGGAATTTATGAACACTGAAGCACTTTATAGTGTTTAAAGATTTTAAAACACAAGAAAGAGAAACAATTACATCAACTTTCAGTGCATTAAAAACCTACCGACAGGTTTTAGGTCTCTATAATGGCCCTATTACGAGGTAAGATGGATATTTTCATTTGCTAATGACCTAACATTCTGTCTTTTTGTCCATCTTTAGTCTCTGTCTTTCTGTGTGTTTCTCTTTTTTTCCGTGGCCCTGTAGCTGGGTTTAAAGAGAGAGTCGGATGACATCCATCCTTCACTGTCCTCTCCATCCACCCATCCAGCGTCTGAGGAGAGCTGGGGGGACACAGGAGGCTGCACATGAAGCAACACCTAAGGGTTAATGGCAGTTCAACTCTGAAAGGCCACTAACAAATTTAGGACAAACACACACGCGCGCACACACACACACACATAGAGAGAGACCTAGCTCGGCTCTGAGATGCCCCCCCACACAAGACGAGTGCACACAAAAAGATGTTAAATGCGGGTGAGCGTTCTCACAGTTTGGACACCGGTGCACAGGTCGGCTCCGCTGCGGTGCTCTTTATTGCTCTGCTGAAGGTGGATCAGAGCAAAAGGGATCAGAATCCGGCTGAAGAAATTGCATTTGTCAACGCGCAGTGGAACTCTATTCTTCTTGTGCTGTTCTTTAAAAAAAAAAGAAGAAAAAAACGCTACACTGTTCTTCCTCGGCTGCCTGCCTTTGATCTCCTCAGACAATATCCAGGGGCGACGCCCAGGAAGCTCTGAATTCATATCAGAGGGCAGATTTCCCCCGAGACGGCAAGAAAATGAGAGTTCCCCCTCTCCAGGAGGTGGGTGTCTACGGCCCAAGGGCTGTCTCTACCTGGATGTGTGCGGATGACTGTGTGTGTGTCTGGGTATGTGTGTGAATGTGTGTGAGTGTGGAGGTCTACGTGCATGCTGCACAGGTACTTGCGCGCGTGTATAAAAGTTGATTACAGCCCCAGCATTTGTAATACCTCTTAACACACCCAGCGTGCGACCAAGTCAGACATATTGAACATCCATATCTGCAGCATTCCACTCACACGAGCCGGCCGCTCTCCGGAAACATGACGGATACGAGTCTGAAAAGGAAATCCATGCGCACTTCAAACAATCTTAATCTCCGCTGACGCGATGTCAATACGCTTCAATACCGATTCGTCAAATAGCGGTTCGAGGAATATGGAAGTGTACTTGACAACAGGAGACACTAAACAATTTTTGTTTAAGGTCACGCCATCGCTTATAATTCCGTCAGCAAGAGCCCCCCATGTCAACTTTGTAAATACTTGATAAATCTTTAATCCCACGGCTGAGATTGAGCCAGATAGCAGCAGCGTCAGGGTGAGAGCAACAAATATGAAATCATTAGATTAGCAGTGTGACAGAGGGGAGAGAGAAAGAGAGAGAGAGAGAGAGAGAGAGAGAGAGACTGAGAGAGAGACTGAGAGAGAGAGGAGGGTGCTTGAATATTAAATCCAACCCTAAACAGTTAAGCAGTGGGGACTTTGTCTTCTCGACCGCCAAAAGCGAGTTAGAAAAGAGCTAATAACATCTGAATTATGTTATGAGGGGGGCACTATTCTATTGACTATGCATGTGATTACATTTTATGCTTCAGAACTAATAGCGCGCTATCAAATGAAACTTATTTGACTAAAAATTCCCAAATGCAAAAATGTATCAAGACTGAAAAGACACTCCAATATGCCGAGGCGCTGCGGAAATTGTGTTTTATAATCACATCTCTCTATGGGAGCGACTTCTTTATGGACGGCAAATATCGTTTGAAACGATTTGAAACACACTCACCCAAAAAAGAGAAGAAAGACAGCGTGAATCGTATTTAAGGTGGATTTTCACTTGAAGCAAACACACATAGTACTGTAATTACAACACACTCGTGACTTTTACATTGATAGTCATATCTGGCCAATGGTTAATTTAAATTGTCACTGAATCTAATTTTATTCTTCCCTTCCTTTAAATGAGGTAAGATCTAATTATGGCCTAATGCATAACTTATTAAACCCTCTTCCTCTGGTCTGGCAGCCTGCCAATCTCATCCTCACTCATAACACCAGAAATTCATCCACGCACCGAGCGTTCATTAAACATGCAAACGTATTCTTTTGCACCTTGCTGCTCCTTCTCCGAAGCCGCCTCACAAATGAGGATCTCCTAAATAATTCTCTGATCAATCATTACTAAGGCAGCGAGCAAATGCTTAATTCTGTTTGGTGGGATGAAAATTCCAGCAGCTTTTGGAAAGAAAGAAGAAGAAAAAAGATTCTCGGGCACTACAATTGGAAGTGGAATCACAATGTGTTCCTGAAAAGTGGATTCCTGCTCGACAATGACTTACACTTTTATTTTAAGCAGTGGAAACTCAGAAATACTGGTCCCCCGGTAAATCTGTCGACGGTGGGTGGTACAAAAATGATGAGAAGCCAAAAGACCTGCAGAGATTCGTTACGACTTTGATGGTGCGCAAAGTCCTGTAATAATACCCCAGAGGCCCGCTTGGCGCTCCACTTGCTGCTCTCTACGCGTGCACAACATGTCCTTTTCGAACAAATCCTTTAGTCCAACATTCACTCCTAATCACTCTGAAATTATGAAAGTGTACCAACCCGCACTCCTGACGAAATAATTTCCTCTAATCTAATGAGCCTCGTTTGTGAGATTAAAGGAATGCCTTTAATGGAGTGACATGATGTTGAAGCAGGGCAGGTTGCCCTGAGGATGCTTTCGTTGCAAAGTGACATATCCACCGCTTTTGGACTGAAAGCATATTTTTGAACGAAGCCCCTCCCGCCCCCCCGTTTGTTCCAAATCCTTTCATTATTAATAATAAAAATAATAATAATTAAAAGAAAGAAGAAGAAAAAACACACAATTGTGAAAAACAGCCTTGGAGGCACATTTGTTGCATTTTCTTACCTGGTCTCGAGGGGAATGTTGCTGTTGAGCACCCAGCTGTTGTGAAGCTGCGCCTGGTCTGTGCTCGAGCTTGTGTCTGCCCCCTGGCCGCCCTGGCCGGCCTGGCACCGCGTCGGCATGGTCTTCCTCTGCAGGCTGACCTGGGTGTAGGGCGCCGGGCGGGCACAGGTGCAGGCGTGCGGCGGCGGGGGAGGCGGGGGCAACGGCCGGAACGTGAACTGACCACCTGGACTGCTGGGCAGCTCTGGGAGACGGGGGAGAAGGAGCGGCGGAAGGATGAGGAGGGAGGCGGGGTAAAGAGGGGCAGGGGGGAGAAATAAACAGCTTTATTAGGAGCTCAGTGTCATAAATTACAAATAAAAGTGGCATGTTCGTTGACAGTTTATTGTTATTACACTGATTGAGGGACATAAATCAGCTCGGAAATGGCGCCTGTCCGGTGCCCTCCCTTCCTACCTGCTTTGATACACTTCCAGCCGCCCTATAAATAGGTTCTTGGCTGGCTGCAACAGTGAGCAGCCTTTAAAGAGCTAACAGCTCTGGCTTAATCTGCAGCCGGCAGCCCAAACTACCCATGTGATGTTTATTATGAGATCTGTAGCTCGACGGAATGAGCTAGCCAGCTGTAACTCCCTCACACTGGTAACCTCGGGGTCTAGCTGGAGCTCTCTCAATCCATCATTTATCACTCCCTTTCCCTATAACTCTCCCTTCCACCCCCCCCCCCCCCTTCCCTCCTCCCTGCTGCTTTCTCTCTCTCTTCTCAGTGTGTTTTCCAAAAGCGAGCACGGACTAATTACAGCGCTGCCAACAGAAACGTGCGCGCATATGTTTGTTTTCATGCGTGAACGCCCGTCCAAGTGTGCGACTGCAGAGCATTATTTATTTAGTTACACGTGTGCGTCCACCTGTGCACATGTGTTGGTATGTATCCGTGAGTGGACTGTGTGTGAGGAGTGGTCGTGTAGTCAGCCGTACTGCTGCTGCCCCTGACTGAGTGAGTGCTGTTGCATGCAGTCTGCGTTCATGTGGGACATGCAGCATCCTCATAACGTTGCACCTTGTACTTTCACCTTCACGCTCATAAAACCTGCTGTGCAAAGGAACATCCCAATATTTTTGGCACCTGCATTTGACGTACTATGTATTGGAAATTTGGGAATTGGGAATTTATTTCTGGCGTACTAGATAGTATTTAGTGGGATGGGAAGTGGTCCGCCATCTTGTTTTCTTTTCAACCAGAAGTACATTTTCTCTGTATTCCATAAACAAGGTTTACAATGAACTTCCATAAACTAAAAACAGACTGTGATAGGCTTAAAGTTTTAAAGACACGGACAACTCCCAGACCTGTCAATCACAAGATAGCCCCACCCGAAAGCATATCCTGCTTTATGGTCTATACATGGGACCATCATCTGCAAAAATGAACATCGCGCTGTATTGAAGAAGACTTGAGACTAGTGATTGAGACTATAAAGTCTTGTTGACAATGTTATAAATGAATAATGAATCCATCCATCCATTTTCTCATAGACTCCAAGAGAATCTGACCAGTTATAAGGGAGAGAGGAGTCCAGCATCTGTCAGACAGACAGTATTGGCTCACAACTCTATTTGCTGCCAGGGCGTCAGCAATAATTTAGTAAATGAAAATGGTACCCACCTGGGAGACAAAACAGTCTTCCCAATGCAACTGTAAGTATGCTTAACACCCGAATGAAAACTGGTAAAAGTAAAGAACAAACTAATCTAGCGTCGGTCTTTTGCGAGCACACACAGCACATTACTGCTCTTCAACCGCCCATTATGTCTTAAATTGAAGCAACTTTTTTTCCCAAATATTGCGGG
This sequence comes from Myoxocephalus aenaeus, assembly GCA_038501785.1. Classification (NCBI taxonomy): domain Eukaryota; kingdom Metazoa; phylum Chordata; class Actinopteri; order Perciformes; family Cottidae; genus Myoxocephalus; species Myoxocephalus aenaeus. The sequence goes on from JBAMJR010000025.1 coordinate 8,605,290, forward strand.
GGAAACGGTTATGGGACGTATTATCGTCAACAATTCCGCGGCAGTAAATCTGTCGCACATGCAGTGAGATCTTAAGCAATGTTAAAAAAAAATCATATTGCTTTGCTCTCCTCACACTGAATTATTGTTCGCCTTTCGGCACAGACACGCGAGCCGGTGCGCTTTGTCATATCCGCCAATGTTCGCTGACATGCCACACAGCACATCAGGTTTTATGACTCTCAGTTGCTGGTAATTCACATTTGCAAGATGTATAATGTAGCAGTGTGTTGTATGAATGCTATGGCAGGACAGGAGCTGTTCTGTAAATAGGCCTATAAACATTTCCAAAGTCATACTTCCATGATGCCATCTGTCCAGCCGACATTCACATTCTGAAGATTGTTAAAGTAGCAGTTATGACGTTTCCTCTGCTTGTGACTGTGTGTGTGTGTGTGTGTGTGTGTGTGTGTGTGTGTGTGTGTGTGTGTGTGTGTGTGTGTGTGTGTGTGTGTGTGTATATCTGCATATTTGTACTTCCAAAAGCACAAAGTCAACTCTGTCACAATGCTATTTGAGCAGATGACAAGTTCTCATCTTCCAAAAAAAACACATTGCTGATTATTGATCTTCCAACATGGATGAAATGTCTTTGCCACATCTCCAAAGCGCGCAATAAAACATTTGTCTCCGCTCATCTGCATGCCGACACAACAAAATCACTTCTTACTTACTCGTGCCAAGCCGTTACTCACGTCGCGCCGTTTATTTCATTATTTCAAGGAAACATGCAGGGGAGTGGGGGGGGGGGGGTCTAACTGAATGTTGTCCTCCCGTCATTGGTGTTTATTGCTCTGGGCCATCTGTGATGAGGCACATTTCACACTCACGCACACAATTTGATATTTGTAGCATGTTGGACATTCTTCTATTGAATAGCAACAGCTGAGACGTGTAGTTTGTGAGCGTTCTAAGCCAGCGGATGTGTCATATTTATACACTGGTCCCTGCAATGCACGGCGGCCTACATTGGACTTTAATAACCGATTTCCTCCCGAGACAACACAGTATATAATATTGTGTTGTGCAACCCTGCTTGTCAACGATTTCCGCAGCTAATCAGAGTGAGTCCACGTGAGACCTGGTGAAATGACAGGAAACGTATTTGCGTCATCACCTGGAGGTGCTGTTTAGTCTAAACTAATGGATTTGGAAAATGGAAGCTATTTTGTTGAGTATTAAAAATAACATGCTTAGGGAAAACTGACGGAACCATTTTTTTAGCATTACCGTATCCTGTGTCATTGTAATGCACCAGGAGCTTGAAAGCAGTCTATCTGATTCCTCAGTAACTGGGAGTCCTTTGAGTCGAGCCAGAAATCCCCTGCTTACAGGCTTCTTTTTTTGTGATACTGCAGATGTTTTTAGCATTTGTTACAAAAAAACATGAATTTGTTTTCAACAAAAAAACATGAATTTGTTTTCAACAAAAAAAAACACACACACATTAACATTCCCAGAGCTGGGCACTCGAGTGTGAAACTCGCACTCTGGCTGCGCTTGAGGCTTATAAATCAACTTTTAAACTTTGTCTTGAGCATAACTTTGTTGACCTTGGACTTGACTCTGACTCTTGTTATTCACAAATTGCAAATTCACTGCAAACATTTCTGCCAAAAACTAAGTTTTGATTTTGACAACGCTGATAAATTCTCTGACGCATCACAGTGTGCGCCCTTCAGCCTCAGGTGTGTCGCCGAATCAAAACACGTCAACGGCGGAGCCAACTGTTAAATGCTAATGCTTGCTCTGGATGCTGCCGGCTCTGGTGGAGGACGCACTCGGAGCCTTTGCTTTACCTAAAAGATCCGTACCACATTGTAAGAAAACACTTCTGTCTGTATGGTGAGGCTCGGAAAAAGCTGGATACCACAATAAGGGAGAGAGAAAGAGAGGGGATGTAATTAATCTGCTGAGACATTTCTAGAAATAGCACTATAGTTTGAGTCCATTCCAAACATTCTTACAATGGGGGAAGAGAGTTGTGAAAAACGAGAAATGCTTTTCAGTGGCTCGCAATTGTTTTGAAACTAATAAATCCAAATTATTTCTGCTTCTTAAGTCTCAAATGACTTCTGGTTCATTATTAATTTAAACTTTTTAGAAAACCCTGAGTTAAAAGAGCTCTCGGTATACAGTGGGCCGAAAACTGCCCTTCGCTGTGTTTGCATTGGCTGGCGAGAGCGTAGAGTGGACCGGAGTGGAAGAGAAAAGGACAAGGAGAGAGAGTGTAACCTTGGTGAGTAGGGTGACACAGGGGCCCGGGCAGCCAGATGGTGCTTTACAGGCTTAGCGAAGGCAGCTTTTGGGTCTCCGCTCCCAAAGATCCCACAAACGGACTCAACTCCACTGTTCTCACATGATGGTCGCTGGCTCCCTCTCTCGCTCTTCCACACAGAGTCGCATCAGACGCGTGGGCCTCGCCGCCGTATCAGACGGTAGACGTCGCCTAAGTAGGCCTGGCGATGTAGGACAGTGGCCGTGGGGTGTTTGGCGGGCGAGCCGGTAGTTCGAAACACATCAAACCAACTCTGCGGGGAGCAGATAGAGGCCAGAGGAGGGGCCATTACAGTTTTAGATGACAGTCGTGACAGTGTAGTACATCCTCTGCCCCGGAGTTCCTCTTGGGACTTAGCCCTCCAGCAAAGACACGTTTGGAAAGTCGCTTATGAGATTTTTTTCCTGGAATCATCAGCTTTTGGTTACATAAGCGAGATATGAGGGAAAGCGTTTTATAGCCAGCAGAAGGGAGATCTGGGGGGGGATTTACTGGGAAATGTAACAGGTAACAGGTATTTGGGCCAGGTATTAAAAATGTATTACTGTCGGTGAAATAAGCTAAAATAGCACAGGCATTAAGTATTTATGACAATTTAGGCATTTAAAACCAAGTCATACTAATGCAATGAGAGGAGAGCCTCGTAAAACATGACTCAGAAACACACACACACACACACACACAGACACAGACACACACACACACACACACACACACACACACACACACACACACACACACACACACACACACACACACACACACACACAGTTGTGTTTTCATGACATTTGGGGACGTTGCATTGACTTACATTAATTTCCTGGAGAATTACCCAAACTCTAACCATAACTAACGGCTACCAGCCTAAAGCTAACCCTTAACCTTAACCTACACCTAACCTTCAACCAAGTCTTCACCCTAAAATGTAACAATTTACACTATCATTGATTTTGTCCCCATAAGGAAGGCAAGTTCCCACAATATGACTGTGAAAACAGATGTCCCCACAAGTCATTAAAACACACCCACACACACAAACACACCCACACTCACACACACACATAGTAATGGCCGCCTGTGTAATGAGTTAGTTGTCATGATGGGGCAATTCTCTTACGGAGGATTTAAAAAGCAGGTATTAAACTGTTCGAATGAAAAATGAATCACAAGCGCAAAAATAATCGTGTTCGCCAGCGCTCGTCATGCTCGTCATTAATATGTTGTGTAGTTTCAGTCGAGATGTGCCTGCCAGATGTTCAGCGCTACCTGTGCTGGGTGCTCGTCTAATAGGGCAAAGGAAGTCTAATTTTGGTAATCATGGACAACAAGGGGCTGTGTGAAAATGATTAGAGGGATAGTGGGGTAAGAAAAGGGGTGTTGTTGTTCTTTCAGCTAAAAGGAGGGAGGTCTGAATTTTTTGGAGTCTTATTCATGTGCAAGTTTATTATATAAAATAATCATACATATATTTTTGAATATTTACATTAAAAAAAGACAGATTTTGTGCGGTTGAATTGGATATTTTCTTGATATTTAGGTGCAGTTTGCAGATTTCTCTATGTCGAAGAGGAGGGTCCAAAAAGTGCAAAGGTGGTTTTATGTTTCTCCTTTTTTTTTAAGAGTAAATACAAGTTACCACAATCTCCACAGCTGAGCTTATAAAGAGACCGGCCTCTTCAACCACCAGGTATACCTCAACAAAATGTTGGACTTGCACTGACCGGCTTTATTGCAGCTTCAAGGATTGGTCTTGGCCAGTAGAGGAGCCTGACAAGACCAGGTCTTACTGATTGGTTCAAATTGATGATGGAAATTGCCTCTTTTGAAGCTCTTTTGGCACATAGACATTATAAAGTAAAGGAAGGAACCTTACAGGAAAAAAGATGCTACCACACGTATTGATAAGTGGTGGCTATTCCTTATTTGTCTGTTTATTTTTCACTCCACATCTTACCGTTTGTTTGTTTCTACTAGATGTATTTTGCTATGTTTTCTTCTGATTAATATATATATATATATATATATATATATATATATTATATTTATTTATGAATATAATATAAGATTCAGGTCCCCTGCCCTTCCCAATACAGTTGACGCAGTGTGGGAGCTGCAACAACAGAATGCTTCTTTAATAAAGAAGAGAGCATTACGTTCAGTGGGTAGCAGAGCATAAAAACATGAGCCACAAAAACAATGAAGCCTAATATTTAACCAGGTTTCCTCCTCTTCTTCACTCTCTGGTGTTTGCTAACGCCCACTTCCCCTCTCTTCCCCTCTCCATTATTGTGCCCAGCGCTCTATGGCTCTAGTTAATTTCCTATTGCAGGAAAACTGTATAAAATCCATAGAGCCTGACCTCAACAATATCAAACCTACCTGTCTGACAGAAGACTGTGATCATATTTTGAGAACATTTAACACTATTGTTGGACCCAAAAAAATAAAAATCATCCACCCTACTCTAAAAATACAAACTTAATAATTTCCCCCAGGATAGCTTTTCATCTATCTGGCTTCTTAATTGACTTGCATTAAATTGCCACAAAGTGTATTCCACTGCTGTGCTGCAATGAAATAAATAATTAACCCCATAAAAAGGTCAGACAACTGAAATTAGAACTCGCTGGTTTTTGTTCGTCTCTCTTTTTTTTTTAGCAGCACTGAGACGGGAGATCCCGCCCTCGCTGACCATCTGTCTCTGTCTTCAGAAAAGGGTTCCCGACAAAGAGATAACGCGTTAATCTTCATCAGGCATTAAAAGTTCCAATACGACTCCCTTTATTGGCTGGCTGCTGATGAAGTTGGCGTGAAGGATGACAATATCGACAATAACAACAGTGAACTCAGGATAACGCAGGCTAATATTGCTAATGATCATGGCCCCGGCGACGGCGTTGAAAATTATGTTACTGATAATAGCGCCCGTGGTGATGGAAACAGCAAAGAAAACGGCGATAGTGTCGGTAATAACAGTGGTAAGAATGATGATGAAAATAGCAGTGATGGCGGCAGAAGCGTGGATAATTACGCTGATGACAGTGGGCTCTGAGACAGCAATTAGACTAAAAACAGCCATTGATTCATCTCCGCAGACACGGGAATGAACGGTGGGATCTCCATTTAACAAAGTGACACAATCATGTTGTCCAATTAAAGCCAGAAAATACAAACGAAGACGCAGAGGAGCTCTAAGAGCCCCCCCATCACACGGAAACACAGTCGATTTTCATACAGAGCCTGATAATTAGCCGCCATGCATCATCTGGCTCTCTCATACCGGAGGACTCGCGCGCGTTTAGCACGCTCGCAAGTGCGTGCTGGTGCGTGCGTGCGTGCCTCTGTCTGTCTGCGTGATGTAGTGTATATTTATGTGCATATTTGTGTAATTGCTTGTTTGTACCCCCGTGTTCAAAAACAACTGCGGAGCAACTCCACAATCATGTTTAGGCTGCAGGTGATTCTGAAAGTAGCATTTCCCCCGAGAGCGCGCAAAGCCTCCCGAGTCTAGCTCCCCTCCTTCTACAGCGAGACGCTTACCCCGACGCGGAAAAACGCTCCACTGCGGGGAGCGGCGCCACACTTTAAATCACTTTTTTCTTCTTCAAAAGAGCACCCTCCTCTCGGCCCAAGCGCTATTTAAATGATCTGTTTGCGAACTTGAGATTAATCCGTCAATTTTTTCCGCAGACCGAACTTTTGTGATCTCAATGAATTTTGTCAGCTTTTTTTTTTTTCGGGCAGGTTTGCGTGGACGTTGCGGAATAGCTGCTAGCTGAGCTCAGCTCATCTCTCCTGAGAGCACAGCAGTGTCCTGATCCGTCCTGACCTTGTCGTTGCTGCAGGGTGCCCGGTCATTGCCACCTGCCACCGAACCGTGCAGGTGTTCGTGTGTGTGTGTGTGTGTGTGTGTGTGTGTGTGTGTGTGTGTGTGTGTGTGTGTGTATGGCCCCTGATGCGTGTCATACGTCCACGTGCACGCATAAGTGTGCACGCCCAGTAGGGCTGTCAACGAATAATCGAAATTCGAATATATATTCGAATAGTTGTTAAAAACAGAATTTCGAATGTGAAAATTTATATTCGAATGTAAAAAAAATGAATTTTGTATTTACACATATATTCGAATATGTTCGAATCAATGTGTTTTTTTAAAGGGAATATTCAAACGTCATTTTTTTGCAATTTTGACAGCCCTAACGCCCAGTAGCGGCGTGGCGTCATGTGAGTTATTACGACTTGGTAGACATTTGCATTACCAGGAAGAGGGCGTGACGAGGTGTGCGAGACTCGGGAGGCGAAAACGCCACAATGGCCATTACGGTGATTAGTGCGCACATTCGTCTTTTACAAGCCCCACGATTCTCTCCCTGCTTCCCCAGCTCGCTCGCTCGCCCTCCCAGATACGAACAGGCGCTTGCATCTCCCTCAACCCCAAAACAATCACAACAAGCACACGCAGAGGGTATGGCAGAGTTTCGCTTGCACACACATGCATACACTATATTTCCTCTGACTATGGCACTAAAAAAACAGGAAGGGAGTGCCTGGACTTGACAGCAAACAAACCAACACGAAGAGATTTTTGGCAGGCTAAAGAGAGAGTAGTATCAAAGCTACAGGAATGCACCACCAGCAGCCCATTCCTGTTTTTTCTCCACCCAGAGAGAGAGAGAGAGAGAGAGAGAGAGAGGGAGAGAGAGAGAGAGTATGCGCAGTGTTGTAGCAGACCTGAGCTGCTGGTAATTAGAATGGGCTCTGAGGAGAGACAGGCAGTGGAATGAATGCAAATTAATTCACTGGCTCCGGCACTTGGGCTCCTCAACCTCACTTTTCATACAGCATGCCTCACAGACATGGAGCTACTGACACAAAACAGAGCAGGGCCACACAGTAAACACTGGATGACATGACTGCGGACATGCCCGTGCCAACATGTCCACACACACACACACACACACAAGTGTGCAAGTAAGTTGTGGCTCGAGCCCCGCAGTGCACACAGGGAAGCGGGCGCGGATACGAATATGCACCGCCGCAATACGCACGCTCGCGCATTATACTAATCCCTGCGAATGCCACAGTGTTGCCTCTGAAAAGAGACAGAGGGGCGAGACTGCTTGTTCCGAGCGAGCATCCACAGCGTGTCCCACAGCAGAATAAACAAAACCCTTCTTAATTGGTGTCGATTTGGAACAGAGTGATGATTCATCATGCAGAACTCCCCAGTAGTATATTGGAAACCCAATCATTTCTAATCCATATGACCTTGACGGAGGGCCAGAGTTGCTCTAACTCTTTCCACGTGCGTTCGTCCGGGGCGGACAAAGCCAGGGCGTTGAGACTGACTTTACAACTCGTCGAAAAAAAAACGCGATCCACCAAAGTCAGATCACTTCACTGATTGTTCCATCTGAGCCAGCGGCCCGATCTTTATGAAGCACTCAATTCTCCACAGTAGTCATAAATCAGGGTACTATAAGCTTTCCGTCTCGATGATGGCACGCCAGAGACACTATTTCCATACCACGCTGCTCCAGTCAATAATTCCTGTTCCCATTACATCTACCAGAAGCCGCTCTCGAACTGAGCGAAAGGAGTCCACCGGTGCCTCACCTCCCGGTGGTTTGGCGTGTGAAACTTTGATCAGCAACTCTGCGGCTCCTCTCAAGGAGAAGCGGGTCGTCTGTGAAGGGGTCCTGCTCTTTTGCTAGCCGGGGCTGCAAATGAGTCTAATTAACACATCTCCCTTCCTATCTTAACCAGGCATCCGGGGCCAACTAGAGCCTTATTAAGAAGTAGATTATGCATGTAATGTCCCCACTGAGATTACAGTACGGAAAGTGATGCATATATATATATATATATATATATATATATATGTATGCACTGTGCACAAGAAGGCAAGGCCGTGTGAATGTGGGGAGATTGGGGAAAAGAGCAGGAAGGATGAGGGGCTGCTTGGTATTCCGACAGGAGTGTATAATAGATGGTGGAGGGAGATAGAGGTACAAAGAGAGAGAGCTGGGAGAGAGAGAGAGAGAGAGAGAGAGAGAGAGAGAGAGAGAGAGAGAGAATAAAACGGAAAGAGATGTGCCTTCAGCACCACCTGCAGACTCGACCGGCGGCCATCTTGCGGTCAATGAGGTGATCGCAACCACCGGCCCTGGGTCAGCATTAACACGGGCCAATGACAAGTCGCCACTTGCCCTCTATTGCAACAACACCTTGCCGTTCCACTCCACCGACCGCACCTATCACACCGATCACACCGGGCACGCACGCTCTTACAGCGCTCTCTTTGCGTCTGCCACGCTCTCTTTTTTATCCACTCTCTTAAAATCCCCCACACACACATGCACACGCACACACACACACACACACACACACACACACACACACACACACACACACACACACACTGGGAGAAGCTTAACAAATGTGGGAACAGATGCCCCACATCAGACTGCAGTTGCCCTCTGCTCCCTGCGAGCCTCCAGAGAGACAGGGGGATACCGTTAACGAAGATAAGACCTCTGCTGTCTCAACACACGCCGATGCTGAACATACGTGGACACGCGCACATTTTCAAGCCGTTTGTTAATGTTCATATCAGTATAAAGCTGTCAAGATGCAATCAGAATATCTGCTTGATAGCTCCAGTATGTGCTCACCCCTCATCCCAATCCAGCCTCTCCCTCTTTCAACCCTCAAAAGCACCAACTCTTCTTCATTAGTTGCTTTTTGGTGTCATGATTCCCCTTCATCCAGGCCGCCATAGACCGTGTTTTTTTAGCTTGTGTAGCGTCTTTAACAGGTGAAGAGGAAACTCAAAGACTCTTGTACTCAAAGCAGGCGGCAACCTCTGTTTTTCTGCCGAGAGAAGCCAGCGCGGGAGTGTCTTAAAATGTGCATTCCCTCCTCCGATTGCAAAAAGAAGTCAGATTGTATCGAAGTCTAAGTGAAACTCCTCACTTGATTTATTCCCTCAGTAAACATTGCAAACACAAGTTTATGGTCTCAATCGCTAGTTTCAAGTCTTCTTCAATACAGCGTGATGTTCATTTCGTAAATTATGGTCCATTTAGAGTCAAATAGACCATAAAGCGGGGTATGCTTTAGGGCGGGGCTACTGTGATTGACAGGCCGCTGCTGCTACCAGAGCCGTATACGGTCAATTATGTTCACAAGTCAAGATGGTGACGGCCAAATCGCTGAACTCGAGGCTTCATAACGGCAGTCCACAGCCCAATGGGTGACGTCACAGTGACCACGGTTCATGACTCAGACCTACAACTGAGGCAGAAAACACACTTTATTGCTTTGTTACGTAATAAAAATAAATAAATAAATAAAAAATACAGATGTGAAATTTGACCCAATTTGATTTGGCTGTGATGTATTATTGATTTGGCTCATGATCAACATTTGATAACATTTAATTTGGAGTAACTAAATAATAAAATAGTACAGAATCAGAAATTATATACACTGACTAACTCTTTAGCCAAAGAGGATTGGATTTTCCCCTCAAATGCTGTCGATGGGGTGTTGTTTACCTCGGTTTTCAGATCAGATCCGGATCGGTTTACACTTACTTTAAGGCACATCGTTAATATTGATATGCAGCTGCTTTAATTCAGGTGAAGCCCCATAAGTGCGCCATTCGATACACAAGGAGGTAAGCGTGCTTTAAAAGCCGTTGACATTTCGGGAGTACTATACATAGAAGTGCAGTCTGTTGAGGAGCACTGGCTAGCTGAAGGGTCAGCCAGGAGATCCGACTGAATACACTTCAGCGAGAAAGAGAGACACACACGTACATAAACAGGAAGTAGTAGCTCATGAGCTTGCTGTTTTTGGCCACAAATGAAGCGGCAGCTTTTCATCTGATCGTTGGTGGATGAGACATGTAATCGCTTAGCTCTCCAGACACACTCACATAGGGAAGGGGCTGACATGGAGATGGATCAAGGTTTACAGGGTTGACACTTTCTGTGTTGATCTGATATCAATCTATCGTCCCTTATGGAGTCTCCTCTCCATCTGACATGGCCTGGATATCCCCTGGTTTTCTGAATTATATGATTAAAGATCTGTCCGCATATAAAAACTGGACCCCCAGGCCGCATGACCACTGATCCATGTGATCCTCATTCCTAAAATACCTCCCTCCCTCTGATGCACCGGCTCGTGTGGCGAACAAAAAGGCCTAACTTTGCAAATTGTCAGGAATATGCGGACGTGTTACAACGTAATAATCAAATGCAAGATGAGACCTTGCATGGCAATCTCAAAATTAGGAGAGAGGTCAATACGCTATTACAGAGAGAAAGCTAAGTGAGCACTTAAACGTAGCCAGGTAGAGGGATGTTTAGATAGCCATTAGCTAACAACACTTTATGACTATTCAGAAGCCACTTACAGGACACACACTTCCAGACACTTATAGCTATTAGTGGACATTAACATTTGTGTATAATCATGTGAAATGATGTGCGAGGGAGAGCCTCGTCCGCAGCAGCAGCAACAGTAAGCTCGGGGAATATTAAGATCCATCGAGAAGACGAGCGACGGTGATTCTGCAGCAGCGGAGCAGAGGGCGCGCAATTCATGTACACGTCCAAGCGCCCGGGTGTCTCATAAAAACAAAAAAACCCAAAACAGCCACAAAAACTAACAATCCCCAGCAGGGAGGGACATAAAGAGCCCACATAGTATATGGACATCAACCCTCCGCTTTCATACCAACCACCGGCAGTGAAAACGCGACACCGCTGCCCTCCACCTCACCAATCTCTTCTTCTATCCACACTGTGACTAAAAGGGATACCGACCTCTGACACAGAAAGCGTAAAAAAAAAAGAAGAAAAAAAAACAACAACCAGAAAAGACTGCCGGTGACCTCCTCTAAGAGGGTCAGTTTCTCAAGGCTATAAAATCTGAAAAGGCAAAAAGATAATATTCATCCTTAGGCATGACCGTGGAGACGGTGACGAAAGGATAGCGAAGGGGTGTGGGGGGGAGCTGAGACAGGACCCCGGCCTTAATGCAGTTTGTAATTGTGAGTGTTGGTCTTTAATAAAAGCCCAGAGTATTTGGTCAGGCTAATAGACTGGGCTCTCTAAATCCTGCTCTCCATGCATTATTCAACAGCCATTAGCTATCCCCTCATCTGGGTGGCTTTATGAGTCCCATCATCGGCTGGGACCCGGGCTAGGCACACCAGAGGTGTGTGCGGGGGAAGGGGGAGGTGATTAGCCGGGGAGAGAAAGAGGAGGGGAGGCAAATATAGGTACGGGATGGAAAAGAGGGCGAAGTTAAAGAGGATTCTAAAGGCGAGCATCAAAGAGGGGAACGCTGGTGATGGGCGAGAGCGACCGTGCCGGTAAGGGCCTGTGATATGGAAACGAGGGCGAAGAAATGGCTGGACGAAAGCCACAGGTCAGACGAGGGGGAGGGGTGACCGACGGGAGACGGAGTGAGACGCGTGGCCGTCCGGGTGTGGGGCGGGTCAGATGGAGACCGGAGGAGCGTCGGAGAGAAGAAAGAGAGATGCCGTCCCGAGGTGGCATTTTCTGTGGGCCGGGGACATAAATGTCAGATGCTTCCCTCCCTCCGCCCTCTCGACCTTTTCTTCTTATTTTTTCCCGATTCCCCTCACCTCCCACTCAACCTCCCCCTGCTTTCTTCCACGCCACCTCCCGCATGCCCTTCTCAATCTGCCCACCATCTCCCTCCCATCTCCCAAGAGCAGTGCCAGTGGTAATTTTGCTTTCAGAGACGGAGTGGAAGGCCGCGGAACACATGGAGACGCAGGCTGCTCAGTTACCATGGTATCACCGGCCAACAGGAATGGCGCCAAGACCGGGGACGCGTATGTGCTTCCGCGCGCGCGTGTCTGTTTGTGTGTGTGTGCGGGCGTGAGCGTGCACGCTCCTGAGTGCATCTACACGTCTGGGTAATGGGTGTTTAGCAGGCCTGCCAGACTCATCCCAGCCCCTGCCCTCCCAGACTACCAGGTCCTCCTGACCCTCTGCGGCAGCCCAAGGACACACTCCTGTCTCTCTAATTAAAACACAGCCCTGACACGCACACCACACACTCGCACGACGCACACACACACACACACACCCTGCAGGTCTGCAGCTTAAAATAACCTTAAAAGGAAGAAGCCGAGCCATCATCCCTGCACTCAACACCTCTTCAGAATTCACCCGGTGTTTGCTCGCCAGGCAGCTCCCAGGCAGACTCAATCTGCAGGGAGATGCGCAGCACCGCGCAGCGTCTTCGGGATGCAGCACTCGCTTATGAGAGGAGTCATCGAAAGGCGCCGCATGTATTATTGCATGGCCGTCCTGCAAAAACGACGACGGCGGCGCCGCTCTCACTCTCTCTCCTGGGAAATAACGGTGCAGAACTGTTTGCGACCATCAGAAAATCACGGAGAGGTTTCTGGAAAAACTGTGGTCTTAAGAGGCTCAACGCTAGGTGAGCGATGCATAAAACATCGCTGCACATACGCGAGTCCCTCCATTTCAGGCTGTCAGGTGGTTACCATCTTGCCTACACTTTTTGAATCGTCGGTTCTCGAACCACAATTAAGCCTCCTGTATGCTTTCGCATATGCATCGTTCTCTCTTTCTGTTGGCAGAGCACGACATTAACATTAACGTTGTGTATTCTCATAAACCGATGCCTTGGCACGACTTACTCGACTCAAGGGGGACCGAAGATGGCTCTTGGCCGTCGTGTACGCTCACCGCATTACGTGCGATGCTTCGAGAGGGAGAAGCTAAGATGTGAGGACATCACACGTGACACTCAGCAGCGAGACAGCCTCTTCACTTCATCTTCAGCAGACAATTTAGCATGTTTACTTCCTCGTTAAGCGCATGAGAGACCCTGATGAAGGAATCCCGGGGAGGCAATGGCGTCCTGTCACTGTGGGTTACCACTGCAGCATGATTTAATGGAACTGCCTGTCAAGAGGGCCGAACAACAGCCTGTCAACCAACAAGCAGGGGAAACACGCACAGTGTACACACACTCTCGCCAGTACGTGTGCACGGTCCAAAAAAAAACACAATGGAGACGGATTGTCAAAAACTCACTGCTCTCTCGCTCTCTCGCTCTCCCCCTCATACACACACACACACACACACACACACACACACACACACACACACACACACACACACAGGCACACAAAATAAGAAGAAGAAAAAAAGAAAAAACGCATATGTCCAAAAAGGTTTTGGCGAGAGCTAAGACAGGCGGATTTGAGACGCTCAGAGCAGCACTAGGAAAAATAAATAAATAAAAATCTACGGGTAGAAAAACACACATCCCCCGGCAAAGGCCCCCCTACCGAGAGAGGAGATGAGTGCCAAGGAAAAGCGCTCGCTGCATCAAGAGAGCGCAGGTGTTATCGGAGAGCGGTTTGTGGTTAGATCCCGCCACACAAAGTACCGGTGTCATCTCCGCAGAAGCAGCAGTCGCAGAAAAAAAATTCAAATAAAAAAAGAATCAGCCCGAACCAATGTAACGAATGTTCTCACAAAGTATTTCGCAGATTAGGCGGGAAAACTCTATGTGTAATGGGGGGGGCCCAAAGCCAAAGATCATAATAGTGGCACTGTTAGGTTGCTCACGCAAGCCAGTGTGCAAGCCCTGTTCTCAAAGCTCGGGGCTGGTTCCCCACCCAGTGAACGAGGAGGAGAGCAATCACACCAGCCAGGCATCGGGCCTCTGTATGGAACCTTCTCTCTATTGTGCATTTCCACCATCATCACAAACTGGTAGGACAGAGAGCTCTGATTAGCTTCAAAGCCTTTGATTGTCCCACTCAACAATCAGAGCCGCTCTCCTGTACGAGGCATTCGCTCATTTGTGCGTCGGGGAGACATTGGCGGGAGAGAGAGAGAGAGAGAGAGAGAGAGAGAGAGAGAGAGAGAGAGAGAGAGAGGGGGGGGGGGGAGAAATCATTAAAAAAAAACATACAAGGCCTATGAAAGAAAACGACTCCTGCATATGCGAGAACATTATGTGCATTTGCTTGTGCAAGCCCACTCGTGCACTTTGGGACCTAATGCTTCGAGATGAACCCAAAATGGTCCCCTAATATGCCTCTGAAGCCCACCTTTTCTGATGGTTTCACGCCGGAGCCCCATCCTCTGGACTAGACCTAAAGACTGCTTCTTTAAAGATACCTCTCTCTCTCTCCCTCTCTCACTGTGGCTTAAATATGATTAGCTGCAGAGGACATTGTAGCTCTCTCCACAGCTAATACATTTAGTATGGATTGTCTGAGGGGGTAAGGATACAGCGAGAGTCGGGATCAATATTCCAAGTCAGAGTCTGTCTGGAGAGGAGGAACCATGCTGCGAGACGGTTAACGGTTCTGAAGCAGCAAATGCTGTCTGGAAGTACTGAATGCCAGGAATCACACAATATTGAACCCTTCTTCAAAAAAAGGTAATGCTTAATGCTCAAGCTGGGGAGGTGGGTTATGCTGAGCGTCTGCATCAGCCAAGGAGTTTGTTGAAGATTTGTTGTGGATATGTCTGAGGACGGGGAATTATATAAACCAAAATCTGGATGATTCCTTATAGTCTATAGTGCACCACTTAAGACCCCATAGGGCCTAGCCTCCATGGGGCTGATGTCAAAAGTGGTGCTCTAAATAGAGAAAAGGGTGTCCTTTGAGATAGAGGGGAGGACCCAGATTTAAGTAGCTTCATTTGCAAGCGTGAATCCCTCACTTAACCCCATTTGAATCGCACACACGAGCAGTCACAGACACAAAAAACACACATGCACGCACCATCACGCGAAAAAGTCCCATGCACACGGACAAACACACACACACACACACACGTTCTCCCCCCCCGCCCCCCCCCTTCCTTGAGTCGGAGGACATTAGCACTGCATCTATTTCTGGAGGCCCATTAAGGCCGTAAAACATTTAAGATCCACACAGAGTGATTCCGACTGTCAGAATGACCCGTTCTTTCCCCATTTCTCCCGCTCATGTATAAAAAAGCTGACACGAAGCTTGCTTGTGACAGAAACATGTATTCGGTGCCGTTCCGGATTCGGCTGAGTGGGCTGGCACGGCGGCTGGATGGGAGGGAGCGGGGTTGAGAGGAGCTTGGTGGAGGTGGGGCTGGGTTGGGGGGGAATGCGGGCGTGCGCCCGCCAAATGGGTCCATTTTGCTGAAATGTGAAGCCTGCACTTTCCTGACACGCTATAATAAATCTATCAATGTGTGTGTGTGTGTGTGTGTGTGTGTGTGTGTGTGTGTGTGTGTGTGTGTGTGTGTGTGTGTGTGTGTGTGTGTGTGTGTGTGTGTGTCTCGAGGTGGGGGGAGGTGTAATGTGTGTGTGAACCATGCATGAAGAGGAAATTGGTGGCATCTAAACAGGAAATATCCATTTCCTTTCCCCTCCATAGATGTGACAGTCACAGTAACAGGCAACAGCTCGACTCACCGTAACACAGGCTGGCATATGCCTTATAATGGAAATGCATTGTACTAGTCGGGGGCGAACAAGGGCTCCTGTGTGTGCACACGCACACACGCACAAGCCAACGTGGACACCCTAGTCTGCCTCCCATCTCAAATCTATACATAAATTTATCATTTGCTGTCCAGTGAGAACCAAATCCATGAAAGCAGTAATGCTAGGCTGCTTTAATGTGAAATGACAGGCTTCTAGGCAGCTCTTGGGAACCTAACAAGCTTGAACAGTCTATATTTCCAGAGGGGGAGTGCAGAGTGGTAGCAGAACATTAGCTTTACTAGATATATATATTCATATATAGTCCATAATTGCACACAATCCTAAACACCCCCTTAGCCTGTGTTTCATCCATGTGGAAAAAAAGGCATTTGCTTTGGCAGATGCTTTGTGTCCTTTGCTAAGCAACTACTTGTTGCTGTAATGTATTTGTACATCATTGGCTCCCTTACATTTATGTGTCTTTGAGCTGTGAGCTTGGAGTCCTGAAAGGCCTAATTACTTGTCATAAATGTTTGCTGGATCCTCACATCATGGAAGTGAAATACTCCTACACAGGAGAAAACACCAACTTTTTCTGTCGTTTTTTAATTCTTTTAGACAGCAACTGAAAATTCACAACTTGTACATTTTTTATTATAATTTTAAAACCTTAGCAAAGGAGTTTTGTTGGTGAAGGATGATCTGAAGTCATGGATTGTATCACATGAAAGGGTAAATCAAATGGCCTTAATATATAATATATAATTATTATATACATATTATTATTTGACATCATGAATTATTGCAGAAATGCTCTCTATCAATTAATCAGAGGAGGTGTCGAAAAATAATAACGTCTTAATAAGGCTTCCGTTGTTAAGATACATCCACCAACGAAATAATACATTAATATTTTGGTTATGAGGGGACAAAAATATTTCTGCTCAACAAAGGCGATGTAATGTTTGTCTAAACCTAACCTGTACTTTACAGACATAGCACATCAATAAAAAAAAAAATCAATGTGATGAATATTGACTACATGAGACTGTGCAAGTGTGCAAAAAAATACATAATTTAAATGACTTGGTGCTGTTGTCTTAACCAACAGACATTTGATGTACTAATATTGAGTTTTTTTTTCTTTAACAGTGGACAATTCGTATAACCTCCGAGATTTCTGAGCTGATCTAATTTATAGAACATCAATAAAACCTCATTAAATACACAGAGATAACACTTCTAGTTTAAGGCAGAGCGGTGGCTGTATCGCCGTGTTCCTGACATGCTCCATTGACGAACACTTTGGTGTGAGACATCGGATGGACAGTGAAACCAGAGAGGCCTAAAATATTTTTGTGGGAAATTTATAGCAGCATTAAGAGTTAAATAATCCAGACAATGAATCTTTTTGTTAATGCTTCATTTGGCTGAACTTTAGATGCCCTTTTGTGTCGAGTTCTCCTCTCTGTCTCCTCTTTATTCACATTAATTAACATTCCCAAGACAGGCAAGAAATAAAGCGTTCTCAACCAAGTGACGCCATGATGTTTATCTTCATGTTTGATGTTTAAGTTATTATTTCCCCAAGTAAACTTTATTTACCTTCTATTTATGAGGTATTTTCCCACTATGGACATTTGCCCTGCGCGTTGGACAACATGGATCCACGCTTTGGTTGTTCCTCATATCTTTTTCCTCTATGACGTCTGCTCACTCACAACAAAAGAGAAAATAATCTGAGCACAAACGCTTTTCAATGGGGCCCTACCCTATACAGTTGCAACACAGTGCTATTGCTTGTAAACCATGTTTTGGACCTTCAAGTCTGCAATTACCCAAGTGACTGAAATGAGAAAAAAAAAGCATGTCAAAGAAATTGAGGAAACAGTAAGAAACTATTTCCCCCTACATTGACCTGGGGAGGAAGCCCACCGGCCCTGTGCTGCTAATTGATATACCACTTTTTTTAATGTTTTTATTAGTTGAGAGATTAGCATCCCGCACTAAACAAATAGCCAGCTGACAAGAACTTGACCCCTCATTGGCTTCCCACCAACAAACACTGACAACTACAGCCTGGTGGTGTACTGGCGCATTGTCACGTCAGGAAATCCAATCCATGCGCTCGCTTCAATGTAGCTTTCATCCCAGTTATTTGTATTTTATTTTGTATATATCTTTCATTTCTGTTGTTTTTATATTTTATATTTTGTGTCTATAAACTGCTACTCTGACAACAAATTTCCCCTTGGGGATTAATAAAGTATCTATCTATGTATATCTATATATATATAGATATATAGATATATATATATCTATAGATATATATAGATATATAGATATATATATATATATATATATATATATATATATATATATATATATATATACAGTATATATATATATATATATATATATATATATATATATATATATATATATATCTGCTTGCAGCCGCCAGACAGCATCAATACTCTGTGAAGCCTCGTGGAGCTTTATGCAGTGTAAACTGGTACTGGGTAATAATTAGATCTCGACCCTCCCATGCGGCGGTTCAAAAAGGTATGTATCCAGTCTCACGAGGGCCCATTATGGTACACCTGTAAAAAAAATCTTTTTGATACAAACACGAACCCTCCTGTAAAAAAAACTCCGCCTGAGTGGGTTCAGTGTTCCCATGTATTGACTGTGAAAGCGGATTTCCTCTCTGAGGATAATAAAGTATCTGTCCACTTTACTGAGGTGCAGGGTTGTACCGCCTTTGTCAATAATATTCGTGTAGATGTGTTTTCTCAGCGAGCCTACTGCAGCACCGGGGACTGGTCAATATCCCAGAATGCACCTCTGACCTGTGGGCAAACTTGCCTCCCTCTTCCTTTCAACTTCCGAGGGACATTGATTTCCCAACGTCTCCCACTCACGTGGAAACGTGTCAATTTGAGGGATGTATTATAAGTACAGATCAGGGGGCTTTTCGGTGGACACGAATATCGAGAGGAATATTGCGGCGAACACAGCATCGTGGCTTCCAGAAGATGAAGCCAAGATCTGTCGCCGATTTTATTGTTCTCCTGATCACCAAGTACAGTGTGTAAGTGTGAAGAGTGTTACTCCACGGATGTATGATATGTGAGGCGCTATTCTAGGGTGAAAACGTGTGTGTGTGTGTGTGCTAGTGGGAGAAGGTGGTATCTAGGTCTTTGTGATGAATCTGTTTCAGTGGCAAGGAAGGTGCTGCGAGCAGCATGCCGTCTGTTAATTCACATTCGCTGCGGGGGGTTCGAGTCTGTGCCTTGTGATACCGGGAGGTGCTGAGAAATGGAGGGACAGAAGAAAGAGAGGCTTCACAAACGCACAAAAGCAATGTGTTTTTTGGAGGAGGATACCCGATGTTTAACCGTTGGCGAAACAAAATTTAAAGTCAAACTATACCTGTAACTCCCTGGCTGGTTCACTTGTGGTTGCACCCAGCAAATAATTGCGCACAAAAAATATTGCAGTGTGGCCACACTACGGCGTGAAAAGAATCTGCTTCATAGAAGAAATATTCCAGCTTGACATGCGGTGGAGTGTGAAGCCGCTCTGTGCTTGTAGAGAAAATTAGCTGGAACAGCAATCTCAACTGGAGAGGTTTTGATCTCCGAGCCATCATGTCATGTCATTAAAGTATTAAGCGATGATTGCAGCAACACCGACCAGCCTTGTTTATTTCACAAGTAATTATAACCCCGTGTTACATCCACGCAATCATAACCATCGTCTGTGATGAATCTTCCCCCTAAAGAGTTGCCTCTCACGGCCGCACATCGGTCATAAGTGCATTAATCTATAGATTTCCTCTCCTCCTTATTTTCCCTCTCTCCGCCTCTGGCCAAACATCACCAGCGACTGTGCATCAGCCTGAATTCATCCCACTAATGTAGCACACAACTGCATATATACAGTGCACTTGATACGTCACGCTGCTTACCCCTTCCCTCGCTCTTTATTTACCTCCCTCTGCCTGGGATATCAGGGGAAATCCATCCAGCAAAGACGGTCCAAATGTAAATAGCTCTTGCAAAAGCCCTGCCCACTCAAGATCACACCGAGAGAAAAAGAAGTAGCAATGCCCCAGGGCGACGAGGACAAGATGATGCAGTTAGTCCAAACCAAGACGATTCATGTTTAGCTGCTATTTGGATCTCTTTGTGTTGTACAGGTTTGAAACACGTTTCATGGTTGTTGCAACCCCTCTGTTTCTTGTCTTGTAAAGCGGAAAAGAAAAGACACCGCTACATCGG
Organism: Myoxocephalus aenaeus; assembly: GCA_038501785.1. Lineage (NCBI taxonomy): Eukaryota > Metazoa > Chordata > Actinopteri > Perciformes > Cottidae > Myoxocephalus > Myoxocephalus aenaeus. Next base: position 8,625,399 of record JBAMJR010000025.1, read on the forward strand.
CCCACATCACATAAATCAGGCATGAAAGCATAATGGTGAGGATTTGACTGAGGGCAACCGGGGGCAAGGACAGACATATGAGATATTGCTCTCATTCATTCTTCCTCCACATGTTTCCCCTCCGCGCCGCCTGTGAGCTGACCCATCTCTGGTGCTGACCCAAAAACACGAGAAAGAAGAACCGCATCCACCTATTGCCAGCCGCATACCCCATTATCTCTCTCTCTCTCTCTCTCTCTCTGGCTCTGCAGCTATGAGGGGGAACGGCTCGTGCTTCCCCGAGGTGATCATCTCTCAACACATCTCACAGGCTACGCTCATATTTCTGCTCGTTCCTAAATCGTACGGGGATCTTCCAAGCGCTCAGGCAGGGGCTGCAGTCATTCCCTTTATTCCACCACAGTTGAAAAACAATAGATGAATGTACCTTAAATGTAACTCCAGTTTCTCCAGGGAGGGAGACTTTAAGAATTGGCGGAGCGTAACCTCTCGGTCTGAAAACTACAGACCAGTAGGCCCTCCGACAGATTAAAATACACCCAGAGGTTCCAGATGGTCAAAAAGAGAAATCGGCTCGCAGTGTCTTTGAGCCTGCTAACCTTCATGCTTCACCATGTATGATGCTCATTAGTTTTATTCAGAATTAACTAATCAAATCACACAACTGACCGTTCACTTAACCCCTGACACGCACAGCAATTACCCAATCATAGTTTAGCAACCGTAACTATGGCACGTCAGGTATGGAGATGTATGAAGAGTCATACTTAGTATTTCTATGGTCCTGCGTTTTTATGTTTTAAACATTTTTAATAGCTTTCGACACTCTGCAAACACAAGTTTCCAACGTTGGCATGTCTGGCTAGCTTGCTACCTAGCAGGGAGTTACTACCAAGACCAAGGAGCCTTATGCTGCGTTCACACCAAACACGTTGCGAATATTCGAGGCGCGTTACTTCGATGATGCTTCCTCAGAATTTAGGCTAAAGTTAGAGGCTCTATATGGATTTTAGGGAAGTTTACAGGCCATCCAACTTGTTAGCCAAGATTGCGCAATGTTTCCAAAACACATTAGTTAGCCCTCATCCTAGCCTTTTCTTTTCTTTAACATTTGGAAATAATGAACAACAACGCAGAAACATATCTTTTGTCTTCACTGATCAAGTACTGTATGTCAGCTAAACAGGATTATGTTAGAACTAGTGCTGTCATATTAGCGCGTTATTAACGGCGTTAACGCAAACCAATTTTAACGCCGTCAATTTTATTAACGGCATTAACGCATTTTCATTTTTTTCTCGCGAGCACCACGCCGGATGTAGCTCAACCGGAAGCAAAACAATAGGCACGCCGTTTGGGTTACGGTTTGAAATTAATGAATGGTGAGCGCGATACGGCAAAATGAATGATAAGACGCTAATGAATGGAAAGTTTACTTTCAAAGAGTTGTCAGATGGTTCCCTTGACAAGACCAAAGTGGTATGTGCCATTTGTCATTGTGAACTGAGCTATCATCGTAGCCTATCCAGTCTGAAACACCACTTGATGGCCAAGCACACAGCTGTTGCTAACTCTGCGCCCGCTCGTCATAGCAGACAAGAATGGATGACACAACGAAGAACAAACTTATTGCAGCCATAGCTAAATGGGTGGCTACTGCGTGTAGGCCTGTTAACGTTGTGGAGGACGAGGGTCTAGCTCAGAGGTGGGCAAACTACGGCCCGCGGGCCGGATACGGCCCGCCGAGTATTAATATACGGCCCGCCGAGTATTATAATTATTATAACATTAAAAAAATATATTAAAAAAAAGTTATTAAAAAAATATATTAAAAAAAAGTTTTTTATTTTAAATAATTCTAAGTTATAGTAAAGACCGCTGTAGCGCTTCTCCGTTCCCAAGTTCAGTTTCCCGAAGCACGATGACCACAACAGACCAGCGTTGATGTTTCTTCATGCTTATTTATTGCACAGCGCTCTTTTAGGCTTTTCGTGTGTGCAGCGGCTGTCATTCAGACGCTGTTGTGGGACTACAGATAATATTATGAACCCAGACACCACGGAGTTTGATGTTCCGACGTATGTGGAGTTTACACAACAAGTATAAAGCAGAACTGGTGGTTATTTCCAAGGTGGATGGCAGAATCGGTATCCGTTTTACGGAGATAAGACCGGCGCAGTTCCTGGACGAGTCGGAGAAATTCACCGAGCTGTGTGCGGCTACGGATAATATTATGAACCCAAACACAAGGGTGTTTCATGTTCCGACATGTTTGGGACTTCCACAACAAGTATAAAGCAAAACTAGTGGTTATTTATTCCATAATCGATACCGGAAAAGACAGCTCTTTTTCACGGAGAGACCCGACGGCGATAAGCCACGCCCCCTTTGTCAAACACTCTCCATCCATCTGATACTGGCCCGGCCCGTCTGTCAAATTTTTTAATTCAATGTGGCCCCTGAGCCAAAAAGTTTGCCCACCCCTGGTCTAGCTGATAGAATACACATCGCATCCAACGACAGGACCTACAAATTGCCTTCGAGAGCCTGACTGCTATGTTCACAGCTCTCTCTCTCTCTCTCTCTCTCTCTCTCTCTCTCTCTCTCTCTCTCTCTCTCTCTCTCTTAAGCCCTTGTTTACCTGAAATGTGCACTTTAAAATTTTATTTTGTAAACCCTTGTTTACCTGAAATGTGCACTTTATAATTTTATTTTGTAAACCCTTGTTTACCTGAAATGTGCACTTTATAATTTTATTTTGTAAACCCTTGTTTACCTGAAATGTGCACTTTATAATTTTATTTTGTAAACCCTTGTTTACCTGAAATGTGCACTTTATAATTTTATTTTGTACCGCCCTGTTTGGCAGTTGTTTTTCAATAAAATAAAACATTTGCATAAAGCAAGCCCTTTTTCATGTTGATAAGAGCATTAAAATGAAAAAAAAAATTGCGATTAATTGCGAATAATCGCGAGTTAACTATGACATAATTGCGATTAATCGCGATTAAATATTTTAATTGTTTGACAGCACTAGTTAGAACGAAAGAAGGCATTCCTTACACGTTTGCTTATTATAAAACTAAGTCTAGTTTCATGTACACCGCACTATAAGAGAACAACGGTGCTCTTTTATTTCAACATCTACGCCGATTATCAAGTGGAGATGCTCTAGCTTTATGCCTGGGACAGGTAACGGTAGCTTTGGCTTCAGTCCTTCACCAAAACATCATGTAGCCAATAAGTGTGGCCTATATGAGTAACATTTAAAAAGTTTTTAACCAACTCAGGGAGCTAATGTTAGCTTCTATAGCTAGCTAGCTAGGTAAACGTGATACATTTTCCCCCCTGTGACCGAGTGGACGGTTAGACATGAGACGCCTGCTGTTAAAAGGCTACCATGTTCGGGAAATCAACCATTTTCAAAAATGACTATAAATTGCGATCGTAAAAGCTGCCACTGTTATCGTTATAAACCATTGTGTTTCATGCACGAGTGAAAAGCTTGATGGGCATACTCTGGTTTTCTTTTCCTCTTGGAGTAGAAGTGCAGCATTACTCCAACAAGCGGCCATTAAAACCAGGCTATTACAAAGGCTACAGTACATAAACACGGCCCCCCCTTGAGTGATAATAAGTCCATGCGGAAATATCTCAAACCCACTTCAACCACCTCCACATTTAGTTGGATTTGATCATGCTATTGTGTTTCCTGATCTCCTTTCCTGAATGATTGCTCGCTATTTCTTTACTACTCCACTTTGCAATCATGATGATTCATGTTGAGTTAACCTGCTGTTTGCACAGAGTCTATTTGAGTCAGCTTAAAATGGTAAAAAGTTTGCCTGCAGGTGCTCTTTACACCTTGCTCTATGTAGTCTCTTCAATTCTGTGTGTGTGTGTGTGTGTGTGTGTGTGTGTGTGTGTGTGTGTGTGTGTGTGTGCGTGTGCGTGTGCGTGTGCGTGTGCATGTGTAGTATTGGTTACATCGTGCACTGAATATTATCCACCTTGGCCAGACTCTCTGCACCGGCTGGTGTTGATCTGATCCAGCTAGTACACACACACACACACACACATTGGAGAAAAAAATAAACATCTGTTTGGAACGAAACACGCACAGACACAAATGCAAAGTGCGCACTGACTTGGAAGCACTCGGACACACACAAGTATATGCTGTGCACATCCATTCTCACACACACACATACGCCCACTGCATATGCACACACATAAACACTATCTGGAAATGGCATCGAGCATCTGTTTGGACAGCGCCACGCATTTTTTATTTTTTTTGTGAAACACTGGCAAGAGCCCTGCATTGGCCATGAGAAGCGTTACTGCAGCAGCAGAGTGACCGGGTGACCGAGCAGCCGTCCAATTGTCTGCTCGCCTCATCCGCACGCTCACACGCGCACATGCAGGCTTTCAACCGCAGACACGGCGATGCAAATTAAGTACCTCCCTCCCTCCCACTGACACCGCCACTCGCTTTTCCCAAGTCACCCATAAAATGCTCATGCTTTTAGCGGCATTCGGAAGCATTTTAAGAAGCTATTTATTTAACAGCATGATTATGTATCTGGTGTTAGGGCGATCTATCTCGCAAAGTGATTGGGTGCGCTATTAACGCCCTCTCCTCTGGCACATGTGGCAGCTGTGCAGAGGACAGGGGGCGGGACTCTGCCATTTGCCATGTTTGTTATTATTTTCCATATGTACACATTGCAATCCTCGCCACAGTGTGGCGGCGTAAAAAATGAATCTGTTGCGCGGGGAAGACGTGGTCAATCAAACGTGCCGCGGTGAGCTCCAGTGGGCACACGCGCGTCAGCGTCCGGCGCCGTCTTTCTAAAAGCAAAATGCTATAAATAAAGCCGGCCCGCTTGCAGGTACAGGGCCTTGGGATAATTCCATGTATTGTAAATATGCCGGTGATGCCTCTTGCCAATCTGTCATGTCTCATCTTTACAAATGTATCTCTTCAGGGAGCAGCCGCTTTAGCATTTAGCATGTACATACATCACATCAATGTCACTCGACAAAAGCACCCAATTTGTATTGCCGACAGCTCGGTTGGGGCCATGGTGTGTGAACGTGTGCTGTGTGTGTGTGTGTGTGTGTGTGTGTGTGTGTGTGTGTGTGTGTGTGTGTGTGTGTGTGTGTGTGTGTGTGTGTGTTTTCGTGAAAGAAAAAGAAGAGCGAGAAAGAGAGACAGTGACAGAAACCGAGAGGAAAAATAAACAGGAACGGTGAAAGAGAGAACCTGGGACTCCGAGGCAGAGAGAGTAAAGCCAAGGCCTGGAGGAGTTTTTAGTTATTTACATATGCAGATTCTGGTCACCCCAGATCCCTACCCTCATCAGGAGAAACCAATTAAAACTCTCTTCATTTAATGTTTACCTTAATTAACCGTAACAATTAATGGCTTTCCGAAGTCCTGTTGTGGCTTTTTCAATTAAAAGCTGCCTGTGACAAAGGTTGCAATCCAATCCTATAAATCATGCAGACAATGCTGGGGTGAGTGGAAGAAGTCCATCCCAGGGCAAAGTGAATGAGTGAAATAGGCTCATATATCACTGCTTTTTCCCTCTCCACCTTTTGGGTCATGCTTAAAAACCCACACCTCACTTAAAAAAATAAGTTTTTCTTTTGTCCTGTTTTTTTCTTTTCTTTAGATGCGGACCGGTTGTTACACAAGTCTATACACGACTGAACAACGGGCACACGTGGGGGCATATTGTTCACGCAGGTGTGCAGCCGCCCCCGACCCCCAAACCGCACTCGTACCGGTCAGCAGATTGTTGGGTGAGACCCAGTGGACCATTAGCCGCCCGTAGCTGCCAGGGCTGAGAGCTGATAATGACAGGTGGTGTACAGACCCCGGAGGTCTGACAGGCTCAGGGCACCGTGCCATGTAACAACAGCCTTTACTACTGGCACCGCGGCTGCGAAGGCAGCCTTTCACACTGGCACCGACGCAGCCGTGGCAGAAGTATCCCTGGCAGTATCGCTACGGCTGCGTCGGAGGAGCAGCTATTACTGCGGGCAGTTAAACTAAAATGGCAGCGGCTGTTAATGGTGGATGGGGGGGGGGACCACTACGCTGCCATTACTATCACTGACATACTCTTGGCAAATGCATTCAAATCCCAACGTCGGCTCAGATGACAATTCTGATTATCAGAATAACAATGAACCTGTGGGTTTTGCTATTCAGGCGAGCCTTTTTCTCAGCAGAAGCCTGCTCCGCGACAAGTCCCATTCATCCCCACAGATGCTATTGTGCAGTGTGAAAAGGTCCAGATTCGCTTACTTCTCTTTTCCTTTTTCCAGCATTGTTCAATTAGGCTTTCTAGGACCCCATTCATAGAAGCCAGAGTCTTTTCTCTGTGGCTGCACTGCAGACACCTTCAGGTAAACTAAACAAAAAAAGAGGAATTTCTATTTTGGGGGGCGAAAAAAGAAAAGTATTCACCCACCAAAATAATAAACCCCACTGAACCCCTCACACCTATAGAACGCCAGAGCGCGTGTGGGTATCTGAGTGTGTGTGTGTGTGTGTGTGTGTGTGTGTGTGTGTGTGTGTGTGTGTGTGTGTGTGTGTGGCCATGCAGTACAGGCACCTTTTGTGTCCCCCGCCCCCTCTCAGCCTCACTCCCCCAGTGCAGAACACTCTGATTTGCGCTAATCTCTAGGTACACTCTCAGGGTTATTGTTCCTTTCTGCTGTGAGCTTATTCATGTGCCACTCAGCATGCTCTCCTCTCATTTTAATACTCCAACAGCGCTGGGAGCTAAAAACAGTTTTAAGCCAGCTTATTCGACTGTTTATTAAAAAAAATAAAATAAAAAAAATAATAGAAATTGTGCTCGCCTCTCACCTCCTCTGCTGTGCAGGTGACGGTGGAGTTGAGCGGGATTTGGCCGCTTATTAAAATGGCAAGTAGCGGTTGGACTCTGTGATGTTTCCATCACACAGTTACAGCCTGTAGGCTGCCGGAGGACAACGCTAGATGAAAGCAACGGTTGATGTTCTGATTTGATGACTGTTGCCATGGCAGCGAGATGAGGATGGAGATGGGGTGTTAGCGTTCAGAGAGAGAGACAGAATATGATCTCTCTCTCTCTCTCTCTCTCTCTCTCTCTCTCTCTCTCTCTCTCTCTCTCTCTCTCTCACACACATACACACATATGCCCCCTCTACTACAGTCCAGTAGGTCCTTCTGTGGATCAGTGAGCTGTAAAGGTCCATCATTAGGACAAACAGGGTGGGGTCTAACATTCTGACAGCTTGTCATGAACAGCAGCCTGCATGACTACCTCTGTGATGAGGCCGCTATTAAAGAGAGGAAAACCACACGATTGCACTGTTGCTACAATGAGGCACCTGGCGGATTCATGGTAGCTCTCCAGCCTCTGCTGGATGGCTGAACAGGGCGGTTCAATAAAAACGGTTTCTGGCTCCAGCGGACGTGTTTATAGCGTTTCCTCTGGCCAACCGCGGCACCAGGGTTAAGTTGATCATCTCTCACTCTGGTAAAATAGCCAGGGGAGTCCGTGTACCACTAGATCAACTCTACAACTTAAAGACCCTAAACGTTACAGCTCAGATGATCGATATGGCACTGAGCAATGTTCTTTACGAGCTAATAGACAAATCCATTCCTGCAAAACCCCTTGGGCCTTGGGGAGGCAAGCGGGAAGTTAGAGTATGCGGCTGTTTGCCTGGTGTTGCCACTTAGACCTCTGCTCGCTCGCACGTGCACATACAAACACGCCAGGGAAGTTGGAGGAGACACTCGGACGCAGCGTGTGTGTCTTGTATGTCCATATGTGCGGTTGTATTGCCACATGTGCAAACGCTTCTATTGCCGAGGGTGTTGCAGTACCCCGATTCCGCCGAGGTTATCGCGGCTGCAAAGCTGCCAAAAGGAGATTCACGCCCTCAACATCAGAGGGAGGAAAAACACATAAAACCCATTTTATTCACATTGCTTAAAATGCTCTTATCGGACACTATTGAATAAAGCGGGGGGGCTCAGATGAAACATTTGTAATTCCCTCGCCATCTAATTAAAAGTCCAGATTGCCTATTAAATGTCAGAATTGCATCATGAAATCCTGAAATTCTGATTCCCATCTGAAATCTAATTCTGTGTAACACCTGTTGCTGTTTCACCAGATTCCATCAGTTCATCCACACGGTATGCCAAACATAGCTATAACACATATCACATGACTGCTAGCTACAATGAAAGGGATACAGGCAAACACATTGTTTTTCAAGATATGGTCAATTTTGAGCTTTTTTTAATTTTACAATTATAACTTATGGCAGACTAGTGGAAATAAAACATTCAAAATACACTCTCTTTTATTTTACACTTTGTCTATTTGTGTCTGCAGATTTCTCCTGAATTCATCAAAAGTCAGCATTAGATAATGCCTCATTTGCATAGGCAAAGCATACGTAATACAACAAATAAATGGCTTAATGTAATGTCAGCCAGTCAACTGTGGAAGTTTATTGTGATATCTATTGGTTTTTTTTGTTTTGTTTTTTACCCTTTTACACCTTTAGAATGTTTGAAACTTTACAAAACATATCTTTAAAGGTTGTTTTCTCAAAATGAGTTATTTATAAGACTGTGAACCAGAAATCTCACCTTCAATGGCACTTACGTACACCAAACTTTCCAGTTTCATTCTATCTATATTCTGAAGGGACTGTTCATATATCATTCATAGCCTGATTTATAGAATATTTTATTCCTACAACATGGTGAAAAAAAAAGAAGATATATCCAAAACGCCCGTTAAGTAAAAAACGTTGACTCTAATATGTCAACAAAATGAAACAAGAACTTTGAACCTAGTTTTATCCAATGTTCAAAATATGTGTCTTAATATCAGTGATCAACTGGGAAAGTTTTTTACCTTATAATAAGAATTTTGTATAGAAATATTCTCAAAATGAGTCAAATCTCCCCCTCTGTGGTATGCATTCCTATCGATATTCTGAAGGTTTTTACATTATTCATAGCCTGATTTATACAACAAATATCAACACATTTTCTGTATTTTCTGTATGGAGTGAGAAAACGAGATATCAAGAATTCCTTCTGTAAAAACTAGTGCTGTCATATTAGCGCGTTATTAACGGCGTTAACGCAAACCAATTTTAACGCAGTCAATTATATTAACGGCGTTAAGCACCACACCGGATGTAGCTCAACCGGAAGCAAAACAATAGGCACGCCGTTTGGGCTTGGAAGCTAGGCTAACGTTACGGTTTGAAATGAATGAATGGTGAGCGCGATACGGCAAAATGAATGATAAGACGCTAATGAATAGAAAGTTTACTTTCAAAGAGTTGTCAGATGGTTCCCTTGACAAGACCAAAGTGGTATGTGCCATTTGTCATTGTGAACTGAGCTATCATCGTAGCCTATCCAGTCTGAAATACCACTTGATGGCCAAGCACACAGCTGATGCTAACTCTGCGCCCCCTCGTCATAGCAGACAAGAATGGATGACTTCGGACAGAAACACATGGACGCCACAACGAAGAGCAAACTTATTGCAGCCATAGCTAAATGGGTGGATTAATCGCAAGTTAACTATGACATAAATGCGATTAATCGCGATTAAATATTTTAATCGTTTGACAGCACTAGTAAAAACCTTTATCTCTAATATGTTATGAAACAAGAGTTCTGAACCTACACGGCTTCATCCAATGTTCAGATTCCTCTTCTGGAACAAGTTCGCATATTGCACAGAAAACTTGTAATGCCAAAAAATAATCATCTCAATGCAAGTAATCAACTGTGGAAGTTTCACAGCGATGTCTACACTTACATTTTGTTAACCCTAATCACCTGGGGCGTCTCCCCTTCGAAAGCGTATAAAAGCTAAACCTGGCCAGGGTTTTCTGACGATGGCTCGCTCAGATCCTGTCTAATGTCTTCACTTGCCAGCGAGCCTCTCTGTCTTCCTGTGTTCTCTGTGCCCTCACTTTGTCTTTCTCTGTGCCGTATGCTTGCTCATTAAACCTTAAGGTCACTTTTTCCCTCCACGCTCCAAACCCTTTGTCTTGACGCCCTTGCTAACCTTCTGCAACACTTACTTCGACACAGCTTGGCCAAACTTGACTGCAAAAGTTTGGCACATCATTATAAAAAATAATGGGCCATGTTTATAAAAGATACGAGGGCCCTTTGTGACATTGTGCCGTTCCCCCAGGCCCCCAAACTACTTGCTTTATAGCCGGCATGTAACATTTATGTTTAAGGTAACATTCATGCTTGTCTTATTTCGAGGCAAGGACAACAGCTACACTGGGAAAAAAAATATTCTAAATGACTTTATTTGAAGGTCTAATGGCAGCAATCTATTTTGGGGCAATATGCCTCATTTAGTGTTGGTAAGGCAGGCAGAGTTCACTCTCTCATTCAAAACAGAGAACATTCGCAATGCTTATCCTTCATACATTGGTTAAGCATATTAGAAGAAATGGAAATTAGTGAGGAAATATAAAAAAAAAACGCCTGGCCCCTTCCTGTAGAGCACTTCTTGTATATTTTGAATTCTGTTCATTTTTTTATTCTATAGTCTTTATATTTTCACAAAAATAGTAACAAATGTACATATATCAGAATTCACAAAGAGCCTTTTTGTGATGTCTTCAAACTATATACAGGGCTTCTTTCATGTGACAGTCCAAATCTTAAATGTTTTCAATTTGCAACTCTTAAGATTCGAGAAGCTACAAAAAACAAGCTGTTGGCTGGTTTGCCATCCATCTTGGACAATTCCACTGTTGAAAAATGCATGTTTTACACATGAACAAAAGGAATTAATATTTGGAAAGATAATTTGTTTGAGAAATGAGTGTGCTCAGATTGAATTCAAGAGGCGCAAGCTGGCAAGTGTAAATAAATTCATGGTGACGATTAACGGTGGACGCGACTTCAAATTACTTTGTCTCCGTTGAGTGAAATATTCATTTAGCTAACATCCCGCTTTGAAATATTAATATCAGCCTGCTGAACAGAGAATAACGAATAAAAACGGAATACTAACTTTTTTAATTTCTTTATATTTGTTGTGTTTTATTTCAACGCTGTTTCACGCCATCATATCTTGTTGTATTTGTTTGTGTGGAGCAATAACACCGTGTCACTGCCTGGTCAGCTCAACATGTGGGCCAACATGTCTTGATGCTGGGAGATTACATTTCGTACAGAACTGTGTTATTTTTTCAGCACTACTACTCTCAAAAGGGTTGATCGCTAACTCGGGAACGATAAATGTTTGAGGCAATTTGAAAACCCATTTTCTTCCAACCATTATCTGCAGTGACTGGCGGAAATGGAACACTCAAACCTTTCTAGTGTATTAATTTAGCACTGCGATCAGACAGTTATGAAGGGAGTTGTCAAGTAAAAAAATAATAATAATGGACGTCCTGCAGAAAATCAGAGTCAAGTGCTTACTCAGGCCAGTGGTAATTACACAGATATTTGCTTTTTAGCAGGGAAAGTTATCTCCCGTAATGAGTGAGAGAGCCTTTCATTGGACTGGTGTTTGCAGTTGCCTGAGAACCCTTTCAGCTCAGAGACCGATGTATGAAAAGTGCAGTCATGTAAAACCAGGAGGCTGTCTGCTACATGCCAATGTGTCAAACCCGAAAGTGGAGAGAGAGAAAAAAATATAAGATAAGCTGAAAAGATAGACAAAAGCCTAGAGTAAATCTGCAACTGATTAAACTAATGAAAAAGTGGCCAATTAATTAGCATCTCATTATAGGAAAGTGTTGTAACCCAGATAATAAACCTAATGTAGTGTTTTTTAAATGATTCCACACTTCAGTTATTCAGAAGACTGACACCAAATATATCTTCTCTCTCTCTCTCTCTCTCTCTCTCTCTCTCTCTCTCTCTCTCTCTCCTCTCAACAGTTATCTTAGCACTCAATTGTACATATTAAATCAATGCTATTGCAAATGAAGAATTTCGATTGTAGGAATAGTTTGACATTTTGAGTATTACACTAATTTGCTTTTAGGCTGGAAGTGTGTGGGGGGGTCGCAGTTAGCCCGACTCACTCCGTGGTCCAAAAATATACACCTGGAAAGCTCACTAATTTGCACAATTCAGTTTGTTTGTTTAATTTGCACACCAAAGCTAGGCTAATGTCAGAAAGATTAGGCGCAGTGACTTTTTGAAGTCTAGCGGTGAGGTTGCCAGACAACTAGCGGGGAGGCTACAGAGGTGCTGGGTCGATGGATACAGCAGACTGTTGTTTCCAAAGAGATCTTTCCAACACAATTTAACTTCCCCTGAAACCATAAATCGTCACGGAAACATTTCACTCGTATGGAATAATCAAACAAGACACGGCTAGCAAGTGAGGCGAGCTAGTTTCTCCCTTTCTCCAGTCTGCATGCTAATGAGCTAACTTCCTCCTCGCTGTGGCTCCACATTTAACTAGGGTGACCAGATTTGAGTTTGTGAAAAAGAGGGGGGGGGGAGAGAGAGAGAAAGAAAGAGAGAGAGAGAGAGAGGAGGAGGACACTTCGTCGCGGGGGGGGGGGGGGGGGGGGGGGGGGGGGGGTAGCAGTAGTGTATAGCATGCCGTGAACTTACATTTACGTTGAGATCGGTCGACCAATGACAGTTCTCTCTACGTCAGAGCTTGCGCAAGAAGGTGGAACGTGAGGGAGATACCATTTCCAAAACTTGTAAGGGGGTAATAACTATTTTCCCGGATGTAGCAAAATCCCGGACGTACCATTTCCAAAACTTGTAAGGGGGTAGTAACTATTTTCCCCGACGTAGCAAAATCCCGGACGTTTTTGGAATCCCTGCCGGACGCTTTTTTTGGGTCTCGAAAAGAGGACATGTCCGGGAAAAAGAGGACGTCTGGTCACCCTACATTTAACAGACAGACAAGAGAGTGGTATCGATCCCCTCCTCTAATTGAGTGAATACGTATATTTCTCAAAATGTCAAACTGTTCCTTCAATATTTAGCATTGCAACAGTATGGATGTGTATCCATACTGTTTATACACTATATAGCCAAAGTGTTTGCATGTACTTGTTTCAGGTTTCTTTTGTTTGATATATATATATATATCATTTGGGCTAGGCCCCTGAGCCTCAATCAGTCTTAAAGGTGCTATTTAGGAGATTGTGAGCATTTCTATTGCCTCTCAACGGCTCTCAACACGGTGACAGCTGAGCCGGCGCCTCGCAGCTAACGGTGCTAACACCGCTAACAGTGCATACTGCGATAAATTCAGCGACCGTGAGCTAGCCAGCGGAGCACGCTCATACGCACTTACATGCATTAAAAGGCCTGCACGGGGTCAAAGCTCAGATAACAGCGCACACAGAGAGAGTGACTTCCGTCTCCGCTCAGGTAGACATTACTCCACTATATATTTACATAGCAGATAGTTGTTTGCACCTATATTAGTGCTCTGAACATAATGTCGAGCGCATTGAATGCTTTGACACTGTGGCAACAGTTTGTGAGTTCAATTAATATGATGCCAACGATTGTCCACATACTTCTGGCCATTTAGAGTATTTGGGTGCGCATATGTGTGTGTGTGTGTGTGTGTGTGTGTGTGTGTGTGTGTGTGTGTGTGTGTGTGTCAGCAGTAAACTCCACCTGAACCACACTTTGTCTTTCTACTGCCAATCTCCTCTGTTCTAACGGTGTGCTGTCGTCAATTCGGGGTGTTGATGTTTTCCTGAGTTTGTCAGCAGGTCTGACTGGTGCTCGAAAACGCCTAGAGCCTCCCCCAGGGGAAGTGTCACAGTTGGACATGCATCCACCCCCTACCCCTCCACCCCACCCCGCCAACCCATCACACACACACATGAAAGAGAGTAATGACAGACGTCTGTATAAACGTGGCCTCACACACAAACTGAATCTCTCACTCCTTTACTCCTTAATCTGTCGCTCCCCCTCGCTATTTTTCTCACACTCAAATCCACACACACACACACACACACAAAACACACACACCGACTAAATTGACTTGTCAACTTCAATCAGACCAGGAACAAAAGGATTCCTGCCAGTTTGAAGCTGACATCATTAATGCGTTTGGGAGGGGGCGAGCTCTGAAGACAAAGCGAGTGCAAGGTCGGGCCGACTTAAAATGCACTTTCATTTTGGCAGGGACGTTAGCTTTTTGATTCCAGCCCCTTTATGCCAACATCTCTTTGCGAGTGTCTCTAACTTTCATTATCACTGGGAACAGAGGGGCGTGCAAGACTTTGTTGTGCTGATGGAGAAAAATGTGACATCCATAATGCATTTCCTATTAGAGGATGCCACGCATGGACACCCCTGGCCACGTGTCAAACGGAGATGGACAGGGAGAGGATGAGTATGAATGGGGCGCCGGTGGTGGAGAGGAGAAAAGAAGAAGAAAAAGAAAAGAAGGTGGCCAAGTAAAGATACCAACCCGAGAGAAAACACAGAGAGAGAGGTGCTGAAGCTTGAGCGAAAGGAAGAACATGTTCTTGAGAGATTGTGTCAAGGTTTGGAGAGCCGCAGGACATGCAGCTCTTCATGTGACATATGAAATCCACATAAAACCGGCTTTCCTGGTGCATTGTAGCAGTAAAGCCAAATGCTTTGAACATTTAAATCCTCTCCTCTCACTTCCATGACTTCATCCGTCCTCATTTGCTTCTGTTTCCTCTGCCACATGCCCCCCTTTGCGGCTTTCACTCTGACCCTGGATAAAGATGGAGTCCCTCATCTCAAATGGTAATAACTTTGGTCCATATGCACACAGCCATCGCAAATTGATTACTGTGTAATGCCGCGAGCGCTCCCACTTGCTCGCTCACTGCTCTTCCATCTTGTGATTTTGCATGAGGCTGACTCCATGTCCAATTCGGCTGCCATTAAACAGCACCCCTGGGTGCATCCCAAACACAAACAAGCACATCCTAAACTCTCTGATTCCCTATGGCTCACTCATCCCTCTCCTCGACCCGTCTCAGTCCTCCCTCCCTCTCCCACCATCTTTGTCCAACGCTCACTCGAAACCAGTTTATCCTTCACCTGTTTTACCCTCAACCACTCGTTCCCTTTTATTCTCATTCTAATTATACCATTACATTACCATTTCTATTCTCTCATTAGCATTTTTTGCTCTCCCGTCTCCTATTCTTCCCCTCTCTTTCTTTGCCCTCCCTCTCTGTCTTTCTCCATCACCCTTCCCTTTTCTCAGCCACTGAATACGTTCCAGCGTTTATTTTTTTCTTCTGCTGTACGTAAACAGACAGTGCCCTTGGGGATGGGTTGGAGAGCTCTGGCTTTGTTTGTGTGCACCTCTAACTAACTCTCCATCTGCGGGGAGCCAAGCTCAGCCCAGCAGTGCAAGACAGATAGCTGGCACCCTCCCAGCCTCTTCTCTAGTTTGGCCCCATGTCTACACCCGCGCCTCTCAACTTCTCCTTCCTTGCGGGCTATAGTCCTCCCACAGAGGCGGTTGTCTGCCGCCCTCAGGCAGCCATTAAGGTACTGTAGACGCCCCATATTAATTTTCCTCCGAGCCTTAAACCAAAAAATCTGCTGCTGCTTCCGATGGATATTCAATCCTTTCCGAGCCGTATGCCGCCGATATTCGTCACCGGACTTTCCTCGGGCTCCATCCCCAGTCGACCCCAGGTTCACCTCCAATAGGAGCTCGCTTCAGAGACTAAATAACCAATAGCTCATTCTCGGTTTTTGGCCACATCAAAGAGCTTTCAAAGGGAGAGGAACTTAAGCATTAGCTTTAGTTCAAAAACTGAGTTTCAGTCATGTAATGGCCAGAGGCTGTAACTTAAACCTTGAAAAGAGTTACAATGTCATGTGTTGTTTTACGTTGCATCACTTGGTGAGACTGTAAGGATGCAACTGAAATACAGTCACACACAAGAAGCCTAAACCTGCTACTTTCATGGCACAAAATTATTCATCGAAGGTGCCCTTCATTAATCTGCTAAACTTAAATCTCCCCTGGGCGCTTTGCATAGTGATGGGCAATCCCTCCCCCCAACTCGTGGAAGAAAAGAACTTCACTCACCATTGTCAGGCTCTGACTTCCTGTCATGCTCCGTGTCGGTGAGGGACAGGGCGGAGTTGGCGCGGCTCGTCAGGCACGAGCTCTGCTCGGACTTCAGGCCGCGCATCCACATGTGCTGCAGGCCGTGAGCGGGAGAGGGGTCCACTTCCGGCTCCGTGTCCACGTCCGAGCCCACACCCAGGGAGTAGCGGCTGTGGCCGTGGGCGGCCGGTCCGGAGCACAGTGCTTCCTCCTCGTCCTCCTGATGCTGATGCTGCTGATGCAGCTGCTGCTGCTGCTGCTGCTGCTGCTGCTGGTGGATGTGGTAGTCGGGGCTCCTCATGGGCCCAACCTTGCAGAAGTCTAATTCTAGAGGAAGAGGAGAGACGCGCAGATTGAGATCGCACAGCCTTTCAAAAAGCCTTTAATACCGGCCTGTGTTTTTATTTGCTTTCAGCAGTTAAGATGACCAGGTGTTTGTTAGAGGCCGGCATTTTCAAGCCAAACACAGAACACCTCCCAAATTATGTCGACATACAGGCTGTTATTTGAGCAAGCATTTATTACAAGTTCTGCAGCAGAAGTCCGGATCAAAACGCCAACCCTGATTTTTCTTAACCGTTCGCAGTGAAGCTATATCCTGCCTGATGTGTGCTATCGAGCTTGAGATGTATTGAACTGCTGCTCAAACAGAGCTCTGATCTCATCTATATTCTCCTTGGTGGGGTGAAGAGATCAGATAAAGATCAAACCTTATTAATATTGACTCAGACTGAGGGAAAAATTGAGCCTCCTATGCTTTCAGGTATTAGAACGCCCTGCAATCCCAAGCATCAGCCTGTTATCTGAGAACATCAGATATACTGCGTTAGTCCTCTGGTTACACTTCAATTCAATTCAATTCAATTGAGCTCTGCCTTTTATTTTTTGCAGAGGCAGTTGACTAAATTTTATTCCTCGCCACCTCAATTTTCAGTTCGGAATGTATAAGTGGAACTGATGGAATTTTTAAAAAGCGTGGCGTAAATTGAAATCTATACAGATACTCCTGCAGCCTGGTATCAAAGAGAGTCCACTGAGAACGCAGGAAGAACGGCTTCCTCTCCTTCTCACTAAGTGCAGTTAATATGTGGGTTAGGTCGAGCCCTTTGAACACGAGCCGCAGTGTTTCAACGAGAGCCACAGTCGTGTTGACCACTCCGTTGACCAGCGATGTGTCCTGCTGTGCCTGTTTGATGGGGTCAAGGCCAGATGTTGCTCACACACTGTTCGGTTGGAATTAAACCGGCAAAAAATTGGTCACCACTACACACTACTGTTTAGCTCAAATTGGCTGCAAGAGGGCAATTCAGGAGCAAATAGGCTATTTCCCCACAGCAAGGAACATGGATTGACTGTAAACTGAAAAGCGGTTTTCTTTTGAGACAAATTGATATTACAAGAATGTATTTTACTACTAATAATAGTAATTAGAGGGGAAATTCATTTTTGTGAATAACTTCCCATTTCCTGCCATTACAGTTAGCGGCTCCTGACTTTACTATTTATATGTTGACTACTTTTTTCAGCCTATGAAGTCAGAACAGGGTTCATACACATTTTGACCAATGGATTTCTATGACTTGTCCATGACTTTAAACCAAATTTCCATGACCAAACATTTTGTGAAATCTCGGTGTATACATGAACAAGTGAGACAATGTAGTATTTAAACTAACAATGAGAATTCCAAAGCATACAGTATACCTTAAATGACACAAATGAATGAGAGACAATAGTTTGATTAAAAGAATAGAAATGTATATAGATGCCTGTATGTATGCCTGCTTATATTTTGAGCATATTTCTTTTAAAAGCATATTAATTATTTCATGAACACATGAATAAAACAAATTTCCATGACTTTTCCAAAACCTTTGGGATTTTATTTTTTTCAAGGACTTTTCCAGGCCTGGAAATAATCATTTTAAAATTCCATGACTTTTCTAGGTTTTCCATGACCGTAAGAACCCTTCCAAAACCATCTGGTCATGATTACCTGATCCATTACTGGATGTGAGGTATGACGGTAAACCCGTGCCAAAACTAAAGAGCGCAAATGAGCAAAAGTTGCTCTCGCGCGAGCAAAAGTCCCTCTTGAAGTTGGAACCTGCTCGCTCTCGAAGCTTTAACCTGCTCGCTCGCGTGTCTGTTACCTGCTCGCGCTCGAGTAGATTTTCTTTTTGACAGTAAGTGGGCGGATCCAGTCACCATCGATCTCTACATCTAATTGGTTACAATCCTCGGCTTCGGATTGGCTGGAATGCATTTCTCACCAGCACACTGGGAACAATGGCGGATGAGAAAACACAACTGAAAGTTGACGTTCTCTGAATACTACTGTTGTTGAGTCACAAAATGTAATTTTAGGATGTTTTCAGGCGAGAAGTTAGTTATGTAAGCATCAAATCTGTGGTCGGTTTGTCCAGAATCAGCCGACTTAAAAAGATACGCCGACGGTTTGAGTTCCTGCTGAGGGACCGTGAGCTCCGCAGCTCCGGGCCGTCAGCGCTCTGTCTGCCCGCCGAGAGCAGCCTGATCCCGGCAGGACTTTTTGAAATGATCCGCTGGCTCCGATTTCTCCGTAGCGGTTAAACATGAGATATAATTCGGGTTTGAGGATCTAACGAGCAATCTTTATTAGTTTATTATTTATTCACAGTAACGTTACATCAGTTTGACTGAGGGAAAGGTTAAGATTCATAACTTAAGATTTTAATTTAACTTTTACTTTAAACTGCAGCGGTGTCTTATTACTTTTGACCAAATTGTTTGCAATTATATATATATATATATATAAACATAGTTATAAACACAATATATATACAATTATATGTATTTCTGTATTTGTTATTTTGAGTGTGTATGTGTGAGTTTACCTTGTATTGATTCAAGATTCTTTTATTGTCATATGCACAGATAACAGGCAGTTATTCTGTACAATGAAAAGCTTATTTTAGTGGGTCTTCCTAACACACAGAATTACAATAAACTTAAGGCAAAAAATAAGACACAAAATATAATGACAGTATTGCACAAAAATATGTATAAAGTGCACTATGCATTGCTACAATATCCAAAGTATGGCCGTGACATGAAGTCACAGCAGCAGGAAGAAACTGTTTGTCAGTCTCGTAGTATCTCTATTGATATTGTCTTTAATAAGGGATCTGCATGTCATTTAGTTTGTTGCATACGCCTAATAAATACCAAACAGTGTTTCAAGGCAGTTAATGTATCTTGGGTGTGTCCAAGTTAAAGAACTATTCAAGAAAGGGTCAAATACAATTACAACACAAGATAAAAGGACTAAATAAGAGCCACAGACCTTTTATTCTATTGGAGTCACCGCCAGTTAATTCCGTTTTTAGAATAAGAGAGCAACGATTGTAGGAACCATTATATTATATCATAGCGCCATCACTTTTAAAACTGTACCCAGGACCCCATCCATAGTACTACTACACCTAGCAGATTCATATAATAGTATAGATACATGGGACGGGTGTAACATAAATAAACACAATATATATAACATTATGTGTATCTGTTTATATATACTTATATAGATACACATATAATTGCAAACAATTTGGTCAAAAGTAATAAGACACCACTGTAGTTTAAAGTAAAAGTTAAATTAAAATCTTAAGTTATAAATCTTAACTTTCCCTCAGTCAAACTGATGTAACGTTACTGTGAATAAATAATAAACTAATAAAGATTGCTCGTTAGATCCTCAAAACCGAATTATATCTCATGTTTAACCGCTACAGAGACTTAATAACAGTAGTATTCAGAGAACGTCAACTGAAAGTTGACGTTCTCTCGTTGAGCTCTTGCGCTCTCTAGTTTTGACATTAATTTGCCTCCATTGTGATGGAACAAACGCGTCAAACGGTTTGTGCTATATTTGGCAAAAACGTCAGTTGACATTGTACGATATAATATTTAGCATTAGTACAAGTATTTACATTTGAGCACTTGCCGATACCGAGTACCACTATAAGTACTTAACTTAATGATAACGTTAAAGTGTTTGTTGCAGACATTTTAACATTTAACATCGTGTTTTCCTGAAACAGAGCGTAGTTATTTGCAGTTGGGACTTAAAATGATTAACTGTTTAACCACGCTATTAATTAAACAGTTATTAATAGTACAGAAATATAAAAATATATAAAAACAACAGTGTAAAACTCAAAGGATCAGCTCAGGGGAGATTAGGTCAGTCCACCTTAAATTCTGGTTAGCTAATCTAGCTAGCCTAGCTAACTTCGGCCCGACTCGCAAAACCACTTGACTTCCATCATCAGTTTGCTAACTAGCAAGATGCAGCAGCCGAGCTCGGGTTACGCCATTTATTCACCGATAAAACAAACTGTGCACACACTGCACTGCTACAGTCACAGCTGTAATGTGACTAGGCTTAATACTCACTGTGACACACATGCTTTCTTTCTCTCTTCGACGTGACGCCGAGCCCGCGAAATGACGGAAACCCTGACAGCGCGTGCAGCGTGAGACACACAGCCGACAACCTCACAGCTCAACTCAATAATTAATGCTGCGGAGACCGAAGTGGCTGCAAGCAACATCGTGGATGCTAATTCTCCCGGACAAGTGATGGGGTGAAGGGGGTGTGATGGCATCAACCCGGTTGTGTGTTTGGGCATCGTTGCAGTTAATTGTCACGTTGCTGTCGTGGTATCGGGTGTGCTTGTGTCGAAGTCCTTTTGCAAGTACACGAGCAGTGTATCAGAGTTTACTGGCAAAGATAGCCTTTTATGGTTGGGATATTATACTGTATATATGTGTATATAATAATATTGGCCATATATATATATATATATTAATAAACTATAATGAATGAATTAACCATTAATTACATCCTTGCAATTCGCTGTCTCTCGCTCTATATATACATATTCAGTATATATATATATATATATATATATATATATATATATATATATATATATATATATATATAGGTATATGTGTATATATATGTATATGTGTATATATGTATTTATATATATATATATATAATGTGTGTGTGTGTATATATATATATATATATATATATATATATATATATATATATATATATATATATATATATATATATATATATACCGCGTTCCACATTATTAGGCAAATTGTATTTAAGGGTCATAAACATTCATTTTTTGGTTTTTCAATGAAACTCATGGATGGTATTGTGTCTCAGGGCTATTTGGATGATTGAAATCATCCAAATAGTAATAATAATAATTAGTTTGCCAGGTGAGCCCAATCAAAGGAAAACTACTTAAGAAGGATGTTCCACATTATTAAGCAAGCTACATGTTTCAGGCAAAATGGGGAAGAAAAAGGATCTCTCTGCTGCTGAAAAGCGGCAAATAGTGCAATACCTTGGTCAAGGTATCACAACATTGGATATTTCCAAAAGAATTGCGCGTGATCATCGAACGGTGAAGAAATTTGTCACCGATTCACAGCACAAGCGGTTCGTTCAGACAAAGGCAAAATAAGGACGATTTCTGCCAAACAAATGCGTAGGGTTAAGAGAGCAGCCACTAAAATGCCATTGAATAGCAGCAAACAGGTGTTTGAAGCCGCTGGTGCCTCTGGAGTCTCACGAACTTCAAGATGTAGGATGCTCAAGAGGTTTGCAAGTGTCCTTAAACCTGTTATTCGGCCACCCCTAAACCAAGCTCACAAGCAAAAAAGGTTGCAGTGGGCTCAGGACTACATGAAGACTAACTTTCAAACTGTTTTGTTTACGGATGAGTGCCGTGCAACCCTTGATGGTCCTGATGGATGGAGTAGTGGATGGTTGGTGAATGGCCACCATGTCCCAACAAGGCTGAGACGTCAACAAGGAGGTGGCGGAGTCATGTTTTGGGCCGGAATCATGGGGAGAGAGCTGGTAGGCCCCTTCAGGGTCCCTGACGGTGTGAAAATGACCTCGGCAAAGTATGTAGAGTTTCTGACTGACCACTTTCTTCTGTGGTACAAAAAGAAGAACCGTGCCTTCCGTAGCAAAATCATGCATGACAATGCACCATGTCATGCTGCAGTGTAATTTGCATAATAATGTGGAACGCGGTGTATATATATATATATACACATATATACCTATATATATATATATAAACATATATATATATATATATATATATATACACACATATAGAGAGAGAGACAGTGAGTTGCAAGGATGTAATTAATGGTTAATTAATTCATTAGAGTTTATTAATAGGCAAACAAAACTGATTATTGTGGTTAGCTGTCTTATGTACTGATGTAGGGTCATGGAGCTTTTGATCCACCCGTACACGTATATAGATATCCATCAATCAAACGTATCTTTCCAATAGGAGCAGACCTTGGTTGTGGGAGTAAATTGGACAGAGAGGAATGTGTAGTATTAGGAAAAATGAACAGCTGGGAGAAGAGAAGGAAGGATAGGAAGGGCGGAGAAGGCAAGATGCGGCGGTTTAAAAGATGAAGGAAAATATGAAGAACATGGGTGGAGAATAAGAGGAGAGACAAATTGGCTGATCTTTGTCAGGAACACCGTAATCCATTAAAAACGTCACTGGAGGCAATGTCCCCCCTTAACAGTTGGTTACTTAGGTAGGGTATGCTATATATAACTCTGTTGCCCCAAAGATGAACAGATGTGCTTCGCAGAACCGGCTGCCATTGACATTTCAAAGGCTGCTTTGGGGGGGTCTCTTGCACCTTACCATATGACACTGATAGCAGGGGACGTTGTTTGTTATGGAAACAGAAAAGCCGTAACTGTTGAAAAAAAGGCAAGTGCTCTTTGACAGCACCATGCTGCGGAAGACATGATGATGACTAATGGCCATCGACGGGTCGCCGCTCGGCGAACAATACAACAAAATCCATAGAAGGTGGCATTCAAACCGCCAAATCCCCGGAGCGGCCTGCTTGTCGGGAGTTGTAACTGTTGTGAATGGCTAATGTTGCTTGTTAGCATGGCGGGTCGGTTTCTGCAGAGTAGCAGGAGGTTGGGGTAGTGGGAAAAAGAGCATCTATTGATCTCTGCGAACGCTGCACAGCGGCGTTGTCCTGATGAGGTGCGGCTTCTCTCCTAACACCACACATGACCTGCATAAAGGCCATCCATCACCAGCCCACGGTGGCCCATTTCTCCTCCTGTCACCGCCAGGGAGGATTTTTTCCGGTGTGTATGTGTCAACGTGCGCCCGTGTGTGTGTGTGTGTGTGTGTACGTGCCTATGGACGCACATGTCTGTATCTGTGAGTGTGCGTGTAATGAAGGGTGGCGTTCCACCTCAGGTGAGGCCAGAGAGGTTTGGGGTTGACCTAGTTAAGCTGTGGGAGAGAAATATCACCTCCGTGGAGAAGAGGTAATTGGCTGCCTCCGACTGTCCTTCTGGCTCATTGTGGACTGTAATAGGTAATTCACATAGGCCCTTTTAAAGACCTCCGTGTGTGCGCCTTTGTATGTGTGTGAGTGTGTGTGTCCACCATATGTGTGCCAGAATCCATCTGTGTGCTTATACAGCGTCCGCGCAGGTTCGGGTGTATATATTTTCCAGGGAAACACGTCCAGCATAAGCGAACCCCCGAGCGAAGTACCTTGCTGGGGTTGGCTGTAGTTGCTCTGTCTCTCCCGGTGCGATCCGAGGGTGAGGCGCAGCTCGTGCGTGTAGTCGGGCAGGGTCTCGCGCGAGGTGTAGGAGCGGTGGTGGGCGCGGCCGTCCTCGCTCTCGTCGGACGAGCTGGTGTAGGACATCTCCATTTCATGGCGCCCCTTCGACAACGGCTGGTAGGGTTTGCTGTCCATCTCCTCCATGGCTTGTAGGGCTCCGATCAGTCACTCAGCACGGCACGGAGCACGGAGTCTGGAGGTGAGAAGAGACGGACGGTTAAGAAGAAGGCGGGAAAGGACCACGGAGAGGAAGAAGGATGGGCCGTTGGTGGGGAATGAAAGGAAGCAGGGGACAGAGGAGAACAAAATATAACACTGTCATTGAACACAGTGGAACAATATTGCACCGTCTGCTCGTTCCAGTTACAGCGGACATTCATAAACGCTATTTGGCTGCTTTCATATGTCACACACCAAAGGTTATTCCCGGATCAATACGCTCGCAAGAGACCCCGATGGCGGCCATTACGATTAAAATCAAGCGCAGCCCTCCACAGGGGGTCGCGGTTTCTGTTTCCCCCGGCTACTGTTAACTTTATCTCTCTTCCGCAGACAACCATTGACGGGTCGCGAAGAAATCAACAAATGTGTAGCCGGGGGCCCACGTCTGTCATTAAATACTGTGACTCGCCAGATTCCAAAGTAATGATGAACCACGCCAGTCCGTACAGTGTCGTTGACAAATCAGCTCCAGTCAGCACGGATTCTCTTGTTCCTCCCTCAGCCGTCTCCAAATCTATTTCTGATAACGTCTGGCGAAATGTGCGCATGCGGCCACAGCTAATGATTGATCGGGACCACAATTACAGCACACGAGAAGTGATTAGAAAATGCTTCATTCATATTAGTTCTCTTTCACCGTGCCCTGCCCGAGGCCTTCCCAGCCTATTTCCTGCAGATATAAAGCTTCTAAATGGAGCTTGAGAGGGTCATTGCTCATAGAGACAAAGTGCTATGGTATTGACCTCTTCAGGGAGTCCTGTAGTCCATATATCAAAGCCATTAGAGCGTGCCTGCTCAATACCTCAGAGATCTGCAGCACAGGGTGATCACCACTAGTCTGATACAAGTTTACAGCTGACCTTTCTTCCACTGCAGTGATGCTTTTATTCCACCTGAAAGACTCCTTCCCTTGGCCTCACGTTCACCCTCCTCATTCACGTGCGTGCAGACGCGTGCGGATCACCCACCGACCCCCGACAGTCAAACCCCCCCTCTCTCACACACACACACACACACACACACGCACGCCCCTGCAGACATCATCAGAGCACAGATCATCTGTAAAGGCTCCACACTCGTCTCTCCTCGCATTCCATCTCCTGCATTTTCCCCTCTCTGCAATGATTGCGCCAAGCACGGCAATGCCTTTAAAAAACACATTTTGTATCCCCATTACCTGCGCCGCACTGTAGCAACACTTGCAGGCCCCTGCGTTTTCCCGCAAGCGCGCACACTTGCAGCTCCCCGTGAGCGCGACGCCCCTCATTGTGATTGGCAGGAGTTATTGCCAGGAATCAAAGCCCGCTATTATCTCAGCTGCCCTGTCAGAATGGGATTGACTGGTGTCACCTTCTCTCTGGTGCGGCGAGGAGCGAGTATACATTACCCTGTGAGCTCCGAGCATGCTGCAGGCACCGACTGCTGTCTGTCTCTACAGAGGCTCTCTGTCCTGTTTTATGTCTGTCACACGTTCACACGCTAGAACAAAAGCGTGCAAACCATGCACTCTGGCGCACCATCTTGTCGTGTGTAAACATACAGAGACCAAGTCGAGAACATTTTCGCTTGCCGCATGTAGTCCTGCTTGTATATCGACGTGTACAATGTCTAGTTTCCTTTAAAACACTTCTCCCTCCTGGTTAATACCTTTCTTGTATCAGTCCACCTCTGCTCTCCCTCCTCCTTCCCTCTCATCCTTGCCCTACCTTACACGCTTTCCAGCCCGCATCTCGTCCTCCGAGGCCCCTTGCATTTAGAGAAGTAAGCCTGCTGGCGGGGGTTATTCTCGCTAATTCTAGCCCACAGTGGGGTGCCCATTAGGGGGCTTGATTCTTGGGTTTGATGTCAAAACCTAGAGGTTTTTTCTTAGAGCCAAGCTCACTTCAAACAAGACACATGGGCATTCTGTAAGACAAGTCAGCATGTGCCACCTGAGCGCAACACTAGCCTAGATTTGCAATTGGGGAATGATCGCCTTGGGAGGGCGGCGCGGGCGCCATAGCCTCGCTATGGGTTACTATTCAAGGAGAACGCACCCAAGGACGGCCCTTAAAAAGGTCCGATGACGTCGGAATAATTAGCATCGTGCTGCGGTTAATTTTTAATACCGGAATCGTCTCAAAACCTGTACTACAAGACTTGTATCATCCCCCTCATAATTTTGTGATGTACATGTGGAGCAGGGGGGCACACGGTGCTCTGACGGATCCCTTAGTGAAGCTAAGTGCTTAACTGATCGCATCACTGTACTGTCAGATACTAACAACAGTATTTAATCGTCTCCACGCAAGACTTAAGTATGTAAAATTCATAGACTGTGATGATTTATGCATTACAACCTTCTGCATCTAACCACAATACAGTGCCGCACGTGAACCGCGGTGGAGTTCCTATCCATCGGCGGAAGGCTTCAAATACACGGGGCCAAATAAAAGGCATCGGATGTGGTGGAAAATTTGAGATGCAACTCGTGCGCGTTTGTTTACGCAGCAGATGGATGAGCAAGCGAGTAGTCGCATGCGGCGCCAACGTATGTATATGTCATTGTGTGGGATTTTATTTCTAATTTCATTCTAATCTATAATTCATCAGCGTGTAATGGACTATTCACTGCTCGGTTTAAAATGAATACAAAGTGACAACACTGAGTGAAACACATGGATCGCATTAAATTGTCAAGCCCCCCCCACCCTCGACTAACCCTCTTCTTTCTGTCTCTTATCACGTTATCTTTCACACACACACACACACACACATAAACCAGAATGTGTGAGGAGTGATAATCCACGGCTATGCGCTTGCAATAATATCTAATGGGACTCTCCACCCTCTTGACCTTCTCCTTTCCATCCATTTGCTCGAACGGTGGAAGCATGGACCAGTGGGCCGATTTATTTATTTATTTTGCAAATCTGCTTAGAGAAGAGGCTCTCACACACACACACACACGCACACACACACACACACACACACACACAGTTGCTTTTAAACAGGATTTACACTCCATCTCCAGAAGGGGCGGGGGTCCCTAAGATGTCCGACCACAACAACAATGGCACTAGCAGCGCGGCGGAGACGGTCATGTGTGAAGACAAGGACCAAGAGGACGAGTCAAAACCGATTTACACTTTCCAATCTCAAATGAATGAGCTGAAATCATGACGAACAGAGAGAGAGAGAGAGAGAGAGAGAGAGCAGAATGGGAAATAGAGAGAGGCAGAGAGAGTGGATTGGGGCCATGGCAGCGGCAGAGAAATTGAGTTTCACATTGGTAAATAAACAAGGGGGGATGTGGAGAGAAGAGAGCCGTCCAACAATATTAACTCCTCCGATTATTGATACAGTATAGTTCCAGGATTACGAATACATTTCTGCCATGCAGAGAGGGTCTTTATTTTCACAACAGCCTGGCGACCCCCGGTGAGTATCAAGAGCTGCTATCTTTTGTTAGCTTTGGCCTTTACACATTTACACATTTCCATGAAGCGTGTTTGCACAGAGACGAGCTAATCCGGCACACTAAACAGGCTCCGGTGACGAATATATTTATATATATTCATGCTGAAGTGCGAGCCGTCTTAGTCGCCGCAGATGCTCCGAAGTGATGTCATGACAGCCCCGATGTTATGTGCTGCTTTATATATTTTGTCTACCGTTGCGATGACTTAATCATCCGAAGGAATGGAGGCGCTGTCTGGAGCTTGCGAATGCAGATCCAGGCTACAGGTCCTGCGGGAGTAAACAGTGAGCTGCCACAGAGAAATGGCTCTCCTGGAGTGAGGGTGTGTGTGTATAATAAATATATATATATATATATATATATAGAGAGAGAGAGAGAGAGAGAGAGAGAGAGAGAGAGAGAGAGAGAGAGAAATATATGTGTGCATGTGTGAAAAGATGGATTACAAAGCTATCTGTTCTATTTGTTAGCAGTGTCGTAGTTCCTCAGGCATATGACGGGACACCTCAGACGAGAGGCCCCTGGAGGATCCACGGGGCCCTGTTCTACCTAAACCACCCCGAAACACAAGAAAACAAGAACACCACCGCCAACTGAGACGGCGAGAGGAGGGAGAGGAGGGAGGGATGAATGGAGAATGTGAATAAAGCGAGTGATGGTGAGATAATGAGAGATGGAGAGATTTCACAGTGAAAATGGGGGGAATTGAAGGATGGAGAGATTGCCAAGTGAGACATGGAGTGATAGAGGGTTTTAATTAGTGGATAAGGGCTGGCTATCTGTGGGCAGCGGCAGCACGCTCGTCACGTAGTCGTGCTTTCATAGCTGACCAAGCCTGAAATCTCTTGCCGCTAATGCCGAGTTTACCAGCAGAACTCATACCGTAGTGTATACCCAGACACACACACACACACACACACACACACACACACACACACACACACACACACACACATACACACACAGAAGCCAGGACCCCTCTATACAGTATCCCTGATAAGATTCAAAGATGAAACACACGCCGGCAAAACAGCCACAGACGGACACACACTCAGCGCCCCTCTGCGCCCACACACACTTAACAGCCTTTTCGCTCAAACCGGCAAACAACACACTCGAACACCCACGCGCCATAGAGGATCAACCCAGTCTATACGGGCCTTTTCAGTAAAGACTGTGTTGTGAATGTTTCTTTTTCTTTTTAAACAATCCTTTGCTAGCGTTTCCTCCAGCAGTGTCTTTGCCATTCAGCCTCCGACGCTGCTGCCTACCTTCATTATTCCTCTCACTGTAGCGCCCAAGGTTAACTATTTGTGTGCACAAAGTACCGGTATATATGTGACACAAAAGCCCGGGTGGGCCGGTGTGTGCGCCCACGCGTCGGGACAAGAGCACTGGCCAAGAAGTTTGGGCTGGGCGATTATTCAATGTGACGATGTATCGTGAAGGAAAGCCTCCATCGAGATATCAGCTTAAATTTCCATTTGTCAAGCATTTAGTTCACAACTATCGTGTGGTTATTTGACATTGACTAATCATTGGATTATCAGAAAACATGCTTCATCGCGACAGGTATCGTCATCGAGGTGAATCAGAGAAGCAGAAGGAAAAAAGCGAGCGTGTGTCCACTCGCAGTGCAGACCGCTTCTCGGAGGGAGCCACCAGGACCCCGGAACACCATACTGGACCGGTGGACTATTTATAGTTGAATATGAGTCAAATCCCACATCACCATTGCATGCCTGAGTGGAGTGATGAAATCCATAAGACCCTACACTATTCATGCCCTCTGAATGCTGCCTCCAGCGTGGGAGCAGCCAAGCTTTGCCGTTTCAAAGGCCGTTTGTTTTTTAATATATATCTTGACTACAGTTAAAACTATTTTCTTTTTGATCTTGACTAAGGTATAGCAGCCCTAAACACACACACACACACACACACACACACACACACACACACACACACACACACACACACACACAAGGCAAGGCAAGTTTGTTTGCCTTGCATTTCAACAACAAGGCGATTCAAAGTGCTTCACATAAAACCATTAAAAGCATCAAAACATAATGCAGATTTAAAAACAGTTAAGAAAACATTAAAACAGTCAAAAAGCAAAAAGCAAAATAAAAGTTGCAGTGCAGTTTAAGAAATAAAATACAGTAGTGAGATGCAGCAATTGAATCTGGTACACACATACACAAACACACACACACACACACACACACACACACACACACTGCCTCTTACCAGACTACCGTTTTCTTTTCATGTTATCCACTTCTACTCCCTCTCTCTGATCTAAAGCCCTCTGCCCCCTCCCCAGCAAACAAAAAGCACAAAAAGTTTGAGAACATGCAACGGCACACAACCACATTCACTTGCAGGGGGCACCCAGGCATCCACCACAAACACACACACACGCACGCACACACACACGGAGCAAGAGACACCACCCAAAACCACGTAATCAATATTCCTGACAAGACAAAGCCTTATTCAACACATTTGATATTCCTCCTCTCTCGCAAGATAAATACATGCCCCTGTCGTCCTAGCAGGACTAAAAGGCTGTTCACACTAACTTGCTTTGCAAATAAAGCTTTACATCAAGACTGACAACCCCCTAAGCTCTCTGCATCAGCCACTGCTTGGTAAAAAGCCTCTTTCAATAATGCATTTGACCGCTAAAACCCTCCGACACCCAAAGCCAGGCAAAGTGGCAGCATTAAAGATGCAGAATTAATTGATAAATCAACGGCATCGATTCCAGAAATTGGATTTGGTGATTAGCGATTGAGACAGTATTTCCGGGGCAGCCTCTCCTTGATTAGGTTGTTGATTACGGAAAAAGTGAGTGAGTAAAGAGCATTAGCCCTGCAGAGGAGTGGCTGAAAAGATCTACTTGTAGCTGTTGAGCAGCATTGCAGATTGATTTCTGAAGGCCGAGTGGGCTAATCTCCCATCTACACCGTTGCAATGTGACGCTCGCTCGTCATCTGAGGATTAATTTTTCTGCGTGTGATGCTGCCACTCTGAAAGTCGCTATAGTGCCCCATCCACCCCACCCACGCGGATCCTCCTGCTCCTTCAGATCTGTCCACAGCCCTCACCTCCTCTCAGATTCTCCCTCCTCAAAGGCCACGGGAAGAAGAAGAAAAAACTGCAATCCCGGCGGCGGTGCTCTTTTGGGAGCTGATGAGACGGCGTATAGGAACACGTAACTGCGCCTCAAGGTTATTCCACGGAGGGTTTGGTGAACCACGTTCTCCGGGAAACCGAGGGAATTTAAAAACATTCACCAAGTTGGACTGTACGGCTGTTAGAAATCGAAGAGATGCTTTCAGCCCTGGAGGTGGAGATGCATATCAGGGAAAAGGGGAGATACAGTTTTCTAGACAACCAATAAACAAAGCATGAAATCAATAGCGCATACTGTAAAATGTATTTGCAGTTAGGAAAACGCAGAGTCACTTCAAGCCCTTTTCTCTTCAATAGCACCAAGCTTTGTTTTGCATTTGTCCTGTATCTTATTTTCCATTGCTCCCCTTTTCTTTTCTATACAAAATTTGCAAGTCAAAACTGCATTAGGCATGTTCCTTAACAATTTGCAGCTCTCCCTTTGTTGCTTGTCAGATGAATCATTGCGTCGTCTGAGCACACAAAGGAGAACAAAATAGGAATTTTTCCAAACAATTCTTTTTCCTCCGACACATCGGGTCGGGGTGACACGCAGCGGTGTGCTGTGAAATTTTGGGATTTCAGAATTGTTACATCTAGAGACAACACGTATTAGGTCTGCTCCACTCGCACTGCTGCCACGATTTTCTTGGAGTAGATTTTGGGTATTTCTTTGCTCGACTCAGTTTTCTTTTGTGCAGTTTGGCTTGGCAATTTGGCTGGGAATCAGCGAGGAATGTGTGTGTCTCTCCAGTTAGAAGTCAATTTGGGCGGCGATACACACACTTGAAAC
Organism: Myoxocephalus aenaeus; assembly: GCA_038501785.1. Lineage (NCBI taxonomy): Eukaryota > Metazoa > Chordata > Actinopteri > Perciformes > Cottidae > Myoxocephalus > Myoxocephalus aenaeus. Next base: position 8,656,897 of record JBAMJR010000025.1, read on the forward strand.
GCATCCCGGAGTTCACGGCGGATCGAGACTCATTCTGAAATTAAAAACCTCAACAACAACAAAAAATAACAAAAACAACTCCCCCGAAAAAAAAGAACATGTTGAACCAGATTGTACTGTACGGTACTGTATTGTATAAAACATGGCTTCCAGCAGAGACTCATCAAGCACCGTTTTGGAGCCATTCATCTTTTCTACGAGTTAATAATTCATGATCATCTAGAAAGTAGAGCTATGAATATTACTGATGATACACATGAGGCTATTTACCAGTCAGCAGGAAATAGATGAACTCGTTTAGAAGAGAGATGTACAGTATGCCATCACTGTTTTATGTTGCTAAATAAATCACTTTGTAGTCATGCAACAAAGCTGCCGATGCACATTAGTCACGCAGCGGTATCCGTCATGACCTCGAGGTGTGCGGTTGACCTTTCATTGGGTGCTAACGTGACGCAGGTGTGTGTGGTCGACTCCCTTTCCGGATCGGCCTCTGAAGTCTAACCAGTCGGCTGGAGGTTGATGATGTGCAACAGGTTTTTTTTCTTTTTTCTTTTCCTGATTATTTGATAGATTTTCACAGAATCCTTTCATAACAATATTGTTCCTCTATTGATTGAAGCGAAGGTGAAACGCTGCCGTACATCTTGTCGGTGTGAAAGCTGGCCAGCATCGACTCCCTTTTGTCCCCTGTGCCATCCAAAAGCGGGAGATAAAACCGACGCAAATATAATGGATTTCAACTTAATTATTTTGACACGGACGCAGAGACGCACACTTTGAAGTGAAGGACAATTTATGTGGTAATAAATTGGGGGAAGAAACAAAAATTGATTTTTCTTCTTCTAAAGTTGTCCACTGACTTGATTAATAAAAATTTCACGGTGAGAAATGTGTCCCTGAGGTGTGTATCGGCTCTCTCTCTCTCTGTGTGTGTGTGTGTGTGTGTGTGTGTGTGTGTGTGTGTGTGTGTGTGTGTGTGTGTGTGTGTGTGTGTGTGTGTGTGTGTGTGTGTGTGTGTCTGCTTAGATATTAGTGCACACAGTGCACAGGGGGTGGACAAAATAAAATGAACACCAGTGCCGTACCACAATGCAACAGAATAAAAAGCGCCTCTATGAGTGTAGAATATTTACAGAGGAGGTGGACAGAATAAAGGGAACACCTTGCAGCACATTTAATTAGAGCTGCAGCTTGAAGTCGACTGACGGAGGATGAAGTTGCCGCAAATTTGACAACTGATTAAAAAGTATTTTTCAAGCAACATTCCAGCAACACAAATATGAAATATTTACATTTGCCTTCTTAAGTCTTCCGAGACAGCTGAAGACATGGACAATGGAGACTTGTGATGGACATTTTAGACCAAACTGTCAATCATCTTGTTGAGAAAATAATCGGTAGGTGAATCGTTTATGAAAATAATAGCTAGTTACGGCCCTTAAACAACAAATGCAAATTAAGCCCTTCAAAAATTACCATACGCTTAAATCAGCCCTTCTGTCTCAGCCCTCTAGCTCTCTCACACACACACACGGACACACACACACACGCACAAATATACACACGCACAAACACACTCCTCTTGACAAATTAATCTCATATTTTAAAGAGAAGTAGAGTGGGCTTGACCAGTAAGCCTCTCGTAGGTCTGATCCTTCTGTCTTCAGAAGTGAAGGAAGAAGAAGGGGGGGGGGGTTGAGTGTTTGAAGGTAGAGGAGAGTGAAGGCTTTGATTGTATTTTCACAATACAAATCTCACATAACACCCTGCTCCTTCTCCAACTGTATATAGTTCCTGACTCTTGCCCATAGCCCAATGGAAGAAGACAAGAGAGAATAGAAGGCTGGAGATGCCAGTTGGGACACAGCCAAATACTTTAAAGAAGAACGCCTCGGGCATATACTGTGTCTGTATGTGTGTGTGTGTGTGTGTGTGTGTGTGTGTGTGTGTGTGTGTGTGTGTGTGTGTGTATTTTGGTTGTGATACTATTTATGTCCCTTTTCTCTGTTGCTGCTGGTCCCGCTTTTGATTTCAACACTAAAATAAATAGTATTGTATTTGGCTACTTTGTCATATGGAGAGAAAAACAAACAAACAAATAAACAAAAACAACAACAAAAAACAAAGGAGACAAACAGCTTACTCATGTGAGAAACCATTGTGTCACGGGGAAATAGAATGTAACAGAAATTAGAGAAAGCGAACAGCAGACATCTTGTTTTCAGACAGAGATTTATATCTTCAAACATATTATCTTACTTTGGGAAGAAATTAATTATTTATGAAACACATATGTGGACAAAAAGTTTTATATTTTGTTTTATATATTTTGCTAATTAATTAATAATAGTGTCCATATGCTGGACCCACGCTTTTCATGTTCCTTGCATATTTTCAGTGAACAAGAATGCATGCTGCGCTAAGTGCATTCATTGTTAACACAACTGTAAACACTGGGCCTGTGCTACCATACATTTTTATAGGGTAATTCAGTAATATGATATTGCTTTTGTGTTTCACTTATTTTTTTATTTTTTTAATCGCAGCGCTGGCAATTTCCTTGCTGCAGAGGCCGAACCAGCCGAATGAATAGAGGAAACCCTAATTAGCACTGCAGGACATTTCCTCATGAGGATGGAGCAGTATTGCAGCAAGAAGGTAAATATTTGAAGTCGTACAATGGTTACATTGTACGACTGTGTGTGTGTGTGTGTGTGTGTGTGTGTGTGTGTGTGTTTGTAAGTCTAGTGGTCCAGCAGTCTGTTTACACAGACAGCTCGGGTTCTTTCACTTTGAAATGATCAGCAGGGTGGCCAACACTGACAGATATTATACTTTTCTGGCAATTACATTCTTACCACATGATGGAGGGAGCGAGGGAGCGAGGGAGCGAGAGAGAGAGAGAGAGAGAGAGGGATAAAAACTCCCACTGGGCCTCGCATCGCCTGCGAGCTTCAACTCTGACTGCAGCACTAAAGTGTTGTACTCAATATTATAAACAAGCCCTCTCACTAATTCATGACCCCGATTTTATTAAGGAAATTTTGGTTTCGCGGCGAAACTTGTGGGACGGAAAGGGAAGTGTGTGAGCGATTCCATGGGAGAAAGAAAAGGAGCATTACAGTGCCAGGGGCTTCTGCATTCCTGGAATGAAAATTCATAAATAATGCAGGTCTGGATAACAAAAAGAACTCCCCCGCTGTCTCACACAGCACTGTGCTAACCAAAGGCCACGCAATATCACTCAAATCTCAGAAAAACACAAATTATTAGACTCAAGCGAAGACTTTTTTTCTGTGTGTGTCTATGTGTGTGGTTTCTTGACTCAGGACAATGGAATTTGCTGACAGCAAAACAACAGTCCTCCGGGCCTGAATTGTCAGGAAGTTGCACTGGAATTATAACGATGGGCTCCAAGCACAGGGGGCAAATGCACCACCAAGGAGTCCACAAATTAGAAAGTGAGCGTGCAACAGCTGAGGGAGATGATGACGATGGTGGCCACCAAAGAGCTCAAACTAGTGCCGTGTTTTTGGCGCTCGAAACGTAAAAACCCTGACTGTCTACGGTATTCTTACATGATATTGATTAGCCATGTGGCTAGCTAGCTGACTGACTGACAGAAATGCCAACGCCTCACGAGTGGCACGTGCTCTCCGTCTAATTGGCGGAGTGACATTTCAATTCAAAAGGCCTGTCCTCTTAATTGTGAAAGGCATCGCCATAATGGGCGTGCCATTTCAAATGTGCACTTAATCACCCGCTCATCACCACCACCACCTCCAGTGCAGCAAAACCGCAGGGCCCTTCAAAAAAGAATCCACATGTGGACGACACACATACACACAACACACACACACACACACACACACACACACACACACACACACACACACACACACACACACACACACACACACTCACAATTCACCAGACAATAGCATGAGCTGTCCCCAGCTATGACACACACAGCCCATCAACACATACAGTGGAGCAGCTCGGTGGGAGAAATGAATGTAGAATTACAATCACCAACCTCCCCATGCGTCTACATCGCCTTCTCCACCGTGGATGTGACTGTACGTGTGCTGGATGCGTGTGTGTGTGTGTGTGTGTGACAAAGGCACAGACGGAGAGTGTGTGTGTGTGTGTGGGTGTCTAACCTCCATGCACAGATGCTCTCTATTAATCACAGGGAGCAAAGACAGACCGCCTGGCTTTTTTTTTTGTTACAGTCACGTCTTGAGGAGGGAGGCCGAAGCGTCGCTGTGAGCGCCCTCAGGTACAAAGGGCCCTTTTGTTTGGGGTGGGGTGGGGGGGGGGGGGGGGGATGTGCAGGTATGCCCCATGGGTGCACAAACAGCCAAACATCAATACTGAAAGTCGTGCACGGTGGAACCATGTATTAAACATATTGACAAATTGCAGTTTCTGATTTCGATGCATTTGCATTTTCAAATGCGGGATGTGCAGCTCCTCTCCCCTCCTCTCCTCTCCTCTCCTCTCATCTCCTCTCATCTCCTCTCCTCTCCCCTCGCCCTCAGCAAAGCAAGATTCAACAAGAAAAAGGAAAAGTACTGGGACGCTCTTCAGAGAGTCTCTTCCTAATGGGAGAATATATATTTAGACAATTACCCCCGAAATATTTGTTATTTATTTATTTGTTCTGCTCACGCAATTATTTATTTATTGGGAAATATGCCTTCAGTGGTTTACTCCCAGCAATTATTTATAATCCACTGTGAAGGAGAGGAGTGAGGAGGTCTAATTTAAATCTATCGGAGCATATCCATCCTGGTGCAATTTTCCCCTGCCTTCACAATAATTATGATTTATCAAAATGCACTGGCTGGCCCTTAATTATTTCGCCCATTCGCCTATTTCCACACATTCCAAACACCAAGTGGAGAGGGGGGGGAACACAACAACGCTTTCACCGGACCCCGCAGCATGACCCCGAGAGGTGAAAGTTCACGCGTGATGCGCGTGAACCGGACGCTCGTTCGTGCGCTTGAGTGGAGCAGGTTAACGGTGTGGGAACGTGTCCCGACGTGCCCGTTGGACCTGGATAGTGTCCCCCACCCCGCGTGCATGTTGGGGGACAGAAAGGGTTACGCACGGAGATCTATACCCCCCCTCCTCTCCTGGATCTCCGGTGGCCCTGCTGGCATCATTAGGCTATACCTCCGTGCTGACGGAGATGGAGTGGACGAGCCACAACCGAGAGCAAAACAACTCAAGGCTGCAAAACGACACACACACACACACACACACACACACACACACACACACACACACACACACACACATATATACACACACACACATGAAGCAGAGCGCGGCAACCCTGCTGTTCCGCACCTGAACTGTCATTATTTAGACTCCTTGTCAAACAGACAAGCACTAAGTCGGCATCCCTACTCTTCAGAGGAGGCGCATTGATATCCATTAAAAACATCTTCTTCTTTTTTTTAAAACAACAACCCGCACCACACACACACACACACACACACACACACACACACACACACACACACACGAGTCTACCGCTCTCACACACGGGCCGTTGCACCGAGCCCGTCTGAACAGCTGATAATAAGCATTTCCCTGTGAACTCACGTTGCCTCCGCACCGGAGCCCCGTTTAGCCAAAGCAACATTGCAGCCCGACCGAGCCCCGCTCCAAAGAGGCCAGACTGTGAACGTGGCGCTTACCTTTCCGACGTAAAGCCATTCCGTTTTTCTTTCTTTTCTTTTTTTGGAGCCCGACTCCGCGCTATAAGGACCCTGCAAACGCTGAAGACTGCGCAATCCCCTCCCACCCCCCTCCTTCGGTATAGAGCTTGGACTTGAGATGCGGTGCTCCTGTTAAAAAATAATCAAAAATGTGGCTGAAACACCTCTCTCTCTCTCTCTCTCTCTCTCTCTCCCGCTCTCTCTGTCTCTGTCTCCTTCTCTCTTTCTGGTCTGGTTTCGAGGCGGCGGTGCTGATGCTGATGATGCTCGCTCTCGAATGCCGATGGAGGACGACGAAACGATGCTGTGTGCGGAGGGTGGAAGGGATCTCCTCGCAGAGGGGACGTGCGCACGCGAGCCAGCTCCGCCGTGCCGCCGTGCAAGGGTGACAGGAGGAGGGGAGCGTGGCGCGGCGCGTTTAGCCGCAGTTGAACCCGACGAAAAGCTGACGGGCGATGCTGTTGCTGGCGAGTCTCGGTGCCGCTATAACAGCGCTCCCTGGATCATACCACCGCGCCGAGGAGAAGGGGGTGTGGCAGCAGCGACCGGCCACAGACACGAAACGCGCGCATGCAGGCTCCCGTCGCGTCGCGAGGTCGTCTGGTGGCGCTGGTTAGACTCCGGCAGGTGATGCCATATGGCCGCACTGTTGTCCCGTGCTGGAATGCTGACTCATCAATGTAGACACACTGGTGGAAGTTTGGTGTTTCTTCTTCTTCTGCTTTGGTAACCTTTCAGCTGCATATATCCAAACCTAAAAAAAATATATATATATAATACAAAAATGAATTCCCATGAGCAACAGGCCTGAGAGAAAAAAATCACTACCATATATATATATATATATATATATATATATATATATATATATATATATATATACATGAGAGAGAGAGAGAGAGAGAGAGAGAGAGAGAGAGAGAGATGGACAGACAGACAGACAGACAGACAGACAGACAGACAGACAGATAGATTAGATTAGAAAAACTGTATTAATCCCCAGTGGGGAAACTCATTTGTCACCAAAAGTCAGACTCATACAGACAACAACAGACAAAGTTCATAGTAGACAAGAGACAGCGAGACAGCGAGACAGCGAGACAGATAGATAGATAGATAGATAGATAGATAGATAGATAGATAGATAGATAGATAGATAGATAGATAGAGAGAGACAGCCAGACAGACAGATGGATAGATGGATGGATAGATGGACATGACGTGCCCAACCCTTGTGGGTTTATAAAGGCACCAAAACTACATTTTCAGTGGACACACATTTCATGAAGTTCCACTCAATTATAAAATGACAGGTTACTTCACGGCTCAAATCTTACACAAAACAATCCTTCTCTCTCGGGCCTGGCAAATAAAATCTGTTCCTAAAAAAATAAAATAAAAAGCTTCCTTTCTAGTTCAAGTTTTTATTTTATTTTTATAGCCATCCAGCTAAAATAAATCAACATAAATGGAAGTCCTTCTTCCTATAGAGTATACATCCCTTGTGTCCATGCAGAAAGGTCAGTAAAGCAAGAAGTGCAGCTCATTCTCTCACGGCCAACACATTCTAGAAGTATAGTACAGAGGCTGCTGAGATAGGGAGTAAACTAATAGAGCAAAAACAAGGTCTTCCTTGGTAATGGTGATGCACTGACGCAGTGGGCCTGCTTTTGCGCTAACACCTGCAGATATAAGCTCATAATATCTGCTTTGCTAAACGATCCACCTAATGATTCTGACCCGCATGCTCTGTATGTGCGATGCACTGGCGCGCGGGCCACTCGCAGCAGTAGCTGATGGTACAAACAACTTGTGAATGACAGGGGTTCTAATGATGCAGTTTATTATTTCCCCAAAGCACGGTACGCACGGGGCTACAAACAACCATTTTGACAGCTGCTTCAGTCTATCTGCCTCTCTGCCTGTCTCGCTGTATCCCCCACGCAGCACAGCGGTATATGCATCTTTTTTATCAACAATCGGTTTTGGCACTTTCCGTCAGTTTCATCACTGGTTCTTTCTAAACGGAGGCTGCAAGTCCAGCTATCGCGGGGCAGAGAGTGAAATGATCCAAAGGGAGCACACACACACACGCACGGACGCACACAAAGAGAAAGAAGGAAAAGGCTTCAGGTTCCAAGAGTGTTTGATAAAAACTCTGTTCCTCTGATGTTGAGATTACCAGTGTGTTTGTCGTCTGGACGTGGGTTGTCAATATGTGGCTGCCAGGCCGCAGCAAGAGGCTGTTTCTTGGAACAATGGCTGCGGATGATTGTATTGGATTTTTATCAGGGGACCTCCAGAGTTTGGAGAATTGTGCGTGTGCGTGCGTGTGTGTGTCTGAGACTGCATGTTTGCCTGCAGAGTCCTAATGGCAGGCGCATTACACCTCCAAGCACGCGTTTAGAAGAGGATCGACACATCTCGCTGAGACATCTCCTTGACAACCGACTTAATCCGGAGATTTCAAATGTCACAGTTGTTATTTTTATTTTTTTACTGTGATTCTTTCATTATTATTATGGTCTATTAGAGAATGGAGTGGCCTTGCTGTAAAGAGATGCGGCCCTCGTTTATTATTCCAGAAAACGTGAGCAAATAGGAACTAGAAAAGTAACATGCTGTGGCACGTGAGCGTGGTTTGGAGGACATCACACGATATGTTGAGCTTTCATGGGCATGGGAACACCCAGTCTGCATTTCATCGGGTAATAAGCATCATTAGAGCCACAGACGCTCTATAGTGCTGGTGAGAGTGCACGCCAGACACAGATAATGCAGCCGGCATTATCTCTGATGTCATCAGATTATAATGCAAATTGTGTTAAAAATGACATAACCTAATTAAATAGTATCTCAGCTGGCGACAAAGACAAATGCCAGTGGAAACAAATAGGAGAGCCCCATCTCCATAAGACCATGTTTGCTGATCCAATTATCCCTGCCCTATTTGGACGACATGGAAGCACAGCTGAGTGCGCGGGCAGGGAAAAGGGGAGCACAGAGGTGGATTTAGAGCTGTGGCGCTCCATGAAAGCGGAGGAATAAGAAAGCCCAGGCCCGTGGTCGCTGCTCCCGTGAATGCTAACAAGGAGCCCGGTGAGAACAAGTTGGACCTTGGAAGATGGCCGCCATACTTCTACCCGATTGTAAAAGCAACTTGCGCCGATTCATCCGTTAAAAAACCTTGAATGTGCCGGAATAGATACTCGTGCAACTCTCTCCACACGAGCTAGAGAGATAGACCTTGTCTCCGAGCCTTAATGCTACTTCAAGCCCTGGCAGCTGGAGGCACAGTTTGAAGGAGCATTACTTAGTCCGGGAACATGCAAACTGCAAAGCCGACACAGTTTTTCCTCCTCGGCACTCCGTGTTCCTCGCAGGCTGTGATCGATTGGCCGATGATCAATCCCTCCACCACAGAATTCACTGTAACTAGAAACTAGCAATTATCCTTTAATTTCTTTTTGTTGTTGTTGTTGTTGTTGTGAGAGCTGATTTCCTTGCTATCCTTTCCTCCTATCGTGTCCCCGGCCTCCTCCTCCATACCCACGTCTTTTTCTCCCATCTTTTCTCCCAACTCTCTTTTGTTTTCCACTTTCCACTTCACTTTATTCCCCCAAGTTCTCCTTCTCTCCTTCTCCTCTCTGCCTCTAGCTGCATCCCTCTCCAGGGTGGCGTTGCTGAAGGGGGTTTCTCTCCTTCTGTAATGAGGGATCTCGGATCAATGCCGTCAACAACGCACACCAGCAATACAGTGTTATTCTGCCCTTGCGGTGGATGCCTGATCTCCATGGGTGTTAAGAGTTAGCTTGGGTGTTCTTTCTCCAGAGGGGTGTTTGGGATGCCCCCCGCCCCCCCTCCTTGTTCTCCCAGGCACCCACCCGAGTCAGACACACAGTTCTGAGCGTCTCGCAGGAGAGACGGAGCCAGCCATTTATTGAAATCTGTTTTTAAATGACAGAGCTGTGACCTTTGCCGATGCGTGCGCTCCACAGCCATAAATTCTCACGGATTCCATTTTACATTTCCTCAAGCATTCAAAACCAAATTACACCTGCGCAGCCTTCAACCCGCACGGGCACGGATCCAGTATTTTCATCTTCAATTATTTCTTTACTTTCGGTTGCTCCTTTAGCACTTTTAGAGGCCGATAAGTGTTTTGGAAGTGATACAAAGCAAGGGGGCTGTAATCTGTCCCCGGAAAAACACACACATTCTGACAGCAGATCCAAAAGGCAGTCCTGAGCTCAGCCTGTCATCAATTCCCCATCTGAAAACGGGGAGAGGGAAGAACAGAGGCGAGCACTTTAGAGGTACATCTATTGATTAATCACCACCAGATTCCTGACGCTCGAGCAATGTGGACCGGCTTCAGACTGTTGACAGATGAAGCAGCTATATAACCTCAGCCCCCGTGACACACTCTCCTTCAAGCCTTTCTCGCGTAATTAGTCACATCCACAAAAAGGGCATGACATTAATAAATTCTACATTAAACCCACATGTATAAACTGAGCGGCGGGGATTGGAAAGAAAGCAATATTTTTTAACCAGGCAGCACTGTGACATTCAATAGCTGGCGAAGACGGCCCTATACAGAGGGCACGGAGCGATGCTATAGGGGGAGGACGGGGGCCCCGAGCACGTGACCCGGGAATTATTGATTTATATGGCATATCTTTATCCTTACAGTATGCATGAAAGTGAAGGGAACATCAAGAGCATCTCTCGATCACCTTGAACAATGGAATCAAGTCTTTGTTCCAGGCTTAAACAAAGCGCCAACACACACACACACACACACACACACACACACAAACACCCTTTTGGTCCACAAACCAGGGCTACATAAAAAAAAGCTTTTTACTTTGGACTCCTAAAATCTAAGGATTGTTTCGGTACGGATCAAAGTGTGTGTGTGTGTTCCAGGGGCTTTTGTATTTAAGTGTGTGCAGTGCTGAGTGCTTTCCCCATGTGCAAAAAGCCCTCAGATACCAAATGCCACCCCAAAAGCACGGGGCGCTTCTCCTCTCCTCCTTTTATCACCGCACCCTCCTTGCTCTGGCTCTCCTTACCTGTGACAGGATCGCCTTTCAAACGCACCTCATTGCATTTCAAACGCAGGCGACTCCCACTCCCTCGTTTCCAAGACTCCCACTCCGACGTACACGCATGCAGCTGTCAGCTGCCCAAATATTGTATATCCCCTGGCCTTCTCTCCCACCCCTTCCTGAACCGACTCCTCCACAGCCTCGAGTTGTTGAGAGAATGATATTTTATGCATTCCACAGCAGCCCACACATAGACACAGCTTATGAAAGACATGCCGAGCCGACTCTCCTGCCAACATTAGTGCATGTGTGCGTGCGTGTGTGTGTGTGTGTGTGTGTGTGCATGTCTCTACTCCCCTGCGTGTTCACGTATATGTGTGTGTGTAGCTTTTTATATGCTAAATTCAGATGTACTTGAACGGTGTTCTTGTATTCTAATGCAGGAGCACATGGCACATATAGGTTGTTCGGCGGTGTCTTGGGGATCAATGTGCATTATGTAAATACTCTCTCTCTCTCTCTCTCTCTCTCTCTCTCTCTCTCTCTCTCTCTGTAAAACTTAGGGGTGCAGAAAGGCCACAAGAGTCGAGTTTTGGCATTCAGGCATCCCACTCCCGGGAGAATTAATCACGGCAACAGATTTGGATGGAGTCTGCCTCCATACCTAAGCATTTGTCAGAGCAGGAGAGGACGCAGTACAATGAATTTGCATCTGTTTGAAGTGGTATTATTAATTCATGCCAATGAGACTTTGCATAAGGGAGACTGGGTAAAATTTTTGAAAAGGGGGATAGGAAAAAAAAAAAGTCCCAGTAAGCAAAGGGACTGTTTGATCTTGCTATACGCCTCCTTGTTCTCGTTCTCTGCTTGTGGAAACGGTATCGTCGTCCGAGCATCTTGGCGTTTAGTGGCGCTGTATTGACCGAGCCCCCTTTTGGGAACAAACAGGCTGGCGCAAGCGGGGGCCTATCTTATTTAATCAGCGTGTTTAGAGCTAAATGACACGCTATTATCACCGCCCGCCTATCGGCTGCTGCTCAGCTTCTCAAACAGCCCAGGCGAAAGGTCAAACACTGATAATGAGTCGACAGAAAGAGCTCTTCCTCATTAGACACAAATGTATAATATAAATGGGGAAATTTGGGTCGGCGAGCACACGCGGGAGACGCTGCTGCAAGTCCATCTGGCAGCGTATTCCAGATTCATATTTGGTCCTCATGTTTTTTGGGAGGTTTTCACAACAGGTGCTCGTGAGTATAAGTGTGCGGGTGCATCATGAAAGGGAATGTACCTTCATTTGCACAAGGCTTCAGTTGCATGTGATATATCCCACGTGTGTGTGTGTGTGTGTGTGTGTGTGTGTGTGTGTTATACCGGTGCCCGTGGTGTGTGTGTGTGTGTGTGTGTGTGTGTGTGTGTGTGTGTGTGTGTGTGTGTGTGTGTGTGTATGTATGTTGGCACAGCTAGTTCCCCTCGGATTACCCAGCGGGTATGGTGGTGGTGGTGGTGACAATATACTGGTGGCACATTATCAGCAGAAACACAAACACTGGCTGGCGGGATCCCAGCTGTTAAAAGGGGGCCTTTATTTGTGAATGCATGAGACTCTGTGCGGTTGAATCAAGGGAGGAGAAGCACAGAGGGGGTTGTTGCCAAGTTGGGAGGTTTTGCCTTCAAGAAGAAGGGTAATTACACGAGAGCACATAGCAGATAAAACATATTAATGGTATTACTGGTCAGAGGGGTGCTGTCCTTGGGGCGTCCGGAAACACACATCAAGCGCGCTCTGTTAATGCTGTCGATTTAAATCTATTTTACAACAAATACTGTAATTCCGCAGACAATTCCTCCCCTCCTTTCTACGTGATCTCGTAAACAAGTCATGGCACAGTGAGTAAAGAAACCATCTTTTAACCAGAGTGCCCGAGCTCAGGCCCCAGTGACAAGCAAGAATTTACCTTTGCTTAAGTGTCCTTGAGCGTTCAATGCCCCACCTGCTCCAGGGGCGCGCGCTGTTTGTGGTGTGAATCCCTGCGCGCGTGGAGGCAACGTGAACTCACCCTTCAGCAGCGAGGCTCCACTCTGGTGGCTCTGTCCATGGTGCTGAAATCCAACAGCAAGACACCCAGACGCACTCTGCATCCCAGTCCTATATAATACATACTGATTGCAGCTGGGTTTTCAGTATGCAGAGCATTCCCACTCGAAAAGTGCCGAAATTAAGCACACTCAAAGATAACAGCTCGCATTCGAAATTCACTTCTGCTCGAGTGTGCTGTTGACGGACACTGTTATCCCATAATGCAATGGACAAATGCCACGGAGGAGCAGTTTTGCAGCTGGAAAAAATTAGAAACAATTTAAGAATTGTGGTATGAGCTTCAAAAGGATTTTTTTGTTGTTTATTTAAAGGGTCGCTTTTACACATAATGCCATGAGGGGTAATACTGTCAAATAAGGGCTTCTTTGACCCTGGAGGAAGGTTGCCACGTTTTGGATAAATATCCCTTGTGATGTCATCAGGAGAGCCATCTCAGCTTGGGCTTGAGATTTCAGAGTTTTAACTGGACTGCATTTTGGAGACCCTAATGGAAGACACCATTGATTTGTATTATGGGGCTAAAATACGGGATATCTCAGCCTTTGCTGCTTCATTTTTTCCATTTTTTTTAAATCTGTCTCTCACAAGTACACCGACTTGATGGAGGTGGCATTTGAAATCACCGGCTGCCCTTTTTGAAGTGAGCAGCCACTTGTTCAAAGGATTCCGTCATTGGAAAAACACTTTCAGTTTGATTGATGCCTGTCAGTCTTATACGATTTCCTCTCGGTGCACACCGCTAAACTCATTTAGAGTATTTTCATCCTTAAAAACAGTACTTTACAAACACGTGTATATAACAATTGCAGAATACTATTAATATTTTGTATTAGTATTTAATATGGGATCAGGAGGAAGTAATAAAATAAATGTTGCTCCACAAATGGAGCAGTGGTTCCCTGCTTTGACTTGACACGCCATACTTCTTCCATCGTAAGCATTACTGCAGAAGACAGAGGACATTTAGAATCTTATCTTTTGTGTGCAGCCCAGTCTCACGTTATTTAAATGCTTTTTGTGTGCACATTTGTTATCAAGCTAAGTAATTTGGGGAGCTCATTTTAAAAAAACAAATGTAAAACAGAGTTAAGAATACAAATAGATGACAAAAAACTAATCTATATATTATATATTAGGAGGCCCTATAGTTCTATAGAGATATGTGAAGACAGTGAAAATAACATATCATTCACGGCTTTATTGCAAAAGGGTCTTAAATTGTCAAGATTTAAAGTTGTGAATAGTGAATAAAATGTCTATAATTACGTGTAGTGTTATCTTCACCTCTTCACAAACAGTGTCACATCTGTGAAGGTAGCCCTTTAAACCTAACCCTAACCCCTAATCCTATTTATTGTTTGAGTTGTGTTTAGAGGTTGTACACGGGGGTTATATATTATTGTAGCCCTGATTTCTATGTTTAATTTGATACCTAACATGTTTTTTTTAATTATTATTTATACCATGTTTTCTTTCTTGATTTGTACCTTGTGACCTGATATAAAAGGGTCCCCATATTAGGGGACCCTAGGGTTCAAAGAGTTTAAGGTTGACACATTCTTACGCGTAGACTGTATATAAGAAGTGCACATACACACAGTGACGTCCCCATTTTGGCTTTTTGCAACCAGAAGTGACCCAAGAGGGTGGAGTGAAGTAAACTGAACACTGAATGAAACATTTGTAGGCGATCAAAAAGGTTACTCTTAAATTTCATGGACTGAAAACACACTGTGAAAGGGTTAAAGTTGGAATGAAGCCACGCCCTAAAGTATTATCTTTTTTTTTTTTACTCTAAATGGACCATAATTTACTAAATGAACATCACGCTGTATTGAAGAAGACTTGAAACTAGAGATTGAGACCATAGACTCATGTTTAAAATCAAGCGAGAAAGAGAGTCATTTTCTGATACAATCAGATCAGACTTCTTTCTTGCAACCAGAGCAGTCGCCCCCTGATGGCCATTAGACAGAATGCAGGTTTAAGGCCCTCCAGCATTGGCGTCCCTTTTCAGAACCAGAGTTGTGGTAACTTTGGGTTTGTTTCGATCGTTCTCACATCAATGCGTCAAATAAAGCAGTTTGGCCAGATGCACTAAATGCTTCAGGGCGCTTGTATGCGCCCCTCTCGCCGTCAGTTTTGGACGTGCCAGTGACAGCTGACCAATATACGGCCGTTACTCACAAATTTGTTCACGGATCGTACTTTGTGAGGGATCAAATAAATTTAAGCAGATCTAAAAAGGTCACAATTTATGTAACTTCCTAAAGTTCTTTCCCTGCTTTGGTCTCTTGGCCTGAAAGCCATAAATAATATAACCAGACTCTCGATAAGTTCCCTCTGCACCCGTTTTGTGTTTCAATGTATCACAATGAGAATTCAGCTGTGACTGCCCTTGGCTCCAAATTACTCTGAGGCAGTCTGCAGTACGTGGATGGGTTAGAGAACAACAATAGTGTGACCTATTAATCCGGCTCTGAATGATCATGTTCCTGCTCCTTACCAAGCAAAGAGACAGAGGGTTTTTCTTTTTTTCTTTCCCCCTCTTTCTGTTGAAATTTCTGTATATTATTATATTAAAGATAAACACTTGCAAAATTAGCATGGCTCCGTTCAAATGGTTACATTCCTTTGACAAAATAGGCCATGAGCCAAAACTGTTGAACTACCTAATTTGAAACCTATTTTCTCAGTCAGCTCTCAGTCTGAGTGACGGAGTCCTTTTATGAGCACATTATTTTCCGCCAAAAGTTGAAACCGATTAGGTTATTTTAAATTGAGGGGATGTCTGCATTTTGTCTGTGCTCTTATCTCCGGTTGGAAGCAGGCTCAGTTGAAAAGATGTGATGTCAGGCATCTCTGTGTGCACCAATCAGACGTTTGGCAGCGTTTGAATCAGACTCTGACAGACAGTTGTTGGGTTGTTTGCCAGGATGTTGCCGGGCCACTGTCAAACAAATCTGATCAAACCACTCCCACTGGGTTTTTAGAAACAAGGAGTCTAAATACACACAAATTGTAACTTTGACTGGTGCTAATGAATATTTAAAAGGGGAAAGCAAGAAAAAAGAAAATCTATACCTTTCCAAGTTAGTGTGAAAAAGGCCTGCAGCTGTTGTTCTGATGTTCTCCGTGTCTCTGGGGCGCAGCTGCAAAGTATGTTCTTCTTCTGTGTACCAGTGACGTGACAGTGACACACTTGGTATGTGGAAAGAACTACAAACTGTTTCAGTCCGGATTCGGGTCTCCTCCGTGTCGCCGGGGTCGTGCTCGATAGCGGCCGCCCCCCAAAACAGAACTTCCCTTTTTCTCTTCACGTGTTGCAAACAGGTAACTTTTTTTATACACTGTTCAGCCATATTTATTCAGGTCACAGTATATATGGGGGAGGCCGAGGCTGCTACTTCAGATTGTCCTCAGATGCCAACAGAAATAGAATTATTCTGCTATAATGACTTTCAGCGAGCAGTTTTTGTCGGGTGCTGTCTCCGACGCCGACTAGGAGAGCGCCTGTGTGTGCGTTACTATCAATAGAGGTTTCCCCTCCTCCTCGTATGGAGGCGTGCTGGATTCCCTCTTCAGGATCTCGTAGCTGAACTGGGAAAGACACAGAGAAGTTCACGCGCAATGCATCCTGGTACATGGAGGCACTGACTGCACAACTTGTCACTGCAGTGAGTTCTGAGGAGAACTCAGCTTTCACAGTCAACACAGGATGTATTGCTTCAGTGGGCCACAACTAGCGTCAACACCGACTGGCGATCCACATAAAAGGTGGGGCATTTTCACGCTCATGATATGGAGAAATATTTCAGGATAGGTTGACAAGTTTTCAGGTCTGTGCCCACGTGAACGCTCGGACAGGTTTAGCTGTAATCATTCCTCCTGTTTATATAACCACGAAGAGATTTCATAAAGGGTTTTCAATGTAAGTGTTTGGGGACAAATTCCAAAACTTTATCTGAAGCTCATAAAAATCCACCTGATACGTTTCAAAGTTACACTCTCTGTGTGTCCCTGGACGGCGTTTCCTTGTTGAGCTGAAGTGGAGGGATCATAACACAAAGAGAGAATTTTGTATTAAAAAGACTTTGGAAAATACTAACTTGATGTGATTAACTCCGGCTGCTGCAGCCTCATATTATCTTCAGTTAACCTTTAGAACGCATTCTTGCACAGAACATGGGCCGCAAATTTGTTTCCCCATCACTTACGCTGGAAGCGCATTAAAGGGAATCCCTTAATGGTCATTAAGAACAGGAGGAATGATTACAGCCTGTAACAATGTCCACATTGGGCACCTGACTTTTGTTTTAAGACAGACTAAAACCGTCCTCTAAAGATAGTGAGATGAAAAATAAATTTTCTTTTATTCTGTGTGAAAAACCTTTTTTTCAGCCTGTTATATTAAAAGGCCCCTCTTTTCTATTCTTGTATTCTTGTAAAATGTTGAAATATGTTTGAAGAGTCTTCTTGAACTAAGGAGTATATGTGTTAATCTATCCATTCAAATGTGATATAAGACTAATTCCACAGTATAAAGTGACCAGAATGGTGTCATGTGACCTGAACTAACAAGGGATGTGTGGGTAAAGAGGCCAAGGCTGCGGTCAAATAGTCCTTTTTGCTTCGGAAGGTTCCTAACTGAGTGAAATGACCCAGAAGTATCTGAGTGGCCGCCATGATAACAGCTGTTAGAATTATCTAAATGTTAAGGAAAGGAGCTTCAATGCTTCCTTTATCAGCTCCTTGAGCATAGGAAACACTATACCTTCCTTTACGAAAAGAAAGGAGATAATTCCGCCCCACAATTCCGTGCGGATTTAAAGTGACGCGAGAACAAACGACCATGACCGACAAACGTAGATCATGTAAGTAACCGTTGATATAACTTGGAAATGCTTCGATGTTGTGAACTTTCAATAATGTCATGGTCTTGTGTGTGTCTGCCTGGGCGTGGTCTTTCCTTCCCCCTCCTGCTGCCAATCTACTCACACACCTGTAACCATTCACCAATCAAGCTCCCTCTGTATATCTACCTCAGTGCTCCTCAACACCTCGCCAGATTGTTTGTGCTTGTCCCCAGGAACGACTGCTACGGCCTCTTGGACTTTTGCCTATTTCTGGTCTGCTTAACTTGTGCACTCCCCAGCAGCCCCCTCGGAATCCTACTGGAGAACTGCCTCGCCTCCGACCAGCCTCCAGCCCGCGGAGGACACCTGACCCCACACCTCTCTCTGACGAATAAAGTGTTTTGTGTTTCACTCCTGCTCAGTGTCGCTGCTTTTGGGTCCAGCCCGCACTATCATGACAAATAATCTGTTAAACCTGATTACCATCTTTTGAATCAACTATTTTGTCACATTACAATAAAACACGATCAAGTCAACACAGGTCACACTGAGTTGTGTGGTGTTTCATAAACTATTGTCTGCATATTCTTATGATCAGATTACAATCTGCATATAAACCATAACAACATAAAGGGATATGAGACATTGTTAGTGGGAGAACATATTTAATTCAGCATGTTTGAAACTGAACAATGAGACAGTTTAGTAGCTTTGTACTTTCTGTGACAATCCCTTGGTTTCACTTTTATATTCCTTCATTCATTTCAATTCCAACCTTTTAATAAAATAACACGTTGAACCGGGTTGTCTGTAAGAACACACGGACGAAGTATTTAAGATGTGCTTTTTTGTCGTTCATCCTCTGAACATTGTAGTTTCACTGCTGCAGAATCACGTCAGAAGGTTCGCTGGAGATGTTCGCTCGCCTCGCCTGGAAAGTAGACGAGAGCAAGCGGCATCATCAGGGGGTGTCAGACAGTTTTCAGCTACCTATAAAGAATACACAGGAAGTCACAGATCCTGTTAGATTTGATCTGTAGGCTACTTGTTGTTTGCAGAACTTGTTCGGATTTATTCACATGTAAATATATATTTATGTAGAAATGTGCGTATCTGCATCACTTGTTTTTTGTATGTCTGCCTGTGAAACACTTTGCTGTTTGTTTTGAGATGTGTTATATAAATAAGCTTTATTATTATCAACCAAATAAGATATGTTTTTAGATTAAACCTGAGACTAATGGCCAACAATCGAGCGTTAAGTATTACAATTTGACAAAGTGAGGATTTTCTACAAAACGTAGTGTTTGTTATCAAATCTAAGAGTTAATCAGCTCTCTGATGTGGCAACAGCCAGACGTTTCCCATCATGCACTGGGCCACGCAGTCGGTGGAGAGCTACAACGGCGGCTGGCTTTAAAATCTGCGGCCGCTTCGCTCTTGTGAGATTATCGATGACCACGTATGCATGGCGTAGGGATCAAGTCGGACCAGTGGCGGCTGGTGGATTTTTTTTTGGGTAGGGCCAGCCAATCAATCTCAGCAAACATCCTTGTATGATTCAATGCAACAAATTATTACTTTGCAGTTAAATATTTAACATTTATTCCAACACTTTGACATAATAAGGACATCTTATTAATACAATTCAGTATATATACGGTTTCAAAATAAAAGCATCTCATCTCTATTTTACATAATTTCTTAAATTCACCTTTTTAAAAGGCACTTGCATATGATACCCACGTGTTTTACATCTAACATTGCAGAACAATCTCAGCTCTCGATATAATGAGGCACCATTGACATAAGACACAAGTGTAAAGTGATAATATGGCCCTAACGCTGAAACATTGACACATGATTTTTTAAATTCTTCATATCTCTTGTGAAAACATACCTTCACTCATGTGGACGACGAACTGTGTTGGTGCTAGAAATTGTTTTACCAAAGGTCTTAGGTTCACAAAAGCAGTGGAATATATGAATAAAAGGGAAGATACAGGTAAATAAAGGTCTAAAACCAAATGTATTATTATTATATGGTGGGGATGTGCTCTGTGGCTGCTGCTGTGGCCGGCCGGCGGTGGTGATTTGTTTGGCAGATGAGACAGACTGGAGTCTGCATGTTGTCCACTGGACCCTGGTTGCTGTGACTCCTCTCTGTAAAATAAATTCACTACTAGTCAGTATATAGTGACAATATTTTATTTGCCCCATTCAGTCTAGACAGTAAAACGACTTCCGGCACGAGTTACGTGTTAACGTTGCTAAGCTAAGCGAACATCAACAAACTAAGATAGTTACAGTCTTACAAAAACATCACTGAGATCCAACACTACTAGTGGTACTAAGTTCACTGAAAGAAAGTTAACGGTGTTAGTGATAATATTTGATTTGCACCGTTCAGTCTTAGATACGTAAAACAACATCAGGCACGAGTTAACGTTGCTAAGCTAAGCTAACGACAACAAACGTTAGTTACGGTCTTACAGACACACTACTAGTCGTACTATGTTCACTGAAAGAAAGTTAACAGTGATAGTGACAAAAAGTTGATTATGCACCATTCAGTCTTAAACACGCAAGACAACATCCAACACTGCAGGAGCTATCTCCTGTTAGCTTCCTGTTAGCAGCAGCGATAGCTTGCTACAGGTCACGTTACTAACATAAATAT
Organism: Myoxocephalus aenaeus; assembly: GCA_038501785.1. NCBI lineage: Eukaryota > Metazoa > Chordata > Actinopteri > Perciformes > Cottidae > Myoxocephalus > Myoxocephalus aenaeus. Next base: position 8,677,326 of record JBAMJR010000025.1, read on the forward strand.
GCTATTGCAAAGTTCAGTAAATACACTTACCCATCCCAAATGGATCCCTTTGCTTGGCGTTGTCCACGTTGGACACGTAGTGAGAGGCCATCGTAAGCTTGGGCGATCGGTTTGTCCGTGTGGGAGAACGGTGCTCAGCCTCTCCATAAGCGCTGTAGTGACTGATCTGGGACCAGTTGTTTCACCAGGAGTTTCTCCGCTATAGTTATTCTCTCAAACAGGTCTTGGAGGAGAGATTTTATCTCGTTAGTGTTGAGTCTTCTTGAAGAGTAGTACTGGTGCTGACTCAACGTTAAAATGGAGCTGCTAGACAAGAGAAGCCGGCGAGAGCACAAGAGACCGGCGTGACAAGCAGTGGCGGCTGGTGACATTTTTTTTGGGGGGGGCGCAGTTGGGCGGCGCGGTTTAAATAGCACTCCACAATGAGAAGAAAAGATGTTTGGAGTAGAATATTCTAAAAAACAAAGCTTTATTTCAAGAAAACACAGTGCTCAACAGTGTCCAATAACAACTATCAACAAACTGTAACTTTGGGCATGAGAGGTTCAGAGCAGAATGGTTTAAGAAACATTCAATGTGGTGGCCAGAGCAACTTCAGGGAATACATTGACGTAGCATTCAAACTGGGGGCCCTGCAGTAAGGTGGCACTGGTGAGGTGGTCTTTGAAGGCAAAGCGTTCCCTGGTGTGTCCAAGTATGGTGTCACAAACCTACAGATAAATATATAGAGAGAGACAGAGACAGTAAGATAAGTTGTGGGGAAATATCTACTACAAACAGGCTTCATACTACAGACTAAAAACTATGTTTTGTGTGTCTTGATGAATCAGCAACATAGACAAAAGGCCAGGAGCCACCTTGATGGCTGTAGCTATGACACACACACACACACACACACACACACACACACACACACACACACACACACACACACACACACGTTGGGGGTTGAATTGGTATTTTAGATAAAGTTATAGCCTGATATGATATCCACCCAAATCTAACAATGTCCAACATGTGTTCTGCTGTGGGAAAGATAAAACATTAAACTCTAACAGGCATCTGCTGATTTTGACACTCACCTCTGCAGCAATCCTTCAAGCTCATCTTCCTTCACAGCCCGGCGCTTCCTCGGCTGCTCAGAGCCACTGCACACGGAGCCTCCAGCTAGCAGCTCCGGTTAGCATGTAGCTTGGTGCATGTAGCTTCACTGCTTTGCTGCTGAATATTTAAATCCGGACGTTCGGCTCCCAACTCTTTCAGCCTCTTCTTGTCAACATCTGATCGTGGATTGAAAGGTGTTTCGCGTAGAGATACCACAGAGTTTTCAGTCGCCATACTAACATAATCAAAGTCTCTGCTAGCTGTGTTGCTCGCGTAGCTACGTGGGAGCTATATGGATGTGAGGGAATGATAAAGGTCTCTGATTGGACGAATAGTCCAACCACGTTGCAATAAGAAACGATGTCATTGGCTAGGGCGCAGATTCGTGCGCCCGAAGATTCACGTTTCATCCGCCAATGAGAAGCTGTCCTTGCCGTCACGAGGGTGAAATGTTTGTTAGCTTGCCATAGACACACATTGGGCCGGCGCCCCGAGAGGGGAGGGGCTTTTCTCAGTAATGATGAATGGCGATATATTATATTTAACTTAAGTGGTTGTTGACAGGGGCTTACGGTCTCCCACACACATGTAGCGCGTCAACACGGTATATTTCTTATTTAAATTATTTGATATATAATGTTTTTTGACAGTATATATTATATATATTTTTTCTTCTTTTTTTTTTTTCATCGCAAAATTTTAGGAGGGGCGGCGCCCTAGCGCCCTCTATTGACGCACCGCCACTGGTGACAAGAACACGCGAGATGAGAACGAGAGACTAGCCGTGAACGCGCACCGGGGCCTGGCCCTGTAGAAGTCCTTTTTAGGGCATTGGATAAATGATATGTCCATAATTTTATGTCTTTAATCAGTGATTGGCTAAACTGCGTATTAGACCCGTCTTTCTTGGACCAAATCACTTCGGCCTGGCATGTGCACACGCAGCAGGGACCAGCAGAGACGTGCAGTAGCAACAGAGCCGAGGTGCATGAGCAGGAACAAGGAGCAGGAAAAGCATATATTTTGCGCAGATATCCTATTTTACAAATATTACTGGGTACATTACATAGCTCAAAAACACAAATATTGACAATATTGCCACACCCAGTTCCGAAGTTTTTCAGATGCTTTAAGTAAGTAAGTAAGTAAATGCTTTTATTTTGTGTGTCATAAAGAATGAGTGGTGTTTTATTCATGGGACGCTCTGTATCCTCTCAACCCGAAAATATGTGCGGTACAAAAAACCCCGCAGCCTTGTGCCAAGTTTGATGGGAACAAGAGGTGAAGGGGCATGTCCAGCCTGCACGTCTGGAGTATTGAGTTGCATCCACACATACACGTGTGTGTGTGTGTGTGTGTGTGTGTGTGTGTGTGGATGTTAGCTTCAAAACATGTTGATCGATAGCGCTGTGGACTGGATTTGAATATCATGCGTCAGTGCAAGAACCACCAGGCTGATCAGGAAGGCGCCAGTGATCCCGGAGCGCCGCAGATCTGTGACGGGGCAACGGTTGGCAAGGTGTGAAACACTTCTCCGTTAACACTTTCACACGCCGCCTGTCACTTTAATGAAAGCCAACAACGCCAGGCTGCGACACATGCGCGCCCGAAATGTAAACTCGGTCTGTCACTTTAATTTAACCTTGCTGAATTGCTTCGCAGATATTTCTTTTCTGAGAGGAGACAGATTTTCTGCCTGACGTGTGATGGGCGAGTTAATTAAGACAGTGACATTATTAAAGCCAAGGGTGACTGTGGCGGGTTTTTATTAATTCACCATCTAACCTTTCCTCTGGATTCGGCACCTGATACCTTTACAATTACTGTATCACACCTCAGAAACATTCATCGGCGAAGGAGAAAATATGGATTCAGCAGTTAAAGATCTCACACCGAAGCGGCATTGAGCTTTCAGCTGCGTGTCTATACCGTTGGCCCTGGATGTGCTTTAAAAAAAAAAGAGCCACTCAAACTCTGCACACACACACACACACACACACGCAGACATTTATCTCTGCGTGGGCTGTGCGAGAGGAGGTCTGCAATAAAGCAAATGTGCCAGATTTAAAAACAGCATTTTGTTTGAATATTACTTCACAGAAATGGCCTGGAACTTCAAATAGGAGAGAAATGACATTTACCGAAATACAAAAAGTAATTTCCCAAAACAATTTCCTACATGTACAGCTGCGGCTCGAAGCGCTCACAGCCCGTCACGTTAGGCAGATTAAATTATTTATTGATTAAAAAAATAAAAATAAAAGCCACACCGTTACACAATACAATGCCTGCGGCAATAAACGTATGAACCATTGAGACTCAAAGGGCAGTGATGACAAACAATGCTGCTGGGATCCCGCTCTCTGCTCGATCTCGTGACTTTGCCTTGAGCCAAAAGTCATGAAATTACAGTTTGTTATCAAAAGTTGGCGAGCCAACATTTAGACAGCTCATCCCATGAGCAGAAACATTGCTGTTTTCATCTAACTGCGTATTCGCTTAAATCCCCCCAAAATTGGTCTTATTTGACTGCAGGTAAAAGCTCAAAATTGGTCAGTTTTAGACATAAAGTGGTGGATTAAAAAACCTTAAATCCACGATTATTGGTTCACAATCCCTGATTGCTTTTTTTTAATATATATATATATATATATATATATATATATATATATATATATATATATAAACCTGTATTTATCAACTGCAAAGATGTTCAATATCCCTCTGAGTAAAAGACGAGATTCAGCATTTTGCCTCTATGCTTTGCATAAAAACCTGTAAATATTGAACATAATATTGATCACCTGTCTGCCTTGAACAGCCTTGATGTGAACTAAACATCAACAGATGAAAAGACGTATAAGATACATCTATTGAACGCATTGCCAAGTGTGGAGGCATGCAAAAATAATGCTGATGCCTCCATGCAGGTGTACTGCATGACACAGTTTAAGTGATTGGCCTCTTTCACAGACATGACACAAGATTTGGACTTGACACAGAGGCACAGGTGTAGGAATGATCAAATGAATGATGGCTGCCTGTCAAGAGGCTGCTTCAGTTCCAGGGTCCTGGTCCTGATTGCCTTTACTGGGTGACTTGAACAGAGCCATCATGGATGTAATTAGTGGCACCTGTGCCTTTCCTACGATGACAAGTCAAAACGTCCGCTGTGAAAAAGGCCTATTAAACCTTCACACTGTCTTTTCTTGAAGTAAAAGAAACACCACCATAATGTAGAAACACTGCCATACCATTAAAGCTTCACAACTGTATTACAATATGTTTTATTGCAACAATGGATCAAATGACTTTGAATTATGTAGAGCCTTTGTAAAAAGGTGTCTCTCACAGTGAAAATCCGTCACAGACCTGCTCGTTCTCGAGGCTCGACAGAGTGTTTTTAGCACAGCCTGCAACTTTAATGTTTTTATCCCACCATTGTTATTAGCATCGTTTGGAGCAACAGCTGGCAGCTGGTTTTAGTGGGAAGCTGTACACTAACCATCAGCAGACAGACAGGTAGCTGCTAGCTGAACGCAGCAGGGCATTACACAGCTAAAGAGCCAGGTGTTTTCCCCGCGGGGAGCTGGTGGAGACCAAAACGGAGCTAAAAAGGAGAATGACAATTGGACTTTTGCATTTGTCAGGTGGACATAATCTGTCACTTTTGCACAAGGCAGCAGGCAGGAAAAAAAGGAAGTAGGAGGATAAATAAAGGTGATTTTTCTTGATAAAGGAAACAAACAAAACTTACATCGGAGGTGAAGCTGGAGAGTTGTAAAGCAATCAGAAGATCTCCAAGTGAAACAATGAAACAAAAAGTCCATAAAATCCCAAAATACAAAAGTGAGTAACGGACATGGCAACCCTGTCTCCTAAAAATTACGTTCCCCCAGAACTAAAACGCATTCTCAATTACGTTTGACTAGAAACATATTTTCTCCTTGATTCCGTTTGTGTTTGACGTATTACAAATATGTTTATGATCAACGTGTGATTTCTTGCTTTCCTGCTGAATTTAAGCATATTTGAATTTCTAAGCTCTGCGGAGGAAAAGAAACTAACAAGGATTCCCTCAGTAGCGGCAAGCGAAGAGGCCCGGTGTGAGGCCGGTAACGGGGCCGTTCGCGCCGGGTCTGGTCTTCTGAGTCGGGTTGTTTGGGAATGCAGCCAAAAGTGGGTGGTAAACTCCATCTAGTGCAGTAAACCACTGCAGTCATCAGTAGACACTCGGATCTCCGTGGTTACATTTTCAAAACACTGACCGATATGGATGTGTTCAGAACATTTCTGACCACATCCAAACATCTTAACTGTACCAATTCAGATATTTTACAAAGTAAACCAAATCTAATTTCTGAATATTTAATGACTGATAAACATGTTTTTATTTTTTGGGATGTAGTACTTTTACTTTTTACACATCTCAGTCAGTATTTTGAAAACCGGATGTTGTGTCACGTGGATCTCTCCGCTCGTTTGAATGTGTTTCCTAAAATCTCAGTGTCTGCTGATTTAACCATGGAGATCCGAGTGTCTGGTGAGTTGACTGCAGTGGTATTTAGGATAAGTATTTGTAATACGTCAAACAAAAATGTAATCAGGGAGAAAATACGTTTCTAGTCAAACGTAATTGAGAATGCGTTTTAGTTCTGGGGGAACGTAATGTTTAGGAGACAGGGTTGCACAGGGATGAATAGGATCAAACCGGCAGGACTATAAATACACAAGAAACACAGGTGGGCCGAAACGAGGGCCGGCTGAAAGCTGATTGGTGGAAGAAACAAAAGGGAACCGAGCAAGGCCGACACGACTAACACGACAGAGGTGATAAAGGAGGGAAGACCACAAAGATGGGAAAAAGAGGCGTCGAAGTTCATAAATAAAAAAGGAAACAAACTAAACCCACTTGTGTATTTGAACAAGTGTGTTTAGTATTTACACACTCACTTGTGAAAATAGTCAACTGTTTGCTGACAAGTTTGCCACATCAACTTAAAAGGTGATGATTTGTCAGTGTCGTGTGAACAGCTTGTTTCCGCTGTCCCCAAGTGGCCAAAAAATAAATAAACATTTTTGATAAAAGTACTTAAATACAAAGTCACACCTTAAATATTATTATTTGTATGCAAAAGGGTGAGATTCAGATGGGCATAGTGTCACATAACATGGAATTATTTAAACTGATGCATTGTGGATGTTAAATGCGAAGCATCATTTGACATTGTAGCTGGCTGAGATGGATCTAATTTCAATCATAAAAGTTATTTTCATCTATTACACAGAATCACATTTCATAAGCTGATCAAATTTAATGGAAAAAATCTTCACGGTAAACATGGCTTTCACATAGTTGTCGTAGAGTAAAAAGCTTAAAATGTAAAATTACAATTACAATGTATTTAGTTACTTTCCACCACTCTGCCTATGGGAGATTTTAGGAGTGACTGGTCAGGCAATGCATTATCAAAACACAAAATGAGGTAATGTGTTCATGAAGTGTATTTTTCTATAGCAGAGTTCGGAGAATAAGCTAAAGACTCTTAATGATGCTTTTGCCTTCAATCTGTCCCCCATCTGTATTTCCTTATCGATGGCTAGCTGATTGGACGAGCAGGCCCTGTGAAAGAAAAGCACTAACCACATTACTCATCCCCTTTTAATTAACGGGCATCGCTGATTCATTCTTGAAGCGAGGTGGTGAAACCAGCCGGCATCATCAACGGCACAACATTACATATTCGCTGTGTGTAGCTCCATTAACAAAAAAAAACTGGTTGCGAAACATAAAAATCGATTGGCTAGAAAACAAAAAATAGCGTAGCATGACTGTATTCTTGTTCCATTATACATGCTGAATAAAGGATGAAGGTGGGTGGCCCCAGCATCCATGTTATAATGCATTTTATGTCATACATTTTAACTTGTGCATTCGTTTACAGGTGGGACAGTACAAACAGTTCATACAGACAGACCAAAGGCATCAATCGCTATCACTGCATTTCTGAATGTTCTGAACACTCCCTCCAATGATTTCCTGTATTCATCAGACACAGCACAGCCGCCGATTCAGGCTGGATTCAGCTCTGCCCTGATGATATGTAGCAGAAAACTGATGGAGCACAGAGCACCTGAGGTCCCTGAACCACAGAGGCTGCTTTGCAGGCAACCAAAGGCATATCTGCAGGCGGCTACATCACACACCAGTATCAGTCTGGGGCTGGTGTACATCATCGTGAGCTCTGTAACACCGGGTACTGAAACATCCAAATGCTGCGATTCCCGGCGGAGCACCGCTTTTCTCTTCTACAAAGCCCGAACATATTGCATTATAGCACTGGGAATATATAACAGCGCCGTATCTGCTGGAGGTTTGTGTTGTGCCTCAAAGATCAGTAGAACAAGTTCTACCAAAGTGTAGTAGAAGGTGGTCTTTGGTTGTTATCTCCAGCGCAGGTTCACCCAGAGCGCGGGGGGGTCTGTAAACAGTGGCAATCACCAGAACAGAATAATGTGATTTGCTCATAATGAGAAAGGGCGTAGCAGATCACACTTAGAGCTGTGATTACTGTCAGCTCACTGAATCCCGATGTAGCAGAACTAATTCATACATACAAATGTACGTCTATAAAAATACCCCCAAGATTTCACTTCAGGCAAATTCATAATCAAGCAAACCAAAGAGCAGTGAAGCGATGACGTTGACGTTGACGATGACGCTTTGAGTCCGAGACTTCCTGCGATTGTAATGCGCTCAATATAGTTGTACACGTGGTACACGTCTTCATTTGTTCCGTTTCTTTGGATTCCTCGAACACACCAGTCTGTGGGCGCTGCGGAAATTCTGCCGCCCTCAAGGGGGTTGTAAACATTAAAAGCGGGAACACACAGTGAGAGGAAGATTAACTTGATTTCCTCCGTTTCCTTTCGGTAATGACATTCGCAAACTCAGCAAGTGAGGTCAAACTATGCGAGGTGCTCCACACCCGTGTCCATTTTTAATACCTCGAAGAGAGACGGAGCCGAAACTGAATTTACCTTTACGGACACGTTGGCTTTAATTGATTTTCAGTCTAAACCACAGTTCGTTTCACATTTTCCGCACGTTCTGCATCCAGAGGGATTTACAATTAGTGTAAGCCCATTGTGAGCTTAACTTCCCTGTCTGTCAATATTCCGGACGACTGGGCTTCAAGGGTCACCACTGCTGCATACGGACGCTGGACTGTGTCTGCACTCCAGGAATATGCAGGTGTAATGGAGAAGTGCCATTGTGGCACTTCTGTGTTCGCGCTAAGGAAACAAAAAGGAGGGAATTAGGGCAGTGCATTGTTGTCACAGTTTACAATACAACCCAACAATTAGCAGTGCCGCTTGCCGTCCCCAGTGTCCAGTGTGTTAATGGCCTTGGGCGCGTTCCAGTGTTCCATTACTGAATAATTGGACAGCATGGGCCATCACTGAGCCCCTTGCTCTTGCCAAGGGAGAGGTGAAAGCCTTATTGATCCCGTGTCTGAATCTCTGATCAATCAGCCCAAATCAGCCCCCAGGGATGAGGCAGCGAAAGCAGGTGACAAAGGATATCTCTATGACTATGTATGTATGAATCGCAACAGTGTGAGGAGATGCGCGCAGCATCACAAGCAGGGATCTGGCAGGAATGTTCTCGCTGAATTCCCAAAATGAGGTGTGTGTGTGTGGGGTGTAAGTTGCATGGAGTTGTGCCGGTTCGGTCAGGCGCCCTGCCCCCGACTCGCCAGGTGACATCGGTGGCGGAGGAGCCTGCTGTGGCTTCCTGTAATTGAGTTAAATAAATGATTGCGTTTCCAGTGGCGGTTGCTGCGGCCTTCAGCTTTATGCCTGGCTAGAGCCACGGACGATTTAATTAATTTTTAATTAGGCGGGAAAATTGCAGACCTATTCCGCCGGGACCTTTAAGACATCTGTGCATTAGAGATAACATTCTTAAATAACCCCAGCCTCCCGACAGCGGGAGCTTTGAGGGAGGCCGCACCGCACACGGTCCGGGGCAAACGGGAGGTAGAGAACGTTTTTCTCAGCTCGCGACGGTCGCACTTGACGTGATCTGGGTTTTTGTTGATCGCGAGGGTGAATGTCACCGAGCCGAAGTGGGCTCAAAGCCTCCGACTTGAGAAGATTTGGCCCATCCATCAGTCATGCGGTCTCATGTCGCTGTCACGCGCGGCTTTAATTGAGTGATTGATGGAACCCTCCATCCTCCTGTCGCACACAAACACTTACTGTATACAGGCGCAGGGCGGCGTGCCATGCATTTGCACACACACACACACACACACACACACACACACAGACCCACTCTCTCTCCCCTGATGAATATGTAGTGCTGTCCTGTTTTGCTTCTTGCCATGTAATCCCTCTCACACTTAGCCGCCGCGTGCTGTGGGCCGGGCTTGATGTATGGCAGTCGTGGTGTGTAAGAATGTCGCGGGCGGATGTTCAACAGCCTGTTGGAAGATGTTTTACAGCCCTGGCGAGCAGTATGTTGTCACAATGTGTTCAATATCGCAACGCATCAAAATTTACTGCGGGCTTCCAGCACTTTCCATTCATTGTACTTTATCGCTGTGGCGACACACATTGATCTTGGCAAATAATACTTTTTATTATTGAACATTACCCCACGCACTCCGTAATCAGATTTATCTCCTGTCCAGCATGTCTGCGGCGAGGCAGATGAACGGAGGCGGATACGGGGGAGAGAAATCTTCGCTATGCTCGACGCGATAATATCCACGAAGAACACTTTATCTGAGAAGGAGACGATATCTACGTTTGTTATGCCTGAGAAAAACACCTGACCTTCTCTCGGGTGATACAGACTGACAAGTTCTTACAGAAATGTGGGAGCTGATAGCAAAGGGAAAAAACAACAACCCTGCATCGCTTTTGATGTCGCAGGGTGTCACCGACCATCTGATCATTTGCTTATCCGTAATCTGAAGGCATGTGAAGATGAAAGAGGAAGATAACACAACAACAGTGCTATTAAACCACAGTAAAAATACGGGGGGGGGGGGGGGGAAATAGCAAGTTCAATCTGCTATTAATGAATTTCAAAGAGCTGATGGGCCTATTATCAGCATCTCTCCTCTGCAGAGCTGCACTGTGTTGCAGTGTTCCATTTGGGTCCATTAACAAATGTGTTTTTGGAGGGAGCATTCTGTTGGAAGAGCTGATGGCAGAGCCTGGAAGTGCCTAATTAGGCTGCTGTCCAGGAGGCTCTAGTGTGTGTGAGAAACGCCCCATCTCTGGCATTTAATCTAAGCCTGTCACATCCACTTTGCCTCCCCTTCAGGCCCCAGAAGCACTCTGAACGAATGGCTGAGGGGACACCTGAATGCATCGCTGTAAATTTCTCTTTGCTGCGATACGTCTCTCACATGAGACCGGCTGGAGGGAGGTCCTCCGGGCCGAACCCTGCTTTGCACACCAAATAATGAAGGAAGAACAACTGTAATGGTATATTGTGTGTGTGTGTGTGTGTGTGTGTGTGTGTGTGTGTGTGTGTGTGTGTGTGTGTGTGGAAGTGAAGACACCATGACAGGTGGAGAATCAGTTATAATTGGACAAAGCAAACAATGACTGAGACTCAATTATTATTTTGTTTAACACAGTTTTGTTTTGCCAAGTGACAGACTTGTAAATTGAATTGTCTTCTATTGATTGCAGCTCGTCAATGAGACGCCACGAATAAAGACAACCACAGAATTGCCGAGACAAACACTGTGTCAAACGGGGGTGTGGCTGACAGGCAGGGAAAAACAATGTGCAGGCTGATGAGACAACAAGAGTTTCTTGAAACGCATTATTTGTCAAATCATCTTAATGTGACTGTGTGTTTTTCCGCATGAACAACAGAAATGGCTCGGTGCTGGTTTTAAAGGGGCGGTTCACCCAAATTGCTAATCTCCGCCAGGTGTGTTTGCAGCAATCACTATTGTGTGATTGAATGAACACAACCCACAATCGGCTAACCCCTCGTCCAGCCTGCACGTGTGGCGGACATGTTTTTCACTCAGAACAGAATCAGTCTCATTTGACTGCACCCAGATGTGTGCAGGCGTGCGTCTCAGCTCCGTCTCCGTTAGCTGATAACTGATAGCTGATAGCAAAACAATAAAAGTGAGCAAACTGTTTTCCTCATAGACATACAGTCGATGGGCCACGGCCGCGGAGTAGTGAAGAGTAGTGGGGGAGGAATCAACAGGCGGTCAATGGCAGTAAAAAACAGGCAATAAAAGGAAATCCCAAAACCAGCAGGGCATATTGTAGATAATACTGTGTCTGAAAAGTCATGCTGCTGCTGTTTCCTTTCAATACTATGAGCACCATATGACATTCCATTGTCGTCCCGTGTATTTGTGTGGCAGCATGTACTTACTGGCAATTGCTGCATCTCACTACTGCATTTTATTTCTTTAACTGCACTGCAACTTTTATTAAATTTTTATTTTTTATTTAGCTTTTTGACTGTTTTAATGTTTTCTTAACTGTTTTAAATCCTGTTTTCTCTGCATTATGTTTTGATGCTCTTAATGGTTTTATGTGAAGCACTTTGAATCGCCTTGTTGTTGAAATGTGCTATGCAAATAAACTTGCCTTGCCTATGTAATAGAAATGTTAAAATGGCCGTATAGCGCTTTTCTAGTCTTCTGACCACTCAAAGCACTTTAACACTACTTGTAATCATTTACCCATTCACACCCACACTGATAATATAAATCGTTATATTCTGTAGATATTCTTCATTTCATTATTCTTCTGTCTATTAGAGTTCAGGTTTTGCGAGGTCAGTTTAACAAATACTTTCTGTGAGAAGTTTCTGTGAGAACAGTCCGGTTGTCTGTTCCTCAAGGTTCCACGCTCTGCACTACAACACTCACACCTGTTTATCAGTATGTTGACATTAGGGAAGCAGACTGGTCGTTGCACGTTCCAGCCCTGTGAGAATAGATGAGGACGCGATTCTCCTCCTCTTAGAAAGGTTAGAGCCAATAGAAATGTTAGATGTTCATGACGGAAAACCGTGTATTAAAGAGCCGAACTTCCGGCTGTTCGGTGTGTTTTTTGGACGGTCAACCTGCGTGTTGACTGGACGACTCCCTCGTTCAAGGAAAATAAATTCAGAGAACGAGAGAAGTTGTTTGACTAAGTTCTTCCGGACGCTACACCAGGCATCCAATAATTAGTACGCATTAACACACTGTAACACATTTATGTAGTTTTCACAGTAATATTACTGTATACTGGCCATATTCTTACTGTAGAACTCCTATACAGCATGTTGCTGTAGATGTTGTGGCTTTATGCTACTCGTATAGTTAGTACACTGTTATAGTTCTACTATAACAGTGCACCGAGTGCTCGATCCAATATACCACATCCCTCTTTTCCGACTGAGAAGTGGCATACCTATCAGTTACCTCAACAGTTAACTCTTTGCTTACCATTAACGCTATGGCATCAACATTAAACTTGTCTTTTTCTACTTGCATACTTCAATGGTTAATAAAGCATGTTCTCAATAAACTAATGGCTTTCATTAAACATTACAAATCACTTTCCTGCTAAGCATTCTGGAGAAACATTTAAGCATTTAGAACATTCAACACTCTTGAAACATTTCAGGCTAAACAGTCCTCATTCTCTTTTCTCTTTTTTTGTACTGCCCGTAGTCACAGAAGGAGGGTTGTGTGGTGGCAAGTCATGTGGTGGTGAGCCCACTGACACAGGCGCTTGAGAGGGTTGTACCTCTGAGTCCAACTGCTCATCACGGTCAGTGTCTATGAACAGACTCGGGTGTATCTTCCTCAGATGTCGCCGGTTCCTCCTTTGCATCCTACCTGCCGGCGTCTGCACAGTGTAGGAGCATGGTTCATCTCGCTGTCGGATGACAACAGCAGGCTCCCAGCCGCGCCGTGTGTGCATGTGTACGGTGTCTCCCGAGGTCAACACTGGCAGGGGCTTTGCACGCTGATCGTAGTGTTGCTTTTGGCGGAACTGTAGGTTCTGTATTTTGCTGTGAAGATGCTGTGGGGCTGACTGTGTCAGCACGGCACTGGAACACGGAAGTGTGCTACGTAGAGCTCTTCCCATCAACATCTGTGCAGGTGACTCATTCAGTCCTGTCACCGGTGTGTTCCTCAGTGACAGCAACACACGATGTGGATCGGTGCCGGTCTGCGTTACCTTCTTCAGCGCATGTTTTACAGTCTTTATGGCTCTCTCAGCCATTCCGTTTGAAGAGGGAAAACCTGGGCTGGAGTGTGTGAGTTTGAATTCCCATGACGCTGCAAGTGACTTCATCTCATAGCTGGCAAATGGGACATGATCACTCACTATCTCCCTAGGAATCCTGTGCCTGGCAAAAACAGACTTCATCTTCTGGATCACTGTGTAGGCTGTTTTATCAGACAGGTTAAGCACTTCAGGATATTTGGTCAGGTAATCAACTAACAACAGATATGATTGACCATGTAGCTCGAAGATGTCAGCTCCGACTTTCATCCATGGCAGTTCTGGAATCTGATGTGGTATGAGTGGCTCAGCCTGGTGTTTGGGCTGTAGCTGCTGGCACTGCACGCACTTCTCCACCATTGTCTCGATGTCTCGTGCCATGCCGGGCCAGTAGAGGGATTTTCTTGCTTTGGCTTATGTGTGCTGCACTCCTTGGTGAGCAAGATGCAGCTTCTCCAAAATCGTATTCCTGAAGCTCTGGGGTATGATGATTTTTTCTCCGACCATGACAATGTCATTCTCGATGCTTATATTGTCCTTGACTGACCAGTAGCCGTGTAGTTTCCTGTCCAGACTTTTCTTTTTCATGGGCCAGCCACTCTTGTGTTTCTCACACACAGCTTGTAACACGCTATCTGCTGCCGTTGCCTTGTTCAGTTGGCTGAGTGTTTCCTCACTCAATGAATCAGTGGCCTATTTATTATTATTTTTAATTTCATAAATAATTTTAGCGATGGGTGCCCTTTTTTTTTGGTTTGAGCACCTGCCCCCCAAAATGTCTGTGCACGAGCCTGCTCCAAGGCATACACAACTCTCTCATCACAGGGGTTCTCATTAATGTTTTCACCTTCTCTGCTTGCCGTAGCGCGTGAGAGTGTGTCGGCAATATACATGTGCTTGCCTCGTGTGTATGTTACGTGTAGATCATACCTCTGCAGTTGTAGAAGCATCCCTTGCAGCCGCGCAGGTGCTTTGCTCAGCGGCTTGCGCACGATGACCTCCAGAGGCTTATGATCGGACTGCACAGTTACTGGTCTGCCGTAGACATACTGGTGGAATCTCTTAGCAGCAAACACTATGGCCAGCAACTCTTTCTCTATCTGCGCGTACCTCTTTTCTGTGTCTGTGAGCGCCTGTGAGGCATAGCAGACTAGGCGGCCGTCCTGCAGCAGACAGGCTCCCAGTCCGTCTTTTGAGGAATCAGCTTGTAGAGTCAGCGGCTGCTTGTGATCGTAGTACCTCAGCACTGGGGCTTGTGTGAGGGTGGACTTCAGTGTCTGTAGTGCTGAGCTGTGGTGTGGGCACCACTGCCACGCTACATCCTTCTTAAGCAGCTGTCTGAGGGGTGCTGTGAGTGAGGCTTCATTTGGTATGTACTGCGCCAGAAATGTTGTCATTCCCAGCACACGTTGGAGACTTTGTTTGTCTTCAGGGGTTGGCATATCGACAATTGCCCTCTGTCCTGCTGCCGTGATGAACTGTCCCATATGTGTCAATTTTGAACTGGATGTTGTCTTTGTTAAACTTCACATGTGCAGTCTTTGCTCTCTCCAACACTTTCTGCAGGATGTCATCATGTTCCTGCTCTGATGACGCTGCGATGATCATGTCATCTGCTATGACATACACACCTGGGATGTCGCGAAGGTCTCAGAGTTCTTCTGTTGAAACACTTCGCTGGCAGACCTGATCCCGAATGGGAGTCTGAGGAAGTGGAACCGGCCCCACGGCATATTGAAGGTGCATAGCTTAGACGATGGCTCAGCTAGCTTGATCTGCCAGTATCCGTCCTTCTCATCTAGGATGGAGAAGATGGATTTTCCTGCTAATCTGCTGCGTACGTCTTCCGGTGTAGGAATGGAATAGTGCTGACGCTTAACTGCCTCGTTCAGGTTGCAAGGATCCAAACATACCCTTAGCGCACCGTTCTTTTTCTTTGTGGCAACAAGACTGTTCACCCATTCTGTCGGTTCATTGACAGGGGTTATCACTTTTCTGTTCTGTAAGTCTTTGAGTGTCTCTCTCAGTGTGTCCATGATGGAGAGGGGCACATTTCGGCATGCATGAATCACAGGCGTGACGCTGGGGTCGATGTGTATGTGATGAACACCGGGGAACTCGCCCAATCCTGTGAAGACGTCTGCATACCTCTGTAGCATCTCTTCTTTGGTAGCTGGAGCTTTTCCTGGTTGCGGGGATCTTGCTGTGAGTGCCTCAACTCTTCTCACCAGCTGCAGCTCCTCACATGCCTCTCCGCCCAGAATCGGCTTGTCAGCTCGGCTTGACACATGAAAATCTGTGGGTAAGCGGGCTCCACCAAATGCAATTAGGACAGTCTCTGTGGGCCGTAGCTTTTTGTATTTTCCAATCATGCCTATGTATAAGGAGTCAACTTCACTCTCCAAATTATTTATTGTCTTTGTCTTGCAGTTGCTGCTTTTCTCAGTGCCAGCTTTACATACCTTAGAAAAATGGTTGTTCTTACCATATCTATGGCACACTGCACCATAAGCTGGACATTGACGGGGCTCATGCTTGTTTCCACATTTATGGCAGACAGTTGTTGTTTCATGCCTCTTGCTATTTGTTTTTCTCTTGTTCCAGCTGCCCGTGGGCGTTTGCCCTGTTGCTTTCCTTAAAGCATCTACTGAGGTGTCTTGGACAACCTGTGACGTCTGCATCGCTTGTATTTGTGACTTAGCGAGCTCTGCTGATCTGCATGTGTCCATGGCTCTGCGCAAAGTGAGCGCATTATCACGCAACAGTCTCTCCTTCAGACGAATATCGTCTTCATTTCTGCCAAACTCACAGTCTTTGCTCTTCTGGCGTAGCTCTGTGATGAATTTGTCCACCGATATTCGCGTGTGACCAGAATTGATGGCGTTCGAAAACCACGTTCTTTCGAGGGCTGCAGTAGTCCGTGAAGGCTTAGAGAACTTCCTCCATCGTTTGGTCATCTCCATCTGGGATGACGGTGAGTGTGTTGTACACTTCCAGCGCCTCCTTGCCGACAGTGTGGAGCAGAATGGCTATTTTAACCGTCTCTTCCTTATCCAACGCACCTGAAGCGGTCATATACAGCTGGAAACGTTGTTCCCATCTTCTCCAGTTTTCAGCTATATTCCCGGTAAGTATCAGCGGTGGTGGCGGCTTGAACTGCTCCATGTTCGCACGTGCTAGCACTTTTAATTTTTATTTTTTTAGCTAACTTCTAAAATACCGTCTTCGAATTTGTCATGATAGTGCGGGCTGGACACAAAAGCAGAGACACAGAGCAGGAGTGAAACACAATAAGCTTTATTAGCCAGAGAGAGGTGTGGGGTCTGGACTGGCGTCCTCTGCGGGCTGGAGGCTGGTTGGAGGGCGAGGCAGTTCTCCAGTAGAGTTCCGAGGGAGCAGCTGGGAAAAGCACAAGTTTAGCAGACAAGAAATAAGCAAAAGTCCTAGAGGCCGTAGCAGTCGTTCAAGGGGACAAGAACAAACGATCTGGCGAGGTGTTGAGGGAGCACTGAGGCAGATATACTGTGGGAGCTTGATTAGTGAATGGGTTACATGTGTGTGGGTAGATTGGCAGCAGGAGGGGGGAAGGAAAGGCCACGCCCAGGCAGACACACACGGGACCATGACAGAATTATTCCGTAACTCCGTCTTCTGACACCATGTTGTGGCTTTATGCTACTCGTATAGTTAGTACACTGTTATAGTTCTACTACTCGTGGGTTATCTAAAGCACTGTTAGATACAAATGCACGGAGACGAGGATGTGGTACAAGTCCAATCCTTTACTGACGGGCGAATCACACAACTGCATGCACCAACCTTTCCCGAACACCACAGTAGTGACAGTAGTGACAGTCAAAGCACCGAGTGCTCGATCCAATATACCGCAGTAGATCTGCAATGCGTCATGGTCAAAATTCATTCCCGGGTAAATCTTCTCTCGACACAATTGTGGAGCAAGAGCTACAACTTTTCTGACCAGAGTCCAGACTTCAACTTCAGCAACAGCAAGGTAACGAAGCTCATTATTATTCCTTCATATTTCCTTTTTGCCAGGCATTTTGCAAATGTACATTAATTACAGACAGCACAGTCTTCTCAAGTAAAGTTACCGTGTAACACTATGTGACTTTAAGAGGGAAGTAGGACACACTTTCCTGCACTAGTAAGCTAACGTTAGTGTTACTAATATTACCAAAATATAGTATTTGCACTGTGTGTGTGTGTGTGTGTGTGTGTGTGTGTGTGTGTGTGTGTGTTGCTGCTCGTTAGCTAAAGCTCGCTCCATTGAGAAGTTTTGACTCTTTTCTCTCTTGCTAGCTACCGTGCGGCACCATGTGGCACAAGTAACGTTACCGAGCACCACTGAAGGTGAACCAGAACGTTGTGCGTGAACCAGAACACCACAACAGGTCAGACAGCACAACAGGTAAGACTTTTACACAGCACAACATGGCGTGTGTTTTCTGAGCTAACGCTACATGGCAGGGCAGACTGCAACAGCTGGTATAACGTTGGCTACATTGTTGCTAGCTTAACCCTCCTGTCGTGTTCGGGTCTAATCTGACTGATTTACAACTTTAATCAATCATAAATATTGTGTTTTACATCGGATTGCCTCAAGACCTTATGATATACTCCACACTAGGCATTTGAACATATAAAATTGCTGATCGCATTTCCCAACCCCCCTTGCACACACACACACACACACACACACACACACACACACACACACACACACACACACACTTGTGTGAACACCTGTTCGCAGCCCCATATATAAAGTTGTACACATTTCAAACTTCAAACCAAAAAAGCAGGTGTTTGTTATGGGAACCATCTCTATCCTGCTTCATGTGCCCACGTGAACCACACCTTCCAGACTAAACAATGCTTATCTTCTCATTTTGCCCCTAAATACACTTTTATTTGACCGGGAACATCAAAGTAAGGGTTTCTTTCATGTCTCTCCTAATAAATACGCAGAAAGAAGACTCCAGTTCAGGAAAAAACATGAGTCAGTCATGGACATTTTATTGTTTGAAATTGCACTTTTTCCAGTTCAAATAGTTTTTTATACATTTCCCCCTTGACCTGAATATTTCATTGCTTCCAGTGCTTGAATTTGACTGATTACTGTCAAATTACTTTAATTAAAATAAAAAATAGTTTAAATTGTCATAGTAACTTGAAGAAAGAGGAACATTTAAAATGTTGTATGTTCAAGAATACCATGAAAAAGTGTTGTTGCTTACAAAACTTTTTTTTTTTACAAACAAAATGTGTTTTTAAAATGTTGAAATATTAAAATAAATGACTTGTTGAAAAAAACTGTCTTCATTTTACATTATGTAATTATTTTACTGTTATTCATTTACAGTATTAAAATGAATACAGTGATGCATGTTACAGTAAACTGGGATTTGTTGTAAACTGTACATGGTTACTGTGATGACAAGTACAGTATTTTGAACTACTGTAATACCAATGACGGTACTGGGATTATTACTGTAGAAATTACTACAGTATTCCATGGGTACTGTGATGCATTTTACAGTAAGCATACTGTAAAATATGCTACAGCTCCTTACTTGCTAATTGCTGCCAGCAAGTTACTTTAAATTCTACAGTAATCTTGTTACAGTGCATTCATACACTGATGGGAGGGCCTAAGGTGCCACCTGCCCATCAGGAGTAACTAACATTCACAAACATTCATACACTGTATAGGCACAGCTGCAATATGGGGTTAAATGTCTTGCCCAAGAACACATTGACAAGGGCTAGCGGAGCCGGGGATTGAACCTCCTCTGATTTAAGGACGACCCTGCTCCCTACTGAGCCACAGTCGCCCATAGCAGGTTTAAAAAAGCAGAAGAATCTGTATGGCGAGATTAGGTGGATATGAAATATTTTTGTGATGGGTGAAATCAAACCTTTAACTGGCTCGTGAACTATGATACTGGGTTTGAAAGTCAGTGTTAATAGGACCCTTGGTTTGTTTAATATGAAGTTAGAGCCAGCAGGCTAAATTAGCTTAGCTTAGCATAAAGACTGAACGGCTAGCTCAGCTCTGTCCAAAATTACAAAATAAGCTGACCAGTACCTCAAAGCTCCTTAAATAACACTTTAACATGCTGGCTGCCTGGTAGCCTTACGTCACCAAAGAGGAGTTAGAGCATGCAACTCCTCATTGGTAACGTAACACAACACATTTTAACTTTTCTGTCTGTTAAAGACTTGAGATGTAACATTGATAAGTGAGCTTTGCAGGTGCCGGGAGGCGGATCGTTTAAAACCGTAATCCCGCTGGCTGTTCCCTCATCATTCCAGTCTTTACGCTTCACGAAGCAAACCGTCTCGGTCATAGCTTGATACACAACAGGCGACCGAGTGAGAGCTATCAATCTTCTCAACTAACTCACAATTGTGAGCAATTGTTTTTCCTAAAAGTTCAAACTATGTCTTTGAGATATTCATCTCACGGATTTCAACCACAAATCCAACACAGTGGAGAGGAATATTAAATGCCCTGCTTTTTTGTAAAGCCTGTAAAATGACTGTTATTATCACTGACAGTGCTGGTAGTCAACGCAACATGTGACATGGTAAACACTGTGAGTAAAAACTGCAAGGTAGCAATATAATAATGTATCCAAGTGTGATGTTGTTTGTGTACAGACTGTAAAAATTTTAATTTGTGATTTTTGGGCTATACAAAATAAACTGAATTGAATTGAATTTCTTTGTTTTTAAACACGCTTGGGTATGTTAGTAGCGACGTTCCTTTCCAATAACCCAGGAGCTCACACTGGACAGTTTCCCATCATTCTGAAATAAGTAGACATGTTGCTGTTTAGTTTGTCAGGTCTCCTTTTGATTTGTATTCGGGTAGTGGCGGAAGCGCTTGGATTGTTAGTAATTTGTGTGAAACCAAGCCTTCAACCAGCCAAACCACTGGTCTGGAGTTATTGTTATGCAGCTGGTGCTGCTGCCTCAGTTCAAATCTGTGCTTCCTGATTCCAGATCATCGTCTGTATTGCTCCTGTTCGTGTCCTGGGAGATTGCTGCCAACATAAAGCAAAACACTTACGTTTCCACGAGCTTCCCGAGGGATCGTTCCTGGTCACCGGCGATGTCGCCGCTTGCAGGCGGCGAGGAAAAGCCCGTCAGCCCTGTGCGGTGAAAGCTCTCTCGGTGGTGCCGGGCCTTAATAGTTTCTG
Organism: Myoxocephalus aenaeus; assembly: GCA_038501785.1. Lineage (NCBI taxonomy): Eukaryota > Metazoa > Chordata > Actinopteri > Perciformes > Cottidae > Myoxocephalus > Myoxocephalus aenaeus. The sequence goes on from JBAMJR010000025.1 coordinate 8,697,938, forward strand.
ATCACAGCGGGGACGCAGGAGGGCAGGCCAACAATGTCTCCGTTTGTACAGTGGGAACATGGAAATGAGGCGCCGACATCAGCGCCCACTCACGCTGACTTCGAGGTGACCTTCTCCATGGAAACGGACGGAAATGTCATCTCAATTAAGCCAATCACGTGCTCGGTCTCTGTCGCGGCCGGCCAAAAGATACTTGCCGAGGAGTTCTGAGAGCTCAAATTGCTTCCATTAGAAACAATTACATTTTGGAATCTAAATGAATCCAAAGAAGGGGCTCGCCGCACGGTCTGTCACATTTACTTGAGTTTGCGAGGCGAGTTTTAAATGAGAATATTATAAATAGCCTCACATCCTGATGGTGTAAGTTGAAGTATGGCTGAAACAAAATAGTTAGGACTGCGGCTGATCGGATTCTCTACCCGTGACGCCAAACTGCTATGTACACCCCAGAAGACACACTCGTTTTAAATCATTCAGGTGCCCCGTCAAGGCAATTCTAATTTTAGTTTTAATCAGTGAGCTGATGTATCTGCGTTGTCAAATCAGAAACCTCATATACCTGTTAAGGCGGATCGTTAATCAACTGGTAATTATTTCAATATTCAATTTCTACCTGGCATGAAAAGTCTCCCAGATACTTAGATATGCACCCATGAGCATACACACACACACACACACACACACACACTTTCCCGTCTCAAACACACGCTAACATACACCGACTCACAATCCCGTCCAAATGAGAGCTTTGCACCCTCACATGCCTATTAAACAACAGGAAATGGTGACCTTGGTTTCACACGGAATATGAAATAAGCTGGGCCATTATTTCGTTAATGCAGCGTACGTGTAGCCCTTCAAGCGCTTTAGCTCCAGCTTTAACATTTAACCGTTCTTTATTACTTGCTGACTAGGCTCAAGACAGCAAGGTCAATTACCAAGGGCCCCCTCTTCCCCCTCCCTCAGAAGCGACTTCACCCGGCTCATCATTTCGCGGGAAGTCTTCAAAAGTAACCATAGCGAACCCCTTGTAAACGCCAGGCGGAGGGATTAGAGACAACTCCTTTTGTTTTGATACACTGCTGTTTTTTTTGTTGCGATTTTAGCCGGAGCTGGGGAAATGATCTGCGGCGGGAGAGTGCTGTGAAAAGGTTTAAGATCTCGGCGTATTAAAATATTCAGCACGCCGACTTGAAAAAAAAGAGGGTCACTGCATGAAAAGTGTTTTAGGCCGCATTATTTAAGGCTTTGGTGGTGTGGGGGGGTCTCCCTCAGGCTACATTTGGAGGAGAATATGAGCTACGTGTGCAATTGGCGCCGCAGTTTAAGTCCGGACAGGACAGAGCACTGTAAACAGCGAGCACCCGTGAAATTATTTCGGTGGGGCCACCGCCGACTTAACGACATCAGGTAACACAGCACGAGCCCCACACCCCCCACTCCCTCATAAACGCATGCACCAAATTACACACACATTTGGCCAATTGAAACTTCGCCTATACCTGCAGTAATCACACCTGCCATGCATGAAGCGCCCCTCCCAATCACTGCCAGAATCATAATCAAAGGTCACACGTAAGAGAGAGGAAAAAAGAAAAGCCCACCACCGTAATTGTTACATGCCTAATTTAGTAGAACATTGCATAGGCTTTGGGCTGTTGTCTGCCATTGATTTACGTTATTGCAGCCCGATTGACTTTCATAGCAGCTTTCAGTGAGCTATTCCCCTCTGATGTTTACTACACTGGGTGTGCCTATTACATCACATAGGCCTACGATAAATAAAACGCACCACGCCTACAGTAGAGCTGCTGCTACTTATTGCCAGAGATAAAAATGTTTGTCTCACAGGAAGCCAAATTGCCAGAACCCCCCCTCCACACACACACACACACACAAACATATATACATATACACACACACTTGCCAGGGTGGCTGTAATGTAATGCTTCAGAAGAGGAATGATATTAGAGGAATTTTTCATCTATTGTCCTCTGACAACTACTTCTGGCTCCCCCCGAAGGCATTTCGCTGCGTGAATTTGAAAAGCAGACTCAGCAGACATTCCTTTTCGCCTCCTATTTGCAGACAACCCTGCTCACTGGAAACTAATTAACTGGACATTTAGTTCTGTCAGAAGCCGGCAACTAAACGCCCAAAGCTCGGCGAGTCAGAAAGAAATCATTCTTAAGCTGCGGTTAACAAAAATGCCATTTATGAAAAGGAAGGGTTTAATAGCGTTTCTGCTCATATTCAAATTTGTACCATTCACAGCTCGCTACAACTTAATGGTCTTTTAAGGGGAGACAGCCTTAGAAAGAAAGAAATAAAGCGGAGCTCAATTCTTGAATTTTTATTTTCAGACGTGATCTTGACACACACTGAAGAAACGTGTCTGTTTTTGCTTTGATGGAAGCGGTGAATCATTTAGTAATTTTTTCTTTTTGCATTTGATGCTAACAAGGTTGTGGATGAATGTAGGGCTAATGGCACCGGCAAAAAGATGGAGGAGAGGATGAATGACGTGGAATATTGACTAAGATGCAACTTCTGGAATAAAAAATGCAGCGCTATTGATTTACTATTTAAGTTTCCCATCCAACTTAATGCTCCCTACCTTGACACTAAAAGGGTGAGGACTTGGAAAATAGATGGAAATCCACTCAGGCTGATGCTCGCCCGGCAGAAGCACTATTGAATCCAACATCTCAAACACAAATAGCTGCTTTGACAGTGCTAAACACAAGCATCCTGTGCTCCACATCACAATGACAAACACGTCTGTGGCCCGTTGAGCCTGCTGTCCCCTGCTGTGTGAGCTCAGCCTCACAGAAAACACGGGCCTTACAGTCCACGGTCTAGGAACACATCTCTGAGCTGTCCCAGTCTAGCTACATTTGTATGACAAAAAAAAAACTTCACTTTGTTGGATCGTTAAAGCGGAGCGACAGCAGCAGATCCGCAGAACCGAGCCCCCTTCGCTCCGGCGGTTCGCCTGCTCGCAGTGGTTTCAATCATTGTCAATCATTAAGTTTAATGCACTTCGGAAGACCGGGGAGGACCCGCGTCGCCGCTCGGCGCTGCACAGCCTCCTGCCTCGGCTCCTCGCAGGAAGACAAAAACAACAAACCCTAAATCACAGGCTCCTCTGAATATAATTACTGCTCTCTGGGTAATTCCCCAAACCCTTTTGTTCCTCTGCCTTCGCTCTCTTTTAGATGTGCTCATTTGAATACGGAAGCAAAGAAAAAAAAAATCATGTTCCTTTAATATATGATGTGTTTTCTCTCCTTGGAACGTTATTATGGAGCCCTTACAGAATGGTAGCGGGAATAAAAACGTCATCGGACATAAAGCTCCGGCATACTGTAGGGCTGCAGACACCGACTATGCTAATGACGCTCCATGCAGCCTCATTATGAGCCGCGGAGAGAGGTCGTTTTTCTTGGCTATTTTCCCTGATGAAGTATTGCCTGGGGTGGGGAAGTGGGTAGAGGTCCGTTGGTGTGCTTCTTCAGAGGATTTGAAAGGGTGAGTGTCTGGGTGAGAGGGTGGGGTGGTGGTGGTGGTGGTGGTGGGAGTAAATGAAGAGAGTGCAATCATTAGTTCACGTGATTTATACATGTATATCAAAGGTCTCGTGTGTGTCTACTGCAGGCTATTTGTGTTTGCCACTTTGGTTCACGAGTTGCTGACAAATGAACAGCAAATTAGTTGAAGATTCAAAATCCGTGGACCTTTGATGGACATGATTACGGCTTGAGTTTCCCTGCCACTCCAGGGACCTTGTGTGGTTTGAAGATGAACTCTCATCCAGTACAGACGGAGTAAAAAAAAACTAAACAAACAGACATCCTGTTTTTCTTCTCTTTTTTCTTTGTCAATGTGATCCACGTGGCCTTCAAATTAGACGAGTGAGTGTAGCATCTCTAATTTCATGCACAAATTATGCGTATATTTACGTAATAAGCTCAGGGTCCCGAGACAAAAACCCAGCATGCCAATTAAGACACTCAATCCCAATCTTCTCCCTTTCTCTCTCAGCCTATTTTCTTTTTCTATTTTTTGTGTGTCTTTTTCATCCTACACCCTCTTCTTCTCTCCTGATTACTTCTAATGCTGCAATCTTCTCGTCCTGGCCCCCCCCCCCCCCCCCACACCTCCATCCCCTGTCAGCATCTCAACCTCATAATTAGCCGGGATTAATTAGATGCACTGGCATAATTGTTAATCATTGGTTACGCTGGAAACATCTTGGAGAATGAACGGAATGCCAAGCAAGGCAAGGGAGGAAAACAACGGCTCAGTAGCAGACAGTGGGAGAGGGAGAGCGAGGGAGGGAGGAAGAGGGAGAACGAGGGAAGCATGCGGGGGAGATTGGGTGTAGTTGTGAGGAGAGAAAATGCAACTCAGTGTGAACAAGTCCTACTTTGCCCAAGGAGGCGGCGCGTGCCGCTCTGATATCAGGCCGGCAGGTAACTCGCTAATGACTCAGAGTCCTCGCTCACCACCTGTTGTTGTGACCGCACACGCCCCAGAGGAATCGAACCCCAGAGGAATCGAACCCCTGGAACGCGACGCGTGGAGTGTGGATCACAAACACGCTTAGTGGCCACCGCGTTGAGCGGCATGAAATGGAAATGGTAAAGTCGTGGAGCCGGTTTTCCTTGTGAAATCCCTCGCCCCCCTTTCGGCTTGCCGCCGCCTGTCCATCTCCGATTACCGTCTAATCGAATTCAGCCCCATGTCTGGCTGCTCCCGCGGGTCTGCTCTGGCGGTCGCCTCCTGTGATAAAACACAAAAACGAGACGCCGCCATTTCATTGTGGAACCAATCAAAGACGAAGGGGGGGTAAGACCAGCATCGCCTCTCTCTTTAGCAATCTCTGTCCTCTACCTTCCAAGGCTTTGCCTTGTTTGCGTTCTCCCCTCCGTCTCACCCTGACCTCCCCCTTGTGTGTTTTTTCTCGCCCTGTCCCGCCGGCCTGTTGACGACAATAGTCAGGCCCGCGATGGTGGACCGGTCGTGGCATCAGGAGTCAGGCGGCATCCTGCAGAGGTTACACGGCTCATTCTTTATTCTCCGTGTCAACTGCCCGTAAATGTTTATGGCTTCGTGGTAAGACCTCGACTATTCAAATTATCTTGTCACAATGCATCCCTGAGCAGGAATAAAGCCCTCCTTTATGGGCAACTGTAAACAGCCGCTGTGTGCTTCACAGGGAACAATACCCATTTATAAGAGTCCAGCAGAGGCCGTGTCCATAGGGGACAGTCAACTTTTTTTTCTTTCTTCCTTCCTTAGATTTCCTGTTTCTTCTCCCCTGTATGTTCTTCCCCTGCTTTCTTTTCTCCCCCTCTTGCCTTTCTCACCCCTCCTTTCCCAGGGCTTGGCTGAGATCAGGCCAGGTTTTAATGAGAGCTGCAGCTTCAGTCTGAGCCCTCCTCGCTATGCAGCTCCATGAGCCTCGTAATCCGCCATCGATCCTGCCATGAGTTGTTGCTGTCAGCTTTCTGAAATAACAGAAAGAAAAACAAAGCGCCGTTCCAATTAGTCCAGGTTATAATTGGGTATTATTACAGTGTCGGAGCGGGACTCGGTGGAGCGTGGCGCGTGTCACCGCTCGCCCTCACAGCGAGGCCCCTCCGAGGGGTCGGCGGTCACACGGCGGCCCTCCTTGCCAGCTCCACATCCACGAGCAGAGAAGCAGAGCCAAGCAAGTGCTCCGTTTGAATGTGACCATAATCCCAATTACACGTGGACAGCCATCGGGTGCAAGCTTGCTGGATATACTGTATATATATATATATATATATATATATATATATATATATATATATATATATATATAAATAAATAAATAAATAAATAAAGGTACAGTACATCTACAGAGATGGACTTGGTGTAAAATGTCCGCTGACTGGCTTGAAAGCGCTCAAGGACGGGCGAGGGAGATAACCTTTCTGAGGAGGAGCAGCAGTACAATATGGCTCTCCTTGCTTTTGTCCCATCAGTCTGTCTCACCTTTGAGTCATTCACTGGACAACTTTTGATTCGTTGCTCGGCCTTCATGGTGCTGAGGTTGTACAACGGCTGGATTTAAATAACAAAGAGAACCGTTTAAGGAATGAGCCACACACTCATTTTCTCTGGATAATAGCCACACAGTCTGATATGGCAACTATCACTCAATTATTATATATATATATATATATATATATATATATATATATATATTTATATTTTATTTTTTCCCCCACTACTAATATGATTAAATCTGGGTTTTTTAGTACACACATTTGTGTGTAAACAGATGTTATATGCTGCTACCAAAACCCTGCAAAAGCTTGTTGTTTATCGTTGAAAACTATATCGATAAAAACAAACCTCTTTGGGACAGATGGGACGATCTAGACAAATTGTTCCAGCAATAAATTATATTTCTTTTTGCTCATTTCAAAACTGAGTTTGTACTTCTATCATCTCTGATTCCAAGAAAAATGATCCTCAGAATATTTGAATTACTGGGCAAAGGCAGAGAGAGATAGAGAGAGAAAAAACATAGGATCCAAAGCCAAAGTAACATTTGGTGCAAAAACTCACAAGTGTTAGGGAGGCTTAAATGAGTCTTCACACTCCTCCTCCCCAACGTGTATTCAGAGAATTAAATTAAACCCCTCCGGAGAGAGAGAGACAGAGGAGAGTGAAAAGAGAGAGAGAGAGAGAGAGACGATGAGTTAGCTTCGCCGTGTGAGGCTAGCGATGTGGAGTGATACAATGTTCACTGCAAAGAGCCCACATCAGGACTATCAACTCGGATGCTGGCACCTATGCAGTCGCTACTGTACCGCACGTCGCCATGGCAACAACTAAACCAACCGAGGACGTGAGGCAGCCTGATTGTCACAAACACGGTCACCGAGACCTGGCTGTCAAGCTGCTCGGGGAAAAGCACTCAGAGCACTTACAGGCCCTCCCCTCCCCTCCGGTTTACTGTACCCTTATCCGTCCGACTGCCAAATTCGGCTTGGTGAAGGACAGGCGAGGGTGCCGCACTTTTTACGCCCCGCTCGAAGCGACCTGTGTAAATCTGTGTGGGCTGTTTGAAGCGGGCCCCTGATTTGCAGCGTCGAGGCTCCCCAGCCTTTGATGTGAAAGAAAGACAAAGCAAGTACACTGTGGCTGCACCATTAAAAAATTGTTTTCCCAGACTTTTATGTGCTGATTAGGTATTCCGTGTGAAATACATCTCTGTTTTCTCGATACGGCGCCGCAGACCGTGAAGGTGTTTAATAAAGGAAGAGCGCGGCGACGGGGCGATCTTTGCCTCTGCTCTCTCGCGGGAGGCGGGCGATGGGCAGCCGCCACCTGCCGCTGGGAGCGCGCCACTTTACTGGTGCCATGAAAAGACAGAGGCAGCTCTCCATAGGCCAATCAAACTGTATAACAACAGCTGGCCGGCTGCCCTCCTCAGCCTTGCTCTCTCTCTCTCTCTCTCTTCCTCTCTGTCCCTCTCTTCCCCGCCTCAATCTGTCGCCCCATCTTTCATTCGGACGCTCAATCCCCCTCCACGCCGCTCGGCCCTCGTCGGCACTACGGAGAGCCTCTCCGTCCCCTTACTCCCTCCCCGGCGACAAATATTTACTGTGCTGCCCTGATTTATTCCGGGTTAATTAGAGAAAGTTAAATAGCTATCATAGGCTTGATTCGACAAACATACACACACACACACACACACACACACACACACACACACACACACACACACACACACACACACACACACTGACAACTGGCTGTCTCACACAAACTCAGTGCCAGCTCCTGACCTGCCCCCTAGCCTCAAAGGTATAATGTGGTTTATTATAGACATGTGAAGACTTAATTAGATGTGTATAATGCATGCTGTCCAGGGACTGCTTGCTGTACTGCTGTATAAACCAGGCCGAGTATAAAACTGGCTGTGTTAACTGCCTGCATTAGTAAATCTCTTTGTGTGTTATGTTTGCGATGAGAGGGAGCTTGGTGGTAAAGCACTGCTTGCGCCTCATTATGACAGATATATGTTGCTTTGCTAGCTGGGTAGAGGAAGAGTAAGGGGAGGATTTCACACATGCACATCTTCCTCTGCTTTTTTTATTTTTTAAATAATTGGCTCTCTGTACGGTGAGGAAAACGGAAAACAGTGTGAGCGGTTAGAAGTAATGAGCATCATCATTAAACAAATACAACCTGACACACCTTTTGGCTCCCCATTTGACAACTGCGGTAGTGACAGCTGGCGCATCTGAATATGTGTGTGCAAGAAAAAACACTCCCTTCAAAACTCGGCTGGCAAAGAACTTCTGAGGCTCCGGAGAGTTTCTACATCTCTGGCAAAATCATCCAGAGATGCTCAGCGCCCTGCCCTGGAGAAAGCCATAAAGATTAGCAGTTAGATTGCAATCTTTACTGCAAACAGTCTTTTCCAGGAGTGGGAGGGTGAAAGAGCAGGCCAGAGCTGTGCCGATGAGGGAGATTAGCCCGGGCGGAAACAAGAGGGACCAAACAAATCCAGTCGCAAAGGAGGAGGCCGGTCGCACAAAAGGAAGCTGTAAAAAAAATAAAAGAAGAAAGAAAACAGAGCGTTGCTGCTGACTCCTGGAAATATTTATGACCCACGGTGGGCATAAAACTTGAGCGAGAGCTTCGGTGAGCCAAACGGAAACAAAAAGAGGAGGAATCAATAAATCTATACAGGTTCACAGTAACGCCACGTACCCTGACATTTGTCACATGCATTATTGGCCCCTTGAATAGGACGGAGACCCCGGCCGACACCGCCGACCTGGTGTTCATCTCCGGCTACAGAAATGTGCACAGCCCACACAAAGTACAGGAGGAAAGCAGTGACTTATAACGTAACTTTACTAATCAGTTCTACGGTGATACAAGGTGGTGTTATTCTAGAAAGTCAACAAATCCCTGTGAAAAGACCGAAGCAAACCCAGAGCTCCCTGTGCCGTCCCGCCGAAGAGGTACAACCGTGAAAACAGGTCACGCTTGTCGAGCTCCATCTTTTAAAAAAAGGCACAGTAATTTCCTGCATTGTTTTGAGGCAAACATTATTCAAAAAGGTGTAAATCTGTGTTTTTCTTTGGGACTATTTTCAGCTGTGGATTAATACACAAACCCGCAGAGGAACATTTGTAGCGCCCGGTAAAGTGTATGATGATTATTATCTCTGAATAAACTGCAATGCCCTTTTTCATTGCGAGGAAGGTTTTCCACTGCAACATGTAATAAGCTATCCAACATTTGGATAATACTTAGAAATTCATTGTTGGTTTTCGGTCTCTTCGTGAGATTTGCCGACTATGAGAAAGTTAAACCAAACATATCTTAATCTTTCTTCCAGGTATCTCATTAATCGGTTTGACATTTGAAGCATCTCTCTCTCCGTGTGTATATATATATATATATATATATATATATATATATATATATATATATATATATATATATCTCAGTTATACCAGTTATAATGATGTTCATTAATGCTAAAAATTAATTAGGCCGGGTTGTGTAGCGTGCCCTTGCAATGCATACAGTAGTTACACATCCCACTCATACGCAGTGTTGCTCTTCTAAGCTTAATATTGTTTCTTAACAGGAACTCTGTATTGCCTATAGGTGTTTCTGTAAACTTATCCAAACATACCGTAGTATTTCTATTTATACAGCACGCTATTTATTTTTCTAAATCAATAATTTCCCTCCTTGTCTTTCTTCTCTTCCTTCCCCAATATTCCTTCCTCGTCCTCTTCCTCCGTTGCTGCTGTCGGTTTGCTGATCGTCCGCTTGTTTCTCAGGTGACCAGAATGACGCTTTATTGCTAATTTAGCATGAACAAATTGCCCGAGAGAGTGAAATTGATTCTTCCAATCGTTTTCTGCTTCTTCTTCTTTCTTTTTTTTCACACTATAGACATATACTGCATTTCTAATTAACTGATGAAAATCCATTTCATAATGCAGTGAAACTGACAGTAATCTGAAAGAAATACAAAGCACGGCCCACGTTTAATATTTTCACCTGACTAATCCATTTCAAATCAAACGCGTTTCACATCTACCTTCAGGTGTCGCAAAAAAGCATTTTTTTACGGAAAAATATGAACACTATTCACTAAACAAACTGCCTAATTAGGTAAAACGAAACTCAGCCGTTGACTCGGAGCAAGCAGATCCCTCCGGACTAAGTGTCTCATAACAACAACCTAACACCTCATTTCCATAATCCAAACTTGTCCGAATGCACGCTCCGCTCTCAAAATGTGTTTGCATACAGTTTCTATCGTCACGACAATAGCGGCTAAATGAGACAAACATGAACCCTGCGTGCACAAACAGACGAGCTGTGATCATCTCTTTCGGAGGTGTGTGGCTATGATTACGTTGTGTGTGTGTGTGCGCGTTTGTCATATTTGTTTGCGCTTGGCCTGGATGTGTGACATGTGTCATTTCTTTCTTCTTTTTTTGTGCGAGTGTGCGGAAGCGAGAGCCGCTACCCATTCATTATCCTGTAAATACAGCCTGAGCCAGATACGTTATTTAGTTGTGGGATAAAACAGGGAGAGCAGCTGGTGAATTTAGGGATTTACTGAACACTCCAGCGAGCAGACAGAACAGTTACTGTCCTCATTTCAATGCAACGGTCACGAGGACGAGTGCAACTCTAGAGTTTTTGGCAGTTATAAATTGTATTCTGATCATAAACTGATACAAAATGTCATCATTTGGAACGGCAAAATCCTTGTTTGCAGAAAACTCTCCTGCGAAAGCCCAAACTTCCAATGTTTTGCCATTAGGCTGAACCCACCACCTGTTGCTCTTCCTACTGGACGCATCATTACCTTGACTCGTTGTGTCTCTATGAGCTTCCAGTCTTATTGCTGTTTGTCTGAGCACTTTATTTTTTACCTATTGCACTGTTGTTGTTGTTGATTGTTGATTGTCTTGTCTGTCTAATGTTATGCACCTTCCGCCAAGAAAAATTCCTCGTCTGTGAAAACAGACCTGCCGGATAAATGGTTCTGATTCTGATTCTGATTCTGATTGTCAGTGCGGCACTGCGCTTGCCTCGCCTCATTAAGTTTTGGCCCCGGTTTCGGGAAAAAAAACTTTGGTTGTCAGGCCTCTTCTGCCAACTATTTATTGATTCCAATCCCTCTCGATGGTTCAATTCAAATCTGACACAATAAGAGCTGAAAGTGTCTTTTTTTTTTTTATCAGGAAATGCTTTGCGTCTTTCTCCCAATTTGATTTATGACATATCCGGTAAACCCAGGGTCCCATTTATAAGATACTTAGAAGTCAGGTAACTGTCATCATTCACACCTACTGACACACTGATGGTGCCACCTGTGTAGCAGGACTATCTAATCATTTGGACTGCGGGGGAAGATCGGGGTTAAGTGTCTTGCCCAAGGACACATCGACTTTGACTAGCGGAGCCCGGGATCGAACCACCAATCCTTTGATTGAAGGACCCTGATCTACCACTGAGCCGCAGTCAAACAGGTCAATGTGAAGGTTTTTCAGCATTTAACAAAAAAATTTAGGCAACACAATTAAGTGATTTATGTCCTCCCAAAAGATGGAGCCCAAATCTGTAAGTGAATCTGTAACATAGGACGAATGCATGTGAATGTGCTCCCTGGCTTACACATCCTCAGCTTCTGATCGTGTTCATTCGTATTCAAACTTAGAAATAATCTTCCAAACCTCCTCTTCTTTTTTCTTCTTTTTTTTACAGCGTTGCAAAGAGTCAAATCCTTTGGCGGCCATCACTAGTATTCCTTTACAGGAGATGATTGATACGTACATTCGTTTTTTGCTGGTGTCATCTATGTGGCCGGCTTGTTTGCATGGTTTTGATATGCATTAGTTGTACTGCTTTTAACAAATTTGGGTCTTTTGTAAACTTTTGTTGGTGTTTTTGCTCTGATGTAATTTAGAAAGTGTTTTGTGACACCTTGGTCAGGGATTATAGGGAAAAATTGCCCTTTGGCTCATTCTCATTCGTCCTGTCTGTGATTCTATACGTTTCATGCCATGTATATTAATCAATTTGCAATATCCCTTCTCTCTCAACTAAACTCAACGAGTCGAGAACTGCTCTTGCCCGAAGCAAAACCAGGCGTGCTGACCTTCACCTCCTTAATGGCTCGGCGAGCTTCACTACTTAAATGGAGAGATGGTGCGTGTCCTCGAACCACCGGAGGGACATTATCATATATTAGATTTTTGCTTTTGAGGAACCTGCGACTGTTGTTTCTTAATAACTTCTCATAACCATTATATTACTGGCAGCACTTTTCTTTGGTTCATTTTCTCATATATATTATTTTCTTTCTTCCTCTATCTTTCGTTCTATTGCTACAACTCTGCTGAGCCCTTGTGCATCAGTAAGCGTTTACGTGGGAGTTGTGTGTCAGCCAGATTTCGGGGTTTGGGTTTATCTGATTACACAGATCAGTCGATAAATTAATCAAACGAATCAATCACAGATATTTTGTTCTTTTAATCAATAAGAATTGCAGATGCATCCTTTGTGTTCAGTTAGTCAAAAACCAAGCGGAGAGAAGTTCAATATGAGGTGATGGATATTGGAAAACCACCAGAACCTTTTAATGGTTTTATGTGAAGCACTTTGAATCTTGTTGTTGAAATGTGCTATACAAATAAACTTGCCTTGCCTTGCCTTACCTTCCATTCTTAATCTCATGAAAAATGTTTTCAATGGAGCACAGCTGACTTTTTAACCCCCTCCAAATCACTGGATTAATTGGAAATGGGAGTCATCCTCAAAACAGTCTTCCTGGACCGGGCTGTCAGTGTCTGCTTTGGTTTCTCTGCCGTGCCGTGATGGCCGTCTCTGAGGAGCACTGAATGAGCCTTTGATTAGATTAATAAAGCAGCAGATTGAATGTGGTGATGTGTTTGGTTTACAGGTCTCTCCCAGGGCCCCTCTCCCTCTGTGGTCTCTATAGGGGACCCAGCAGTAAAGCCATTTGTTGTCCGCCGAAGACACTGATAGGCCCCCCGGGAGCCGGTGCGGTTGGCTAACTGCTCCGACAGACAGGCGGCCATGTTGCAGCGAGATTCCCCCCTCGGCTTCTTCCCTCTTTTGCAAATGCAACGCGCGTTTCGCCACGGCATCTCTCTGCAGAAACACAGTAAAAACCTCGCGGGACAATCTTGAATTTAACGCTGACGCCGGCCTGAGCAGGGCTGGTTCACTTTGATATTTCACCAGAAGAATTGGAGTGCAAAAACTTTTTAACGCGGATTTTCTAATATCCTGGTGTTGATATTGCCTCGCCGTTATCCAGGTCCGCCGAGGCTCGTATTATTCCACGAGATAATGGAACAGCGTCTCGCAGTAGCCTCCGCTGCTTATTTCTCCCCCTGTATAATCACTGATATGACATGATATAATGTGACAAATGAAAAATATCACATTTCAAACCGACCAGCGCCTCCCATTTATCATCGTTTCAGGAAATGCCCAAAGGGTGAAGCCACAGTGCTTACCTGGGACTGTAGCCTATTGATCTCAGCTGGCTACACTAACTGTGCTCTATTCATCCTGCTCCGGCTCAGGTCCCGCACAAACAGAGCCGTCAATCACTCGCCGCGGAGTACAATCGCACCCCCCTTGACATTAAGCTAACAATATTATTTGTCTCTTAAGTCACTTTTCCGCAGAATTATAGGGGCATTCGCGGGGGAATCCTCTTCCATTTAGCCTCCAAAGACTCCAAATTAAATTTAAAGTTTAATTAAGTTGTAATAAAACTTGCAGTGCAACTCTCCTTAAGCTCCAGTTTTGCTCACAACAGCAATTTTCAGGTACAACCATTCGTTCTAATGTATGCGGCTGCCACCGTAACCCGTTGCGCTCCCGTTTGCAGTGTGTTAACACGGCTGCCTGCTGGCATGCGGGTGAATGGCATCAATGAATATGTATCGATGCGTGCCGGGTTAAGTATCCGACTCAAGGTCAGAGCAACAATGTCACTACGTCAGGAATCCTGATCAGCGCTTCGAGCTACCTGGGACAATATCTGGAAATAATATTGACACCTTAAACAACTGGTGATTTCATTGGGAGCTCAAGAGAAGAAAAAAATCCATTTCGCATGGTTTCCCCATCAGTAAAAAACAGAATGTGGGCATTAATAATTCATCTGGATTCAGAGGGAATTGATCCACAGAGATGGCAGAGTCCCGACGGCTGGGAGTGTTGGAGAAATTGCTCCCGCACTTTGTGGACGCTTGTGCATGCTTTTGCATATGGACATACGCATTGCACATACGCAAGGAGATCTTCACTGATGAGACACTTTAGCCCCGAAATAGGTGGAGGAAAACAATATCCTATAGAGCTTTTAAAGGCAGCCACACATTAATGTCATGATAAATTGGCTCATTAAATAACAATGCACTTAAAAAAAAAAAACGATTCACAAGAGGTATCAGGTTAGCCCTCACATAGCTTTTTCCTGACGCTCGGCGATGCCCAATTTCTGCAGCAGTTAAATGGCGCCTCGCTGTCTTGGTATTCGTGAGCTTCTTTCTTTGAATTGAGTTTATCCAATTATCTTGCAGGTGTGACATCACTGGAGCCGAAGAAAGCCTAGGAGGCAGAGAAAGTGCTGCCGGTTGAATGAGAGATAAGCAAATGAAAAAGATGCAAATGGAGAAAAGTTATTTTGACTTTTTTTTGGGGGGGGGGGAATGTCTAAGCTAATTGGTCGCAAGAGAGAAGATGCTGATGCAGAGTTTTTTTTTGCAGCCTGCTGCAAAGCCACCCACTCCACAGCTCAGGGGCGAGCATGTGCACGTGCACTCGCAACACACACACACACACACAAACATGCGCACGCTAGAAGGCAATCCGCCGCAGCTCCCGCTACACCCCGACATCGCCTTGCTAAACAATAATCCGCTGTGCCAGTTCACATTGGGCGTCATTGTGTTCTTGTCTTCCGTTTCATTTCTCTTTCCGACCGCCCTTTTATTCGGCATATGCTAAAAGCTGACATTAGCACAGCGCTAACGCATCCTGCCTTTGTCTTTTTCACAAAGCATTTCCATCTCTCACCTGCCATTAGCCAACGCAGTCCGTCTGCCCGAGTCACATTTTGGGAGACGTAGAGCTGTTCTCTCCACACCCCATTAGGGATCAGGGAAGGAGCTACAATAAGCCTGGGACTCTCACACACCCAGGTGCACACACACAACACAGGTGCACGCACACAACACACACACACACGCACACACCTTTGCGCACACATACGTTACACGGTTAGTCACAAAGCAGGCGTGCTGTTCCTTCAAAATGTTCCCCGCAAAAGTTACGAAAGACACAATGAAATAAAGCCAGACAAAATGAGTTCTAATGAGCTGCAGAGGGAGCGGAGGACACCTGTTTGTTTATACAGTGTTTCACAAACAGTGTTTTCGGTTAATCACCCGAGGTGCTGCCGGGGTGACGCTTATCTACATCACAATGGAAGGGGTCGGCTCGCATTAAACACAGAGGACAGATGCTGTTCTATTCTGTTCTGGCTTTTCGGGTTCGTTATATTTTTTTCTATTTTTTTCCCACCGAGACACAGATGCAGATGTTCTGTATTGTGCTGCACCTGCACTTCCAGCCCGGCTCCTGCTTGCCAACCATCAGATGCCAGCCTCTATGTACTCACGAGATGAGCCCCTCCTCTCCTCCAGAACCAAAGATGGGAAAGAAAGCCATCAAAAAACGATTTCAATCTTGCCTCAATTTTCTCTCAATAGTTGTCTGTAAAGTAGTTCTCCTCTATAAGGAATAAAGAGAATCCTATTACATTTTTCTTTTTTTACTAGCTCTGTTGCCTCTGACGGCCTTTCAACAGCTGTAGTTACCACTTTATTTGCTGCCTCCATAAAGGTGACTTATAAGCTGTTATCACAAGGCCGGCAAGAAACGTCAATACAAGATTAAAAGGTGCGAGCAGAGAAAGGGACAGACTTCATTAAAGTTGATGTAGCTACAAACACTATTTGATATGTGAGAGACATCCAGAGTAGTTGAGCGGTCCAATTGAGTTTTGGCCCCTCATTGACACCTATTGACTCCCATTGATTTGTCGGCGGGCTGACGGGGAAATCTTGTTAAGTTCAACATTTATTTTCAGACAATGGTAAATATCGGCGATGCATCGAGAGGACTGATGAGAATGCCACAGAAAAGATGGACTTTACTGGAGAGACACACTGATCCAAAGACCATTTTAAAATGCAAGCTATGCAGTTTGGGATGTTTTTGGTTCCAGGAACCCATTGGTTTGCAGGTTTGTCTTTTTTAATTGCAGTAAAAACAAAAATAGAGACCATCTGGCGGTGGCCTCAAATTAGACATGGCCGTTCGATTCGGACCTCATTTTGATCTTAACCATACTTAACTCTTGTGATTTCATCTTGCACGGTTGTCACTGTCACGGTGACACAACTAGCAAAGATCTCAAGAACGCCTCTGTGGTAGTTGCTGCTGCAACATGTCTCCAGGACCATGTTTTGCCATGATGACACACACACACACACACACACACACACACACACAAATACTGATTCACAAGGTGAAAACAATAACTGCCACACACTGTCCCGGTGGTGACTCTCAAACTTCCTTGAGTTGTGTAGTGAAACACAGAACAGGCTTGACCATAAAACGTGGTAAAATACACAGCACTTATATTGAAAACATGTTTTAAAAAAGCCCCACGGGAGCTTGAAAGAAGAAAAAAAAAAAAGCAATTTAGTACATCCAGCCATCATCATCCAGCTCTGTCATTCGTGGTTAAAATAACATAACACCATTGTCACTCACCAGTTTTTACATGGGAGACTCATCATCAACTGATTCATCATGCAACAGTTCGATGGCATGAGAGACAAGATAATTCTGTTTTGAATTACCCCATAATGATGATTACCTTTGACAACAACAAAAAAGAAGCACTTATGTTCATTGTGATGCATTACAAAACTTCAGCAAATTTCAATAGCCTGCGAACGGATTTTCATCATGCACAGAAAAAAAAAGAAAGACAATCGATGGCTGGAACAAAACAAAGGAAAAAAACAGCATAGTTTGCCAAATGGTTAGCTCTACTATTAAGTGTATTGGATGAGTACTTCAAGAGCTGAAATGAACAAAACCACTGGTATGATCGTTAAAAAGATAAGTGTGTTGATATTCTACATTTCCCTTATTGTCAACACCTTACATGAAGAGACCAAAGCAACAGCTGATCCTCCTCAGGAGCACTGTCTGTGTGCAAAGCCTGAGGTCGCCATCTCCTCTGTGCCGTAGAAATCCATTGTTGTCCAGAAACTACTTAAAACACTCAAATTAAGTATTTTGCTGCATGTTTCCTCGTTATAAAGAACATGTCGACAGTAGTTTGTCTTGGGTCAATCGCGTCTACACTGTCCTGCTGCTTTAGATATTCAATAGAGCACCAATATCAGCACCTGGAAATAGTTCCCAACAAAACACATCATTTCCTCCTATTTATATGATACGATATTGGCAACCCATGGGGACATTTGGCTTGGACTCCAATGCTGCACAGATGATATGACACATTGAGTAACATGTAAGTGCCCGGCTGTTGTTTCCAGTAGGATTGGAGTCGATAGGAGTTAGCACTGAGAGGTGGACTTCAACATTGTTGGATTCTTTTCATTGGATTTGTTGATGGGAACAAAAAAATTGATAATCGCTGGCCTTATCTTTCAATATAAGTTTTGGATAGTAACACATCGTGGTTACGGGGTATGGAAAAGCTTATGGTCATTGTTAAATGTGCTTTAAATGAGATTTGGAGCATTTCGATTGCCTCTCAAGGGGCTCTCCACTTGGGGACTGTTTGCATCTAACTGGGCTAATAACGCCCAACAGTGCAAACAATGTAGCAAAAGAGCTGACAGAGCTATTAGTGATTAGCTGAGGAGGAACTGGCTGGTGGCTGCTGGTGGCTGGTAGTGGCGGCGGCCATGAGCTAGCTGGTGGGGTACGCTCACGTGCAGTAACATGCAACAAGGGTAGATCGCATGCCATTAAAAAATTTTTTAAACATGGGACTAATAGTCAACAATCGAGCATTAAGTATTACAACTACACATAAAATAAGGATTTTCTACAATAGGTGTTTGCTGTCAGATCAATGGTTGGCAGCTTGAATGGATTTATTGTCAAGTACAGGGAGGACGATGTTTTCCCCGACTTCCTTATTTACCACTGCATAATACACCGACAAGCATTATGCGCTAAAATGCTAAACATGAAAGAGATCATGGATGTGGCAACGAAGATCGCCTGTTCTGTTCGAGCGAGAGCTCGTCAAAGACGGCTGTTCTGTGCGCATCTGGAGAAGGCCGACTGTATAATAATATTATCAAAATATTAAGTCCAAACACCGTTCCACCATGACTGATGACCATTTGGAAGTCTGCCTGAGGCTGGCTACCAGCAGCTACTGTCCGGACTATGCAACCCTGCTGGTTCCATTCAGTGAAGTCATCAGAGTAATGTACAGAATTGTATTGTGTTATAAGGGTTCATGCAGTTATGCAAGGTACGCCAATATTGTAAATATAAAGTATACTTGTATATGTATATATATATAAATAGGTATTTACCATTATTAATGTAGGTAGATCTTTTTTACTTGGTCATTTTACAAGTAGCTCGCGAGCCAAAAAAGTGTGGGCACCCCTGCCTTAGAACATGTCTTAGAAAATGTCTTAGAAAATGTCTTAGAACATGTCTTAGAAAATGTCTTAGAACATGTCTTAGAACATGTCTTAGAAAATGTCTTAGAACATGTCTTAGAAAATGTCTTAGAACATGTCTTAGACATGTCTTAGAAAATGTCTTAGAAAATGTCTTAGAAAATGCCTTAGAACATGCCTTAGAACATGTCTTAGAAAATGTCTTAGAACATGTCTTAGACATGTCTTAGAAAATGTCTTAGAACATGTCTTAGACATGTCTTAGAAAATGTCTTAGAACATGTCTTAGACATGTCTTAGAAAATGTCTTAGACATGTCTTAGAAAATGTCTTAGAAAATGTCTTAGAACATGCCTTAGAACATGTCTTAGAACATGTCTTAGACATGTCTTAGAAAATGTCTTAGAACATGTCTTAGAACATGTCTTAGACATGTCTTAGAAAATGTCTTAGAACATGCCTTAGAACATGTCTTAGACATGTCTTAGAAAATGTCTTAAAACATGTCTTAGAATCCCGCCCACCCAGCCCCGCTACGTAAACAAGTAACAGTGATGCTCGGATTACATCACACACAGAGGCAGAGCGACTTCATTCTCTGCTCAGGAAGACAATAATATACCTTAGTATCTATATCTTAACATAGCAAATAGTTGTATGTTGCCATATCAATGCTCGTAATCCGGTATGTAAGGGGACATATCTTCTTCGTCGGTGAAGTGAATCTCTCGTCTCAGAAAGCCACCTTGACCTCCTCCTGAAGAGGTTTTGTAGTTTTAAAACAGCACGACGCTACTGCTGCCTTTCCTCCAGAGAGGGTACAGTCATTATTCGCAACAGGCCGCTTGTCAGAAAGACATAAACACAGGTCATTTCAGGCGTTTTGAACAAGCAAATCTGTTGTTTTTCTGGTGAAGACCGTGAAAGAAAGAAGAAAAAAAACATTGCTCGTCTCCGCTCTGTGGGTCATAACATGCGCCAAAAATACATCACAGAAAAACAATGCTGTTGCTGCCGCCTCAGTGGCTGATTACTCACTTAATGCATCTTTACAGCACATCATGCTGTTCTGGTATACGGTGGCCCTCAGCTCCCGACAACAGAGCGAAGGCTGCAGCAGGTGAGAGAGTTCATTAGAGCGGCAAGCTGGGGTCCACAACAAGTGGCCTCTTCACGTGGAATAGCAGAGTTTAGCCCTCAGCTGTGACCTCGCCCATCTAACACGCAGAGATAATACGGCGGTGCACAAACTCAAGGCAAACAGGGTTCCCACAGCGACGCCAGCTTCAGTCGAGGCAGAAAGTTTAGCAAGTAGCACATAACAACCCGGCCTCGCGGCACACTGCCCCCAAACTTCTTACCCAAACTCCCCCACAACTCATGAAAAAAAGGTGCCTTTCAAAGCTCTTTATTTATGAATATTTACAAAGGTCAAAGCTTGCAAAGTGAGGAAATTGTGGGAAGAAATCTGAAGCGTTAAGGTCAAGGTTAGGGGTGTAATGAAGGCAGAAGGCAAAACCTCGGCACATATATTACACTTTTTGCCTGCTGTTGATTTTGCCCTCCACAACCCTTCAAACAGACTGGAACATGCACCCCATCTCTGTTTCATATGGCTCAGAAAACAAAAGTCTGCCACGCGTAACAGGTGGAGAACACAACGAGACACACGTTCTTACTCACAAGAGTTTAACCTAGAAACTGGATGAGCTCAAATATATGGCGGCCTACTAAAAATTAAACTGAATTACCAGCTGCTCTGCATCGGAATAACTTGTATAATTTATGCATTGTTGTATTTCGCCAACAGTATGAATTTATTTCGATATAAGCATTATTATTTAATTTCTTAATTAAGTTTAATTGGGGTCTCTCAAAGTTGGTTTCATATGCAAGGAGGTTGTGGTTTCCATGACACGTGAACATTGATGGTTTCTCTCCACCAACACTGTTCTCTAAGTTAAATGATTACAAACAAACCTTGAATTAACTTTGCAATTGTTTTTTTTTGTTAGTGAAAGGCCAACACAGTCTCACAGCAGTTATAAAATAGTGAGGAAATGCAATCTATATGTTTTGTGTACAGAGATACATGTTGTCCCTTTTCTTTGTGTTTCTTTGTGTTTCTCTGAAGACTAACTAACAAAGCAAAATGTGTGAGGGCGGCTGTAGTTCATGGTCGTTCTGAAACCACAAGGTAGGCGGTTCGATCCCTGTTCTCTCCATAGTTTGCATGTCGAAGTGTCCTTGAACAAGACACCAAACCGTCACAAACGTATGTGTCACCAAGAGAAAAAGGATCATTATTGACCTTCAATTGCCATTATTCTTCTTCCTGTGCGACACAACATGTACACACAACCAACGGATTACATTGTCTGACTATTTCACGACCTCACATGCGACTGGGCTGGAAAGTATTGCCTGAAAAAGTGTAGATTTTGACTGGTTATGTATGTGAACAGCATTTTTTTTCCAAAACAAAGTTCTTTGCAAAGCCGGGGGTCAACTTGCAGTTAAAAATGCATAGCCTTTTGGTTTTGTGTAATTCAGAAAGAGGGCAGTTCCCACTGGGACTGACATGCTAAGAATGTTTGCTTTAATACAGACTATCAGGGTGCCCATTAAATGTTCACTTCTCTCTCAGAATATGTTCTAACTAGTTATGGCAAAAGCCTTGGGTGTCTGACTCACTCAAGCCTTCCTCCTGTCCTTGTTCTTCTTGTCTGCCTCCACCAAATGGATAATGGATTTTGAGCAAAATACCAGCCAAGAAAACCAGCCAACCAGTCAAAATGTTCTCCAACAGCACATCACGTCTCCACTGATGACAGTAGAAGCAATTAAGCTCAAGTAAGAAGGATCAAGGTGGCTGACTCTTCTTTTTACCCACGTAGGATACAGTAAGTGCTACTTAGCCGAGCTTAACAGCATAACTCCTTGAAAATCTAACTGTACGTTCTTATAGACACCATCTTTATTATGCATAAATTCCGGAGGCAATCTTGGCACAAACATTTTTTATGCGCCGTTGTATACAATCCAAAAAGAAGAAATTGCTTTCTGTATACTTGTTTTCTTCTATCGGAATTGTTCCTGTCCAGTGGGAGAACTCTATGAAAATAGATGGACTTTAACAAAATAGTTTCTTTATATCTTCCGAAAGAATATTTTGAACAATGCACAAAGTCTGTCCATTCAATTTGAATGGCAAAACAAAAGCAAACAACACAAAGTTACGTGAGAATCACACAACACACACACGTCCGTCTCGTCAGGCTACAAGTTAATGTGTTTGTGCTTGGACCAATCGGGTTGAGCAGCGCTCCGGTCCGATTTCCCACGTTGATGTTGTCAGAAGCTCTGTTATAAACTGTTTTAATATGCTTTAATGCCCTGTGCTGTGATATATAACTGTACTTTGCTGCAGGACAGACATATTACTGTGACTACATCTCTGAGCCTTTTTCCATGTGTTTCTCAGAGGATCTTTTATTTCTTTTCTACTTCTTCCTTTCTGTTCACAGTAGAATTGCACAGAGGAATCGAGCCGTTCTCTTTTTTGGTGAGCAGTTAGTTGTTTGAACAAAACTTTAGTGGAACTGTCAGTGGACAAAACCGACCGGGGATTCTGTGCATTTTGTCTGCCTTCCCTTTTAAAAATCACGCTCATATACAACCACATTGTATTATGAATCACGTGTCGAGGGAAACATATTTTTTTCGTCGATTCCGTTTGCTTTCAATGTATCACAAATTATTATATCTAAGTGTAGGGAGAAGGTCGGGGGGATGGATGCGTAAAAAAACAGAGGGCTTTCATTCAGGAGAGTTATGTCAAACAAGTTTTGTTGACAACAAATATTTAAGTAGTTCTGCTGAGTTCTTGGTTTTGTTACAATTGACAACGTTAACCTCGTCTTTCAAACTGCAGCCGAGACGTTTCCCCCGAAAACGTAATTGATTGTGACACAGGGTTGGAGCGCCCACATTGTGAACTGATCTGCACAGCGTGAGCGTAGCAGTCGCAGGTAGGACGACTAAAACGTATACTGTGAGCATCTTCCAACATTCCCACGGTTTACAAATACTTCAGTGGCGTTGCAGTGCCTGAAGAAAAACCCTCCCATGCCCGGAGAGAACGCTTGTACTCCACACAGAAAGGTCACAACCGGCCAGCGGATGTAAATCCAGGATCTTCTTTCTCTGTGCCAAGACTATCATTACCTGCTGCTTGAAACTGTATTCTTTGTGCGATGATAGACTTGCAGCGTGTCATTAAAAGCAGTAAAGGTAGTGGTGTGTTACATTACCACTGGAACAGTTGTAGGTCTTGCTCAACAGCCCTTTTCCTCATTAAAAGTTAGTTAATTGACGGTGAACTGGATCTACTTGGGAAGAGTAATGAGCTGGGAGGGAAGGTCAGGTTCAGTGAATCAGCACTCATCTCACTTCTGCTAATTAATATAAAGGAAGATTCCAGTCGACTTGCATAAGGAAGAAGAAAAAAGAATAGTGTGATAGTGTGTGTCTCTACGGAGAATGCGCTCAAGAATGGACGCCGCATCAGTCAAACCTTCGCGAGCACAAAATGTTCCCTTTTCTTGGACTAAAACAGGTTGAGTTAAACACATCAGTGGCAATTTGATCCCCTCCTCCATCCCCTCATCCTCCTCATCCTCCGTATATGCGACCGGTCATGTGCGTATTCGTGACTGCCTGTCCCGCCACCCTGCAGTGAACGCATTAGCCCCTTTACGTGAACACTTTATCATCCTCCCCTCTGTCAGCAGCCGCTCCTCTACCCCCGTTCGCTTCTCCACATCTCTGCGCCGCCGTTTTCATCTTTCATTTTCTTCTTTTTTTTTCCTCCAGGTGCTGGCCAGTGTCCCCGCTTCTGTTCTGCGTCTCTCTCCCCCCCTCTCTCCACTGTCTCTGCTTTATCTCCCCCATCTCTCCAGATGTCCCGCTCGTTCCTCCCTCCCTCCCTGCCCTCCCATCTGCTGATCAAGCCCTGATAACTCTACCGAGGGAGGCTCCCTCCTTCACGCTGTCCCTCTCCACTGATGCTCCCCCACGCTGTCCCCTATCTATCTGACTTTCTAAAGATGCCGTCGCTCCATCTCTCTATCTCATTTACCCTCTCTCCTTGCCTTCAACCTCACTCCACTTCTTTCATCCGTCTCCCTCTTCCTCCCTACATCTATTCACAAACCCGTTCATTCATCCAGCCATACGTCCATTCATCCAGCCAACTCTTCCTCTGTTCTACCCAGCCGGTCCACACCCTACAGCAGTGGGATCAAAATGTAGGGGAGATAGAGCAAGAGCCAAGATAAGCTCTCCCCCGCAGGTCACTGTCTATGTACCAGCTGATAGGAATCAATCTGCACCCCGGGATACTGCTCCTTTTGTTGTGTTTTTCCTCTCTGTGGCAGGCACAGTCGTTTTATTTCGCTTTTACTCTAATCCTCGCCTTTTTTTTCTGAGGCGCCGCCAAAAATCATTACGGTGCAATACCTTGATGCCATTTTTTCCGTTTGACTCCTCAGTGTCAGTAGAGCATTTGAATATTATTCTGAAAAGCAGAAGGGACCCGGTGTCTTGTTGCTGTCTCCGGGCGAGCTGTTTTATTAGCTTCTGTAACTTGATGCAATCTCCCATTCAGTATTCCTGCTTCTGCCTTTCTGAAGTGAAACACGTCCCTGTGATTTATCCTCCTAGCCTAAGATAAATGACTATCTATTGTTGTAGATGTTTAAAGAGTATCTATTGTCATATTCAGAGACTTGCCGTCCTCAATTTAATCCATACAATTTAACCTGAAGGGCCTCCATCAAGGGAAGAGTGGGCACGTTAGAAGGAAGGTCCACAGATCTGAGCTGTTTCATGTAGGAACCTTTTCCTTTCAGCCATGGTTTCTACATGGAGCTGCTCACAACAAGGCCTGTGGATTATCTTGAGTGGCCGGGTCACGATTACTGGAAAGAGACTGTTGCTGTTGAGCTCTTCACATGTATGTTTGTGGCGCTTTGACTTTGAGCTCCACGAGCCAAGTGCCATATAGTATATTGGAGAGAAGGCAGACATCTCTACGGCTGATATCTCAGAAACTAGGCATACTCACACGCAATCTAGATTAATGGATAGCACTGCACTACAGAGGAAAAACTATCTTTTAGATTTTGGGGGTGAACCGTTCCTTTTAAGTTTGACTTGTATTGCAGTAGACATACACTGTAACTGTTCCCTTACCAATCTTATATGGTTATTACATTTTCAAGAGCACATGAACACAACATGACATAATCCTGAAGAGTTGTCGGGGTAAGCTTGTTAGCGAGCCGTATTTACACATTTAGAGTGTCTGGCCCCGTGACAAATCTAAATCCAATATTCACTCTCCTTTTTGCTATTCTTTGGTCTCCACCAACTCGGTTTATGTGAGCCTGTTTGTTGAAAACATCTACCTGCTGCTGCGGAAATTGAAATAGCTGTGGGTGGAGAGACTGCACCAGCACTTTAAAGATTACCCCCAGACATGTTTTATGAAATGCAAAAATACTTGAAAATGCTTGGAATAATATTTCATGCCTGATCTTGTTTTTCCACAAATAAAAAAAAGTTCAATTAACGAGTAAAAAATTCTCCTTTTCCCTCACTGGATTCACACAAAACCTTGAACCTATGAATGTGCAAATGTGTCTCACTTTGAAAGCACAAGTCAAGTCCTCTCTCTGTGTATTTGCACCGGAGGCTTGTGCAGATTGTCTATTGGACGGCTATTAACTTCAAAACTTGTGATGTCACAAAATAATGCTCCTATATACATGCATATTTTAAACTGAGATGTTTTTATGGTGAGCGCAGAGAAACATTCCCCCTGCAGCAGATGAATGTGAAAACAGTCTCCGAGTGTCAAACTCTGCACAGTAAAGCTCAAACATACCATTGAAGTAACAATTGGCAAAACACATGCATGAGTGTTTGACAAAACAATGAGCTGAAACCCTTTTCCCATTACACATAGCTGTGGGATCTATTGTTAGTATAAAAATAATGATTAGTGCAAATTGATGTGATTATGCATTCAACATTTCACTTGAGTAGAATTAGAAAAGTTTTAGCATCAACATATACCTAAAGTGCCAAAAGTCAACGTATTCGTTATGCAGAATGTCCCATTTCAGAATAATGAATATAATATAAATTAACTATAATTATTGATGCATTACGGTATTCATCACTTTAATGTTGCAGCTGGCAAAGGTGGAGCTGATTTTAATTACTTGATATACTGTTGGGGAGCTTGTAAATTCCATGAAGGGATCAATTAAAGCTCATCATTATCCATGATAATACATCATAATTGATTTGTTGACTGTATTTTTTATTAATCTGCTAAATAAATAGTAACTAAATGTTTAAATAAATGTAGTGACGTTAAAAAGTACACACTAGCCCTCTGAATTGTTGTAGAGTAGACGTATAAAGTAGCAGAAAATAGAAATACTAAAGTAAAGTAGAAGTACCTCAAAATAGAGCATTGTCCAGTTTATACGAGGGTTTTTAATTAAATCCCTTGCATTTGATTGATTGATGGATGTCATGATATTATTTATTGAAATGTGATGATACCAGCGTGCAAAAGCACCGGGTATATTTTGTTTTAAAGGAAGAAAATAATTAGGAAATAAAAATACCATGTATTGCATATATTGTTCATTAGGTCCACAATGTGATAGGGGTGTGATCTAAAAGGGGTGAAAAAGGCCATTTTCACATCATCTTGACTTGAACAAATGTACTTTGTTGCATTCAACCACTTCCATCAACTGGCCTCCGCCTGTCAGTCTGGTGATGGTTAACAAGCCACAGTCTTGGCCATTAGAAAAGACGTAAATTAAACTATATTACATTGTCATGTTGTACAACATAATTGTTAGCAATTTGCAAATTGTCAGTGGGATTTCGAACTTCCGAACCAGAAAGCTGTGTTGAAGTCGACCAATTGACCAACCGTTGACAAGCTATGATATTTCCTATGGTGACGCTGTCAGAGGGCCCAGGTTAGCAGAGGACCTCCCACACACACACACACACACACACACACACACACACACACACACACACACACACACACACACACACACACACACAGCGGAGAAAGGTCACAGTAAAGGTGGATGGGAGTGGACCACACGCCTCCTGCTACAGAGAGATTTATCAAGCCAGCTCTGCTCCCCGAAACACATGGTTAATTTAGCAGCCATTACAGGTGACATCTTGATGAATGGATGAGGGCTGTTCACGCATACATAGGCAATAGGCATAAACACACAAACACACACACACACACACACAGGGGGAGCCAGAGAGAGAGAAAGAGAGAGAGGGAGAGAGAGAGAGAGAGAGAGAGGCGACGCTCATGGAAAGAATAATGGTCATTTTACTGCAGTGTGCAGGAGGACAGGAGATAAAAGTTAGTGTTGGGAGAATGATGTGTCAGGATGGTTTCATTAGCTCAGAGATAGAAGACTCCTGTCTGTGCCATCAGGGGGAAGAAATCATTCTTCACTGTCGGAGACGGACATGTGCACTAACACAGTGACAAACTATCATGTTAACTACTGCTAGCCCCGTGGCTGCTGATGCACTTGGCTCTGTAATTTGCTAAGACATTTTAAAGCTAAGAGCTGAATGAACCATACCTGTGGGTGTATGTGTGTGTGTGTGTGTGTGTGTGTGTGTGTGTGTGTGTGTGTGTGTGTGTGTGTGTGTGTGTGTGTGTGTGTGTGTGTGTGCATCCGCAGAGAAACTAGTGACGTCACGAGACAACAGGTCATTGCTCATCAATCCCGTCGCCCATCTGTCATCGTTCTCACCCCTTGAATCTGATACGTATTGATTTGGCGGAGCTGCCCTTCACCGCTTTGAGTGGGAGGTTCCACACACACACACACACGCCGCAAATATATGATCACTGTCAAACACGCGTTGTGACAAACGTACACTAAGCCGCTCTACAAAGAGCTGTCTATTCAGACCAACAGATGATGTAGAGCTGCTCTACCCACACATGCAGGAAAGCGGTCTGCCTACGGTTGAACGGCGGCCCAGAAGCAGGAGTGGATAGAGAATGTCCCTTTATGAGGCAGCGACTCTGCTCAGGCGGCTTGGCAGGGTGCAGAACAGACGCACAGACAATAGAGAAGTCTCTATGGAGATAAGCCTGCACCACTACACAACCAACACTTTTTTTCTTCCCTTCTCCAGTCCCAATGCCTGCAGGGACGCTGTAACCCTTTAATATACATTTTGAAAACATGGGCAAATTCATTTTTCTGCGCTTTGTTGAATACCAAAGTGCTCTCAAGGACTCGTCGCAGATGCAGTGGAAATTACTCCGTGCAAATTGAATGAGAGGCCCGAGAATACATACAGTAGCGTCGTAGCGCGACTCCCAATAAAGAGGTACGAGAAAGTCAATACGTTGTCTGTCTGTATCATCGGACTAACAATCATATCAGATCAAGCAATCACATCAGATGCAAACTTGATTCGATTATAGTTTTCCGCCACTGTGGGTATTTTTCTTGCACTTGGCGTTGCGGAGTGGAGCGGTGTCATTACCTTCAGCACCCATCAAGATGCACCCTGAAGGTCAGACCGGATGAATTGGAGAGACAGCTCCGTTGTAGAGAGAGAACGGCCATTATCTATGATACTGAGAGAGATTATTCACTCTCCTGAGAAAGGTGAGGAGAGGACAGGGGAGGAAAACATTGAAGAGGAAGGAAAGAAAAGGCGAGAGAGAGAGAGAGAGAGAAAGAATAAAGGGAGCGGAATAAAAATAGAAGGAGGGTGGGGAGAATCGGAGAGCCACATCCAGCGGGCCCGGAGAACACCTCAGTGAAGAGTCACTGTGAAATGTTGATAGCTGATCGGTGACAAAACTCCCCTACCCACTTAAAGCTGACACCTCGGTGCAACTGTTTCTCTCCACAGCAGGCAGTCAGGGATGATATCAGTGTACCAGAGAGAAGCTCAAATACTCCCAGCCCAGTTAGAGCTGACACCAGGAAACAGTCTCCCTCCTCCGCTCCCCTCTGTCTCAACTCTTCTTCTTTTTTTCTCAGTGGAGATGTCCTCTGACAGGATTCTGTGCTCTGAAACCACTCCACGAGGCTGTTAGCCGCGGATCCCCTCAGGCTGGAATTTAAGGAGGGAAACGCCTGCTGGTTTGAGTGAATTAAAAAGGAAGTTGATCCGTAACCCTATCACCGAGACACCAATAATCTTAAAACATGAGGACGTCCCATTGTACCCCAAAAATCCCAGAACTTATATTTGAAATGGCGGGGGGGAAGAGTGCTGAGCTGAGGGATATCCCATCCTAATAGGGGTCTTCTTGGACCCTAAGCCCATCTCCCAGTCTGTCTCTGCCACTCTCTGCAGGCTGTGGTGATGAAGTGCCCTGTGCCTGCAGGAGTCCAGCGGTGTGCCATGCATGATAAAGAGCGGGAGATTGTGGGGGAACCCTGGGGAAGGCTGTGCAACCTGCAGCTGCCGGTACAAAGCTGCAGGCCAGAAGCCGAGCATGCTGTAGGCCGGGGGGGAGGAGGGGGGTTGAGGTGAATAACGGCGGCAAAACTGGGATGCAAATAGGCTTGGCATGCTGCATAAACATACAGTCAGCTGTGTGAAATGACACGCATAAACAAAAGGTGAGGATTTATCCGCTGGTACAAAAGTAATGCTAATGCATGCATGCACACAAACACACACACACACACACACACACACACACGTATTACTCTGCATATTGTACATTCATATATACGCTCACCCATGTGATCATCTACAAGAAATGAATACAGACAAAGACAGGATATTGAGGGGAGAAACAGCTTATTTTTCTTCTTCTGTGACACATCACGTACACCTTCACACCTTAACCTTCACCGTATTACACTCACGGGGGTGAAAAGGTATAGAAAGCCGTAGAGAAGGTGGGTTTTGGAATTAAAATGAGCCCAAAAAAACAATGTCTTGGACAGAATTAAAGGTAAAATGCTTCAGTATAGATTTAATGCCAGAAAAAAAAACGTACGGTGTGTATGTGTGCGCGCAGGTGTGTAATGCGTTTACTTTAGTCTCAAAGCTCAGAGGATTAAATTAGAGGAGGAGTGCACGGTACTCTGTTGTGAACAGGGGAAGGGTGGACCACTTCACGGGTCACACCTCCAGACTCCATAAGCACTCCGGGCCTCATTGAGGAGAAGATCTCGGGGGTTCGAGGCGGACAGGATGACCCGTGGTTGGCCCGAGGAGCCCACGCCGAGACGGGCAGACTTCACTGTGCAGGTCAACTTCACCTCTCAAGGGTATAATTAAAAAGTTAGAGGTGTGATTTCTGCTGTTGCTGCAAAACACAGTACAGTGTGTTGCCCGAGGCAAAAGCTGCTCGGTCTCTCTCTGCGATTTTTTTTTTATGTTGGCCATTTGAATGATTTTGGTACAAACATTAATTAATCTTAATATTCTACATTTTTACATTTTATTCTTGAGCTGGAGTTGAGTTGACTTTGTTGTTTCGCCTGCTCAAAATTCACACGTATCACAGAGACTATTTAAATCTTCCTCCCCATGGATTTTTCATCCCAGAACCACAATCAGTTTTAAAGCAGCGATGCACAATCTTTATGGCACTTAAAATGAAAAGTGTGTTCCTGTGAGCAATCATCACCATTCATATGTGTCTGAACATCATGACCAGGTCGTACAAAGAATTCTTTTTTATTTTCAAAAGTAATGTTTGAGGCCTGGGGAGGGAGAACATGAGTGTTGACATAAAAAAAGCAAACATGAAAAAAGGACTGTCTGGAATTAGACCATGCCTCAGATTTATCCTGTGACACCCTGAGGTCCCTAATCCCGGGTCTGAAAGCACTGGTTTAATTACACCTGTGTGACTCATGTATTGCTCCTCTGAGTACTGCCATGCACAGTTGTATGCTGGTTGTGATGGTTTTCAGGACATAACAGTATCGCTCCTGAGTGACTGTGGCAGCCAGTAGTGGAGAGGAAGTACGTACTTTTACTTGAGGTTCTGTACTTATACGGTTAAATACAGTTTTGAGATACTGTATACTTATTTGACCGTGCAGTTACTGCATACTATGAAGATAAAGACATTTCAAACATGAACATTATAAAATAAAATGAGATACAATGTTCAATGTAATTGTATCATATCTTATGAAAGGTTACTCATGTCTGTTGCGTTTTCATGAAAACAAAAGACTGTGCAACAAATACACTTGGTTAGGTTTAGGAAAAATAGTAGTTTGGGTTAAATAACAATAATAGTTTACCTTAAGTAAGCACAGAAGTTACGTGATAAATAAATTATATTTTTGTAGGTGTACTGGGAGCAGTGTATGAGAAGAGTCTGCATTGTTACATATTAAACTACCCAATAGTATATAAAAGTGGAAATTAGCTCCATCTCCACCAACGACAACATTAAAAGGGGACCTCCACTGAATTGACATATAAAGGTCAGTTTATTAAGGGAGAGTACCAATCAGCCTTTTACAAACTGTTTCCTGAGGGTCCCCTGTGGCCCTAGAGGAGCCCCGTCACGTCTGACAAAACAACCCCTGATGATGATGGGCTGACAAATTCAGAATGAAAAGATTCTGGTTGCATTCTTGGAAATGTAGAAACCAGATCCATGCATCGTGACTAAATTCAGACTTCACTTTCATTCATATCCATGTTTCTTTCACGTTGAGGAAGCGCCTGCGCACAATGTTCAAAAAAGTGGAAGAGCTGTTTATAAAAGAGAGTAGGCAGACATCTCTACTGCCTGAAGGGTTTTAATAAATTAGTTTGTCAAATTTGGACTTTGCACAATGTAAAATAAAGAATTGTTTATGTGTACATTACAATGCATGAAATATGATAATTAATAAGGGATATTATTATGAAGGATTTGTAATTGTATGCACATGAAGGTCACTTTTATTTACTGTGAAATGATTAATGTGTGAATGAATGTTAGAGATTGCATGCTGCATGCTGCATGTACTGCCGCTTTAAGGAATTGTAGTTCTCTTGTTCGCCTGAGGTGGCGGAGTTGAACATTGACTTTTGAGACTTTACCGGTCAGAAGAAGAAGAAGACTAGCTCCGTCACTTGGACCAATGGACGAGTAAAGCGGCAACCAGAGGTGTGAAAACGGGACTTTAATGAGTAAGAAGGGCTCTAGGCTCCATGACTGGGAGATATAAATTAACTGTATGAAGAGAAAACTTTCTCTTTTCCGGCTACTAGCGAGTGAATCGGACCTGCGTGCCCGTGGAGTTCGCTGTGGAGCCAAAAGAGCTCGATCGAAAGCATAAGCTGTCTGTCTATCACTTTTATTAAATATTCTTTTATTATAACTTCTTTGGACCCTGGACCTTATTTCCCGCATCACCTCCCAGGATTTTTGAGCATATTTCTTCAGGCCGATATCAACCCAACCAATCACAACTCAAACCAGAATACCGTAAAAGTCGGGTTACAAGCCGCTCCTACCTCCGGTGGGTGTCCCCGCTGTAGGGAGCTAGCAGCAGCGCTGCTAGCTCCCCGCTGCTGCTGCTACTGGCCGCTGCTGCTGCTACTGCCCGCGTCCCCTCTGCTCGAGTCGGGTGTCGAGCCTGGGCTTGTCCCGCTACCTTCGGTGGTTGTCGGGGAGCTAGCGGAGAGCTAGCTGGCTACAGCGGGGAGCTAACGGGGAGACTGACCGAAGGTAGTAGCGGCTTGTAACCCGACTTTTACGGTACTCTTGATTGATAAATGTGTATTTTTGATTTTGGGGTGAACTGTCCTTTTAAGAAACTGTGTCCTATTTTGGTTTCAGCTTTCAGAGGACTTCACTCTGTCCCAATTCTGGAGTATCGATGAGGAGGATGCAGGTAAAAATAAATGTACAGAATTCAGGCCAAAAACAGGCAGGCAACAGAGGGAAAAAACGGAGACAAAAACAACAACACCAACCTGGGAATCAAACTCTGTAACAGGCTGGACTTCCTAACAACACAAGGCGAGGCAATGAACCAGGGAAAACACACCGACTAAAGACACGAGGAGAGTGATTAGACACAGGTGGAACAAACCAGGATGATGCAGACAATCACAAAGGCAGGAAGTAAAACAAGACATGACACAAGGAGAAACCTACAAAATAAAACAGGAAACAGACTCAACACTAATGAATAACATGAGGCAGAAAACCTCTTGAACCTCTACGGGAACAGATTAGACGTTGCTGTTCACTTCGTCTCAACGCCGCTTATCGACCTGCTCTTGAATCGAACACTCAGATCTGCTCTTTAACTGCACCCCGACTCAAATATGATAATCTTGAAGGTGGAGGCGGGATCTCCTTCACCACCCCTGGAGCACTAGGTCAATTTAAAGCCCTTAAAAATCCTTTCCTGCCATCCCTCTCTCGCCTGTCTCAGCAAGTAACGACTGGCCACTGGGAAAAACTTTTAATTTGTTAATTGTGTTTTTTACAGGGAGAATCTTAGTAATTGAGTGCTGACAGGATCTCAAATAGCGTTTATTTTGTTTTTAGCAGTTTTCTTTTAAGGCAGATATAATCCTTAAGAGAACATCTGCTGTAGTAGAGAAGAGCTCTCGGCATCTGCTAATAAACTAGGAGCTGCCAGTCATGTCTTATATCCCCCCCACCCGTCTTCATTTCCCAGAGGGATGGAGGGAAGGGGGAGAAAGACGGAGAGTTAATCAAAGGAGTAGTCTTGCAATTAAGTGACAGTGAAAGTTGCAGGATTGTATCTTGAATCCATTCGGCTTACTTCATGCCTGAGCTGAGGGCTCTGAATAGACTGTTGATTCCCAGGTTCAGTGAATAAGCTAGTTACGGCACGTGAGAGGCGTTTTTACACAACTTGTCCCGCGTTCGCCGTCCCGGGGAAAAAGCGCCGGGCAAGCGGAGTCTAAAAAAATCCCCATGTTGAGGTTAAACTTGAATGTTTTGTGATGTTCATCACCTTCCCCGATATATAGTATATTTCCAAGAAGCCTCCATCCGGCTGAGGCAATTCGTTCTGATGGGACTGAAGGTTATCCATACGGACGCGGAGCGTGACCTCAGTGTATGATTACATGTTTAGCTCCAATATTGATGTAATCCTCAAAGGGTATTACCCTGCGGCAGTCTACTTGTAGCTATGCAACACGGAGCTTTAAATCTGCAACCAATCTCCTGGTATCTTGCCCCCCTGCAGCTTTTGCTATCAAGCGGCCGGCGATGCGGCGCACTTCCCCTGATGGGCCGCCATTCTATTCTCCGGCTGCTGTTGGACAGCTGACCCTCCAGCCGAGGGGTCTCCTCTAACCGAGCCTGGATGTTTTATTCATGGCACCTGTGGAACTCAGCGAACTGCTCGACCACAACCAAAACAAAACGGCTCGGTCACCTCGGGAGAGCCACTTTCCCTGTTGAAATAAGACACCTCACATCTCTGTTGCGGCGGCGCTGCGATCCCCACACCGTGCAACAACCACGCTGTGACAACTAAATCCATTTATGGTTGGTCGTACATCAAATATTCCTATGCTTTTTTTGTCAAAAGGGAGCATTTATTCTCATTTCTTGGATGTTGTCGAGGGTGTGCTATTTACATCTGGATACATTAAGCTTTTGGAAATAGTTTAATGTCTAAGGATATACATTTATTCCTATATTGCTGGGAATTACAATAAAACGTATTATATATGTTCTCATGTTTTATTGTTCCACTGAAGAAATACAATTATGTTCCCCGTTTACTGCTATAAGAAGAGCGTGACAAAAATTCTACTCTGTACCGGGTCCATTTGTGTGGGAAGTGTAGAGAGCCAACCACTAGTCCACAAATATTTAAATCTTAACATAGAAAGAAAGAAAAATAAATACAAATCCCATGACAATTTGCAAGCACAGCGTGGTAACTTGCTTTCCCTCACAGCCATAAAATTCACCAGCTCACATCTGAATGCCCTTCCACAATTGTTTTAGCTCTAATCTCTGCTGTCAAACACGTTCCCTCCCCTCTGTACCGCTACACCACAAAGGACATTCAAATGCAATTAAAAAACATCAATTAGAGAGAACGGAGAATCAAAACAAACTCAAATAGAATAAGGCAGGTATAAAATGCAAGAATAGAAGTTGTTGTGCAGAGTAAAACAGGAATAATTATTTGATTTTTTAAAAAGCCTCGGCAAACAGAAGAGTATTTATTTTATTCATTTGAAAGAACGGAGAGTTGGAGCGGAGTTAGAGAGAGAGTTTATCCAAAAAACTGAACGCTGCTTCTGTCTGTTTAGTTTTGACTCTGTGGACAGAAAGCAGACCTGTCCCAGACAACCTTCAGGGTTCATAATGTAGCAAAAGACCAGAAATGTAGTTTGGCCTGAAACCATTCAGTGCTTTAGAGACAGACATTATGCCGTGTTCACACCAAAAGAGTTGCGAAATATTTGCGCGTCCAGATTACATGTTAAGTCAATGCACAGGCGCGTTAGGTTGCGAAAAAGCGGATTTTTCGCCGGGCGGCACGATAGAGGCGAAATGGCGTTGCGAATATTCGCAAATCCACTTTTCCGCTTTTTCGCCTTTTCGCTAGCGTTGAAATAATTCATCTCCAGCGAATAATTCGCCCGACGCGGAGTTGCGAAAGCCAATCGGCGTTGAGAAGCTCCGCCCGGCATCACCGCCGTCCTGCCGTCACTGAATCAGATTGCGGGTCCGCTGAAGGAGCGCTGGAAGCGGCTTCATTCAGACACTCGTCCTGGAGGAGTCGGAGCTGTGTGCGACTACGGATAATATTATGAACCCAGACACGACTACGGATAATATTATGAACCCAGACACGGGGGCGTTTGATGTTCCGACGTGTGTGGGACTTCCTCAACAAGTATAAAGCAGAACTAGTGGTTATTTCAATGGTGAATGGCGGAAATAGTAAATGTTTTCACAGACACGGAGATAAGCCCCGCCCCCTTTCCGCAGCAAATGGTTACGAAAAAGTGAATTAACCACATAAAGTTGAGCGAGTAAACTCAGGCGAAAAAGCGTTGCAAAAATTCGCAACTCTTTTGGTGTGAACAAGGCATTAGTCGTATAATTAGTAGAATTTTTTGAATAATTTCTTGAACAACCAGGAAAGCCAGTTTAAAGAGTCTTGGTCATCATGAGGACTCGAGCAGCAACGTACGTTCTGAATCAGCTGCAGTGGTCTAATTGGTATTTTTTAGGCAGTCCTTTAAAGACAAGAACAGACAGTAGTCGAATATAAGGCATAAAGACGGGTGACAGTCAACACGTTCTCATTCCCGTCTCCTCAAATACAGACGCTAGCTTCAAACCGTAGCCCTCTAGATATCACTCCAGCGTCCGTTTTGGTCATGGCAGGGGCGGCATGTCAGTTTCTACTCATTAAATGCAGAGTCTCTTTTCAAAACGAACATCCGTCATCACAGGTTTACGCAAACAAACCCACTGAGATAGGTCTCGGAAAACGTTAGCGTTTACCAACTAAATGTCAAGGTTTCTTAGTTAGTTTGGCACGGGACACATACAGGGGTCACCTGGATGAAAGTCCTGTGTTTGTTTGACCTCTCCGCCCTTTGTAGACTATCTCGCACTATATATACGGCAGCAGTGGCTCTGACCGTGTACTGATGACCCGGGTAGGGTTTCATTGGAGTTAGCTAAAAGCCCGGTGGGCCTCATACAGACGCTGAAAGGTGCATCAGACTCCGAGGAGCACTGACCAAACGCTGGTTTTTGACCAGTTGAGAGTGAGAACACTCAACAAAATATAAGCTTGTTTTACGCTTTGGTTTTCGTATAGATTACCGGCTGCTTGTATTAAACCAGACACATACTGTATATGAGAGTGGTATTGATCGCCTCATCTCTGCAAGTGAGTAGAGTCAAACTATTGCTTTAAAACCAGTGCTGCAGCTGCTGTGAAGGAGAGAGCTTGCCTCTTTCACTTGTCCAACCCCGATCTTTCAAGGCAATCAGTGGATTTGAGCCAGTAGCAGTTTTTATCACAAAATGTCTTCTCCCTCATGAAAAATGCAGGAATATCCTTCATGATCAATAACACTGGATCCCGGGTGATCAGACAGAGTGCATAATACACCTTGTGTGTGACAGCCGCGTATTGTGGAATGATTGAAATTGATACGTCAATGTTCAGTAATCACAGAGCTCCCTGTCTCTTCCCCTTGATCATTCGGAGTGAATCAGAGTCAGTCTTTGATCAGTCTCTGGCGCTGTACCCAGGGACCGACAAAAAGAGACAGGCAGTACAGAGGAGAGGACAGACACCGCCACGTATTTACCCCTGCATTTCAATTTCACTAATGATTATTCACGTCCAGCCACTGTATAACAGCTTGGAGGAAGCCAAGTGCTGAGCCTTTATTATGGAAGATCTGAGTGAACATTATTGCTTTTGCTGCATGAAACAAACGCTTCAAGCTATTATAATGATTATCATTATCTGCTGAGAGACACGCTCGACGCAAATTGGCTCTATGTCAGTAATTAAGAGATGCACCCCACTTTTAATTCTTTTTTTTTTTTGGAGGGGGGGGGGGGGGGCGAGTGAAGTTTTCACGGTGCTTTTAAAATAAAAAAAAGCCTGAATAACGTCGAGCAGCGTTTTAATATACGACCTATGGGTTCATTTGACCCCTTTTCTCAAAAGGTTCTACGTTTGAATGTTTTCACCTTTCACAACGGCTAATTACATGTAAAAAGCCTAATTTGAATCTCTAAACTCTAAAAAGCCGAGAAACACAAGAGGTGTGCTGTCCAAGTCGGGTCTGACGTGTGTAATCCTACTTCACGCTGCTCTTTTTTTGTGTCTAATTTCCTAATTCTTTCCCTGGAAATGGCCCAAGATTGTGTGTGGCAGTGTGTAACCGTCTAATTTCCTCTCCACGTCGAGCCAAGACGAGGCGGCTGCCTGCATTAAAACAATGCTTCCAGCCCATCCCCATAGTAACAGTCTTCCAGTTACAGTAGCGCCACCAGCCAGTCCAGGTGTGAGTTTATGTCCACATTAAATTGCACATTATAATTTAGATTTTTATCACCTTGCCTACGCCGCTCTGGCCGGAGTGTTGCTGTGACAGAATGAGGTTAGCATGACCACAAGGGGTGGCTCCGGTAAAAAGCAATGATAGGAGAGCCAAACGCCAGATGCTGTCACAGAAGAGTATTATTTGTTTGCATCTGACATCCTCTCAAAGAAAAACAATCATCTCCAAACTTCCCTTTCACTTCACGCGGAATGGAAAACTTTCGAGAGGATAGTCTCCGAGCGTTTTAGAGTTGTTGGCAAGGAAACATGTGGACCCGCTGCAATTTGCTTACAAGGCCAAAATTAATGTTGAGGATGCTATTCTTTTTTTTTTTTTATGCTTCAAACGTGTAAATGCAGAAAATGCAGATAGCTTCGTCAGGGTTTGTTTTGATTTTTCCGACTGCTTTTAACACAATCCAGCGCCGGCGTCTCTGCTCAAAGACATGCTGTTTGCATCTCCCATAATGAATCTGGTTTGAAAGCCAATATGGTGTGTGTGTGATGCTGGTGCACATTCTCCCCGAGCGGGTGTACCGCTGCATTGCTGACTCCCATTGCAGCCAAACTGCTTGTCACATACAGTTTCTTCTGAATGTTTCTTCTTTGATCTATCTACTTATCCATCCATCCATCCATCCGCCCATCTATTTATGTATAGCACAGGTCACATAGGTAATAAACACGTAGAAAATGAGACATTGGGGTTCACCAAGCAGTGAGCCGGCTATTTGGAGGTGCTTACCGACCGTGAACAGCTGGCTTAATGTTGGCCCCACTGACTGCATGCAGCACACTTAGGCTGCAATCACACCAAATCATGCGTCACGGAGAAAAACCTTGCATTCATTTGGATGTGGGTAGTGCGCTGGGGCTGTGTGGACCGCAGGGGACGTCGAAAAAGAAAACAAGCTGAAACACATTGAAGTATGGGAAATATATACAATACAGAGAAATAGCAGAGCAGAACATGTTATTTTTTTTAAATTAAATAAAGAAAAAGAAAGTATATACAGTGTATATAAAGTGTATATACAGTGAATTAAAAGTATGTACAGTGAAAGCGGTGCAAGGGTTATTGATGATTCAATTGAGGGAGGATCTGGCCAGAGGTGATTTATTATAAAGTCTTATTGCAGTTGGCAGGAATGTTCTCCTGTATCGGCACGTCACAGGCGGATTAAATCAAATGGGAGTCATTCAAATGGGCCATTTGAGTCACACTCACACACATGTGGGACCAAACTCTGCGTTAATTGCCGCAACGTCGGATTTACTGTGAATGAAGCCGAAGCTCTTCCTCACAGTGAAGATGCGAAATTGACACATTCAACTTCAAACGAAACCGGATTGATAAGCCTGCCAGTGGCTAATGTTAGCAAGCCAACTAAAGAGGTACAACACATGAATATGACACTATTAAGTAGAAGTTGCGCTGTTTCTCTTTTGGTGACCCATAACTTATCAAAATATCAGAGCATTGCTGGGATAAGAAAACTTGTGTATTACTAAATTTTCAATTCTAATCTCTTACCCTATTCATTGCAACAACAACAAAAAGCAATCACATATCTCTGGTTATAAAGTGCTCAAGGCTGTCCATCTACCACTGTGTCTATCTATAAAAAAAATGAAAAAAAAGTGTTTTAAAAACCTGTTTATGAAGCAAAAGCTTCATATCTTACATATTCCAAAACGATGGAAAATAAACCTTCTAATTATTCAGACTAAGCGGAGGTCAAGAGTGGAAGTGGGCGGAAGGACTATTATGCGATCCTCCGCCTGCAGGTGAGTATTCTTCAAGCGTTTAGAGGGGGGAATGGTACTGTGCGAAAGGCCACAAGAAGAATTATAAGCCAAGCATCTCACAACGGAGAGAGAGAGAGAGAGAGAGAGAGAGAGAGAGAGAGAGAGAGAGAGAGAGAGACAGAGAGAGAGAGAGAGAGGGTGGACAAGGTGAAAAGGGAGAAGCAGAGGATTGTGAAATTGATGTGCGGTTGGAGGAGAGGAAAGACGGAGCGGAGGAGTGGGTGGTTTGGCGGGGGCTGTTGCTCGAGTGCAGGCGGCTGGGGAGGGAGAGAAAGTGTGAATCCATGGGATATTAGATGTCCTGACCTGGCCAGTGGAGGGCGTGAGGATGGATTGGCCACTACGGACCAACTTAGAGAGCAAGAACAAGGGAGAGATGGGGTGATGGAGGTGCGGAGAAAAAGAAGGGAGTAAGGAGAATATCAATGGCCAGACAGAGACACGTATGGATTTCTCTTCCGTCTCTTCAGAGCCCAACTTTACAGCGGCGCAGAAGTGGATCGAATAGGGAGGGAGAGAAAAAGTGCCTGCTGATCCTCCCCAGAGAAATCAACACTTATGCATGAAAAGCTTCTTTGACTGTTAACTTTGTTTCCCTGCTCATTGTTCAATAGGATGCACTTGCTTTTTCATGTCCTTCTGTTTACAAGTCGACACAATGAAAGCAGCATAAGGTGGTGACAGAAAATAATGAATACCACACAAATGATAAAAAGCAAGTCCGTGCCTCACAGTGAACTAATAATAATAATAAAAAAGCAAAATGTATGAATAAGTGTGGTTATTACTGCTGCCTCGCGACTATTTGCATAATTCCAATTATTGCACAATGACACAGTTCCTTCCTGATGTGATTTGTGCTGACTGTTACTCTAAAACCATCAGCACAAACAAAGGAATCTTACAATGATGCTCAAGCTGAATCCGTCAACGTAAGCATCAGCATCCACATCATTTGGTGGCAAGACATTCAGAGGTTTTGCTCTTAAGAAATTGTAAATTAGATCCGAATAGAGTAGAATAGAATCTAATAGATCTCACCACAAGGTCATTTGCCGTTGCTGCTCTGGATAATTCCGTGATTAGGATCTAGATGGCGACCATGTGATGGTGAGATTGTTTACTCAGCAGCCGTAAAGAAGGTCGAGATTGGACCTAGAACCTCGTATTTTGAGCCAACATGAACCAGAAGAAGAATGGACCATGGGAGGGTGGGGGCAAATGGGCAAACTTCATCTGCTGATAAAGAGCATGCGATGCAATCTAAAGCTCCAGAACACCGACTAAATAGACCTTCTACTTAGATTCTGTGCCATTATTCCCAAGAATTCACTTTGAAAACTTTGACTGGAATAAAATTGAATACAAGAATCATATTGTGACAAAGGTTATGTGATATGGATGAAAGCTACTAAAAGCTACTAAATGTACCTCTCATATAAACTCAGGACAATCGGGTCCGAACATTGGTGAGAATTTGATCAAGGCAAGGGGGCGGAGCCTGGGTAGCGTTCAGGACGCAGGGGCTAGCTCTTAATTTGCTCCTAAAGTCTCTTGAGTTGCTCCTTGAATTTGTGGGACGTGTTTGTCAACCATTACCGACAGTAGTCTTGTTTTATTGTGTCTCCAATTTTCGCCGCCGTCTTTGAGTAAATGAGCCTTTTTCTTCACCCGGGTATCTTTGTAGTCCTCCGGTGAACACGACCACTCGCTCACAATCGTGAACTTACCGGACGATGAGCAGCGGCATCCACACATCGCCTCAATCGGATAACCAGCCTTTGTACCAGGGAGCTGAAATGGACATAGTCCGTTTAATGTCCAGTCCAAATGATTCAAACATTTCCCATCTCACATTCAGCTCGCCCGGGTCATGTCTAGATGAGGTCAGGGTTCCAGTGCCTTTTGAAAGTGACTTCAGCTTCAGTCAACAATGAAACTCTGAAACACTGAATGGAATAGCGTCACAGTTAAGTCAGTGTACTTGTCTATTGGTTATGGAACGGTATCGAAACCTCTGACATAAAGTGAAAATAATCTGAAATGACCCCTTGGTGCTTTACCCATACAGGACAGAGTAGAGCAGAATGAAATAGAGTAGAATAGAGTGATGGCCTTTGTTCCCCTAAAGGGGGATCGCCTGTGAAGAAGATAATGAGTAAATCAATAAGGCTGGTTGTAAAACTCAAGTTCAGTCATGCCTGCTCAGTTGGGGGTAAGCTGTGTCTTACCGTCAGCCCTCGAGCATCAGCTGAAACATACTGTAACTGCAATGTGTTACACGAGCATGTGTTAGTGTGAGCTTCTCAGCGTGTGTCACTGTGTGCATCCCGATACGTGCGCACGTTTTTTCCAGGAGGGGATGTGTGAGGCGCCGAGATGAGAGGAACGGGAACGCATGGACGCTTCGGGTGAATAAATGCC
This sequence comes from Myoxocephalus aenaeus, assembly GCA_038501785.1. NCBI lineage: Eukaryota > Metazoa > Chordata > Actinopteri > Perciformes > Cottidae > Myoxocephalus > Myoxocephalus aenaeus. The sequence goes on from JBAMJR010000025.1 coordinate 8,740,161, forward strand.
GTCTTCCTGTGACAGTGACAGAGGTAGAGAGGAGGGTTCAAATGGAGCTGGAGCTGGTAGAGCAGGAGGAAGGTAACTATGCTCTTCCCACTGTAGATCTGGAGTGTAAAAACAGCCTTTAAAGTATATACTTCAACATTTTGGGAAAAATACACTTATTCGATACTACTTTCTTTATATCTTTATAGTAAATATGAAGCTACAGCCAGCTGGCATAAAGACTGGAAACGGGATCTGTCTATCCAAATGATATATGTTTATTAAAGAGCTTTGAATATGCTAGTAAGTGTGTTTAGGTGTGTGTGTGTGTGTGTGTGTGTGTGTGTGTGTGTGTGTGTGTGTGTGTGTGTGTGGCCCCCTGTTTCCCTTCTTTATGCTAAGCTAAGCTAAACTAGCTGGCAGTAGTTTCATATCTACAGGAGTGACATGACAGTGGTGCCAATCTTCTCTATCTAAGTCACAGCATTAGTAAACTTCCCTAAATGTCAAACTGTTGCTTTAAAAGTATTTTTTAAATGCACAATTTGTTTTGTATTGGATGGTGCTGAAAAAAAAGAGAGTATTGTTTAATTTGTAATCTCCCTTAAACCTTTGTTTGTGTGGATACAAACGTACACCAATCATTCAACATTGTATCTGCGCGTCGTAACATGCGTCATCGAGCTACACGCTGTGAATCGAACACAATCATTTCCCGAGGACTGTTATCAGCATCAGGTCAGCGGGCGAACCTGGGCGGTGGAAACACACGCGCTTTGACCCCAGTTATACGAAGATACTATTGCATTCATTTGAGCAGACGTTGGCCATTCTGCCGAAGAAAAGAATTGAAACAATTTGACATAATTGCCCGTGTTCCTTGCACACACACTGCGTGCTCCACACAGCCAAAGCAATGATTTACTGAGTTAAGCTCTTAATTGTCAGGAAAACACGAAGCAGCGAGCCGCTGAAAATGCACGGCACGGAAATACTTCAGGTGCTCAGGAAGGCTGTATATGTTGCAACAAAGAGACTGTATGAATTGCAAAAACCGAAGACATGTTACTAAGCATAACAATACTAACCTTATAGCTCAGGGAGCATTGTACTGTAGCTACATGAATGATAGCTCGGCGCATTTAATATTTGGTGCCGTTTGATCATTAAGTCTGTTTGATATTTCACTCGTATCAAATGTAGTCGAGCGAAACGTCGCTCCAGCTCCTCTTAAGGGAACTTTATTGTATTTTTTGAATGAACATGAAGAAGAATACCTTATTTTGCTTTCATCCAGGTTATCGTTGTCCCTTATTCTACACATTTACATGTTTGAGCGTTTTATATCTTCTATCGAAATATGTTCTGACATGCTCTGCTCTGTCCCCCATCCCCTCGCTCATAAACAACCCATAGAAAATGCATCCCCCGAACCATGATTCCCACTTTTGACCCATTTTACATCAGGCGGGAAACGTGAGTGGACTGCGTACGCCTGCCATATGTTATTCTCGTTATCTGTTCACATCAAAGAGGTGTCCGGTAAGAATACTTTCAGGATGTTAATATTTCACAGTCTCTCAGCTGCTATAATGGCCATTGTGGTGGAAGAGAGGAGAGCAGACCTTGGGCCGGTTATATATTCAGGACAGAGCTCCACTCTAATCCACATACACTCCAGCTCTGTCCCCCATGTGTGCCCTGCCCTTAAGAAGACAAACAATGGATATCCTTCACTCTCCTCCAGATCACCTCTTCCAACACATTATCCTTCATCTTTCTTCATCTCTTTCACATACACATTTATCTGTGGGTTTTTCATGTAGATCAGAGACACCCGTCAATATGAAGAAAAAAAAGATAGAACGTATTTTTTTTTTGCAAACATGCCCACATAAAATAATAAAAAGATGTTATGCGAGCGAAAAAAGAAAAAAGAAAAAAAGCCCTGGATCACTTTCTGTTTGTGTAAGAGGGATTTTTAGTTAAGCCCAATTTAACATTCAGTGAGTTTAAGCAAAGGTGCTCCACACTTTCTATTCTGCAGCATAAACACTCAATATATGCTAAGCCTCATTCTCTTGGTGTGCATAATGCTGCCTGGATCTCACCAAGCTCCCGTGGACCCGCACACATGGCCCCATCCTCCTTACTCCGTCTGCCAATAGCTGCCAAGGAAAATCAATATGTCAATACACCATCGCAAATGTTGGGTCTTGACTTTGCAAGGTAATGTCTGCTTGTCTCTGCAATTTTGCTGTGCGCGCGAAGGCAAAAAAACACCAAAAAAACAAACTGTTCCCTTCTCTCTCCCACGGACGTTGGCTAGTGGAAAGAAGAAAGAAAAAAGGCGGGTACTCAATGTTGTTTTCTGGCCTCGAACATGACAGTGGCATTCTCTGCTCTCCCTCTGTTCACCCTTCACATGCTCATCAGAGACAGCTGTGCACCAAGAAAACTTCAGTTTTTCTTTGCTGTTTTTTCAGTCTGACAACCTTGTGAGCGGGAGCAGAGGGAGGCACATCAATCCAACCGTCCGCTTTGCAGATCTCTCACTCTTTTTTTCTTTTCTTTTTAGAAAAAGAAAAATCAGGGCTGATTTCAAATGGGAACCACAAGCCCTCAAACCACAGCGTTGTATCCAGGCTTCATCCCAGGGCCCCACAGTATTTAAGCGTGGCGCTGAGAGGAGAGGGAGGGGAACGGCAGAGGAGGAGAAGCTGGGCTCAGCGCTAAGAGCCCAGAGACCCCCTTCTCTCCAAGAGATCGGTTCTACTCGGAAAACTCTATCTGTGCTTAATCCTGTCTCGCGGGGACACACACACACACACACACACACACACACACACACACACACACGTGCACATACGAATGAAAGCACGCAAACACACATGTAGCGGAATTAGGTGTTCACACAGAATGAATGCATATCATCACAGCAGCTGCAGGAGCCATCCTCCGTGGTAGGACCTGCACTGATGAGCTTGGAAGACTGGAGCTAAATGAGAAATAATGACATGTTTCGCACTTAAGACCATTTTCTTACTATATACGACTTCCAACATATCACAGCTGAGTTGGCTGCGGGGCTGATCGCTTTCCAAAAAGCACATGTTGAAAGCGGTCTTTTGCAAAACATATGAACCGTCTCCCAGAGGGATTTTTGCTTGCAGCGCAAAGTCTGTGACAGACGAGTCGAGCTGGAACATTCTGAAGCATCTTCAAGAGCGAGGCTGCCCTACCTTTACATCTGAATATGCATGAGATTTCAAATTAGCAAACACTTTTGTGTGTGTGTGTGTGTGTGTGTGTGTGTGTGTGTGTGTGTGTGTGTGTGTGTGTGTGTGTGTGTGTGTGTGTTTGTTTTTGCTTTTGAAATACACACATGCTGCCTCTTCAGTTGCCACACGCTGTGCTCGTATGTGGCAATAAACAGCTCACAAAAACAAGCACACTCGGGTTTCACATTTTATTTAGATATCACTTTCCATCATCAAGCACAAGGGGCACCGAGGCTAGTTTGATCTGCGTTTTTTTTGTTTCGAGAGAGAAGATTCATGAACAAGGTTACTAGGGAGAGACCAAACAACCCTGTCAGACAGCAGCAGTGTCTGAAAACCCATCAAGGTTGCTTTCTCTCCCGGGATTGTTAGTCGCAGCCACCCTCACTGTCTTGTTCTGTTTTGATCCAGCCTAAGCCCTCAACAGCTTTTTGGATGATCAGTGATTTTGCTGCAAAAGGTGACTCATGAATAATAATGTTTTTTCCGAGCGAGGTAAATTAATTCTTTGGAAACGTGTCAATGCCTACTCTTGGAATAAACACAACATTGACACGTCTCCAATTTTAGGCGAAATTACCACAAAGGGAATAAAGCTACTGTTGCTGGGGCTGATGTGTCTACGCCGCCTGACCGCTGCTGACCACAGAAATGTCATCCACATGAAATAAGTACAAAAATAGAAAATAAAAACATAATTTAGAGGAGGGCATGTTAGGAACAAGTACCTGCTTATTCATTCAGCAGACAATGCAGCGGTGTTTCACATTCACCCGTAACGGCAAAGAAAAATGTCTTGGTCTTTGACATTTTTGTAACAGCTAGAAGCAAAATTTGTTTCTCTGCATGCCTGGTAAGGTGCGTTTAATAGTTTTATCGGCGCTTGTTTGATGAAAATGGATGCCTGCTGCTGGAAATAAAGCCTGTGATTCTTATTGTTCTGGGGTGTTGCTGTTGTTGTGGTGACTGTTGCGTATTAACTCATGAATACTTCATTTCATTAACTTCTACATTTGGTTTTGAAACCTTTGTTTTCAGGGTTTTGAATCTATAAGAATTATATAGAAATCCCATTATCAACTAGATGGATAACTTTAATGAGACACTAAAACCTCGTGAACCTCAACTGTTTGTATAAGATTACTGAGCACTGCAATGAATATCGCACAATGCAAACACCCAGGATGCTACCGCACATTATGTAAAATGTGTTGCAACATTGTGTTAATATTGTCTGATTGTGTGTTGGAGTCAATTCTCTGTGACTGAATGTTACGTTCTAAAAATGAATGAATGGACGGCTGCAGGGAGGACGTATTTTTTGAAGGCCAATCCCAGAAGTAAGTTGGTTCCCTCGGCAAAGAGCCAATGGGATGTTTCCGCTGGAATTAGTTTTATCGAATACAAACAATATCTTACACGTTTTCTTCAGCAGGATAATCTTCACAAATAAACACCACTTTTAAGGTTTTTAACGTCAGGCTTTTAAACGAACTACACCACGTGTGCATGGGCGTGAATATACACAACGATGACGTCATGTCGTCCCATTCAACCACTTGTTGGCGACCAACTTTTTAAAGACATGTAAAAGCTTCAAAACTCAACAGAGGACTATCTACATATTTTACATCTTAGGGCAAAACGTTAACGTCCAGCTTGCGTTAACCACCAACCACATTTCAGGCATCGAACCAAAAACCCATCAACAACAAAAAAAAACACACACACAAATTCTGCCTCATTTTAGGGTTTAACCCTAGACCACTAACGTTAAAAATAGTCACACTATCACTAACGCCGGGTGAATTTCACCCGATATAATGTACCTGATAAAATATACTTCTCATCCAAATATATTCAAATACAACAATACAAGGCAAGTTGAAATACTCTTCTTTTATTTTACCCAATAGAACTTCTCATAAAACGATAAACAGGTATCATGGGGAGACCCTGAAAAAAGGCTCAAAATCTGGTGAAAAATTAGGGAATCGTCAATAAAACATGAATATATATGAAAAATATAAATAAATAAAGGAGCTATGAACTTGTTATTTGGTCCACATGTTCCTGGGACATGTGAGTCTTGTTCTGTGAAGGAAAAGTCTCACCTCAATGTTAAAACCTATCCGGAAAAAATAGTCACACTATCACTAACGTTGGGTGAAAATCACCCGAACAGGTGCCTGTAGAAAAAACTGCGATCGGAGCAGGAAGACACGCCCACCTTCACTAACGTCAGTGAGCAGCATGAAGCTACAGAAGGACCCACGCAACTCGGACAAAAGCAACACAATGAAAATAACGTAACAACAATCGCTCGGGTGAAAATCACCCGACGTTAGTGTTCTAGGGTTAAGGACTTTCTTCCTGCAGTATCCTATTCTGTGGATTGTGATGTTGAAGTAGACGTTGTTGATGAGTGTTGGGTGAATGTTTTTCTTTGTGTTACGGCAATTTAACGTTTAGTAACATAACACCCACCATAATGACATTACAAGGACGTCTCTACCTGTGAAGGCATTGTGAATATCGACATGCCTTGCATTGTGGTGGATATACAACAGACTGCACAATGGGAACCTTGGGAACTTTGCTCAACTCCTATGCTGTTAGTGCAGCTAAAGCCATTCAGGTGCTATAGGCCACGTTTTATGATGTATTCTGGTAGTGCAGGATATCTTGTATATACAAGCCTTTTCTCATATGCATCCAGGAGCACCCAGGGAGATATGTTCCCAGGCAGGAGGAGTATCTTTCTCTTAATTTCAGGTTTAATTAAGTCATTATTAATTCACATTACACCGTAACGCCTTTGCAGCTTTAACTTCCTGATGCGCAGCCCAGTAGACCAGAAGCCCTCCTCCAACCCTATTACAGACTCCCCCAGTGTGAAAATAAAAGTCAAATTCCACAATTTCCTCCTGGCTCATATTTCTAAAAAGTAATTTGACACTGTTTAATCAGAGATGTGTAAAATTGGTATTTTCACCACTAGATTCCACTCGTTGCTCTCAGGTAAGGACAAACTAATTAATCTATAATCCATGACAGGCTGTAATTTATTGAGATAAAGTCACACAACCCTTCCCTTCCTCTCTGCCAATATCACTATCCAGAGTAAAGTGTCAACTAGAGAGAAACGCTGCAATGGATACAGAAAGAGGAGAAACCAGTTAGCATCCTTTGCTTCGTTCACTTGGTAAATCTCTGAATCATATTTGGCCTTAACACACCTGTTCTAATGCTATACTCTGCTTTTATACTCTTTTATAAGTGAATTTATGTTTTATCATTGGCTTGGTGGTTATCAATGTCTCCCTTATACAGCAGGAATACCCCGGTTTGAACTTCAGTTTTATTGTTGGCTACATGTCAAAGAAAAGTCAGCAAGTTTTGACTTATGTAATATGTATGGGCATCAAATTTGTGGTTAGTGCCATGAAAGATGCATGGTTTTTCCGGGGTATTTCCCAGATTCACTGTCAGCCGTGCTCGCGGCATGTCTCTAGGGATGGAAATGACGGTGGCCAGTTGGTCCATCACTTTGCTCCGGACTGAAATATCTTAACAACTATTGGATGGACTTTCTTTTAATTGTATTGACCCCTGACCCCTGACTTTTTCTCAACAACTATCAGCTGGATTGTTGAAACATTTGCTACAGATTGTTATATCACTATTATATATATAAATTAGCAATCGGTATCACACTAAACTAAGCTGGTGATCATGGTGAACATCAAACCTGTTAAAAATCAGCATGCTAGCATTGTCAAAGTTGTCTTGTTAGCATGCTGGTGTTAGCATTCTGTTCAAAGCACAGCCTTACAGACCCTTTAACATGGCTGTAGAGTCTAATTGTTTTCTCCAATAAATTAGACGTTAAAAAAAAGCAATTAGAGAACTTCCTGAGGCCCAAACCGACAATTGAAACCCCATTTATGAACAGAACTGGAACAATCAATCGCTTTATCAATAGTCAATTGATGGGAAATGAATAACCTTCAACTTGATAATATATATTACCATTTAATTCATTTATGAAGGAAAAATGACAAACGTTCTCTGGTTTCAGCTACTTAAATCTGAGGATTTGTTGCTTTTATCTGCTTTATATCTTAATAAATTGAAAATCTTTGGTTGGAGAAAACAAGACATTTCAAGACGTCACCGTTGACCTTTTGATCAACTTTTTTTTCCACACTATCCTGAAATTTAAGACTAAATAATGAATCTGTTAAAGAAAAACTGTAGGAAATACACAAAAGCAAAAACACTTCTGGTATTTGAACCTGGCAACTGATTTAGATCACAACCAACGGCAGAGATAAGAGACTCATTTTGTCTCAGCAATGAGTTATTGAGCCAATGACGACTAATTACTTGCTATAATGCTTGGTTGTCCTGCTAATGCTTGCTACTTAATTCTGTCCAATTTGCATCCATCCATTTAACATTGGTTGATGTATTTGGATCCAAACCAGGAAAGGTTGGTGGTTCGTATGTGTTTTTTTTTTAAATGTGATGTTCGGTGACTCATGCAAAAACAATGATCTGGCAATAGAAAACAGTGCAGATGGAGAAAGCATTAGATTGCTCTCGCGTACATCCAATGGAAACATAAAGGGAAGAATTGAGTGCCCTTCATAGCAAAAGACAGTTTACAATGGCCCTGGGGGAAGTTGACACACCAGGGGAGAAGAGACACAAGTGTTTTGATTAGTAATACTAATTATCTTCAGACCGTTAACAAAGAAGAGAGAGCATTAAGTTAAATGGCCTGCCCCAAATTCTCTTCCTTTCAGCAACATAAATAGCTATCCACCGAATCAGATCTTCATGTCTTTCTCATCCTCTCTCCCTCTGACTCCCCGCTTATTTCTCTCTCTTTAAGGAGAGACAAATTAGTCAAGATCCCGTTCATTACAGTGACATCAGACAGCATTAAATTGTTCTCCTACTAAATCAGCCCTTTGTCAGACTAGACATCTTCAATACACAGTATGACAACTGGGTCCACACACCCAGGTCTCTGCAGACCAATGAATGGATTCCAGCTCCGCTGTCACACTTAGATGATAATTGTAGTATATATTGTCACAGTGGATGCATCCCGACAAAACACAAACATGCCATATGCAGATTGGCCAGTTTAACAGGCTGAGAGTAAATCAACATTTAGTGTGCACCGACGCTGGGAAAATATTTATCCTGGAGGACAAACGATTTGTGTGACAAAGCAGCCATATTGGGAGAAGTAAATAAGGCAGATTAACCGTTCTGGTGTTGTGGCGATGTTGTGTTCCCAGACATGTTCTAGTAGGACAGATGGAGGCAGTGAGACATGCAACCCACATTGTTATCCTCCCAGACTGGGCAAAGCCGCATTAGAATTAATCAAATGAAAATAAACTCAGCGTGAGGAGCACTTGATTACTTATATCATGCAAGGTCCTTAGATGTGAATTTACTGGGGCTCAGCTTGACGAAGGACCGTGGAGGCCGATCAGCCTCTTTTTCAACTCCGGCTCTTTGAAATCACAAAAGAAAGAACAGAAATAAAAAAAACTACATTTCATCCGGTTACTTTTTTTGTAATAGTTTAATTCGGGCCTGAAATGCCTCTGACCTCTAGCCTCAGCCCCATCATTCTTCCCATACATGTGTTTGTAAACCCCTCTGCCACGTTCACTTTCACTCTCCGATCGTACTCTGTCAACAAAAATGGCGTGCTTCTCTTTCTTTTCTTTTTTGCTCTCCCTGTCAGACTAGACTGTCTGATATTGATGTCAATCCGTTGGTAAGGTCCAGCCGGTTGAATGAAAGGTCAGAAAACAGACTCTTTATTCCTTTTCAGTAGCAACCGCAGTCCCCCGCATGTAATACTGCGCGCTGCATTATCAATCCTGATGAAAAGACGCGAGGCAATCTTTCATCTAACCCGACTGAGAAATGTCATCTCTTTCACTTGGACCTTGCCACGTGGTTAAAAGCGAAGCCGCTTGTGTTTGTCAACCCTGCATTGTACACCTTGTCCCCTTGTACAGCAACGTTTTCCTAGAGGTATTATACTATATAAGTGAAACAAAAAATTCCAAAGAGTTGAAAATAATCCACTGATGTTTACCTTTACTCGTGGTACCGGACTTTGATTGTCTTGAAAACATCTCACTGTTTCTAAGTGAATATCATGTGTGCTATCTTTCAAGCTCTAACAGCATTTAGCTGCTGGCAAAGATCAGACTGAGACACCAATCAGTGGAGGAGACTCTGGGGAAAACTTCATCTTCATAATACTAATACTAATAATAATAACACATGCATGCTTAGAGACTTAAATATGGAGAGATACCACACGGTCGTTTTATCTTCCTTCCTTTTTTTTGTTATCCATCTTTCTTACTTCCTTTGTGCATATGTATTTATAGGCATGTGTTGTATACATTGTCTCTCTGCTTATTTACGCTGCATAATCAATGTGAAAAAAGCCAGGGACATTGCAATTACAATTGTTATTTCCATAAAAACAATCTCTGTGTATATTCCCACACCAGAAGGACCCGTCTAATTGAATCCATTTCCTTTGCAGATGATGGATTCACCTTCTGTCATGGTGGATGTTGTCTGATTTCCATGCTGTGGAAATATGGTTATATTTTCTGGCTTATCTCTGCTGCCTCTACCTCATCTGCTCTTGGTTCCCTCAGCATTACTCCTCTCTCTCTCTCTCTCTCTCTCTCTCTCTCTCTCTCTCTCTCTCTCTCTCTGGCTATCTCACTAACATTACCACCACCAGCAGAGAAATGATGGTAATTGGCCATTTTGGGCTTAGACAGCTGCTAACATGAAAGCGAAAGTGGCTTCAGCTTGGAGTGCTGGGCTCTCACCTCTTCAACAGTTTCCTCCCTAATAACCAGAATAACTCTTTTCCTTCGCATGCTCCGCACTCTCAATAAATACGCGTGAATAAATGAATGTGCGCCCAGGTAAATTGGATAAACATATATGGAGACACTCAGATACACGTCGCCTCGTCTGATTTCACCCCGTCTTGACTGATTGCAAGTGAGAGCTATGACAGACGTGGCTCTCCCACATCACCAGCCTCTTATCTCGCCTCTGACGGCCTTTAAGCAAGGATGATGTGCTTCACCGAATGAGAAATGAGAAAAGTTTCACCTAACTTGGAGCCTTTATGTTTAAACCAAGCCACAACTCGTAGCTATTGGGCAGCGTTGGATTCTATGGAATTGGCCGGCATCGTGCCTTCTTCTCCTCCTCCTCCTCCTTCTTCTTCTTTGCTTGACTGAGCCTCTTTCCAAATGTGTAAGGCAAATGAAATCATCTCACGGTGTTACAGTGAAAAAATCATGAAATTGAATACAGAGTGATTCCGCTATTCTGCAGAACATCCCGCGGCCTGGTACCTTGTAACAGAGATCCAATCGATGCCTGTAGCTTTAATCACATCTAACTTTAATGCTAGCCACATCTCCAAGGTCTAATTCTTTACTTTCACACCAAATTACTTTTTAGCCTGAGGCACATTTTCCTCAAAAAGTGTATCTGTGGTCACAGCTCCAGCAGTATGACCATGGTCCATTGATTGACACGCGGCTAAAGGCTGAATTCCAATGGAGTTACTGCACGTGTAACTACACCTTCATTACAGAGAGAGGAGCCTGAAGCCTCAGGGTGCCTCTGTCATTAATACTGCCTCGATTCAGACCAGTGCAGCACCCAATCACGGCTCTTTATCAGGTTTGGTAGCAGTTTCTTATTGAGCCGATCTAACAGCAACCGCTAATTCAATGAGAGAGTGACTACACTTCCAGAGCTCTGGTAGTTAATTCAAATCCTCATAGCAAATCCGGTCAATTTCATTTCATCATTTTAGATCAACTCCTCCGGTTTCACTCTATCAGTCAGAGTCCCCTGAAACCTGGATTTGCCTGTGTGGTATTACTCCTGAAATAGACAATATTCTCAAATGTACGCTAGAGATGATTTTTTATATTAAAGGATTGTCTCATAATCCACAGCTCCACTGACAAAAGGTGTGCGTGCTGTCCTGTGAAAGAGCCAGAGTGCCATCGTGTGGCGGAAGCCCTTCGCTGCAGATCGGTGCACAAGAACTCTCCGACTCAACTTGAAGTGTTAACTAATAGTAGAGAGGCTGCATGTTCCAGCCCACTCCTACTGCGGAAATGTGTGTATTTTGTATTTAAAGACACGCGTCTAATTTGAAATGTGAAAAAAAAGGAAAAAAACATTTACAGCCTAAGTAAAATAAGCAAACAGTTTCAGCCGGTTCCTCTAGATGTCTCTCTTCACTCAAGTGTACCTCTGCTTTGGGATATTTAACAACCTCTGCATGCAGTTACATCACCCTGACAGAGAGGATGTAAGTGTGTGTGTGTGTGTGTGTGTGTGTGTGTGTGTGTGTGTGTGTGTGTGTGTGTGTGTGTGTGTGCGTGGGTGCGTGTGTGCGTGTGTGTGTGTGTGTGCGTGTGTGTGTGTGCGTGCGGTGGGTTGTTGGGATGGAAGGGAGGGGTTTGGTTTTATTCATGTCATGAAACAAACCATACATAACACACTTATGAAAAGAAAGAAAAAACAAAACCAACCAAAAAAATAGAGACACAAAATGAATGGAGCACAGACAAGCATACAAAATAAAATAAAGAAAATGTCAACATGTTTAACCATTTGATATATATATATATATAACACGACAGAGGATGTTTTTAAAGAAAGACTATTCATGATGTCAGGGTTACGAGATTTTGGTTGCGCTGACCGGAAAAACAAAACGTCTGCGTCACTCCCTGTTTTGCTCCTTCTCTCGGCGATAAGACAGGATGTGCAGGAAAATGATTGGGAAGCTCGCCATGGATCTCTCTCTGCCTCTAACTAGGACGTAGTAAAGGAGCTGCAGCAGAGGACATGCAGCAGAGGACAGGGAGGAAGATGGAGGAAGATGGAGGAAGATGGAGGGAGGGATTATATGCAGCTATAACTAATAGGCCTAATAATGTGCATATTAAAAACTGGACCGCCCAGGCCGGGGCAGAGGACGCTGACCAGAGACAAGAATGGGGTCAGAGGTCAACATTCATCAAGGAGATAAAAAAAGACAACTATAAAAAAAGAACCATTTTATTGACGAGTCAGCGAGAGGAATGCCAGTTCACTATCAATCACACTGTTAGTTCTTTACTCTCTCGCCTCAGATCTCACCTTTTTGTTTTTACTCCGCTCAGCGATGCTGACACATTGTAGTGAGAAGACACACGATGATCTGCAATGTTCCGTGTGCTCTTCTTCCCAGTGAAATATCCCTCCTCTGCTGCCTGTGTTCCCCTCCCTCTATCGCCCCCCTCCCCGTCCCGTCCCATGGGTTCTTTTCCCCCAATCAGAAACATTGCTTTCCGTAGAAGTGGAAGATGAGCGGAAATGGTGTTTTGTATGCCGGGGCTGCTTTGCTCTCGCTGCATGCCGACCCACAAACACAGCCAAGTCCAGCTCAGCCCGAAGCCGCGAGATGTAGAGCCGGATAAACAATCACACGAATACAGAACTGGGATGATAAACATCTGCCTGATCACATTTCTGACGGCAGCATTTGTTCAAAAGACAGCTAAAAAAAAAAAATCATAGGTTTGACCCAAAAAAAAAGAGAAGCAAATAGCGCATGAATGCTCCTATTCGGTCCTTCCGGAGTGTTGATTCTGATTTGAATTCCTAAAAAATCTGCGGTTTCCTCCCTTGCTCTAAAGCAGGAAGTAGAGCTGTGGTCGTCTTCCGCTCGTCTTGTTTAATGGAACCCGCCTTCCTGTTTTCAGATTCATCCTGATAATAGCCGAAAGTCCCCAGCTGAAAGCTCCACAGACACACACACACACACACACACACACACACACACACACACACACACACACACACACACACACACACACACACACACTCCCCATGTCCTGTCCCTCTCACTCTTCCCCTCTCTCTACCTCCCTCTCTCCCTCTCAGATGGCGGCTGCTAGGAACCAGCCGTTTAGCGGGACCTTCCCATCACCGACAACAGCGGGCCCTTCACACACACGTTAACATTCCGGCCCTCCATGTGTGTGCCATGTGAGACTCTTCGTGTGTGTGAGCGCTCCAAACTGATTGATTATCCCAAACTGATTGCAATAAAGATCAAAGTGTCTGTGAAGGGAAAGGGGGGCTCAAATGTCCGTGTGTGTGTGTGTGCAGGGATAGTGCCATGTGCAGCCAGACCAGGGAAGTATGCAGGTCAGAGTGGAGGGAATGTCAGGAATGTCAGTGTAATTCAAACTCTCTTCTTCCACTGGAGGCAACTACTATACCTGGGCATACCAGAGGTGGGCAGAGATGTTGTTGTGTGTGGCGGTGCGCCAGTTCACTTTATCACCAGAGCATAAGGTGTCAAACTAATATGTACACGTCGGCATCAGCGTCTCCTCATTTAGGATCATCCAGTGAGGCGGCGTTTTTCAGCCCCAGCGTCCCCAAACACCTGCACTGGAAACAAAATGTGACCGAAAACCCCAGCTGTTCTCATGCGAGTTACACCTCCTGAAACCAGTTCCCAGGCTTTTAGTAAGCCTTTCATTTGATGTCACAACACATCTGCCCTCTCTGCCACCCTCCACCCTCCCCGTCTGGCGCGGCTTTTCCACGGCAGCCTGTTTTCACTCCACGGCTTTGACAAAGACTGGTGAAATAATTACAGCTGGGCCTAAACTCAGCAAGTGTTTGTCTCCAGTAATCTCCAGCAAAAGCCAGCAGCGGGGACCGCGTCATAGGAAGAGGAGGAAGAGGTCGATTGTTCTGAAAACGAGCGGCCGGTGACATCATTTCAAAGAGCTCTGTTCTTAGTGTTCAACACTCGAGGTAAATATGCGACAAAGTAAACTTGCCGTATGTGCACAGCTCGCCGAGCGTCAACAAAACTTATCATTTCAGACAAGGGCCCGGCTGGTAGGGAGTCTATAAATCTCTGATCTGTCTCCCTCCATTCATCACTCTCTTTCGCTCTCCGCTTTGCATGCTTTCCGTCACTCAAACTAAAATGCGGTTTGGGTGGATTTATTTTCCGAAGAAAATCGGTTTACGGTTTAATTAGTCATTTTTTTTACGTCGGCATAAGCCAAGTCTGAGCTCAAACACTTGGGCGGTTTAAGCCAGGATGTCTTTTGCGACGGGTTATAGGGGACAACAGGAAAGACGGCTTGGGGTCCTGAGGAAGTGAGTGAGTAAGGGGGGAGGCAGGGAGGGAGTGGAAGTGAAGGAGGGCAACAAACAGCGAGGCAACACAAAACGATGACAGAAAATGACAGTATAAAGGAAAATGGAAAATGGTAAAACACAAAGAAATCTGAAAGAGAAAAAAAAATATATATATAGAAACAGGAAAAAAAAAAGAGCCTATTAACTCTACATAATGAAACCTTGTGCTGCGGAAGCTGCTCCAGAGGAGAGGTCATTTGAAGATGAGGTTGCTGTGATTCACAGTGACAGTTGCGGATGAGTTACGGGGGAAGTGTAGCATGTAAATCAGCATGTCGCCACTACTACTCTTACTACTACTCCTTCTGCTACACCCTCAAGTATCCAGGGAGAGGAGAGCGGCTCCTCGGGTGAGCAAGGGAAGCATGGACACATCGAGATATTTACATACAGTTAGACAGACTTCCTGGCATTGTCAGCCTGAGAGCGTCGATGTCAGATCCACTCCTTCCTGTGCAGAAGGGAGAACGCCATGCGATGACAATGGGCCCAAAACAGGACAAAGAGGAAATGTTTAAATTTAGGCCCCCTTCTTCCACCATCTCCTCTTCCACGGCTATGGAGCTCTGGAGCTGTTTAGTTTTTCGTGAATTCCTTCGGTTCCCCCCACCAACACGCTGAGCTGCCTCTCCCCATTGTGCCCTTTTTCAATAGAAGGATTTTCACATTCAATGCAAATCCCCAAAGGAGGATCAGCTCGTGAGACCAGAGTTCAGTCAATCACTTGTTTTCACCGATGGTCCTTTAAAGATGATAAGTGCTCCCTTATTAATTCATCAAATCGAGAGAAAAAAGACTCTTAAGTATACATAAAACATATGCCATAAAGGCTGTGGGAAATAGTTTTGGATTTACTAGTGGAATAAAATAGGACTAAAAGCACAGTAAATAAAATATAATATATTATAATATAACCTATATGGCTAATAAATAAAAAGATGATTAGCCCTAAATTTGCAAACAAATAGACACACTTTGAAGTGTCAGTGTCAGCGTGTAGCTGTGTGTGTGTGTGTGTGTGTGTGTGTGTGTGTGTGTGTGTGTGTGTGGGTGGAGCGAGAGTGTGTGTGTGTGTGCGTGTGTGTGTGTGTGTGTGTGTGTGTGTGTGTGTGTGTGTGTGTGTGTGTGTGTGTGTGCGTGTGTGTGTGAGCGCTTTATCACAGATCAGAGTGTCGGCGTCTGCAGGAGCTTACGGGGCAAGAGTTCACCGGTCCGTCGCTAACTCTGGGAGTTTCTCTCAGTTTGGTGATAGCTGTCGGAGTTTAGAGGCAAACACCAAACACATGACAGCTCAGGAGGAGCCGCAGCATAACTCCAGCCAGACTCACGGACCTTAAGCCCTGCACGCGTTGAGCCGGCGTGGTGCGTTTACGGACAGCGACGACGATACCCATTTAAACTGGGCAGGGAGGGTCGCGTTCCTCTGGGGTAAGTTAACAGCTTTTACCCGCTGGGTGTGGAAGTGCTGAGCGGGCATTCGGGTTGTTGTTTTTCCGCGGGTAGCACTTGGAGAAAAAAAACAAAAAAACTTTCTGGAGTTATTGATAAGTTTACGCACGCGGACGTTTCCTCCTAACAGCTCACTGACGTTAACGGTGAACTAAAGCGCGAGACTATTTGACATTTAGTATTTCAGGAAACCGAATTCAGCAGTTTGACTGACGCCATTGTGTAGCTAGTTAAAGCAAAAGAAGGGAAAAGACGACTTTAAGACGCGGAACCACGGATGAAGTGAACCTGTCACGTTGCGTCCGCTATGGACCGGCAGCTTGAGAAGAAAACCGAGTCTCTAAGTTAGTTATCGTTACCGTAAGTTTGGTGACAGTGTTGTTAACGCTGTGCCATTTAACCACACGGCTTTATAGCGGATATCATCGTATTAAAGTTATCCGAATACCCGGATATTTACGGTAAAGTGACGTCACATTTCAGATTAAAATGCCTAAAAGTACTTTGCAGCATGTGTCTTTTATTTGTTTTTACATTTGTGTAATGATTGAGTAACGTCTATTTCTTTCAATAGCACTCATAGAAAGCTTATCGGCCTGTTCATTAATTAAATTGTGACTTTCTGCGAAAAGGCCGGCGTACAACGAAACACATCTTTGTCGATGATCTCGTGTCGCAACAAAGACGCGTGCTCGAGGCCCCAATTACACGAGCTGCTTCCATACATTAAAGGGGATTATGAAACGGGGTAATTAACATGTAGTAGCGTGGCACTTGCTGAGCATCTTCCTCCTCAGAAGGAGCTTATCTGAGCCGTGATGACGTCACAGCCGGAGCTCCGGGGGCCTGAAATAACCAGGCATCTCTGTAGTGAGGGTTTCCATGACAACACAGCCTCCTGGTTTAAATGTAGGATGGGGGACTGTGTCTCAAATAAATACTTTGGATGTTATGTACTGTTTGTGACTGTTGACTCGCGGTACAATCACAACACGAGACCTCCAATGCTCTCCTTGTGTTTTGTTGTGTCACTAGCACAACACCTATCTATTATTCTTGAACGTTTTGGCATCCCGTGTAGGATGTGAGACACTGAGATGATTTAATATAACATTTAATATTTATGGCATACGTTGTGAGACAGAATAAGACAGATTGAGCATGATGTGAAAAGATAAGGTCGTCCGTTTAATGTCGAACTCTTGAATAAATAACATGAAAATCTTTTGTTCCTCCAGTTGTTTTGAGAGAGAGAGAGAGAGAGAGAGAGAGAGAGCCCCGAGACACGATGTCCACTAGAGCTGGGAGCTGACACTGTAGAATGAGAGAGGATGGAGCAGACAGACAACCCTGCCCCCGCGAGCAACAACCCTAATGGGTTTGTCAACCGAGTGTTTAATGTTTCTCTGGATGTGGAGAATGAGACCAGCAGTGTTTATATTCAGGAGGCTGGGCCCGGGCCTGCGGAGGAGCAGGGAGAGACCCCGGCTGCCTCTTCTCAGACCCATGTCATGGAGAGACAGGAGGTCAACCGGAGGCCCCGTGCCACGGGGGGCATCTGGAGGATCTTGAACCGAAAGAGAGCCGGTTCAGAGCTGGAGCGCAGACCCCACTCCATGATCCTGCCCGGGGAGGCCTCCATCCCTAAACTCTCGTTCGCTGACAAAGTTCGCTCCTTCAAGAAGCTTAAATCCCCCTCTGTGTTTCGAGGGAAGACGGGGAAGTTGTCCACGGCCAAGTTCGGCAGCTCCTTGGTGGATGAGGAATCTTTCTGCCGGGACATAGGCACTCCTCAGCAGTCCGGCAGGAGCGCACTTAGACACCGTAGCAAGAGACACTCCTATGCGGGCCACACATCAGAATTCGACTGCTCGTTCGAAGACATCGACCTCACGGCTCCGATAGACGGAAACCAGCCCGCTGCAGTGGGAGAGGCCGTGACCCAGAATGGTTGTAAACTGTCGGAAAGAGTTTGCTATACTAAAAGAAGCCACGGAAACTCAAACAACTGCAACAAAACAGCTGCCGTCTGCGACGAGCCGAGCGTTAAAGGGAGCCCGAGCACCCACCACGGGCGGGGAAGGAAGCAAAAAGATGTGTGGAGTTATTTGAGGAGGATTTCCCTTTTGGGGAAAGCCAATCCTGTCTACTCAGAGAGGAGCTTTGACTCTGAGCTTCCCTCTTTGGACAAGACCATGGACTCAGACTACGGGTCTGTTGACTTTGAGAGTGTCAGAGACTTCCAGCCGCCGCCCCCAAAACACTCTGACCCCAAGGGGCACTTTGGCGGTCTGTTCAAGTTTTTCAACAGCGTGGCGGAGACGGCCAGAAAATGGCGGACAACGACGCACTCCTTCTCTCCTCCAGAGGGAGAAATGACACCGATGGGCTCCCCACGGGCCCCACAGCCATCAGTGGACAGCATTCACAGCGTGTCCCTGACACTCCACAGCGAAGGACTTCCGAAATCCCAGCCGACGCCGTCATCACCGGTGACCGCTGAATCCTCACACTCAGGCAGCCTCGACTGCGAGGCCCCAGCACCTGTGACAGGGGGTCGATCCCCTAAGGTGGTCCTGAGAGCCTTTAGGGCATGCCCAGGAGCTCGGGCTGTCAATGGCCTTCAGAGTTCTGAGGGCACAGACAAACACGTAGACAGAGACACAAACCACAGGTCCACAGCCATAGTAGAGAATCACATCCCCAAGTCAGGTCCGACCGCAGAGACAAAAAAAAAAGCAGAGGTTGAAAGCGATCCATTAAGCCGTCTCTGTCAAGAGGAAAAGGTAGAGGGGCAGACAGGAAATGAGCAGGATTCCAGGGATGCTCTACCGTTCACCCGCCAGATACAGGAAGTGAGTGTCCAATCACAACAAGGTGATAAAGAGAGCACAGCCAATAGCGTACCCACATCCAACTCCACAGAGGAAATATTCAAGGTATGTGACTTTAAATACAAAGTGAGCGATGCTAATTACCAGCCGGTGAATTTGAATAAATGTATTTGTTCATGAAGTCAGTCATTTGTGTTGCTGAACAGCATTTTCATGTATAATGTGTCTCAAAATTCAGGCCATAACCACATTCCATTGCAGGCTTTTTTCCACATCATTAACATTGCCGAAAGCATGCAACACGTAATTACTGCATAAATGCTCAAAGTACCATTTATGTAACCTTTTTTTAACCATGGTCATTCTTTTGCTTCTTAAAAATCATCAACAACTCACTAGACTGTAAATAGCACCAGAGCTGTTACTCATTTCCTCACAATAGAAGCTCCTAGGTGTGGCTCATTAACTGTTAGGGAGAAACAAAAACATCGCAGACACCAGCCTGTGAGGAAACAAATGGGGCTCGCCGCTCTGCAGTTGTCCTTCTGCCCCATCTGTTGGAGAGAGGAGGAAACAGTCAGTCACAATGGTGGACAACACCATGTTAGCTTGTCCCTTCCTGCTCAACCAGCCCTGTGTGGCCTGCAAGGAAAACCCTATTTCCCACAAAGCTGTCCGTATGTGACCGCGGTAACCCGAGAGCTCTGTGACGTCGGCGCCGCATGACGGCACCCTTCCCGTATCTCTCCAGTGGAGGCATTAGTCATCCCCCCCTTCCTAGTCACACCAACGAGTCAGGACATGTTAGCCCTAACTCCTGATGACAAAATGAGATGTGACATCTCAATACTCAGCACACTTTCATAGGGGCTTTATTATGCAAAGGCTTGTGGGAATATGTGCTCAGGGAAGAGGTGTTAATGTACAGCCCTATGATGATTGAGGAGAAAAAGATGGCACCAGGAAAATCCTCCCTACTCAGCGACTGTTTACATATTAGAGCCACCTGTTTTTTGTTGTTTTTTGTTTCTTCTCTGAAGTTTAAATGCCATTCAGGGGCTTTCTTGGCACTAGCCGCTAATGCATAGCAATTAGGAACATGAGCTCATGCTAGTAGAATCTTTTGATATAAATAAATATAATTGAGGTATATTTGACTGAATCTGTAGAGACGTTCCTCCCAATTCCCAGCACAAGAAATGCAGTGTTGCACCTTTATCTGGGCCAAATTGCTGAGTATCTGTGCCAATCACAGCTGTGTGAGCAGATTGCCAGCCAGACAGGCTGCGGCGTAAGACAGCCGTGCCCAGCCGGGCCCGACTGGAGCACAGAGAAGACCTCTGTACCTCACAAGCCCCCGCGCCCTCGTCCTCGCCCGGCCTCAGCTGCACTGGACCTGCGGTGGCCCAGCCCGGACCGAGAGCTCTGCAGCCAGTACAGCGAGGTCGGATCGCTGTCATGCCGCCGGAGACGCGGGCCGGCTCCCACCATGCAACAGTCTCCGGGGCAGAGACGGACGGCTGCTCGCTCCCGGCCCCGCTCTGTCATAGAGACCAGTGTTACTAGGGAGATGCAGTCCACGGAGCTGCACCACAGAGTAAGATGTCAAAGGCACTCACGCGTGATTTCACTGAATGTAAATACACAAACATTGACTTCAGAAGGACAAATAAGCTGCCCCACAATATTTAACTACACAACTATACAGTGTAAATGCATTCATGTGCAGTAAACGTAAATATAGCATCCCCCAAGTCCAAAAAATTCAAGTTTGAGGGCAGAGTTCCACTAGTTGTCTCAACCAACTCACTGATGACAAGCCCAAAATTAATCAAACACACACTACAGACTTTGAAGGGCAGCCCAGGACTAACCCAATATTTATTCACCACTCACTGTTAGTTGCAACAGTGCATGCATGCTCCGCCCCATTTATAGAGGACAGTATTTCTGGATGCTGCTTTTCCCTCAGCTCACCTCCCCTCTTTTTCTTTCGCTCGCTCTCTCTCACACCCATTCTTTCTCTTTCTTTCTTTCTTTCTTTCTTTCTTTCTTCCTGACTTCTCTTTCTCTCTCCCTCAACTCTCAGTCTCTCTCTTTCTGTCGCCAATTTTCTGCCTCATCGCTCCCATAAGCTCTACCTCTCATTGCCCTAACTCAGAGTCGTTTCATTTTATCCTGCGAGACCGCCCCGGTTGGCATGATGTATCGTCTCTCATGGTTTGCTGCAGGGCATGCACACCGACCAATGCACCAGAATAGACTTCCTGGATGTGAAATACTTTCAATTCACTGCAACAAAAAAAAGAAAGAAAGAAGGGGGACAAGGCAGTAAGGGCAAAGAAATGTAGCATGAAGGGCAGGGGAATGTGTCCATTCAAACTTAAGTGTGTATCAAAGTCGCTTATGGAATATAGGAGATGCCCTAACCACTCAGCACCCTCTAGGCCCTGTCTCGCCCCCCGGGTGTGTCCCCATTAGAGCCCCCGCTAAGGGCTTCTCTCCTGCGGTGCCGCTCCCTGCCGCTACCCCACAGCACTCTCACCGCCATGGCGCTGCTCCTTCCTCAGTCAGGTACCCTTTGTTTTTTCCCATTAATATGCAGATTGTTTATGACGTGTGGTTTGTGAAATTGATCATCTGTTCGCCCCCCAGACATGGGTCAGTTGTCATCGTCGGTGCGTCTGCGGTCCGGAGGCTCTGGTAGCTGCAGGAGGAGGAGGCTGTTGAGACCGGGATCAGAACCACTGCAGGTCAACGTTGTGAGTCCAACACACACACACACACACACACACACACACACACACACACACACACACACACACACACACACACACACACACACACACGCATACAGATTAATCTAGCTTTTACTCTTCATTCTGTCAGGCTTTCAAGGGCTTCAGAGAGATTTATATAACCACGTTGTACAGATTATGAACCATACTATGACCACTATTGACGTGCTATTGACTCCATACATCGTCACACTGGGTTAGTCCACCTGTCACATATATGAGCAGATGTAAGTGAGATGATCGGACGTACCACAGAGCAGGAGTGTGACAAATAACCTCTCGCTGATAATGATAATATGGAGATGACTAATATGGAGCACTGGTCAATGTTTCATCAGATGATTAGGGAACTGATCCGTGAAGATGGTGGCCACGTGTATTAATGTCATCCAGGACTCTTGGGCCATCACTCATCATGAATAGGCCACCCAAGATAACACATGTTTTTTGTTTTTGTATCTCGACGAGAGCCCGTGCAGACGAACGCAGAGAGAGTAACGACATGATATCGTTTTTCATATTCCTGGTGTTCTGGAATCAGCGAGAACAGTGTAACGCGTCTGTGTCAGTTGTGTAAAATAGTACATCGGAGTAATACTACTCAGGAAGGCAAACCAGGCATTTGAGAATCACTGCTTTGATGTGCAAGTGGCCCCGGGGGAGATTCTACTGGAAGGAGACGCAGAGTTTCTCTGAAACATCCTGACGGGGTGGTGAACATTTCTGGGACTGCGTCCAACCCTGAGTACCTACAGAACCAAACGCATAGAGCGCTTAACACTATTTGCATCATTGTTTGATCGTTCTAAATTGAATCTCCCACATGCAATGTTCCATTGACTGTAATTTGTTTTCTTTCATTGAGTAAAAGGCATCATGCATAACGTTTCCGAGCAGTGTTTCTCACCCCCTCCCTTAAATACATGAGAAAAGAAGAAATGTTGTAAATACGTGAGTGTAAAGCTCACGTTTTCGACTCAAATTCAAAGTATTCACGAAGAGTCAGCGAGGATTAACCACAGCATTTGTAGTGCAATCAAAAGTCCATTTTCATGAGAGATGCTGTCTACGCAACTGCTGAATGCGGCGCCCGGGGCTTTCTGCCTTGGCACGTCCATGCATTGAAATTTAGTAAACTGAGGCCATGCCGCTGCGTTTAGGCTTTGATTATGACTTTTATTTCTTTTTCTTGCTGGTCTAAATAGTGTTTGTGAGCCACCGCACGTTGTTGCCATGACACTCGCTGGCTGTTGTTCATCTCCTTGCTTCTATCTTTAGGCAGCCTTTTTAAGTGTGAGCTAAATAGAGAAAGTGTGTGGGTGAGAGAGAGAAAAAAGGGGTGGGAGAGAAACGGAGTGGGGAAGAGAGATGCTCCCTTTTGTGTGTGCACTTTTGTGTCGTGGCCCTCCCCTGGGGTAGGGAACGTGGACTCATAACACTGGAAATGTCGTGTGTGTGTGTGTGTGTGTGTGTGTGTGAATGGCGAGGGCAGTTTGTTTGCCTCAAATGTTGGGATTCACGACTGCTTCTTGAGCATTGGAGGTAGCACGTATAGTGTATATGCTGCATATATATATATATATATATATACACACTTTAAATGCACGATATGACATGGCATGGTAACGCAGCTGTAGTGGAGTGACACGGATGGATGATGCTTCGACGTTAAATCTGTGTGTTGCTGACTCGTTTCTGGTAAGTCATGCATCGTTTACGTGGCATGGATCTCATGTCTGGTATCGGATCGGTTGTTTGGGATACATGTGCTGTGTGTGTGTGTGTGTGTGTGTGTGTGTGTGTGTGTGTGTGTGTGTTACAGCCTTCCTGTTAGGATGTCTACTGGAGCCTGGAGGCCGCAGGCAGAGAGAAAGCGTTCTCACTGCAGTGGATTAACTGCTAATGCTGACGCCTCTCTTCTCCCTTTCATTTAAATGGATTTCTCCCCCTAGTCACTGCCCTCTCCTCTCCTCTCCTCTCCTCACAACACAACACACACTTAGCAATGGCCTTCTTTGTTAATTCCCATGCCGATGAGAGGACGGTGGCCTGTGTGTTACTAATGCTGTGCCCGAAGCTCTGCTGTCAACTTGTCAGAGAGGGGCCCCATCTTATTAAGGGCTTCATGCAGATTAAGAGTTTCAAGAGCAATCTTATATGATTGAGTTTGGGCAAACCCAGGTCTGTCTGGTCATAATCATATTATGCAATGCTATCTGTTTATTTTGAACGCACGAGTCGGCAGGCAGTGGCTCGCTGGGGCGAGCAGAGGGGCATGCTGAAAAAAAGACAAGTACTTATGCATGCGCACTTTTTTTCACACACCAGTGCTCAGCTGTTAATTTGACCACACACACACACACACACACACACACACACACACACACACACACACACACACACACACACACACACACACACGGATTCTGTTTATATCTGCCTCCTTCGGCCCAGAGCCTATGATACACCCTCCTCACTCTGACGCACACTTCACGTGCACTCCCAATGCATTCAGAATTCATCCGTCAGGGTTCGTGAGTCATTGCATTGACGGCTTCATCATTTGGCGAGGAAGGAATAGCACCGTCCAGTGATATATCTCTGTGAAGCACGCTGTGATTTGGTGGCATTTGTCTCGCCCCGGGCTTTTATTTTATTTTATTTTTTTGTTAAAGTCGTGGGCATATTTGCGGCAATAGGTCTCCCTCTAAATAACCACATGTGTGTGATGTGCAGTCCGCTCTTTGAGCCACAGGCGAACTAGAATCCTTTATCAGTGTTCATTCGACATCGTGACCCCCCTGCCACGGTGCGGGCAGGTACCCGCTGTGACTTACTGCAGCCACCAGCTAATGCTGTTCTGCAGGATGCATTGGGCTCTAATAAACAGTATCGCCGCTGACTGAATCTGAGCGGGTGGTTGTGTCAAAGCCTCCCCGGGCTGTTTCTTCTAAAGAATAGGTTTTTAACTAGCAGGTATGTGTGTTGTTGTATGCATAGACATGCGACTCATGCGCTTATGCGGTGTGTGTTTTTGTGTGCTGGAGAGAGAGACACAGAGAGAGAGACAGAGAGGCTCAGGGCCTTATTTCTTATATAACTGTTGAGAGGGTTTCCTTTGCTCCCTACAAAAGCCACGTTCACTTTTATTTCAGATGGCTGCATGTTCCCAGGGACTGGGGGAACATCGCTGCGTGCTAATTCTCACCCACTGGTGTATCCTGTTTTACAGTGTGTCCACGTTATACTCATATTTTGTCAGCCCGTGCATACCTGTGCATGCAGAGATTTGTGTTTGTGCTTTCTTGAAGCTCGGTTTTTAAACGTCCTCATCAGGGCCAGTATCTCCACCCTTCAATCATCACTCCTAGCCACTGCCATCGTTAGGACAGTGGGGATATATTGGTGGAAGCAATGTCTCAACACGCAGCGCTTTTTGTTATGAGACTATTTAAGGCCTCGGGCACTCCGGTGCTTGTTATCCAGCTTCAGTTGTATCAATGGTGAGAGTTTTCCCAGGACGCTTAAGTGATTTTACCCACAGTCATCAGATTCTGCTGTTTGTGTTATGCACAATGCCGCATTGTGTAATGTTTTCATGGCTATTTGACAGGTTTATATTTGGGATAAATACTTTTTTTCTGGTCTTGAGTCAACTCGGAAGAATGTCACCTTGTGTTAGGTAAGAGGATGATCCCTTGTTATCTGACAGCAGCATCTGAGAGCAGACAGCCCACAGGCTAACATGTGTAGCAGATGCCTTTCACAGAGAGATTGTGGAAGTTTTATGTCTGTATTAATTCCACTGATAACTTCCACTGTCGACATTCTGTTCACCCGAAAATCAAAATAATGGTCTAGGATTAGATATTTCTATGTCTCAATACAATCTCCCCACTCCTTACCTCTCGAGGACACATTGCTTTGTGGAGAGCAGGACCTGCCAGTGTCTAGTGGCAGCTTGAAGTTGCTCAACGTCTTCCCAGATGCAATTTGTGAGACACAGAAATTAAATTGGATTGACTTGACTTTAGTACAAAGACACATAATAATTCCATTTTACTTAATACTTAACACTTTGACATCAGCTTTCTCGTGCACCAACTTTTAGCCAAATCCTTCCACATGCTAATTTAATAACCAAAGTAGCAACAGTTCACAAACTATTATTGATATGATAAACTAGGGCTTGGCTATGTATTGATATTACATGGATATCATGATATGAGACTCAATATCATCTTAGATTTTCAATATCGTAATAAGTGTTGTTTTTCCCTGTTTTTTTTGTAATGTGGAATCATTTTCTGAACTTGCCAGACTGTTCTAGCTGTTCTATTATTTGCCTTTAACCACTTAATCATTATATCTACATTACTGACGATTACACCCAATGTGTAAATATTTTCTGAAACAACCCAACAATATCAATATTGAGGTATTTGGTCAAAATATTACAATGTTTTATTTCCTCCATATCACCCTGGTCTAAGATAAACAAATAATGTATATAACTGCACTCTTATGTACATTCAACGTTTTGTATTCTCTGAAGCGTATTTTGCCATTGCTCTTGTATTCTTGCTCATTCTCCCTGAGCAATGCTCCAGAAATGTAACCACCAGGGACATAGGACACTAAGCAGACAAGTATTTACACTCACCCATGGCGTGGATACATTATTCAGACCTGATTAGGGGCTGTCATCTCGCTGCTTTGTCAATTTACAGGCTAATATCTGCTGGCTGTTGTCTTGGGGATCATGTGTGTTTTGCATAAATTGTCCGCATCTTCAAAACAGCAGAAAACTCGATCTGCCTTACTTGTAAATTTCCCACAGATGACCTGCTTCGAAACAATCCTTTTGGAAATAATGTCAGTCAACACAATTCTGTGTTCGGTTTTCGCAGCAGGTAAAGGCCGCATCCCGATGTCTATTGTAATCCAGGGCTTTTTGAGTAACAGCACTTCTACTGAAAGATTGTTTACGACTCTTTCATATTTGAGTAGATTGTACATTTAGAGCTTTAAACTAATACGTAACATTTACAGTAATCGAGTACTAACAATGACCTTTCGAGCGGTCAATGAGTAACCATGAATTTTATGATGGAGAGCATGTGCGGCTTTTGACGAAACATTTCATTTTTGTAAATTTAAAAAAACGAGACAACTGCTGTGATTTAAATATACGTTAATTGAGTAGTGGTACCCTGAATAGCATGCGCAGCTCCTGCTCTTTGTCCCTGCCCTGAAATAATGAGACAGAAGCTAACTGCCTGTACAGTGTGCTGCTAGTTAGAATGTATCCTGCAGGCCTTTGTGAAGGATGGGCTGTATTTTTCTGGCAGCTGCCACTTCTTGTGTACATTATTTAGCTTAACTTTCTGCCTCTGACCTCTCTGGCTCCCTGCTCCACCACATGCGGCGCAGAGTAAACCCTTCTACACGTCCACGTATTATGCAACTGTTCCTCGGACTTCTTGCTCGTTCCCCCCCTCCCCATCCGCCTCCCTTTTCATCATCACTTACATCCCTCTCTCCATTTCAAAGTCCCCCCACACACTTGTTTCCCCGCTGCCTCCCCTCGTCTCCCCCTTTATTCACTCCATCGTTTCCTCCCTCCAGGCCCGTGAAAACACCTGCCTCTTGTGCCCTGAGATGTGCCTGAGTATATGAGAGCACGCAAGTTTCTATACGCACCCAGCGGTGCAGACATGCAGAGATGGCGAGCTCGGTAGTGGATATTTTACAGGACCGCACTATATCAGGCGGAGTCTGTGAAGTCTTTGATGGCAGGAATTGGAGCTGACCTATCAACAAGACGAAAGGTGCTGAGAAACACAGAATACCAAACAACCCTGCACCCAAATATCGTTTCACCGCAGAGTTTTGCATTTCAATCCGATGTTCTGCTTTTGAACTCTCGTCGCGTGGCGGCAGTGAGAATGTAAAATCATTTTAGCACAGAGGACAGGCGGAGCTGTAGATTCTCTTATAGTGCGGACCGGATCATGCACGGTTGATTAGAGGAGGTGAGTAGGCTGTTGCAAACCTCTCTCTCTCTCTCTCTTAGAGACACTGCACAAATATCCACTGCGTGCAAATGTAGCGACCGGAGAGCTGGGGAAGGATGGGAAGACACTACTGTTCTTACCTCCCAGTGTTTTGGGCCGCAGGTGGCTGACAGTGCTCTGATGAATGATGACACCAGCAAGCTCAGTGCACTCTCAGGCTGAGGCGGCCGACTAGATCCCAGCATAGGTCATTTGATTTTATCCCTCGCCCCGCAGCTGGGCTCTCAAATGACCAATCGCGCGGCTTTAATTAAGTACACACTGGCACCGATGCTGAACAGAAACATAAATGAATAATATCGCAGCAGTGTTCCGTAATGCTTTCTTTTCGTTGCAGTTTGTGAAAAGCTCCAGTGCCGTCTTTGGGGAGCTTGTTATACTGTCTTTTAACAGAGGCACTGTTTCTCCTCTGTGGGACATTTCAGACTGACTACAGCTTCAATGGAGAGTTGAGAGCTGCAGGCATTTCACTTTGCCAGGCGTAATGGATGTGTAAAGGAGCTGGTCAGAGCGGAAGAGGGCCAAATGAATAGAACATAGGGACTCTAGATGAAAGTCATTCTCCTAAAAAAAAATTATGAATATATTAAAATTAAATTCAACATAATCCAATAATATAATTGAATCTTTCCTATTTCATTTTTATATGGCTATATACTGTCCTTATTTAGTTTTTATTGTTTGACATTTGGGGAAATGTGCTTGACTTTCTTGCGAGTTATGTGAGAAGATTGATACCACTCTCATACCTGTCGTGTAGATAGGAAGCCCCAGCCAGTAGCTTAGCTTAGCATAAGCTAGCCAGGTCAGGAAACAGTGCCGTACATAACTCCCCGTAAAACAATAATGTGTTCGATTTTACACTTTGGTTTTTGTGCAGATTTGTGCACAGTTAATCTTTAAGCAAATACATTACAATTATCCAAGTAGCATAGTAATAAACACCATCACACGTGTGTGGAAAACAGGAGGGACGTGTATTAAAGTAGCTTCATACGAGGACTGAATGAGTCAGACTCTTTCTCCTGAAGCAGTTAGGTCCAGGAATGCTGATATCGCTTGGGCTGTCTTTAACCCTAATTTCTCCACCCCACTTGGCACTGACCTACCTCTCTTATCTCATCTCATCTCGCACTGTTTCTGAAAACCCTCGATGCTCTGACCCACTGACGCCGCCTTCACGCTAACGGGCCCAATCGAGCTGAGCGAAAAAACAGCTGACGCCTGAACAATGGTGACAGAACTTGCGTTCAGGAAAAGTCCGGCGGTTTATTTTTAGGGCGCTTTAAGGCCTGGGAGGAAGCAGGAAGTCAGTGTGGTTGCCGTGGGGACAGGAGGGGGAACAAAAGAATTGGAGCAGACTGGAGGGGAAATGGGTGTGGTGGGCTTCGCCTCCTATTAGCCAAATACCTACTGACCACAAACAGATCCATTCGCCAGCACTAGACATTTGTAGTCGTATATTCGGGGAGAGACTTTCAGAAGACGTAGCTTGCTGGCTAAAGGCCAGTGGAGTCAATTTAGGACTGACCTCAGACCAGATCCACAGATAGAACTGGAGAGCTGCTCTCAGACCAGCAAATAAACTCAAGGAGAATTGTTGAATTCATCCAGTTCATTTATATTTCCACGCTATCTGGTTGTATAATGAGTGGACGTCCTGCAGTACTCATTGTATATGCAGAGATTCAAAGAAGATCTGCAGAAAGAGAGGAGCTGAATGTCAAGAATTAAACTGAGAGAGTTTGACTCATGCACTTCCCACCAGTGCTGGAGTTAATGCAATGCTTAAAAAACGGGGAGGGTGTGGAATATTTTACCGCCTTTCATCTAAAGGTGAGAGGTGCAAACACTGTTCCTCATATGGTTGTCAGTGTGGCAGTGATGGATGATGCCAATATTGTAGCAAACGACCGCTGCCTAAAGTGGCATAGCTTCCTGCCTATATCCTAGCAGGATACTAATAACTATTATGAGCAGATATTGCCCCCATGCATTTGGAAGTAGTGCTCTGCGGCAGTACTGTAATCACACCATGCTTCTTTTTTTTTTTTTTATGTGCAGCATTGCATCATCAACCTTATTCAAGGAAGGTGTTGGAGGATGTGCGTTGTACTCCCGGGTGTTTGCGGTGTTCGTTGACAGGATATTGAAGCGCACTCGAGATTCGGGAGTGGGTCCAGTTTGATGACGTTATAGATCGGCCTCTGTTGTTCGCGGATGATCTTCTCCCCTTTGGGCTCTTTTGGACCACTAATGGGCCCTGGGGCAGTTCTCTCCTGGGGGGTAGTGAGCAGCTGCTTCTGTGGAAAAAGGATTTCGGGGTCATTTTCACCGCGTGAGGTAGCGACGCTGCCCGCCGGTTTGGTGCAGTGGCTGCAGTGATGGACGTTACGTCAGTCCCTGGTGATGAAGAGCTCAGTGGTGAAGCAAAGTTCACCTTCTTACCTTTTTATGACCCAAACCTGATTGTAAGTTTTAAGAGAATCATCTGCAAAATGATTAAAGGATAGGTTCACTTTTTTCTCTCCTCCATGTCTTAATACAGGGCCCACATGCACAGGCGTACAGTGTAACTGTTCCTCCAGTCTATGCTGGCTGCAAAGCAATTTCAAAGTAAGAGATTTGAGACAAAGATGAATTGTAAAGTGCAGCCAAAGTTAATATGAGACTTCAGTCTGGGTTTGACAAATGAAGTGGATATCTTTGCAATCTTTTTTTGTACCAAATTACTGCACGGTATTACTGTCTCTCTGCCGCAGCTGAGAAAGGAAACACTGGCAACATAAAGAAAGAATTACACACTATAAAGACACATTTTTGGCAGATGCACATTGATTTAGCTAATTCAGACTGTTGAGGCCTCATCGGAGCGTCAGCTGAACTGTGGGCACATGACCGTGCCACTTTTATTCACTTGACCTCATATGAGAAAACAGTTGAGGTGTGTTAGGTTTTTACAAAATGACTCCCCCTTTAAGGGACATAGCTAGTTTAGATCTGAGACGGATCCATTATATAATAAAGCGATCTGCATTGCTCTTCTTGCCTTTCTTTTCTTTTTTACTCTGGAGCCTTAGCTTGATAAATGGCAGGAAAAATGGATAAACGGATGGGTGGAATAAAGCCCTCACAATCCAGACATGTGCTGTAGATTTTTATCTGCACTCATTAATTCATTGTCATCATTAATTTCCATTGAGAAAACGGAAGTGTTCGGTGCAAGCTCAACACAATGTACGATGCAATACACAGTAATACCACGTTTCTGCTTTAAATACTAACCATGAGAAGCTTAGAAATGTTGCAAATGTCTAAAGAAAACTCCCTAGTACATAGCTGATGAAGGCACAATTGTAATCGTACATTAACACATGATTCTCTGCTGGTGGGATGTATTTCCCCTTTCTTTTGTATATGCATGAGTATATTAGCATTGGTGTCTGTGCAAATTTAGACTTTCAGATGTGACCTTTGTTGTCTAAATGTCAGGAAGATTGGAGCGGGAGCCCACAGAGGTAGGGCAGGCTTATGTAATCTGCTCACTCTGCGTTTCACACACACACACACACACACGCGTGCGCACATATGCACGCACACGAGCGCAGAGCTAGACACAAAAAAAGAGCTTGTTTCAGGACGCTTGTCATATCTGGGCTGTGATGCCTTGTACAGCAGCTCACTAAAAAAGCAGAGCTTTCAGGAGCCACTGCTTTTATCAGCATGTATGTGCAGAGAGTGCCCTGGAAATTATTTATGGCTTTAAAAATACTGATATAGTGCACTCGTTTGGGTGGTGTTCTTTTAAACGCATTCTCTGGGTCTTTTGATCCATCTCCAAGCTCTCGGCTGAATGTGAAGACAGAAGTGTAGTTTGGGGGGTTGTGTGTCTGTGCGTGTGATGGATGGTTGACTGGGTGGTGGCTGGAACTGAGCTGAACTGATTCATGTTGTGCCGTCTTCCTGAAACCAGCCAGCAACCACGAGAGGCGCAGAAACCAGGACAAAGCGCCCGCAGGCTGGGATGCGCCCGCGTGTAACACGATGTTCATCTTCAGTGCCGCTGCGAACGCGGAGGCCAAAATAACGGCGTGCATGCCAATGACAAACATGTGCATCCGACGGGAGCGGGAGACCTTTTTGTCCCGTCACTCACAAGATTGAATGCGACGCCGAGGAAAAAAAGCAACCCAACAAAAAAAACGTTCTGAATACCAAACACTCGCCTCTTTTTGGTTTAATAAGGTGACTCCGAAGTGTTTGTAGCTCGCTCCCTTGTAGAGAATTTCAGCAGCAGTCTGCACATAGTCACGCTGGTTAATGTGGAATCCAACAGCAGTTTCATGGCGGAAAATAATATAATCAAAATACTTTTAGGAACAGCCCTGAAGCACAACCCACTTCTATGGTATCCATCCAGGCTCTCATATGTCACAAACAGTTCCAAAAGATATCCACCTGCAACCGAGTTTGTTTATGTTCTCCTTGGGTGTGAGGAGCCAACCAAGCTAGCAGCATGCGCCGCAGTGAGTTCATTTAGCTGTATTCCAGGGCCAATGGGACAGTTTGGGGCGTGTTGAGCGTATTGAATGGCAGCTGCAGGGACGGCCTGAGCAGTTTTCACTGACATTTCGACAGCGTGTTCCTGGGTTGCTGCTCGGATGTATCGTAAATGGCCTGATTTCAAGCTGACTGCAGCCTCTGTCCTCTCTCTAACTGACCAGACTGTGAACAACAACCTGCAACTTCAGTTCATGCTGCTACTTTGAGAGTGAAAACGATTCATTCGAGGGGAATAATTCTTCACACAGCTCAATCGTGACCTTTAAAATTATATTGGGCTACATTTTATTGGTTGTTACAATTAAGGGTGTGCTGCACAGCGCTCAGGAAATTGTTACTCTGTTTTCCAGTTGTTTTGTTCAATATGTGTATATCATACTGCCGCTCTGGGCCCAGGGCATCACGTGATTACAGCATTACCACCCTTTTCCCCGGGGCTAGGAAATGAGATTCACCCTAAGTACTGGGCAAACCTCAGTGCTTCTGAATATATTCTCCTGTTCCACAAATTAGTGTGTTTAGTTTAGAGGACTCTAGATACACACACCCTCTAGTTGAGGTTTGGAGCGGTGTGTTTTTTTTTTTACCTTTTGTTTGTTTAGAGCTAGGTTTTTCTGAGCCCCGTGCTTTATTTCAGATTATGGCCCACTCCGCATTTACACAGTAGCACGCTTTTCACATCTGGAGGCCGCCTCTGCAACCGCGCTCCGATCCGTGGGCCACTGAGCCGCTCCACGAGTGCAGTTTGAGGTTAACCGTGTTGCTCAAGGGCACCTCGGAGGTGGTAATGAGGTCGGGACACTCTTTAAAACCAGTTGGAATCCATCATGCAAAACCCAGGATGTGATCTCTCCCTGGCCCACCCACACTGCTGGTGAGGACATTTCCCGACCTATATTTGAAGTGTATAAATCCAGGGTTGTGTAAATGTGTCCCCACAATAGCACCCACAATTAAAATGTTTATTCAAATATATCCACATAATGCTTAGAATGCCCTTGAACCTAGTTACACTCATGGACTGTATCCAAAAAGTGGACGGTGTTCTCTTGACGTAACCCATTGGTTTGTGGACTGCCATTTTTAGCCTCGAGTTCGGCAATTTGGCCGTCGCCATCTTGTTTTTTTGCAACCAGTGAACAGAAGTGACCATATTTGGACTGTGGAAGAGTGATGCAGTGTACGGCTCTATTAGCAACCTGTCAATCACAAGGTAGCCCCGCCCACAAGCATTCTCTGCTTTATGGTCTATTTGACTCTAAATGGACCATCATTTACTAAATGAACATCATACTGTATTGAAGAACACTTGAAACTAACACGTACGACCATACATTCCTGTTTACAATGTTTACCTAGGTAATAAATCAAGTGACAAGTAATTTTCTCATAGACCTCTATACAATCTGACTTCTTTTTGCAACCAGATGAGTCGCCCCCGCTGGCCAGAAGAGAGAATGCAAGTTTAAGGCTCTTCCACAATGACTTCACTTTCCAGAAGTGGAGGTTGCCGCCTTGTCTCACTACAGTATACAGTGTAAATTAAATGGGAGCTCCGGTTTCAAAGAGACAGAGAGGGTACCGCTAAAGGTCTTCTGTGGGTCTGGAGGAGCTTTAAGTCTGAGAATGTAATTTGTTCTCATGATGACACATTTTATAACAGCCTGCTGGCTGTGTGGAGTTTAGAAGATGTGGGTAAGTGTACACAAAAATAACCTGTGAGTCTGAATTCTGGGCTTCATTCATCACACATCTTCACCATGAAAAATGAAAAATAAAACGTGAATTTGAGTTCAGACTATTTTATAAATGAAGGTGAGTGTACCCAACATTTCCCCCTCTCATGCCCCCTGCACTCTCTCAAACAGCACCCCATTTTTCCAATCACACTTTAGTGACGTGATGACTTTAATTAGATTTTTAAACATACATTGTAATCATGTATGGAGAGAGATATATACTCTTGATTGCCCGCGGATAGGCATCATTCAAGTTGCCTGCTGCGTGTCGGTCCGGTGCGCCATGTGACGACGCAGGGCTGATCATCAGATCACCTGGGCACGCTGTATCTGATTGATGCGCGGCCGATATTGCGTCCAATAAAATGACGAGATGGCGATCCCTTTGAGATGGGCGTGCGTCCGTTATTCTGACATTCATCACGACCCCCCCTCCTCCCGTTAATGACAAATGATAAATCAGCGCGGCGCGGTGGTATTTTTAGACGGGGCGGGAGATTAATGAGGTTATGATTCTGGCCTCTTGTGGTCGGTGTGGTGAGGCTGTGCCCCTCCCCCGACCGTATAGGTGATGGCTGAAGCCGGCAGTCTGGCGGAGGAGCGCTGATCAGCATTAATACAGGACCGCCTCTCAGCCTCGCAGCCGCTCTCCCTGGTCCCCACTCACCGGAAGGCTGCTCGGCAGCTGCGAAGCGACCTGCGCACAGCCTCCCTCTTGTTCGCTGCGAGCGTCTATTGGCCTGAGAGTCGGTCGGTTTAGGGGGGAAGAGGCGAAAAAACACCGGCAGGTGTTGACTAGCGGGGAGAAATCGCGGTGCAGACTGATGACGATGATGATGGTGAGGAATGATGCATCTCTTCCCCGTGCCTTTATGAATTACTTCGCGTATTGTGAGGAGGCGTAGAGGCATCTCTTTTTTCCCCCTTTTTTCTTTTCCTTTTTTCCTTTCCCGTCACGTCCTTTGCCTGTCTGTAATGGTGGATTTCTCCGTCGGCTCTGAGGCGACGCGTCTCGACGTGGAGAGCTGAATTTCCGCCCCGTCTTCCGAGAGCGCATCTCCCGCATCGGCCCGCAGCGCTGCGCCATGGCCTTGGACGTCCAGACTTGCGCGGTGTTCACGGTGATCGCGGTTCTGGTGCTTGTGAACGTGCTGTTGATGTTCATCCTCGGTACTCGTTAATGGATCTGCGCTTGGGGCCCGGTTCGCAGCGCAGCGCACTTTCACACAGGAGAGGAGAGAAAGGCAGTGCGCGTTGGTCGAGAGCGGGGACACCCGGCGCTCCATCACGGCTACGCGTTGAAATGAATGACGTTGGTACAACATAATGTATTTCTGTTACCCCCCCCCCCCCCACCCCCCACCCCGCCACCCCTCTCCTCAATCCTTCGTTATGTCTTGTGTCCTCTCACCGTTTGTGATAGCTAGTGTTGTCTGCTGGTGGTCGTATAGTTGTGCGGATACAGATCTGTGATGCTCTTGCCTTTTTTTTTTGTGGTGACTGGAAATGCATATCCCCGCATATAAACATGTCTCCCCCTCCTCCCTCTCTCTCTCCTACGTCGATCTCCCTCTCCTCCATGTTGTATTTTGTGGATTATGCGCATGGATTAATTTGATTCTATAGTCATCCGATTTTTAGAGGAAAAATGAATCTGATGGTCTTCTCTTTTTCTTTTTCTTTTTAACAACAGCTGCGTCAGGTCTTGTTTTCTCATTGTGATCCACTGCCACATCCACAATATGGCAGCTGATAGCCGAGCAGTGATCTCTCTCCACTGAAGTAATTGGGATATTTGTAGCAAACAGTGAGAGGTTGCTGCTGATGGCAGACTCCAGAGGATCATTGTAATCTCAGCTGAGCAGTAACCAATAGCAGGCAGGGCTAGGCCTAATAAAGGAGGGCCTCCGTCACTCCAGGTTTCCCCCATTTTAGATGCAGCTAAGCTCAGCTCCCATTTCACAGCCCTACAACACTCACATTTCTCCAGTTTACAGCATTTCCAGGTGGTACCTGTTTCTGCAGCCGACACACCATCACGCATGGTCACTAAATAGTGTCTCATGAGATAAAAAGGTATCAGTAAATATGCACATTTCTCACATATGAAATGTCCTCCAAGTGAAAAGGCATGTCAGGGTGGAGATAGAAAAAAAAGCCCATTTCCTTCTCTCTTTTTCTTCTTTTCTGTACCCCACATGCAGTTGCATAATCTAATAAAGGATTGGAGGCAGGTGTCATAAATGTTGAATGAATGTCAGAAATAGATATGCTAAAAGCCCATCCCAGAGCTTTCCATGACAGTCCTATAAATAGGGATGGTAGGCTGGCTAGGTTTTTGAGAAGATACTGTATGTGCTCTCACACACTCAGGGCTAAGTGCCAAGCATTGTGTGTGTGTGTCTGTGTGTGTCTAGTTAAGTGGTAAATGTTGTACTGTAGGTGAAAGAAGCGATTGAAGAAGCCATGTATTAGGAACACGAATATAGCTCCATAACATGCTGTGGGATGTGGGCTGGTGTGTGTCTTCATCAGCGCATAAACATCCCTCCTAGAGGGGACCCCCACAGGACTGTAAACAGAGCATACTAATAGTGTGTGCTGCAGTGGCTATGGCTCAGGTGGCTAGCTGTGGTAACTCAGTGCTACTTACAAATGTGTATTCACATGTTAAGTTGCACGTGTGTGTGTGTCTGTGTGTGTCGGGGGTGGATGTTATCCGTAGTTCCTCTTGGAATCTAAATCGTGCACACGTCCCCTAATGTTCACACATCTGTAATCCCTCCAGGGCAGGTGCCTTCTAATATAGTACCGTTAACTGCTGTGCAGTCAGAAGTGTCAATGTGCGGATGGTGTGCGCGAGTGAGACCACAGTGTGTGTGAGAGGATGCAAGAGCATTTCTCGCCGGTTTTTAGGCAGAGCGCCTTTGATTGGCTCCCAGACTCGGGGTATAAGTGTATTACATAACAGGGTTTGCAGACACAGGGAGGACGGACCGCGAGACTCTCTCAGTGCGTCGGAAAGAGGAGCCTCTCGCTGGAACACACAGCACCTTTGCGACTCGACATCGCAGGCTCGGCTCTCGCGGAGGACCACCGCCTCGGACCGTTTCCCTAAAAGAGATTTCATTATCATGATTGTGTGAACCGGACTTCTCCATGCATACACTCTTTGAGCAGTTTCATGTCACAAACATGGTAAGACGGGCTAAAAGGCCGGCGTTTGTGTGTGTGCGTGTGCGTTTGTGTGTGTGTGTTCGCTCTGGGATGCTGTAGGTGCTTTTGGTGCAGATGTGCTACGGCTGGAGATAGAGGAGGATGTTGGAATGCAGTGTAGCTGCCAGTGCACTGAATGCTGATGTGTTGTGCTGCAAAGATGATATAAGCGAGGGAATCTGCCCTCGGTTCTCACATGTTTCCATGTCAGTCTCCGTTGTCTGCGCCTCGAACGTGTTGCCATATGTGTGTGTCCATGTGTAGTGGAAATATTCCTCTGCATTCATTTGCATTGACCCAAATACAGGTTTTGCGGTTTCGAGGCGGCAGATTCGCCCTTTGATCTTTGATGTTGTAACTGCAGTGTAACCATCATGATGACACGGGTCCTTGCAGCCCGGTCCACACACGGGGAACTATGAGTTTAGTGGCAAGTGTGTGTGCGTGTTCACTTGTGGGAACCATTTGATCAAGCTAGGTGCGAGGTTGTGCTAAGGCTCTGGGTTGGGGAGATTGATTTTGTAATGCTTTTTAATTTATTCAGACATGTAGAGAGCCCCCCTCTCTCCATGTCTGAATAAATTAAAAAGCATGGGGGGGGCAAGGATGCAATGTGTTGGAGAGGGCAACGCTGATCTCATTAGGGAGATGGAGGGATGAGGGGAAGGGGTGAGACGGGAGAAGGGAAGGAACATTGGCCGTAGATGGATCTCTGTCTCTCCCCCCTCACTCTTTCTTTCTGTCTCTTGGCTGTATCACAGCAGATTGACGGGGACTGGAGAGATTGCACTGGGAGTGAATGGGGCTGAAAATGGAGTGGTCCTGGACCATGGGGGCATTGGAGGCTGGGCGGGGGGAGAAGACACCGAAAGGGAGCAAGAAGCAGGACTGACCTCCGTGCCAACGCTCATCGGTTCTGTTTTTAGGCACAGGTCCTGATGTCAGAGGGTGGCGGTCAAGTAGAGCAGGTTTGGTTTCTACCAACTGCGTTGGATTTAATTTGTCTGATTTTACTCTCCAATTGTGCCATATCTGAACTTGAATCAAATTCCTTTTCCTGAATCAACAAAGATTTTTTTTGAAAATCTTTTTGAGTACAATTCATTGGTCCTGTTTCCATGGCAGCGTGACACATGTTTTTGCGGTAATCCTCCTCTCTTCCTGTAGTGCAGAGCTTTGAGATATAGGACAGATCTATTGCTCCCCCAGCTCCAAGCCCCATGCAAGACCTGATGAAATCAGGCTTCTCAGTCAGATCTTTGATCTAAAACACTATGAGCCTTCGCATTCCACAGAGACGTGGAAATCATCTTGTGACTGATTGTGTCATGTGACTGCTTTCATCATTTTAATATTTAAACAGAGCGATATTGGAGATATTCAGTGGTCACTTTTTATGTCTCTGCTCCCATTGACACACGCACACACACACCTACATTTGGAAATATTCTGGTGCATCCTGAAGTGTCAGTGAAGCATCCTCATCTGTCACCATGACGACGGCTGTTCTTTCCCTTCCAGACATGGACGTCCCTCCCCGTGTTCACTCCTCTGCCCTGATTGGCTTATATCCCCTTTAGCTGTCTCAGTAAGCCACTAGGGAAGTAGACATGGCCACAGGTTGAAGGGGCAACGTAGCGGATACAAACAGAGGCACACACACACACACACACACACACACACACACACACACACACACACACACACACACACACACACACACACACACACACACACACACACAACCTGCTGTTTCTCACAGACCTTTCCTGCAAACACACTGCATCAGCACCTAAGTAGAATAGCATATTGGCGCTGGAGTGATGAGGTGCATTTTAAAAAGGTTTTCCCATCCAGGAATGTCATCGTATATCGTAGGCAAAGCAATCTTGAAAGGGTGAAAAGAAGAAAAAAAACTCAATTTAGACAGCAACAGTACCTCAATATTAATATGCAGAAACCTTAAATGCAAGTCGAGATCTAATTTAATGTCCATCCATGTGACGTCCCTGTCTCCAGGCCTTTGATAACTCTGTACCTAGAGCCTAAGCAGCTCCTGTCAGGCTTGGTTAGCGCTGGATGCTCTGCCCACAGCCCCAGGG
Source organism: Myoxocephalus aenaeus (assembly GCA_038501785.1). Taxonomy (NCBI): domain Eukaryota; kingdom Metazoa; phylum Chordata; class Actinopteri; order Perciformes; family Cottidae; genus Myoxocephalus; species Myoxocephalus aenaeus. The sequence continues at coordinate 8,779,515 of JBAMJR010000025.1, forward strand.
ACTGAATGCATGGTTAGCTCTGGACTGGAGCATGCTGATGAACACTACTTTGGCGAGAACAATCGGAACAAGCAGTTGGATCTTTGCCACGGATGCATACAGGAGTTTTAGCGCATGTGGAGGTAAAAGCGTGGCTGCACGTGTGCTGCGTATTTCTGTGCACAGCTCAATGCCACAGAGCTCAGGCCTCAGTGTGATGGATGGTGACGCTGTTTGGCAGATGGATGATGTCAGAACGCTGTCCGTTGTCCTCTAATGAGAACAACCTTTAGCCTCTCCAAGTCCGCTAAAGAATACTGATCACCTGACCGGCATCCATGTCCTTTACGCACTACGCCCCAATGCCCGCTCAAGAAAATAACACTCCGCCCGTGCACATGCGCCACCGGTTGTGCTATTTAAACATTTATCTCAGCGTCGCATAATGTCCACATTATTTATTTATAACTCCAAAAATCAATAGAAAAGATTTGATGAGTCATCCTTCCGTGTTGTCGCTGATAAAATAACAAGCATGAAGGAAGGGAGATTATCCCTTCGCATTTGTTTGCTCCTCAGCATTTATATTACATTAACACATGTAATTATTCTAATGTCATAATGGGCCAATTACCATCCCTGTGTGGAGACTGGTGCTGTGCTTCTGAACGTAGCGTTGTTTCTTCACTAATAGCCCTGCCTTTTTTTTGTGGTGCCGTATTTCGTTGTGTTGTGCTGTGGTCTGTGTCGGGCTATTGTTGTGTTGTTCTATTTGCAATCCCTAAACTGCCAGTGGGCCCTGGCTTTGAGGGTGTGTATTTGCATCCATTAGTAATCTGAGTGGGTTTAACAACAAGGATTCACACAGATCGGGGCCAAAATGAGGCTGAGCACTGCATTAGAATCACTTTCCAATTAGATTTTAAATGTATTCTTTTTTTGGTCACGTGGATCAATATCTGCGGTGCTCGTCGCGTTGGCTCAGTTCTGAGAATAAAGCTTAAGATATTGTCTTTCCCTCCGATTTCTCTAGTTGATAAGTGGAGGTTCAATCGTCAACGCTGAGGCGGTATGGGACCATGTGACCATGGCGGACCGAGAGTTGGCGTTTAAGGCCGGTGACGTCATCAAGGTGCTGGACGCCTCCAACAAGGACTGGTGGTGGGGCCAGATTGATGAGGAGGAAGGATGGTTCCCCGCCAGCTTTGTACGGGTGAGTTAGCTGCAGCCATGGCTGGCCAGCGACCACAGACACAACACACACCCACACACGCACAGAAACGGAGGCACATGAGCATATGCACACAAGCTGATGAACACACAGGGGAAGGTGCACACGAGTCACGAGCCCAGATACGCATGCACGAAAAAACCACACACACAGATGCACACTGTTGAATAATGCTTTATTTTGATAACACATAACACTCAAGAGATCTGAGAATAGCTAGCTAAGAGCCTTTATCGGGTGTTCAGGGGCAATAAGACAAAGATGCTGATGAGCCCCCTTTTTTTTCTTTTTTCTGCATCAACCTCAGTTCCTTCCCTTGAAATTGCAAGTAAATTTACAACGTCCTCTCTTTGCATCGTGATTATATCTCCCCCATATTTGACTCAACTTAACCCAACACACAGGTCTGATGCAGCTACGGCACCTTGTTACATACTTCTTTTACTTACTGAGACTTAGCATCCTTGTTGTAGGTGGAGGCTCCTCCCCCTCTCCCCTCCCCCCACAGACACTCCTCACCATGGCCATTCCCACCTGTCCACCCTTCCATATTCACTCCCGAGAGGGCAGGGCAGACAGGCTGACCGACTGTCAACCAAAAAGTGTCTTTCTGTTCTGTCATTCTCTCTCTCCAAGGTGGAACCCCACCCTCCTCAGCCCCAAACAAAACAGGTTTTCTATATCAACCCCATAGCAACTCCACGGTTCCAAAACACCACGTCAAAGGTGCGTTTTTTTTTTTCCCAGCTTCATCCACCCACCCACCCATTCAGCCTGCCCGCCCAACCGCCCGCTCCAGTCTGTCCACGCAACGTACCCACGACATTACCAAACATTAACGTTCCCATGACGTTCTCACATCATTCTCAACGGGGTCGATAGAGAGGCAGAACTGATGAGTCAAAAGTAAAGTAATGTTAAACGTCTCCTGAACGGCCTGCACTCAAATTCTGCAAATGTGTTCATATAAAATTAGATGGATTTCGGAAATCACTATTCCTGTTAATATTCATGGAGATTTCCATTTCAAATATGGATCATTAATTTTTCTGCACTCCATTTACTGTTGACTCTGACTATTTCTCAGTCTTTATGCTGCGCTACTAGTTCTAGTCTGCAGTCAGTGCTCCACCACCCGTCACTCTGCTTGTCTGTGGCGCTGCATTTCTCATCTTGTGTTTGGCATTCTACTTGTCGGGTTCTTTGATGTTCTCTTGGCAAACTGTGTGTCATCAGGTGTTGGCTGCTGGACATCTGAAACCACGCACACTTGGCCCTTTCTATGAGCGATAGTGGAATACACAATGTATGTGGGCCTGTGCGTGCGTCTGTGGGTGTTGAATGTGATGCATGTGTGTGGAAATTGTGAGGTTGCGTGCGAGCGTATATGCATGCGTATGTGCCGGGGCGGGGTTTGGAGTCACACACAGAGCCAAAGTTGGGCATTTAATATCCTCTGGCTACCAGTCTCAGAAAGAGGCTTATTTTAAGCTCTGGAGTTTGTCCCTCACCTTTCTGAAATGCTGGACCAAACCACCGTACACCCTCTAAATGAAGCTCTGTGTGTGTGAGATGTGTGTTCACGTGTGTGTGGTGTGTGTGCTGTGTGCATTCATCCTCATGAGGTGCGAGTAGTGCCACTTTTATGGCAACGTTTTGTGGTATGAATATCTAAATGCATCTGTTTACTAATACTTTTGTTTCCGTCAGATTGATATACACTGAACTGACATAACTGAGCACATCTTTTATTCAAGTGTATGTGTGTGCGTGTGTGGCTCCGTGTGTGTGTGTGTGTGTGTGTGTGTGTGTGTGTGTGTGTGTGTGTGTGTGTGTGTGTGTGTGTGTGTGTGTGTGTGTGTGTGTGTGTGTGTGTGTGTGTGTGTGTGTGTGTGTGAATATGTTTGCACTCAGCTGTGGGTAAACCAGGAGGACGTGGGAGGGGAGCCGGCCGAGGGGAGCAGCGACGTGCAGAACGGGCACCTGGACCCGACCAATGACTGCCTGTGTCTGGGCTCGCCTCTCCAGAACCGAGATCAGATGAGAGCCAACGTCATCAATGAGATCATGAGCACGGAGAGACACTACATCAAACACCTCAAGGACATCTGTGAGGTATTAAACACCTGTGCGCACACACACACACACACACATACATCCATACAGGGCATGCGTTTATAGGACAATAGGAGCGGTAAATGGGAAAGAGCTGAACGAACTGAAACGTGTGAGAAGAAGCAACCCGTTTGATGCTACACAAGGGTCTGGTATGAATTCTTAACACTCCCACATTCACACTCTTCTTCAAGACATATTTATTTTTTCTGTTGTTATCAAAACAGTCCAAAAATAGTTCGCTCTCATTTATTTATTTTCTTTCTTAGATAAGAAGACACAATTTGCCGATTGTACACAATGGTGGCAGCAACCACACTCGGGGCGATCTAGTCCACATAGAATGTGTCGTTATGATTCATGCCTCAAATTCACACCTAATCAAATTAAACAAGAGCCCGGCCGTTTGTTCCATTTTTAGCATGGCAAGCCTTTTATAAAGACTCAAAACATGACACGTCCAAATTTAATTCTGAGTCTAAAAGCTGAATATATTCAACAACTCCTCAACTCTGTGAACTCTTTTTTAATGTACATTTTCCACCAATAGTGGACAAGCCTAGTTATGTATCCGGGGCTGGATTTGCATGTCATAGTTATTAGTCCACTAGATATCCTAGTACATGTATGTGTATACAGCACAGCTACAGTATTTACTCTTTAAACTTTTGTATCTAACATGGAACTGTTTTATCTTTGGGAATCTGATAATAGCTAATAATAACTGCTCTACATGATAACTGGTTCAAAAGAAACAAACATCTATGGGAATACTAGATTATTGATGTTGTATTATGTAAATGTGAACTGATAATTTGACTTTTAGATTTCCTGATAGTTTTCTTATTATTATATAAGATTGAAAACAGCCCATAGTTATAATCAATGACTGTCCCATACCAGTCTGTTTGTTCTACTGCTATAACATTAACAGTATAACATCCGGTTAAGTACAACTGTCTTCCTGCTGATACTGTAAAAAGACAAATTCCCCAAAAGTTAAAGTAAGATTGCGTAATTCAGTTTTTTTCATGCGAGGCAGTTATTTCTAAAATGTTGTCACCAGCACAGCCGTTGCCTCTGTGCTGGATGCATAGAGGTCACATCTGAATACACAGCACAACACCTGCATAATGACTTTGGGTGGGCAAGATTTTCTAGTGCAGATTTTTTGCTTATCTAATCATCTTTCCTCAACCCTCTGTGTACCCTTTGTATAGCTGCAATAAAGCGTAAATTTCACCTTCTCACCTCCACACTTATTGCCTGTGGAAATACCCAGCATGCTCAAATTTGGTACAAACCAGCACGGGCAAGAAAGACCTCTTTGATGCGCTTTAAAACAGATGTGGACAAGCCAGTTAACGGCTTATTCGTTAAATGTAATGTTAAAATAATACGTTATCAGAACTATTTCCAAACTCTGTGTGTCACGTAAGTAAAAGTGAAGGATTTTAGAATTTAGAAAAAATACATAGAGTAAATTTTAAACTAATAGCTGATATTTTCCTGGTCACTTAGGGGTCTATGATAGAAGAAGCTTCCTATCGCAAGCATAATTATGTAAATTAGTGTTTTCTCAGCTTTCATTTGGATTATTTACATTGAGCTCGACTGCACGAAACAAAACAAAAAAGGCTCAACGTGTGTTTTTCATAAACAGAGAGAATTCTGGGTGGTGAAGTGTGAAACAGCAAGAAACCTACCTCTCGCAGCAAAGCTTTTCCCAAAGTGCCAAAGCTTCAGGGCATTTAATTAACCACAAGAATTGCACTGACTGAAATTGAGGCCACAGTTCGACCTACACAAAATTGTTTTTGACTCTGCGGAAGCTTCCGCAGTCATAGTTCATTTTGATTCAAATGAATTATATTTAAGGAGCGACTTCCGATGTTTATGACAAAGAATTAGCAAAAAAAAACAGTGATGTGATGCAACGTGCTGTGGCCTGCATCATACTTATCTGTGGCAGCTTTCTGACTGAGCCGTGCCGCAATGTCACACAAATCAGGACCTGGCAGTTAAAAGTGTATCGTCTTTGAAAGCCCCCCATAGTAGTTGTAACCCATGTTGTTGCAGGGCTACCTGCGCCAGTGCAGGAAGCGCGTGGACATGTTTAATGATGACCAGCTGAGGGTCATCTTTGGGAACATCGAGGACATCTTCCGCTTCCAGATGGGCTTTGTGAGAGACTTGGAGAAACAGTACAACACAGATGACCCCCACCTTTCTGAAATCGGACCATGCTTTTTAGAACACGTGAGTTCAAATGGCGTTTTCTCGAGTGTTTTCCTTTCATAACACACTTCATTACAAAAAAGCTTTGGAAAAAACGTGATGTCCAGCTGAGAGCAGCCATCATTGCGAATCATTTTGTTCGGTTTGTTATCTCAAGATCAGAATTTAATTATCTCGTTATCATGAGATAACAGTTAAGCTGTGGCTATAATTAAGTCACCAGCAAACTGTTTTTTTCAGTTTTTTTTAAAAGATAATGAGATAATTAAGTCATGATCTCGGAAAAAAGAAACAGCTCTAATAAAAATGTTAGCGACCGGAGCTGCTCCTCCGTACATATCGGCACGCTTCTCCCCAGCATGTTTTATTAAAAAGAGGATTGCGTTTCATATTTCCCCCACTCATCTTGTGTCCCTGCTCTTTTAATCTACAGCAAGATGGTTTTTGGATCTACTCAGAATACTGTAACAACCACTTGGATGCCTGTATGGAGCTGAGCAAACTGATGAGGGATGGCAGGTACCAGCACTTCTTCGAAGCCTGTCGGCTCCTCCAGCAAATGATTGACATTGCCATAGACGGCTTCTTGCTCACCCCCGTCCAGAAAATCTGCAAATATCCACTCCAATTGGCTGAGCTCCTCAAATACACTGGGCAGGAGCACAGGTACTGTACACTTTGTCCAAAGTCACATTTAACGTGTTGCTTTTGATGCTTTGACGCTATTACGGATGCATCATTGTGTTCCAGATGCATTGTGTTGCGATGCAGCCGTTGCAGGTGTTGGGTTTGTTTGACTGGAGCGGTGATTATCCATGCATGAACTGAAACAAATGTTATTTTGCACAGTTTTGCCAAGCTTTCTGTGACTGTCGTGGATGAAAAACGTTTCATCAAGGAATCTCAGTTGCATCTAAATTGTACAGCACAACACTGCTCTTCATCACCACGTCACATCATCTCCATCTCAACACATGGTCATAGGATCATTGCACAAAACTCTGGATATACATATATATTGCAGATTAAATATGAATTTGGGCTTTCGCTGGCACGCGTAAGAGCGTCAACATTCCCAACACACACAGCAGGCACCGCACAGAAGCACAGTAAACATTTGCCGATACGAGAACATCCAGATGTGCAAACTCATGCGTGCAAGCCCACAGAAACGTGGTGCGAGTGATTCAGCGCGTCTCAGCCAGCTCCAGGTCATTGACAAAGCACGCGTTCTCCGCCAGGGAGGGACAGGTGCCAGCTCTGCCTGCCAGATCACAGTGTTTGACTGTTTGGAGCTGCAGAGAAGCTGCCTGCTCTCTGTATCACACACACACACACACACGCACACACGCACAGATGCAGGCATTATCTTCCAAAGTGAGGATTGGATCCGTTGCATATCTAAGCCAGAGGGATAAATCCAGCTCAGTTAGCATAGACACAGTCAGAGTTAACTGTGGATAGAGAAAGTGGCTGATTAGAATTAAATGGAAGCATGTTATTTTCACTGTGTTCCTGCAGACTTACCGCTGCTACTTGAGTTTATAACCCCATTCCTTTAATAGGCTACTCTGTATCACTCACTGCTGCAACATTACATGTGTTTTTTTTTAATGGGTGGCCGAACTCCAAGAGCTATAAATTTGACCCTTTAACACCCAGGAGTACTTATGTATACACTGTGTCCGTAGTGATTATCGATACGTGGCAGCAGCGCTGGCAGTAATGCGGAACGTCACTCAGCAGATAAACGAGAGGAAGAGGAGGCTGGAGAACATCGACAAGATCGCCCAGTGGCAAGCCTCTGTTCTGGACTGGGAGGTATGTGTATGTATTGACTGCGGAGTTCGTCGAAGCATCTGATGTTGTTTTACTGGCAGATTCTGGCCCAGTCTGTTTAGGCCATCTGTGTAGTCACGGATATTGCCCAGGGACGGAGGAACTTTTACTTCATTTACATCTCACTTGATTTAATTCAATCAGGAGAAACTTTTCAAAGATTTGTGCCATGGTTAGTGCAGGAGTCTGGACACGAGTGGTAAAGGGGATGAAGAGAATTAGCTGAAGATCTGGATGATGGGATTTGGAGCTGGACTTTGGCTGAGCTCAGTGGGAGGAACCGTGGGCGCTGGATGTGGTGAAGACTGGATGTGAATGGGGCAGGGTTTTCATATACTTTTAAAATTCCCAAAGTCACTCCTTGACTTCCTTAAATGTTTGTCATTTTTCACAAACAACAAAAATGACATATTTTCAACTTTCACTTTCAAACTTCATGGAGTAGTGCAGCAATTTAGTACTGCGCTCTCAGAAAGTTGAAGGACTTGTTGGAGACTGATGGGGAAAAACAACGGTCAAAATTGATGCAGCAGAGGCCCGAGATATCACAACTATGGGTTAATAATGCAACGTGATAGGATTTTTTGTTAGACTTCCCCTACCTGGTGAAAAATAAACCCTATAAATCATGGTTTAACTTTACATCATGTTGCACCAAACTTTAAAACTAGCTTAAAATCAAGGATTCAATTTAAACCTCACTTTAAACGTCAGCTGGGTTTTTACTCTAAACCTAGATCAAATTTAATTATTTTGCACTGAAACATTAAACTCCAATGGGATCTAGTTTTAACTTTATAAACACTTTTGAGATGGATTGAGAAAAAACAATCAAGTTCAAGCGCAAAGAAAACTAAAGTTACTACAAAGAACTTAGAGCTGGTTATGTAACCGTCTCTGCTGTATCTACACGACCTACTTAAGCAAACAACTGGGGCTGTCCTTGATTACAGAGATTCTTAGTCGACTTACACTCAGAAGATTTTGTAGCCGAATCGATTATTTGATTTAACAGATTGGTAAAACTGAGTTTCTTCACAGAGAATCAGGCCAAAGCAACTCTTGAAACCTTGTTAATACCAGGCCGGACTGCTGGGAAACTGTTACGGAGCTGAACAGCCAGATGAGACAGGCAGTGAAAGAAATGCAGCTGTGCTCCAACTCTAAGCTTCTCTGCCGAGCCACCGCTAGTAATGTTAGGCCAAGTGACTTTTTAGCTAGTTAGCTAGCTCGCTAGCTATGAGCCACAGGAGACACTGCACAACTATTCCCACATGCTGGACTCTCTGCTGGAACTTGTGTCTTTTGGCATTTGCATCACATTGCATTGTTGTACCTATGAGTATCTTCTTCAATCACATGTTGTGTGTGCATCTGTATCTTAGGGGGATGATATCTTGGACAGGAGCTCGGAGCTCATCTACACTGGGGAGTTGTCATGGATCTATCAGCCCTATGGACGCAGCCAGCAGCGAGTCTTCTTCCTCTTTGATCACCAACTGGTTCTCTGTAAGAAGGTAGGCGCTCTCTTTCTCTTTGTTCACTTCCTTCCTTTCTTTTTCTTGAAGACCTTATTGGCGGAAAAAAAAAGGTGAAAAAAGCTGCCGTGAGACGCTTGAAGAGCATGCGAAGCCTTCAAGCGCACTCGAGAGCTGCAAATAGATGACATAATACCTTATGAGACGCACCAAATCCTCAGCACCTTTCACAAAATGGAGCGGCGGTAGTTTGGGCTCTAATGCACCGAGGCTGTGCTCTCCTGTCAGACGGATGTTCACGCTCGACTAGACCCCACAATACATGGAGACACAGACACGCAGACAAACACACAGAGGCCGGAGAACTGCAGCATCGCACGCACGTGTTCACACAGAGGAGCAATACTTTCACCGTGACGCGGGAAAACACGCACACGAAAGGAACTAACAAAGACGTACGGATACAGGGTCTCTCTGTTTTTCTGCTTCCGCCTCACTTTTATCATCTTCGAGCATCTCTGGCACCAGAGATGAACTCCGGCGTTTCTGCAGATCCCTGTGTGTGTGTGTGTGTGTGTGTGTGTGTGTGTGTGTGTGTGTGTGTGTGTGTGTGTGTGTGTGTGTGTGTGTGTGTGTGTGTGTGTGTGTGTGTGTGTTAGCGGTTCTGGTCCGCTAAATAAAAAACAGCTACATGTATAGATTTTAGTCTTTAGTTCCACACATCCTTCTCCAACATCCTCAGTACGACATGTGTAATTCCAGCCCTCGGGGTGTGTAAGTATCACGTTGCATGTAGCCTTCCATCTTTTCCGCTCATCTCTTCCTTATCAGCACACGGATGCAGATTCGTCTCGGCACGCTTATTAAAAAGATTCCCGCTCTTGTTTTTTTTTTTCTTTCTACCTTCCCTGACCTTATAGTGTGGCTGCTGGTAATTTGGTCCCTAAGGCACCAAATTACCTGACCTAGCAGTCAAGATGAGGACTTTTTTTTTTTTTCATGGGGCTGTCTTATTCCTTCAAAGTAACACAGGTCAAGGTTACTTGTGGTTGATGAACTAGATGTGGACCAATTTTATTATTCTGATGACCAATAGATTTGGATTTGCTTCTTTGTTTGTCCGATGTGATGGTAAACTGGAGTTTGGGCTGTTGATAAGAAGACATTTTTCACCTATTTTCGGACATTTTCTTAAATAATTCAGAGATTAATCATAATTGCTGGACACTGCCCTGTCATGGTGTGCAGTAGTTGAATAATCTAAATTAAATATTTATAATGTATTGTATAACTGTACTTCACCGAGGCATTCCTTATTTACTCGTACTGTACCATTATTTCATAATTGATTCATAATTTTAAAGATTTTTCTCAGACAAAAGATGATGTATCGCCCCGTGGTTGTACATGACATTTTACTGCCGTACCAAATAAACTAGTACGTGTACTCTCCAATGTTGAAAGAGTACTCTCTACCTTTTGTGATTTTAGCACACTGCAGCGTGTTTGTATGTCTGGGCAGCAGATGGAAAGGGTTGCATAAGGCAGCAGACTCTCCGGGTACCAAGGGAAGGACGCTAGTTGACACCTCTAAGGTTCAGCACACACACACATGCACATTAACAGACCGCTCCCCCTCCTCTTCCCCCAGGATCTCATACGCCGGGACATCCTCTACTATAAGGGCCGCATCGACATGGACCGCTACGATGTGCGGGACGCCATTGACGGGCGCGACGACGACTTCAACGTCAGCGTGAAGAACGCCTTCAAACTGTGCAACAAAGACAGCGAGGAGATCCACATCTTCCTGGCCAAGAAGCCAGAGGAGAAGATCCGCTGGCTCAGGGCCTTCCACGAGGAGAGGAAGATGGTGCAGGAGGACGAGAAAATTGGTTAGTCACGCATCGCCCCGTCCCTCCCGGTCTGCAAAACTTTAGTCTTGTTCACAATGGACGTGCTGTACTTGCTGCAGAGGACACATTGTATTATCATGAGAGTTAAAGTAGGTTTTGTACTTTAATGGGAAAAACTAAACAACGCTACATATTATTCACTTGCCTTTGCGATTTCGTTTGTCGTTCAGGTTTTGAGATCTCTGACTACCAGAAGCGGCAGGCGGCCATGACGGTGAGAAAGGTGACCAAACAGAAAGGTGAGGCAACAAGAAGATATCAGGTGATTTCCCTTTTTCTTTTCCTCGCTGGTGTGCTCTGTCTTCTCATCGCTGTTTACTCTTTACTCCTTAACCTGCTCTCTTTTTTTTTCTTTTCTACTTTCTACACCTTTTTTTAAACACGCCTTCTTTGTTTATGAGTGGACCTAGACTATCTGTGTACTACTACGTAAGCTAGAAAAAGTCACGTCGATTCATGTCTTCTCATTGTATTACTTTCGATATATATATACTTCCTTTGAGTTAAATGTCTGTCGGGCCCGTACACGAGGTTGAATTGATATGAGTTGCGAAGCAGCTGTTAAGCATCAATGAAAAGACAGAGGGCTGTTTGCATGACGTATGGAGTTTAAAGGGTGATAGCGGTGTTGGTGACATGTGGGTCCTGTGTTACGCTCGCCTCCAACTAATTCCAACTGCTTGCATTTGTTCTTTTACTGAGTTAGGGTGGTTGTTGGTGCCGATCGCTCCCATTCACATCCAGACGTCCAAGGTATACAAGGAACAAAAACCTCTTTGGTTGATTCTGACTTCTGATGTGTACTAGAGTTTTATAGACATCTAAATTGTAGAACAAGGAGCATGTACTTTACATTCTGTATTCCAGCACAAAGGAACAACATGACACCTTGAAGTCAGGAGAACCATCAGGGTGTTTGACTTATTTGGGGATTTGAACAAGTTCTGTTTGAAAGCCAGATATGTCAAAATACGGTAAAACTCCCAACAGCTGCTGGCTATCTCAGTAACAGAAAAACATGTCAAGCAAGTTATTTTGGGATGCCAATCCCTCACAAAGCATCAGACCGAGGATCCACATGTCCAAAACTGTCGGTATCATCCTTTAAGATTTAGCCATTTTAGTGCCAGGCTAGATGTTTGTACATTTACCATTACAGATGTTCTTGCTATTGCCAGTTTCACGATAAGCATGACCATCCATTAAGGTATTAATTAACCAATAACCCCCCTTCCCCTCGCTGGAATGTTCTCTCTGACGTTAGGACCCCTGTAGACGTCCGTCAGAAGTAAATGTTGTGTGTTTCAAAGTGCTGTATGTGTACATGGCTGGCACAAGGTGAAGTACTCTCTTGAATTTCAGATTCATTTATAGATTTCATCTTGAGAAAGAGGGCCATGTTGTATGGACATGGTTTGAGAATGATAAAGGTATATGCATTAGAGTTCTCCTTAGAGCTAGCACAATAAGATGCCATGGCAACTGCTAAGCAGCATTGGGAGGTGTTGTGATTAACGTTGGCATTGGAGCATGCAGTCACAGTCCAATCTGTTTACAAGCATTATCTTGACTATCCAAGATGAAACAGGTTCCTCTTAACACAAATAGATCAAACCCTTCGAACTGCTAAAAAACAGTGTTTGGCTAAATACCCCCCCACTAACAAAAGACACTGTTCCTCATCTTTTCATTTCTTCCTAAGATGCCATGGCAACTTTTGAATATTTCATCTCCCAATATTGATTGTATCTAATTTTTCAATTGCACTAGCATAGCTGTGATGCTTGTAGACCGTAGCTCAATGACGTCGTAGACCGTAGTCAAATGCATATTAACGGCTTCCTGTTGGCTCTCTTGTTGCCGCTCTTGTGTTCTCAAGTGTCGAGGGTGCTATTCAAACGAATGTGCTGTCAACAAACGTGGCAGAACAACGTCTCTTGTCCCAACGTCTGCTTTTTCGTCACTGTAGCCGACGTGATCTGTGGGTTCTCTTGTTTGTCCGCTACAGAGTTTGATTGAATAGCATCTTCCGTCTCCCTTGTGTCATCGCTCGAGCTGAATTCCACCCGTCTCCAAAATTCAGCTGTCATCGTATGATCATACTGTCTCATGTCGTAGGTTTAATATGCAGGAATGTTCACACTGAAGGCCCATTCTGTCCGTCTACGTGCCTGTTGTCTTTGGAAGCATGACTTGGTGTTGTGTTTTTGTGTCTGTCCGAGAGACATTTTACTGACGCCGTTTCCCGTTTGCTATCCACCTCCTCTCTTCTTCTCTCGCTTTGTGCCCTACGCTGCCTCCTTGTCCCTCTCCCCCTCGCTCCCCCTTCTCGCTCTTTTTTGCACCTGCCTTCCTAGGTGTAAACAGGTGCACGCCCCCCTCATACCCGCCCCCCCAGGACCCCCTCAGTGCGGGGCAGTATGAGGTATCGGAGGACATGGCACAAGGAGAGGTTTTTGAATTCAGTCAATCCAAAAGAGGCCAGGCTCCTTTCTGGCAGAATTTTAGTAGATTAGCTCCATTTAAGAAATAGAGAAACACAGACTCTTCTGAAGGACCAGCTATTTTTCTTAGAAGCACTAAACACTGGAGGATCATGTCCCATGATGAAGAAAAATACGAAACACACACACACACAAGAGACTTTTGAAATCATGGACCATTGTTAATATAGCGTGTGACTGGAAGCAGCAAGAGGACTGAAGACTTGGATTTCAAACATTTGAGGAAAAATAACAAAAACTTTATAATTCATATATGTCAGTAACGTTCTTAGTTTTCATGCTTCTCCAGCTGAGTCGCCTGTCAAGGAACTCTTTCCCTCGGATTCTGCATCTTCATGCCATCGCCATCTGAATGTCCTGGAGTTATTTAGATTGTCATATTAATCCATTTTGAGTCCCATCATCTGGAGAGAAACACACGGGGCCGAGGCGGGGGCATTCCCAGTGGTGTGATTGTGTCGATCTTGCCGTGCTGCTATGTGAGATTGCTTGTTGCGTTCTTTCTGAATGTGAGATTGAATAACGACGGGCCCCCCGTGGCCCCTGAAGGACCTGTGAAGCTCCACTGTCGGTCATCATCTCTGAGTTAGACCCATTCTTCCACTGATCACAGAGCCAGGCCGTCTGGATCCCCTCCTCACTCTCAACGCTCCATATGTTCCTCTCTCTAGCTGCTCGCATACAGTAACCCCCCACCACCACCACCACCTCACCAGGTCTGACGTTTCACAGTGTCTCCCTCACCCTCCCCATCCATCTCCTGTCCTCTCTATCTCTCTACCCACCTGCTCAAGCCTGCGTGAGTCAGTGGCTCTCGGAGGGACGAGCTCCACTCTTTTGGAAACCTGCCATTGGCCATGATATGACGGGTCAGGGAACAAATCAATAGTTGGAACATCAATAGAATATTTACATCCTTTCACCAACCACGTTTGACAGGGTATTCATAACCGCTCATGCCGACGATTCGACAAGAGAGCTTTTTGCCGCTCAGATGAAACGGCCGGGGGCAGGAGATGGGCAGCGCCGCGGCCCACCTGCCTCGTGTCAGAGCCCCTCCCCTCTCTCCCCAGAGACCACCCCTGTAGCACTGTGCTGGCAGCTCACTGGGCGTTTGGAAAGAGAACAGCCGACCTCCGGGAAATCCACCGAGAGCGAAAAGAGAAGTTGAAGCATTGGCCAAGGTCTAAACTAATATCTCTTTTTCACGTCAGCTGTCAAAATGAAAGACTCCTTCGGTTGGCTTGATTCTTTTTTACGTTGCTCACTCTGTAAAAAGCACATATTCAGTCCGAGGAGCGCTCTTTCCCCTCGTTTAAGTCGGAGCGACGCCAACGCGCCGCACTGTGAGAATTTGGAACAAACCCTTAACCAGCACAAGGGGAAATGGTCAAAATATATATATATATATATATATATATGTTTAAATGAACAGGACAACCGTAGTGGTTAGTTGTGAGTCAGCACTGAAAGAACATGCACTGCAGAAGTGTGAGCCACCACCATGGGGAGGAGAACGGTGAATTTAATCTGCAGCATGCAGGTGTCCTCTGACAGATTCATGCATCTCTGAAGGCTGCAGCTTCAAAATCTTGGCACTCCTCCCCGTTGTTTTTTCCAGATCCGATCCATGTTCTGGCAGTTAGCTCGGCACTGCTAAGTGATTTACACGGGACTGTGGCCTGATCAGATTGTTGTGTTTAATCAACAACGTCGCTGCCGTGGGCGAGAGCCCGCCACACGCTGCGAACAGAGGTGTTAGCAACGAGAGGATCTAAACACAATTGACACGCGTCAAGAAGGTATATTCTTTTCTACAGTTGGAATGTAAGTGGCACACAAGTCCATGGTTTGTGATCCTATTTTGACCTCAGATACAGAAGTACATTTTGTGTTGAATTATATCACCTGATGGGACAGTACATATACAGTATGACAACTTGTGCAATGTGATATATCATCGTATATCTTCACTATTCACTACAACGTGATATGAAAGAGTTATATATCGTTCTATGTCATTTGTTTGCCTGCTTATAGGCCTTATAACCTATTGGAGAGAAGAAGAAAAAAAAAGAGAGAGACCTTAGAATTGCTTTGTATGTTGTGTAATTTATGTTTTTGTTTCAGTAAAGAAGGTTGAGAAATGCGTGAGTTGGCTGCTGGTGTCTGTAGAGATGGCTCCCAGTGAGATTGTTTTGGAAGATAATCCCCTGGTCTGGCACAGCAAAAAGATATGGTTCCCAGGCCATGATAACCTCAGGTCCCGTGCTACGCCCCCCCCCCCCCCCCCCCCCCCTCACACGCTCCCCCCCCCCCATTCCCCTACTCCACGCCACCAACATACAGACACAAGCATGCAGGCAAACACACACACACACAATCATGCGCACTTGCTGGCCCGTTCTGCTGCGGAGAAGAGAGATGCTATCTAACAGTGCCTTCCAGCATTCCACTAGTGATTATCTATTCAGTTTCACAGGCAGATTTGAATTAGTCATGTATTTTCCCTTCAGTGTGGGACTTGCATCTCTCTCTCTCTCTCTCTCTCTCTCTCTCTCTCTCTCTCTCTCTCTCTCTCTCTCTCTCATACACAATGGGAATTCCTCGTTCCCCAGTGCATGATATCCACTCGGACAGAAACTTAGAGGTCAGGCCTTTTCCATATGAGTAGATACTGTGCCGTCTGACTGAAACACACCTTATTATATTATACCACACGTACATAGCGGTAACTTTATTGCACAAAAAGAGGTTAATTCTAATTTCAGATGTTTAGAAACCACATAGATTTCCTTATTAATTGTTATATTTACCATGCTGAAAGATGGTTTCATTTGAATATATAGTAGGAAGCAGATTTTCATTAGTCGAGATAGGTTTCACTTTTCAAAGTATATTATTAGCAGTGAGTTATGGATCAAAAGAAGAATCATCTATTTTACCTTTATCAGCTACACACTGTAAATAATGTAAAAAGAACAGATCATATATTTGGATATTGGTATTTTGCGTTGGAGACGAATGTTGTGCGGTAGACCTCAGTACAGGTAAATGCATGCTCGTGGCATCCAATATTTTGCATGAGACTTTAGACAACTCTTGACAGATTGTTTAGTTTCATTTAACTTCCAATGGGATTTTTATTTCCACACCGCGGAACCATTTCATTTGTGAACCCACGTCGTCTCACTGAGGGGAGTTCTTTTCTCCGTCCACCGGTCTCCTGCTCATGACACACTACCGGCTGTAGCGTCTGTTTTTATTTATTACGTAGAGGGGACACATCTTTCCTCGCGCTGAATCAAAAGACTGAACCGTTGAGAGGTGAAGTGAAAGGCACTGATGTTCTCTTGGCTCCGATATATTGGCCACCACCAACTGAAAACTAATTCTGAAGTCTTTATTTGCTCTTTTCTTTGACTCCAACCTGCACTGTCATGGTCCAAACTGTCGGTTAATTTTTGGGGAATTTCATTAACCGCTGAGGAAAAACGGGTATCATTTTTCTATGACAACAGTGAACCAAATAGGAGTTAGCACTGATCATGGGTGTTTGTGTATAGATTTGTAGTCAAGCAGAAGAGCTGAATAAATGCGAAACCTCTCGGGATGAGCTAAAAATACACATAATCCTGAAGACGCACACACACACACATGCACACGCACACGCACACACACACACACACACACACACACACACACATAGTACTTCATTGCGATTCATATCATGCTCTTATTTCTACTTAAGAAATGATTCTTTAAAGTGTGCAATGACTTGACAGTACAAATTAATTCCTCACTTGTATTTATTGAATGCAGTATTAAATAGAACCATTTTGGCCACATTGTTCAAAAGGATGTATACATTCTTTTTAATTTCCTATGATATAATTATCATTCTGACCTTGTGCTGAGAACTGAGAGGACAGCGGTCCGTGTGGAAGATTTCTTTTCTTTTCTCTCTATTTCCTGTTATCAAACCAAGACAGCCAACTTAGCAGACTGTCCGTTGGATGCATCAGAGGTTGCTCAGATTTGTGTGTTCCTTTTTAGTCCAGGGTGTGCGTGAGCCGCTCACATTCAGCAGGAACTCCTCGCAGTGTTGTTTCAGAATAGTCAGGGTACAAACAGAGTCTTCAATGAGCCATATACTGATGTGGTGTTCAATGACAACAAGGTAAACAGAAGACTGACATTCCACGTTTGGAATCGATTCATTGTATATTACCATCTAGTTAAGGTCTGAATTGTTTGCCTAACACAGAAAAATGTACTCACAATATCCATATCCTTTGTCACCATATGCAAACATTTGTCATTTTCTTTCTTGCTGGCCTTTTGAGTTTGATTATTTGTTGTAGAAATGGAAAAACCTGAAAAATAATGCCTATTCAATCCAGAAACTGTGAATGGGAGAGTGGAGATGTCAACTGTATGTACATTCTATGTTTTGATGTAATCAGAAGCACTGGGAATATGTTGTACTTCGCTGTAAAAATAAATCCATACCTGATATAGCTGTACTTTTGTTGAAAATAAAACCTCTACATAACTGCGTGTCGAGGCATCAATGTGTGAGTGGGAGCATTGTGCTGGGTTTCCTGTTGTGTGACATCGTTTCCTGTTTGCAAGTCCCCGTTCCCAACAGCTGACGCATTCACTCCTTGGATGTGTTACAGAGGAAAGATTCAAGGGCATGCAAACATGAGATAATAACGCTATCGGGGTAGGGGGGAAAAGAAACAATTATAACCAGAAACAAAAATAACTCTGCTGTAATCAATAAGTAATGAGACGTGGTGGGCACATGTCCTCTCCGCCTCCTCATGTTTTGAAGTCCACATTGTGGTGCGGTGCAGACAGTCTGTGTGCACGTGAGTCCAGATGTGTCTCCATGTATGAATATTTCATGGTGTAGCGGTACATGAGAGGAGAACAGCGCTGAAGGTGACGCAAAGAGGCACTATGAAAGTTGGACAAGCGCAATAAGCAGTCGTACTGTGGTCTCTAGTGGTCAACCACAGTGTTACATAGATAAAGGATACGGCAGAGCTCCCAACATGGAGCCCTTTGGGATGTTCATCTTTCTGTGTCTGTACAAAGACACTTCAGTAAGATTTTTAGAGCTTTAATAATATTTCTATCTAAAGCTATTTATCTATTTCACAGGCACACATTTCAATCTTTATACGTAAATAATAAAAACAAGACTTTATAGCACTCACTGGGACGGTCCAGTGACCTTTTGTACTTGTCGGTAAAGCTACAAATCAATCATCCAGTCATCAAAAATGAGGTATAAAAAAGAAATGTCACTGGCCATATGTTCTGATGCTACAGTGAGCATCATATTTGTTCAGAGGTTTTGTGCTTCAGATAGTTCCTCAGGATCAGAGGAACGTCCAAACTGTCGATTGTGGGCTCTTTATCGGCGAAGGGGAGGTATCTTCGAATGGCCAGCCGAGTCTGAGACATCAGTGTTTTGGGACAAACTGGAGCAGAGAGAGAGAGAGAGAGAGACAAAGAGAGAGAGACAAACAAAGTCGGATCAACACTTTGACACTTCGGTGCATACAGAACCCAAACCTGGGACCGGTGTCTCACCTCTCTCTTTGAGCAGCAGGACCAGCGCTTCGTTCTGCTTCGTCGTCTTGTCGATGATCAGCGTGGGCAGAAACACGTCTGCCCCAAAGTCGACGAGCAGCTGGATGTACTCCACCCCGCAGCCGTACCGCAGACACACCTCCAGGACGGTCTTTGGCTGCTTAATCCGGGCCAGCACCTTCTCGTCCGTGCAGTTGTAGTTGGGGTTGGCCCCGTGGAGAAGGAGCAGCTTGAAGCCGCCCAGGTGTCCGTACACGGCCGAGATGTAGAGGGCCCCTCTGCAGGCCGTGGCGTTGGAGGCCCACTCGGGGACCCTGGGCTTGGCGTCCACCTCGGCTCCAAAGCGCAGCAGCTCCCGGAGCACGGCCACGTCGCCCTCGCGGGCCGCGGTCAGCACCGGCGAGCAGTTGTTGTACTGGCTGCCGTTGGGATCGGCTCCGGCCTTCAGCAGGGCGACCACGCAGTCCAGGTGTTTCCCGCTGACGGCTGTGAACAGAGGCGTCTGGGCCTTCACGTCCAGGCTGTCGATCTGGATTCAAACACAGCAGCAGCACCGACATGTTGTGACGGTGGGAAGCAAACTCCGACAAATTGTGATTTGGTGATCCAACACCGTCGATATGTATCATTACAGCTGTATTATCCGACACGGCATTGACGTATCCTCGCCTCTCAATTTGTATTTATTTATTTATCTAATGACTTGAAATCCAATATTCACTCTCATTTTAACACTGTTTCGATCTCCACCAACTCCTGAGGGAAATATCCTGCTTATTAGCAGCTAAATGATCCCCTATATCCCGCACTAATCCCTAACATTGTCAATTTGCTGTTTTGTGCTGGTCCGGTATAGGAAATAGTGGAAAACAGCTGCCTGCTGCTTCTGGAAACAACCTTATTGATGCAAAACAAAACTCCTGAGAACGGAGGTGAACTGCAGAGGTGGGTAAAAAGGTTGTGTGGGCTTGTCACTGCCAGTGACCCCTTTCATATTACACTTAACCATTTGGTCCATTGTTCATTTAAAAATATTGATAAGTGCAGCTTTAATGCATCTAATTGAATCTAATGTTGTACTCTTCGTTTTTGAGAGGTGAAAAAGACCTGGAGGAGTTATCTAGGAACCTTTTGGGGCTTTTTAAATGAAATGTGTGATGCAATACATCATTTGGGTTACTAATTAGGAAGCGTATGTCCATTACACCCACCAGCAGGCACATGCTGTCCCACCCGCCTCCTCCACACCCACCATCGAAGGTCCATCCTCACCATCTTCACTTGCCAGCTACAACAAAACGCTCTCTCCGTATCTCACCTCTGCGCCGTGCTCCAACAGCAGCTCCAAGCACCTCAGATGTCCCAGGGCAGCGGCGCTGCGCAAGGGGGTTACCGGGACCCCCCACCCGCTCCGAGCATTGACAGACCTCCTGTAACTCTCCTGAGACAGAAGTTCGGAGAGCAGAGTCACGTCGTCGGTGCCCACGGCGTCGTTCAAGGCCTGACACTGCTCGCTGTCCTCGTCCTCCTCCTTCGGCTGCAGCAGGGAGAAGATCTTTGAAATGTCCATCAAACTCATGTTGACAGCTTGGCCCAGAACCATGACGTAACCCCAGGCCGCTGCGAGTCAGAGCGCCTCCATCTGCGACGGCGGAAATGTCAGAGAGTGACGGTAATACGTCCAAACACAAATGCACAACTGACATCTTGGGTTATTTTTGTGAGGCGTGATTCTCCTTTCAACATATGGAATTATTGCGTGGAAGAACAATAATGACTTCTTTCCGTGACCATTCAGACGATGCAGTTTGTTTACATGACACAGTTACGTCACATCAGACTAATCACAGCGACGCAGCTTAAATCAAAGACACACACGAGTGCATTTCATACTCAATGGTTTCCACTGGAGCTCTATACATAACTCGCTCAGTGGCTTCAACAGCGACAAGACACTCACCTCAACTAGTTGTTCGCTGGTGTGTTTTTTCTCAAAGACATTCGAAGAAAAGAGAAGTTAAACACTTTCAAAACTCCATGAAAAGTCCCGTGGATGAAATAAGGAAAGGAAAAGTCCTCCAAGGAGTGTGTGATGCTTCCGCAGGAGCTGTGAGTTGTGAAAAAGCTCAGTATGGTGCGTGCGTGCGTGCGTGCGTGTGTGTGATAACAGACAGAGGGGACCAGAGCTCCTTTCTGGAGGGTAGGGGGCTAATTTTAGGCCACAGATGGGCCTGGCTGAACTTCCATTCTTGGAGAGTCCAGGCTTGGGGTTATAATTAGAAAGGTGATACGAGTGGGACACTCAGTCGGTGATTGCCGAGTGTGTCCGGAATAAACAACTCAAATAAAATGGAGACTTCTGTGTCTCTCTATACGGCATTGAGGAGCATTCTTCTCCACTTAACAGACGCAACAGCACACATTGTGACGAACAAGCCAAACAACCAATGAGAACGGCCGTTAGTTTGCCTCTACGTGCCCCGCTGTCACCTGTCTCCTTGATTTGCACCAAGGCATCAGGGGCAGAGCCCAAAAAATGCTAAGTATGTGTGCTCTTTATACTCTCCCCCTCTGCAAAGCCACCATTTCAGTAGGTGTCAGTGTCAGGAGCAGCCAGGAGCGGCCAGTCAGCTGTTCCTCTGCCCATGTCTTCATCCCGCCCCGTGCTCAGGAGGGAGCCTGTGACACGTCACATTCTTTCAGCAGCAGATGGCACAAGAGTCCAGATTCCTGACACACAAATACGGGAGTTCATTTCATGTATCCATTTGAGCACACAGCCGTGAAACAATCAAATGTGGAGAACAAAGACGTGCTTTTAATGCACACCTCCTGGAACCTGACAGAACAGTGACAAATGAAAGTGTGCAAAAAATAAAATGTGCAGACGACACAAGCAGCCGGGTGTCTGTAGCCAGCATTGGTATTTGCACCCGACCCAGACACACACACACACACACAAACACACACACACACATATACACACACACACACACACACACACACACACACACACATACACACACACACATACACACACACACACACACACACACACACACACACACACACACATACTGCTTATGTAGCGTACTTTAAGTTATATATATGTTTCCTAAACCTAACCAAGGAGTTGTTGTACTACTATTTCTACTATTCCTTAATCTTGGCAGAAAGCTGCTGCTGCTGTGTTACTAACTTAATCCCACCCGGGTGCAAATAGACACTCTGCAAAGGAAAACTATAACTTCATTCAACCATATATATATATATATATATATATATATATATATATATATATATATATATATGGAGCTCAAGATCTCAAGATGCATCTCCCCCTAAAATGTTGAACTTTGATGCTCCAAACTCCACTATAATAGATACTTTAAACATATTTAAAAGATTTCACAGTTTTGAAATTCGTTTTAGCTTTTAACCATAATTTCCATAAATAAGACGTATTATGTGTATAGTAAAATGATGAATAAATAAAAAAGATTAATAAGATACGAATACCATTACAACCATACCTTCATTTACATCCCATGCATTAGTGAAATGCACAATTAGCTTCTTTTTTTTGCATAGTTTTTTGCATAGTTAATGTTGTCGGTCTTATATTTGTATCATATATTTGTAGAACGTTATAGCATTCTTATTAAGTATTTTACACCCAGCTCGAAAGCAGCTTTCCGCTCAAATTAACTTGTGATTCTAAATCTTATTTGTCCTTCTTTCATCCCTCATTCTCCTTTTTCTTATTTGTATCACTAATTATATTTATCTAGGTATATTGAGTCATATATTGTAGAATTGTGTACATAATTTACATTTTACATACAATTTCCCTCTGGGGAACAATAAAGCATTAGCGTAATGTTACCTCGGTTACATGTTCAGCATTTTATTAGTTTTGGAAAATTTAAAGTGTGAATCTAAGTGTGAGTCTCTTTGAACTGAAATAAGGAATACTGAGAAAACAGTATTCAGACACACGGTCCAGAGAGGAAGAGCGAGGTGATATGGGACTCGACCCCAACAGGTGTGAAAACAACACAACTGATTTCTGAGAAGTGAAATGCATCATTCTGGTACAAAATGATGAAGCGAGATCCATGAAGAACGTTGTGCTCTTGTTAACAACTTCGGTAGCACTTTATAATAAGTAGACACTTTTTAGCATTAGTAAAGCATGAATAAACAATGAATTCATCATTTATAAAGCATTACTCCACATGAATACTCATTAGTAACTCATTCATAAACACAGTTATAAATGTTTCACTCTTGATTAATAAGCTATGGTTTCATACTTTATAAATGATGAATTCGCCATTAGTAAATGAAGAATTCATGATTTATAGATGATTAATAAGATAATTTGTAAAATGTTAGTAAATGATTAAAAAAAATGCTGCAATTCATGATGAAATCAGGTAGTTAGTACTCATTAATTCAGTAGTTACTACTCATTAATTAAGTATTAGTTAAGCATGTTCTGTGACTTAATCTAAAGTGTACTTTTTATGCTTTACAAAGCATTAATAACTGAGACTTCTAGCGAGCTAGCCATAGCTAGCATAATCAATAATATGTAGCTATCTGCCAACATACTATGGAACACTTTTGCCACTGACGGGCATGGCCCCCCAGCACCAGCATATTAATGTTCTTCATCACTTTGTGTTGTGTCTATTTCCCTTTTCTGTTGAGAAGATAACTGAGACTTCTGCTAGCTTTTGAGCCACTGCAGGGGCTCAACGCTAGCAGAAGTCTCAGTTACAGAACATACTTAACTAACCAGTAGTAACTACTGAATTAATGAGTAGTTACTACTGAATTCATCATGACATTTATTATTGCTTTGTAAAGCATAAATAGTCTACACTTTAGATTAAGTCACAGAACATGCTTAACTAATACTTAACTAACGACTAGTAACTACTGAATTAATGAGTACTAACTACCTGATTTCATCATGAATTGCAGCATTTTTTTTAATCATTTACTAACATTTTACAAATTATCTTATTAATCATCTATAAATCATGAATTCTTCATTTACTAATGGCGAATTCATCATTTATAAAGTATGAAACCATAGCTTATTAATCAAGAGTGAAACATTTATAACTGTGTTTATGAATGAGTTACTAATGAGTATTCATGTGGAGTAATGCTTTATAAATGATGAATTCATTGTTTATTCATGCTTTACTAATGCTAAAAAGTGTCTACTTATTATAAAGTGCTACCACAACTTCTTACCCGTGTTCAGTGGTGTAATGTAACTAAGTACATTTAGGCTACTTAAGTACTGTGCATGAGTATAATTGTGAGGTAATTGTATTTTCTATTTTATACTTCACTTTCAGAGGGAAATATTGTGATTTTAACTTCACTACATTCATTTGACAATGTTGATTACTAGTGAGGCTACTTTACAGATTCAGATTATTAAAATATGAATCAACTGATACACTATGTTATAATATTAATTAGTATATAGCCACACTATTACATGCAATAAGTAAAAACGGGTTCCACCATTACCAGCTGTAAAGTGAAGAACACATTATTGCATTAGTTATAATCCAATACCGTAAATATATTATTTGAAATGGGCCATTCTGCATAATGAGTATACTTTTACTTTTGGTAATTTAAGTATATTTTGATGCCAGTACCTTTTGTACTTTAACTTTAACATCAAGAGACATGCTTGTAGGCTCACAATCGGATCCACTTCAACCCGCTCTCTGGGACAACCCAGAGTTTCCCTCGTCTCAGGGTTAACTAACTCCAACCAACGACAGCAGAGACTCAACACATTTCCCATCGCAGCCTGACAACTAAACCTGTTCTGACTGCACCTTGGCCCATAAAAAAAAATGGGCCACCTTACTGGGGTTTTTAAGGCAAACCCCAGTAAGGTGGTGTTTTTATTGCCTGCCACACAAAGGCTTTTTTAATTGCCTGTAACATTCAGACATGTTGTGTCCTGTCCCATGACAGCTTTATGACATTTTTATGACATCTTAATTATAACAATACTATGACTTTTTAATGACTTTTTTTATAGCTTGTATTCAGTGGTGTGAAGTAAGTACATTTAGGCTACTCTGACACTGTGCCTGGACAAAATGTACTTTGGCGGGCCACCACGGTCTAGTTAATTAATGGGAAGGACTGCAAAGACTAAAAAACAAACAACAACCAAAACAAAGTCACACCCAATGAGATCTTCAACATATTGCGTGACTAATTATTCATAGATGAATGACTGATGGATTATTCCAGACTGTCTCTGGCAGGGACATAGTTGGAAACAGCAGATGCCGGATAACAGAAATAGGTAATTTTCTACAAAAAACACTTTTATTCAAGCTTGATTGTATTAAAATAACTAATTAATTAAGGACAAAATTAATGGAAATTAAATTAAAGATAATTTGCCCACTTTTTTATTTCAGACACAAAGGTTGGTTTGAATGTGTGCAACGTGTAGACAGGTGACTAAATGAATGCAACTAAAGGTTCTGATGACGGTTGCAGGTGTCTGGTGTTCCATGGGAATTATGTAAGAGTCTTCATGTTTGTCCAAATCCTGCACATCTTTGTCATTTTATTTATGAACACTATTCAATTATCCACTTTCCAGAGTTAATGCGAAGCCTTGATGGAAGAAGAAAGGGAACGTTAAACTCCAACTGAGAGAACGTCTTCTCTGTGCTGAAGCTCTGAGGAAGGATATGTTGTGTTTAATCTAGCTGAATATTGAAAGTGCACCAACCATTTTAAATTCAGTGGCCTCTTTGGCTTGGACATCTATGTGAGGAGAGGGGGACCTGTGTTTTGAAGTGCCCATATTATTTTAAACTGCCGAACATTCCCCAAAAGCGCTACGGTCTCTTTCAAACTGCTTTGAAGCCTGTACTCCGATCTCAATTTTGAAATGTCAAAAGAAGATACAGCAAACAAAGCTTTCCTTCTGCTGAGTATTTTTGTTAAAAGAAGTACAACACCAAATTTAAATTAAATGTCATCGTAGGGTATGTTAAAAAAAGTCACAAAAAAAGTTTGTCATAAAATAAGATATGATAAGATAATCCTTTATTAGTCCCGCAGTGGGGAAATTGCAGGATTACAGCAGCCTTGCACACAATAGAGACACATAGTAAAAACAATCAAGTAATATAAATAATAACAATAAACAGCAGTAAAACAGTAGTACAAAACAGTAAGAGTACAGTAGCAATTTTAAATTAAATATACAGACGGAATAAGAGTATATAAAAGTACTTCAATGTATTTATATTGCACCAGGTGAGTGCAGTTAAAGTGTCCACAGTGAATAAAGTGGCCAAGTGTCCAAAAGTGATTAAAGTGTTCAAGTGTTCAGTAAAGTATTTTAAAAAACAAAACGCCTAAATATATAGTATGTCGAACAAAATATAGAAAAATGCACAGTAAAGTGACAGTATGTCTCAAATACGTCATATTGTAGTATGTCAAATACATCACAGTATAGTATGTTCAAATCATAGTTTTTTATCGTATAGTATATCATAAAATGTCCCAGTATTTAATGCAGAACTTTATTCATATTTTTTTATATGAACAAAGTTCATTATTATTATTATTATTATTATTATTATTATTATTATTATTATTATTATTATTATTATTACTGCAAACTGAGCTCCCCATTAACTTCAGGGCCCTGTTCCAGAAAGCAGGTTGACCTAAATATGAGCCTGAGATGTGAAACCCTGAGTTTTTGGTTGCAGAACAGTTTCTTCAATCAACTGAGTTAGTTTTCTCTGAGTTAATCTCTTACCCGTTAAAGAAGCTCCTGTTCCACCATTCACCATGGTAACAGGTAATTAAAAGGCAGAGACTCTATTTTAATCCAGTGGACAGATAGTTATGCATATAAGCACATTTATATTTAAACAAAAGCCTGACTCAGACAGGGGAAAAGTGTCAATAAGTCAACACCTTTTAGTTTTATTCAGCATTGTCCATTAATTTATAATTTACCCGACTGAGGAAGTGTTATGCCGTGTTCACACCGGACGCGGCGCGAATTTGCGGCGCGACCAGATTACATGCAAAGTCAATCCACAGACGCGCCGCCCCGCGAATCGGCGATTTTTTCGCGGGGCGGCGCGATAGACGCGTTTGAGGCGGCGCGAACAGAGCGTTTGACGAGGGGCGAACAGAGCGAAGGACGCGGCGCGAATTCGCGTGAGTTCAATTCTCCCAACTCCAGCGGAGAATTCGCGTGACGCAAAGTTGCGGCAGCCAATCAGCGTTGAGAATCAGCGTTGAGAAGCTCCGCCCATCATCACCGCCGTCTTGCCGGTCCCGAATGAAACTGCTGCTGCTTCGCCTGAACCAGCGCTGGCAGCGGCCGTCATTCAGACACTGTTGTGGGACTACGGATAATATTATGAACCCAGACACCATGGAGTTTGATGTTCCGACACATGTGGAGTTTACACAACAAGTATAAAGCAGAACTAGTGGTTAATTCCATGGTGGGTGGCAGAATCGGTATCCGTTTTACGGAGAAGCCAGACGCAGTTCCTGGAGGAGTCGGAGAAATTCACCGAGCTGTGTGCGGCTACGGATGGTGTTATGAACCCAAACACGAGGGCGTTTCATGTTCCGACATGTTTGGAAGTATAAAGCAGAACTAGTGGTTATTTATTCCATGGTCGATAGCGGAAATGAAAGCTCCTTTCACAGAGACAAGTGACTGAGATAAGCCACGCCCCTTTCGCGGCGCGATGTTTCGAGTTTGGTGTGAACACCCTCGTTTCACTCGCGCGGCTAAACTTCCGCGGTCCGGTGTGAACACGGCATTAGAATCAGATTTTGTAAAAGGCTGAAGCCTCCATCACATTTTAGATATATGTGTTCAGCTTGACGGGGGAACAAACACACAGCAACTTGAGATGAAAAATATAGTTGAAGATTTAAAAAACCTTTAAATCAATAAACATGTACAATAGACACATCAAGAGACATGCTTGTAGGCTCACAATCGGATCCAGTTTCCCTCATCTCACTAAACCTGTTCTGACTGCACCTTGTCCCATAAAAAGAATACATACAAATAATAACAAATCTTGTTGATGTACTTGACAGTACTTTTATACTGTGACATTTTTATGGCAAACTCCAGTAAGGTGTTTTTTATTGCCTGCCACACAAAGGCTTTTTTAATTGCCTGTAACACTCAGACACCTTATGGCCTGTCCCATGACGTCTTTATGACATTGTTAGGACATCTTAATCATAACAATACTATAATTGTTTTATTACTTTTTTTATAGCATTCATGACAGTCTTATGACATGTTCATGGCATACTATACTATGTTTTCATATTTTCATGTTTCATGGTATTTTCATAAGATACATTTGGATGACTTTTTACTACATTACATTACATTTCATTTAGCTGACGCTTTTATCCAAAGCGACTTCCAATAAGTGCAATTCAACATGAGTACAAACTCAGAACAACAGGAATCACGAAAGTACAATTTCCTCAACAAAGTTAAACTACAAAGTGCTATCCGTAAGTGCTATTTAAGTGCTACTAAAGTGCTACTACGGCGCTACCTTCCTTATTCAAGGTGTTGTCGAAAAAGATATGTTTTTAGTTTGCGACGGAAAATAAATTTATTACTGCAACAACTATGATATCAACTACTGCTACTGGTTGATTTGATAGTTTCAAAATGTTGTTTTCTTCATGTGCTCCAGTTGTTGTCTCCTCCAGGCCCTTCAAGTCCCTTAGTTTGTTTAGCAGTCTCTGTAAACACAGACATTGTATCCAACATTTAAAAAACATATAAAGTCCCTCCTGCTCCAAACAGATCCTGGTTCAGCGCTTTTTAACAGACTCTTTGTATCAGTTTTAATGGAAGATCAATCAAAACCTTGTACAACACAAAACACATACCAGATATGTATACCATCTGAGTGGGCAAAACCTTACATATACTACATTGTTAATAAGGTAAATCAATATATGATAGCCTTTCCACGGGAGCATCTTGACATATTTATTTGACATTTTGTTATTTTCCACGATTAGTGCCTGTGAATAGATTCCAAAAAGCACACAAACAACAACTATCATGTAAACAGTGATGTAATCTTGAACCTTGGCACCTAAAACATTTAAAGAGGTTGTTCATTGTAATAAAAGCAATGTGTTTGAATCTGCATTTGCATTTTGTTGTTTTGAAATGAAAAAATGGTGTTTAAGTATGCACGTGTAATATTGGCAACTGTAATATGCGGTTTGCCCTCAAATCTGTTTTTAAAGTGTTGTACAATATTATTTGAAGATATGGTTACACTTTATATGAAGGTCATGTCTATATTGCATTTCAAGCACAATAGTAAGACACTATGATGTATTTCTAAGACTTTTTATAACACGTTATACATTTTAATACTCGTGCATGACAACTCATAACGTATTTTAAGTGGTATTTTAAGTGGTGGACATTATGTGTTGTAAGTTAAGCGTTCATAATGTGTTTTAAAGAAGAATCTGAGTCTTGGGTGACACGGCACATTATGACTGCCATAACATTAGTTATGATGACACATAGAGAGGCACTCTAAACTATCATAACAGCTTATACTTTCTTAGTATAATGTATGGAACAATGTCTTATAAACATCAATAACACGATGTAGCATGACTTTGTGAGCTTTGAGTAAAGTGACAGCACTGTATGAGGTTATTAGCAATCGTATGATGTGCCTACCATAACATCTTGATGAAGACTCGTGAGCACATTTATGGTCTGAACCCATTGACGAACAGTTATATTGGGTCATATATTGATAATCTGATCATGTAATCACAATGTGTCTTGTGTAATAATGAAGGAAGTAAAAGTGGCCATTCATTTGGTAGCAAAGGGAACAAATAATTAAATGAAATATGAATAAAAAATACATAGAACATGCATGTCCAGGTAGTCAAGTGGTTTCGACACATACTATGTAATTCCCCTGGTTTCATTCTAATCTACACTATCTACTATCAATAAAAAGAGATATAATGGCGGATAAATATATTTAAAAACGAATTAAACAATCTGAAACAATAATTAAAGTATGAAGAGAACATTTTAGCTTTCCTGGTGTTTATCCTGCATTGATCTCGTCCCGGCGGCTGAGCTGCTTCTGAAGAGCCTCCCTGTCGTCCTCCAGCTGCTCCTCCAGCGGGATCTGGAAGACGGAGACACACAAAGACACATTACAGACACACTGTCATTCAAATAAAAAAAATCATGTCAATTGACTCTTTTAGTTTCTAGTCGTTTCCAGAAGGTTTTATGGTCCATCTCTCATCATCTTGATGTCATTGTCTCCATCCAGTCTGCTGCTCCTCCCCCCAAAACAGCTCCTTAAATGAGATATTATTCCAGCTGTAGGTGTTGTGACGTTCTGGACGTAAGAAACAATGACATGAGGAAGAGAAAAATCACACTGAATGATGGATGAACGTCCATGTCTATTACAGGCCATATCCGATACACCATTTCACAGCTGTGAACGTAAACATTCCCAACGTTTTCCCTGTTTATTTCCTGTTGTAATGTACATCAATAGAATCAGCTGACAGGAAGCAAACATGGACCCAAGCTGTTACAGTACAATACAGTTCTGCTGAGAGGTTTATCGTTTCATGAATTCTCAAGAAGGTCTGAAGGAAGCTAAAGAGGCCACTGAATTTTAAATATGTTGTATCAACATTTAACACAACGCGGCTGGTAATGAGAGAACATATCTAACCTCAGGGTTTCAGCACAGAGGAAGAGATATTGTCTCAGCTGGTCTGTTTAATGTCCCTCTTCTTTCCAGAGTTCATCCATTGAGGCCGCATATCTGTGTGTGTGACAAATACAAGCAACTGAGTAAATACCACGCACACAAACACCACTTCCTGCCAACTATGTTCCTGCCGGACACAGTGGTGGAATAATTCAATCGATCAACAGTTAATCTGTAATTGATCAGTCACAATGTTGTCCCTTGAGTGGTAGAAGATCTTTGTGAGTCTTTGGCATTGGCACACACTCAGACGTCTCCAACATGTGTAATCACCCTCACTTGTTATTTATGTCTAAACTATCAATATACATCCACAAATCTACATCACTGAGTAAACTGATATGCCATTACTAACATAGTTCTGCCACTTGGAGTTAGATCAGTACTGCTTACAAAAGCAACATTACAGTACTCAAGCAGTTAGTAATGAGGCCATGACAAAAATAGGAGCATCATGTACAGTTAATTAAAAGTGTGCCAAAACTAATAAAACTGATGCTGAATATTTTACACGAACAGAGATTAATTTCCATTTAAAAAAATCATCTTGATATTCAAGCAAGAGAAAATATATCAAAGAAACATGTATGAAGAAGGAAAAACAAACAAGACATCCTTTTTATATTGCACGTTTTTTTCTCTCTAAATATTGCACATTTTATATTTGGTGTTACACCTTGTTTTGCACTTGTAATTATGATTCTTGTCACTTTAAATTCGATGAATAAATAAATGAATGACATTGCATTACGTGTAAAACAGCGTCCTGTGCGCGCGTCGGCCACCAGATGGCGCTCGTCGGTCGCTGATGACAGGAAGTGCAGCTGTCATAAACACCAAAAGAAGAGGGTGTGTAAACACTTTGTTTCGAGGTTAAACGTCTGTTGGTTTCAATACTCGGGTTTATTAGGTTATTGTTACGTCACCAACTAAACGTTATTGTCGGGTTAGGTAATAATTAAGGCTCGCGTGCTGTGTTTTCTAACATGGAGGAGGACGAGGAGGAAGCCCTGAGGAACCACTGCCGACGGATGACTTCTCGTGTCCGTCACAAGCAGCAGCACCTCCGGCAGCAGGAAGAGGGACAAGATATCGCCCAGGACGAGTTTAGAGATCGCAGAAAATGTCCCCTCCCTCTCCCCGACTGTGCGGCGCGCGAGACCGCACGAACCTCCCACGAGCTCATATGTCAAGGTCCCGAAGTCCAGAGCGTCCCGCTTCAACTCCTCTCACTGCTGAGGCTCAAAGCCGTCAGAGAGAAGATGGCGCGGGTCAGGCGACGCTCTCTTTGTGTGACTCATTTGTTTGTCTCTTTTTGTTTTGTTTTTTTTGTTTGTGTGTTGCCATGATGCCTAATGTCGCCACTTGGGTTTGTGTTGCCGTGTTGTGTTGCAGGCTGCGGAGGTGGAGCTCCACGAGCCCGCGGGCTGCAGCGTGTGTGAGCAGGAGCAGGCTGCTCTGGCCTTGAGGAGCTTTATCAGGAGGAAGAAGACACAACTGCAGTTCCAAACCCTGAATGGCAGACTAAACACACACTCACTCTCACACACACACAGTTACACTCTCACACAGTTTTACACTCTCGCTGACCACCAACATTTGTGTCACTTTCACCAGATTCACGTGATTTTTAAATCCGACTGTTCTTCTGTTCTAGGAGTGTGCACCTTTGGGTGGGGTCCCGTCGATTTGCCCCTCGCTGGATTCGGGAGGAACCACTCGGTGGAGATGTACGGGTCACAGCAACCTGGGGTTGCCTTAGCAACGACTAAGGAACATGGAGTTGCCCTGGCAACAGATGAAATGAGGGGTTACCCTGACAAAAAAGCAACTGGAACTCATTTAGAAAGACCTCGCTGTCCTTTTGCAGGCAGATAGCTGCAGACGTGACGGGCGCACAGTGCTAATACAATGAGGAGGACGGTGTTGTGGTGGAGTCAAACATGTCGCCGGCTCTTTATTTTTGACACGCAGGATAAACCCGCCCAATAAACACTAATCCATATGCTGACGGCGGCGTCCTCGGGTTGCACTCAGCCACAGCTGTGTTTACGTTCACGCCGCGAAATAACCGAAGCAAATGTCTAGCCTTTGTTTTAAGTGTGGGGAAAAGAAAAGAAAAAAAGACATGCTAACAAGGTTAGTACAAAACAGCCATTTATTTGATATCACTGTATTAAAGTTAAACACACAACACTGTTCAGAGCAAATGAGTCTGGCCTCTTTTTTTTTTCCATCCGTGAACACTGTAAACATTAAAACAACATTGTGTTTTATTTAACTTCAATTATACCTATCCAATTTATATTCGGCACAAAAGAAATACACAACAGACAGCCATGGAAGCACGCATGCATTGCAAAAAATGTGAAAGTACAGTACAATATCTAAGGCAACAAAACAAACAAAAAGAAACAGTAGCAACATGGGCAAAATTGAGACATTTTATCAAGTTCCTTTTTTGCATTATTGCAGTTACATTGTTAGGAGCTAGTAAACCTACTACCGAAGTCATACAGTTACATACAAACATCCAAAGCACTGATGAAACCAAACGACATGAGGACATTTCAGTTGACAGTTCATGAAAAAAGGTACTAAGACAATTTGTTAAATTTGGGACTGGAAATTGTCCTGAAGCACAAATCTGTGATTTCAGCCATACATTGTGATGTACGAGGCTGATCCTAGATCAGTGTGTTGGACCTGGTCCCTTTTGAACCCGACTGAAGCTGAAGGTAAAGTAGGATCTACTCATCAGGCTTCCTCTTGGGCTTCTTTGGGTTACGGGAGCGGCTCTTGGCCTTACACAGCGGGCAGATGGGAGCATTACGGTGAATCTGCTGGTGGCAGGACAGGCAGGCCTGGAGAGAGAGAGAGGGGGTACATTTAGAGCAATCACTTCACATCACTGTGCTGTAGAGATGAGCATCTTTGTCAGATGGTATGCGGCTGTGTGACTAAGCTTATTCTTTTCTTTATTCAACGTTGGGGTGGTGTCCGAGTTTGTTTTCTCTACATACGGCACAACTAGGAGCCGATTACATCGTGGAAAAAGAGCTTTTTCACGACAGAAACAAAACCACAAAGTGCAGTTTAAATAACTATAATTTAGGTCTTAACTGAAGCTTTGTTTTTATAGGTCAGACCGTTCAACACCTACTCAAACTTGAAAAAAAGATGCTTCTCTTTAACAGGTGCGGCTATTTTAGGTCAGGCGGAGCAATACCTTCATGGGCGGGGGTTGCTGTCTGAAGGTGGCCGTCTGGCGTGCATCTTGCTTCCTGGAAACCTGAAGCTGCTGTGCTGCCGCCGCCGCGGCAGCAAGGGATTCTGGGATGGCGGGCTCATGCGGCTCCTTCTGCCACTCTGCTTTCTGCTTCTCAAAGTAACTGTTTGAAGAAGAAAAGAAGAGAGAAACTGGGCTAGGTGTGATGCTTATTTAGAGCTTATGAATCATATCACAGTTGAGATTATCCCATCTACTCTGTATCAAGAGATGTGGAGTGGCAAAACCGAATATAAAAGGAGACTAAAATTGGAGAACATTATCGCCAATCTCGCACATCCCCTTTATGTGTACGACTCCAAGCAAAAGTACTTTCATTGTGAGAGTGTTTGTCTGCTTGCATGTGAGTGTGACCGTGAGTGTGGAGGGCTGGGAAAGAAATGTGGCCTTGGACTTTATGCCTCACTGGCCCATTTTCAAAATCAAAAAGTGATATCCTATTTCTTTAGGCTCTCTGGTTTCTCTCAAAATAGGTTTGCGATAGAGTAGAGCATTAACAGAACAAATGTAATGGGTTGTATTCCCTGTGACCATGATTCAGCAAAGCATCAACAAACTCACTTCAACATTTCAAGGGGATTTGATATGTCTTAATAAGGGCTCACGTTGAAGTTGGATTCGTTTGCTACTACAGAGGTGTGAAGCGCTCGGCATCTTCAACTTCACCGCCGCAGCATATCTTAAAATGTGCCCAAACACTCCCCACGGGCCTGTGGCGTGATGATTTAAGTGTCATTACTTTTCATTTGTTTTTAATTAGATATCCACCCAAATGTGCAAGTTCAGACATCTCCCAGGTGTCATGCGTCTGGGAAGAAAAGGCACCGAAGGAATACTCCAGTCAGAACTGTCTAACTATCTCGTAAACTCAGGGTAAATTGAGGAGCACACCCGAGACGGAAAAGAGAGACGTCGACCACCTGGCCAAATGAACTCATCATGCGAGCTTCCACAACAGGATGCGGCCAAACTGAGAAGCCAGCCTGCCAACAATGTGGTCCGTGTGCAGAGCAACGTTCTCCTAACTGGGGCTCTTCATTTGTAAAAATATTTTTAATTTACGGCACATCAAATATCCCATAAACCAAAATGAGAAATAACACATGTTGAAATCAACATCAAGGGCCCTAAATCAACTGGAAGAAACATTACAGCCAAACTCGGTCTTTGTTTCCATCTGTACGATGGGAGAAAAACATCTAAAAAAACACCTAAAAACACCTTTTCAACAAGGATCCTAAACGTGCACTTGAAACGTGCACTACATCCTCGATCCCATTAAACAACCCGATCACGAAGTAAACTAGTCGTCGCCGTCGTCTCAGTTTTGCTTCATCGTAAACTCTTCCATCTTAATGTCTTCCACAGTTGACAGATGTCGGACTGCACTTTGTGGATAATGGAGACTCTGAAGCTTCAAAATGGATTTATTGCTGAGCAGTTTCAGAAGACCGAGAATCTTAAAGGAACGGAGGGGGAAATGAAGCTGGACAGGAATTTCTGAAAAGGCTGACAGAGCTCAAGAGATACTTCTCTGTGAGCCTGAAATTAATCAGATGTCCTCCACATTACTACCAAGACACTTCAAAGACATCTTGTGAGTAAAAATAGAGTGTTTTTGAGCATTTTGATCTGATCAATTGTCTTAATCTGATCATTGTCCTAATCCGATTACACCTGCAGGCAGTAAGCGTAGTAATTTCTCTCTCTATAACTTCACTGTCGTATTCATTTTGACAAGGCTTCACCATGTGGTTATTTTTTTATGTAGACAATTTATTTTTGAATTGTGTGTGTGTGTGTGTGTGTGTGTGTGTGTGTGTGTGTGTGTGTGTGTGTGTGTGTGTGTGTGTATAGAGAGAGAGAGAGAGATCTCAAGATATGATATGAAGTGACCTGTATTTGGGTGGAATATTTTGGCCATATTGCCCGGCCCTAGCCCAAACACAACTAGCTGTCAATAGTTTACATTGGGGCTAAACAAGCCTTTCCATAACCTTCCATGATAGATAAATCAGACAATTATAAAAAAAAAAAAATCAGACAAATGATTTGGGTTCTTCCAGACCACTGATGACCAGAAGATCATGTCCCACTCAAAGAACATTCCATTTAAGGGCGTTTTCATGTTCAGTACGATGGATTCGTACCGTGCCCGACTACGATCACAATTCTTCACACCTGAAATATTCATGACCATTGTGTTTATGATGAAGTTGCAAAAAGCCAAAGTTCCATAACGGAAATATTATATTCGATAAAGGTATCAATATTTTTCAAGGTATTGTATCAAAGTTAGAAATTCCAGTATTGTTTGAACACTAATACTGACCCTGCTAAAAGATAAAGGAGCAATATAATAATACAGTACATGATTTGAATTCCTAAGATATAGTTATGCAGTATTCTATGCAGACTGGATGACAAAGAATGACTAGTGAGCATCTCTGCCCCTCACCACCCAACAGAACTGTCAGTAAACCACTATTTATAATCCTGTTCGGGGTTACTTGTGTTCTATTGCACAATGTTGTACTTGTTACTTGTACTGCGGTCAAAGTGCATTTTTATCTGAGGGCAGACATTGGATGAATTCTCTGCTATTTACCTAGTTCAGGGTATCGCTACTGTCAACATAAATAAATCTGTTAAAATCAAGTTTTGAAGTATGTACTGTTCACACTTGCATCATCAATGGTCAATTTGGTATTTTTTGGGAGTTATGAACTCATCCTAATGTAATACAGAAGCCTCTAGGGGACCTTGGTGTACTGTAAGGCTCCATTATTGGACACTTTTTTTCTTTGTGAATGCTAAATGTATACGTACGGAAGCGCATTGCATTCACTGGATAAAAAAAAAATAGACCCCGTTTCTCGTAATTACGACATCCTGATCTCGTAATTACGAGAAAAGATAAAGAAAAAGGAAACGTCTGTAAATCCTCTCTCAGTGGCAATGATGGCGCTATCGCAGTTAATCTGCTATTATTACCTTCTCGGTTTGAGACACTGGGAAATACTGATGTTTCTGAAAAATGAGTATGGTATTAAATTTAGTATGTCAACACTGCGCAGGCATCTCAAGGCGTTAGGATTGTTCAGGCGGAAAGCCCAGTCTGACGTGCTGGATGTCGCTCTGTTTCTGCAGGAGCAGTTGAACCAACACGGGATGCTTCATGGATACAAATTCATGCATTTGAAATGCATCCAATCTGGTTTGGTAGTGACTCAAAGAACTGTGCGGCACCTGAGTGAAGCAGTGGCCAGTATGGCACCTTTCGTAATTACGAGATCAGGATGTCGTAATTACGAGAAAAGGGGTCTATTTTTTTTTTAATCCAGTGAATGCAATGCGCTTCCGTATATATGTACTTATGCCCTATAAATTAAATCAAATAAATGATAAGAAATGAACCAAAATACTTTATATAGCCCTACAAACCTGAGTACATTTGGGCTTTGCACAGTACACAATATCAACTTGTTTTTTTACTGCGTACATTCTGTTCTGTGACCATTAAATACTTATATAATCTGCTCGCTGCTGTATCTTTTACACATATACATATACACACACACACACACACACACACACACACACACACACACACACACACACACACACAATACACAGCTGGAAGAATCATTGGTGCCTCACTACCCCCCCCCCCCCCCCTCCCCTCCCCTCCCCTCCCCGCAGGACATATACAACACCCGCCTCACCCGCAAAGCGACCTCGATTGTGAGCGACTCCTGCCACCCCTCACACGGTCTCTTCAGCCTCCTGCCCTCTGGGAGGAGATACCGGAGCCTCCGGGCTCGCACCACCAGACTGTCAACCAGCTTCATTCACCAAGCTGTCAGGAAGCTGAACTCTCTACCTCACCACTCCCACATCTAGACTCTGCTGCTAAACTGTCTGACCGCTGCTACTAACGCACACTTAAATAGTTTCCAAATTTGTTTTTGCACTATATGTTATTTGTTTTTGCACTATGTTTATACGTTTCTGCACTGTTTATATGTTATATGTTGTCTATATTTTACTTTTTCTTAACTGGTGCACTATTCACTTTATGTTTCTGCACTATGTTTATATGTTGTTTATGCTATGTTGTCTAGTTTATATGTTTATATGTTGGTTATATGTTATATGTTGTCTAGTTTATATGTTGTTTATATGTTTATATGTTTATATGTTGTCTAGTTTATATGTTGTCTATATGTTTATATGTTATATGTTGTCTAGTTTATATGTTATATGTTGTCTATTTTTTACTTTTTTTTTTAATGTTGCACTACTCACTTTATTTTCAGACAGTAGAGAAACAAAATTTCAGGTCTTCTGTATGTTTGCACAATATAGAAGAAGTGACAATAAAACTGACTTTGACTTTGATATATATATATTTCTGCAAAAATGCCATAAAGACAGTATTGTGACAGACTTTGTGTTCATGAATTTACTGTTGATATGTGAAAAAGCACAATGGAAATTAAGATAAATAAATAAAACCCGTTCATCATATGCCGAAGTGTTATTTTGCATATGTCTGAAGACGCAAATAATCAGCTGTAAATCAACTATGTTGTAAAAACATTTAATGAGACCTAAAACATGACCGTAGGTGCACCGTGAACACTTGTTAAATCATTTTCACTGTACCTTGCATGCACTTTAGTGTGTGTGCGTGCATGCATATGTGCGTGTGTGTGTATACTGACTCCAGGGAGAGCTTCTCCTCTTCTTCGTTCAGGTTCGGGAGTCTGTGGAGGCCTAAAGTCATCCGGAGGGCATCAACGTGCTCCTTCAGAGGTTTGTACTCGTCATGCAGGCGCCGAGTTGTTTCTAGCAGCTTATTCAGATCATTCTCTGACTGCTTGATGGTGCTCTCCATCTGAGAGGACAGGAATGGGTAGTTCAGAAGTGCACAAGTTAATATGCTCTGTATAAGCTGTTTGTGGTTGTAACGGGTCATTACACGTTGTATACAGGAAACAATACAGGGACTGAAATTGCATTTACTATATCTTGACTATGTGTTGCCGATCTAGCATCGCTGTTCTCAGAGCTGTTGCTAACTTGAAGTCGTCTGAAAACTGGACTGAGATTTCTGCAGCACTACTCCCATCTCTGAACAAAGGACTCACCACATTTATATCTGCGTGGATGAGCCGCAGCTCCTCCACGTGGGCCATTTTCTCCTGCAGGAGCAGATCCATCTCTTGTTTGTACTCTTTCAGGTGCTTCTCCTCAGACTCCAGAGAATCAAACTCAACCTTAAGACGAGTCTTGATCTTCTGCATCTGGACAGTCTTGTTCCTGCAGACAGTGGCACAGACAACAGAGACTACAGCTGTCAAGGCTGTTTCCCTCACAAAAAGGGAGCTTTTCTAAAGATCTAAAACACCATACATTATTTTCTTTCTCTCCCATCTGCATGGCAGTGCTTTGAATTTGCATACAATTATGAATAACCTCCCAGACGTTACGCGTTGATATTAAGCAGAATTACCTCAGCCATGAAACAATGTATTCTTGTTTTATAGTGCATGCATTCATGTGAGTTATGCACATTTGCGAAGAAGAAAACATCAGAGGAAACAAACACCACTCCAGATGATGACAGACCGATGCGCCTGCTAGCTACGCTGCTAGCTTAGCCACGTAAATAATTACCGCACACATCTGGCATTTGTGTTGATACACATCTGGATAGCTGACACACGTCTGACGCGAACGTGCACCTTGGCCTCAGCTTCTTTGTGTGCGTGTTTCTCCTCCAGCCCGCGGGGACTGCCTCCCAACACCCGACGGAAACGAGCTACAGCCTGAATGTGAAACATTAAAGCCCGAGGCGTCGCAGCAGACAGGCTAACGTCAGCTAGCTAGCTAGCTCAGTAACAAAAGCGAAGTCAAGGGGCCGCCGGCTGGCTACCGTTAGCCCAGCCA
The DNA here is from genome assembly GCA_038501785.1 of Myoxocephalus aenaeus. Taxonomy (NCBI): domain Eukaryota; kingdom Metazoa; phylum Chordata; class Actinopteri; order Perciformes; family Cottidae; genus Myoxocephalus; species Myoxocephalus aenaeus. Next base: position 8,819,542 of record JBAMJR010000025.1, read on the forward strand.
GCGCTCATCGATATGAGTCGCACGTCAGACAACAACCGGGTTTCCGCAGTCTCACCGTATCTCCAAGATGTTTTCCAACTTGCACATTATTTCTTGTTCGTCCGCCATGGTTCCGCGAGTCGCTTGTTGTTCAGCTTGGCCGGCTCGGTTACCCGTTAAGGCCACGGTGGTCTTGCTTGTTGATAATACAAAAAAAACCACAATGGACGATGTGAGCGCGCACACGAGCACGCGCCCGCAACGTGAAACCTTTGGGGCTGCGCGCAATGAGTGGCCGCGCGACGCGAGCCCTCCTTGACACGCGACTGAAATGAAATACTGAGAGGAGTTTACTGTCACATTGAATTGACAAATTATAATAACAGAAAATCGACTGTAAAAAAAATATGTTATGGTCACAGCTATACCTATTAGTTTATTACAAGTTAAAAAAATTACTCCAAACATTCAAAATCAGAAAAGAAAACTACAAAACATGTTACAACAATGAAATCACATTGTAATGCATTTATATTGCAGTAGTATTTAAAAGTGAGCTATATATCACGCTGTTGAGCAGTTAGCGACAGGCCTACAAACCGAACACCACACTAACCCTAAAATCACTGTATGCCATAACTTGCGCTTAAAACATTAACTCGGCAGATTATTAGATAAGCAGAGTGTGCTGGCGCCTTCACTGCAACTGGAACACCAGGTGCTGAGTTAGGCCCACGCCTAATTGGTGTACCTTTGTAAATAGGTTTGGGAGACGAAGATCATGCCTAGGTTCTAGATAAATGATACTCAGTCAAAAAACCTAATCAATTTAAGAGGACAAGTCTCCAAAGTAGATGGAGGCTGCCTCTCTCAAAACATGTGGGGCCCCAGGCTGCCACTGGATTAACTCGAGAGAAGTAGCCTACTTGGGAGCAATACAATGGTCCATTCTCATTCAGTAATAATCCTTGTCGGTATTGCAAGCAGTTTCATATGACTCCGCAGAGAAAAGGCTACGGCAAGCACCTACTGAAGAAGGGTTTCGGCTACAGATTAAAGAAATACAAATGTCAACTGTAAGTAGCTACCCTTCAATTTTATAATAACTTAATTTTCCTTTGTGTTTCATCTGTGCAGTAGTTGTATTGTAACTGTAGCGTTTTGACTGGAGTTTGTGAACCTGCTTTGTTATTTACAAGCTACCAGGAGGTATTGAGAGAATTCTTATCCGACTACATGAGACGATATCATGCCCAACTTCCAGATGTTTCTAATTGGTTGTGTTTGTTGTTCCTGGATTTAATGTGTCCCGTCACATTATCTAGATAAATAAAATCAAAGCTAAGCATTCTTTTCCTGTGTTCAAAAATATGCACTGACGCAGTCTCCAGACGATGATCAGCAAGGCTTACAACAGTTGTACATAATTTTTACTATTATTATTATGCTTATTAGAGGCACTAATGAAAGCCTGCTTTGTTTAACTGATCTCGGCATAGTTTATGAGTAATAAGCATCCACTTCTCCTCTATTCTGCTTTTGTTTCTCCTGTTGTACAAGTCTCAACAACTGCAGATATGTGTATGTGGTTTGATACCAACATTCCAGAGTGACGCTAAATGGGTGTCATTGTTTTTACCCAGTCGTTAATCCTCATGCATCATGGACTGAACCCCATGTTCTCAGCTGAGTCTAAAATATACTGTGGGCTTCATCTTTTGATTGTAGTCCCCACCAACCTCTTGCGATTGGATGCTCCTGGTTGAACAGAAGAATGTAAGGAACACTCTTTTTGGTCATTATTCTGTCAAAGAGCCAAGAAATGTAGCATTGTGTCAGAAGAACAAACACAATTATCACAGAATTGGTAGTGCTTTATTTTTTTATTTTATTTTTAAACCCAGCTGATGTTGTTCTGCATGCTCCTTGATGCTCCTCCAGTGACACACTTGATGAATGAGCAACAGGGATCTGTTTCCTTCTGTGGCTTAGTGTGAGTGTTTTCTCTGGCAGATCAATGTCCGCGTCACAACCATGGATGCTGAGCTGGAGTTTGCCATCCTGCCCAGCACCACTGGCAAACAGCTCTTTGACCAGGTACAATGTGCATTACAATCAAGCAGGTGCTTTGAAGAGGCAAAGTGTGTGATTGTGTTGCTTCTTGTCACGTTTAGATAGTCAAGACGATCGGGCTGAGGGAGACCTGGTTCTTTGGCCTCCAGTACCAGGACAGCAAAGGCTTCTCCACCTGGCTCAAGCTGAACAAGAGGGTGAGGAGAACGTCTGTTTGTGAACTTTACATCCCTTGACAGCATAACTTCGACTCCCCCGCCATCTGGATGTAAACGAAGATGTAATCCTGCTTATGGTTTTGGCCCGTTGAGACTAATTAGTATGTATCTCTTCATTCCGGCATTCCTCTGCTGTGGGGTGCCCATCCCAGGTGACGGCTCAAGATGTGAAGAGAGACAACCCTTTGTTGGTTAAGTTCAGGGCCAAGTTTTACCCTGAGGATGTCACGGATGAACTGATCCAGGAGGCAACACAGCGCCTCTTCTTTCTGCAGGTCAGAGATGAGCACACGCATATTGTTTTTATTAAGGGATATATTTGTGACCTGGAAACATTTGGATTTGATTCAATTTGTACTTTTGTAGAATGAGAAGGAGCCAGACCCACACATGTACTATTGATGTATGCTAACAGGAGCGCAAGATTCATATTTAAACAACAATAAGAATCGGTTAAACACACATTAGGAATCCCGACAAAGTGGATATCAGAAGGTAATTAAGGCTGTCTTATGTGCAAAGATAAATCAGGCCTCTCGATCAAAACAAAGCAGTAAAACTTCTTAATTGGTTCCATGATGACTCATGCAGATCCCATCAACCCTTGTGGGTCTTTCATAAGATAGTACATGCACACAAAAGAGGGTCCAGGCGTTTTAAATTAACATATGAGAGAGAACACATATGGTTTCTCTCTCTTGTGAGTCGCATCAACGTTAACACCAGCATCATAAATCATTTGGGTATTTGTGCGTTAAAGCAGACCGTTCAGTCTTTTTTTCTGTGTTTTAGGTCAAAGAATGCATCCTGAACGATGACATCTACTGTCCACCCGAGACCGCGGTGCTCCTGGCCTCGTATGCAGTCCAGGTCAAGCAAGGAGACTACCGGAAAGACTATCACGTCTCGGGATACCTCGCAAGAGAGAAGCTGCTGCCACAGAGGCACTGAGTCCTATGGTTACGAGTGTTCACCAAAGTTCCACTTCATTCCAGTTTCAGCCATCTGTATTCTAACCGGTGTGTCCTCTTTACTGATCAAAACCAGGGTTTTGGAGCAGCACAAGCTGAATAAAAATCAGTGGGAGGAAAGAATCAAGGTGTGGCATCAAGAGCACAAGGGACTGCTGAGGTACTGCAGTCGTATTGGAAAAAAAAGACATTCATGCATTTGTTTTTGTAAGCAGGTGTTCTGTCGCTAATTAAACTGCTCCACACCACAGAGAAGACGCCATGGTGGAGTACCTCAAGATAGCCCAGGATCTGGAGATGTACGGGGTCAACTACTTTAACATCAAGAACAAGAAAGGATCTGAGCTGTGGCTGGGGGTGGACGCACTGGGGCTGAACATCTATGACAAGAAGGACAAGTAGGCTGCATTTTCAAAATGTCTCTGACAAACCATTTAGGATGTTATTTCTACTTCGTTCATGGTCCCCAGAGGACAACTATATACTGACTTTGTTGATCCCCTGACCTTCCATCTAGCATCACAATGAGGTTGACTTTTTCCCTTCCTTTTTTTTCTTTTTTAAATATCGCAATGATTATTGAATGGACGGTGACAAAAAAGTGATACAGTGGATCCGTGGTCCCCAGAGGATGGATCCTAATGATTTTGGTGATCCCTTCGAGATCCCCCACAGACTGAAAAGCACATCTACGTTTTGCATGTTAACACAGCCAAACTTGTGTTTTCTCATCAGTGTCATAATTATGTTTGAACTGTGTGCAAAGAACATGGCACGCTCTGTTAAATAATGTGGTTAAACCAATATTTCACAGGATGACCCCAAAGATTGGCTTCCCTTGGAGTGAGATCAGAAACATTTCCTTCAATGACAAGAAGTTTCTCATCAAACCAATCGACAAGAAAGCTCCGGTAGGCAAAATAACCACAACATTATCTGCAGCAGCTATGAGGCGTCTCGTGATGTGAAATGTTTAGTTAGTGGGACATTTCTTTCTGCATACCTAAAGTCAGACTTTGTGCAAGTATGTTGATCTGTGAGCTTATTTTAGCCAAACTCAAAATCATGCGTGTATGTGGATGGGATTAAACAGCTGCTCCTTCTTAGTACTCATTATTTTAGCATTAGCAATGTCCATGAAACAGTTTTCACATCTATCCTTCAAGTCCTTCCTCAGAGATATGCCTATCCATATGTGTTTGCTGCGACTATGAACAGGAGATACGAGAGAATCTCATATCCTCGTTACTGGTGAAATTACCATTTTTGCAAGTGCGTAAATGTAAATTACAACAAGTAGTTTAATGACAGCAGCTGCTCCTTGATCTCACTCACAAAGAGGAATTTGTCCTCAGATGTGAATGTTTCTGCTCCAGAAAGCCAATTGTTGAGAGAAATGTACTTAATCGTGCCAAACAAAACTAACCCTTCAGGACATAAACCCATTCTTAACTGTAAAACAGATCTGACTGTGTGTCATAAATCCCTGAATGCTGATTTTCTTTCTGCGTTAAAGGACTTTGTTTTCTACGTACCCCGTCTTCGCATTAACAAACGTATCCTGGCATTGTGTATGGGGAATCACGACCTGTACATGCGCAGACGTAAACCTGACACCATCGAGGTGCAGCAGATGAAGGCCCAGGCCAGGGAGGAGAAGAACAAGAGGCAGATGGAGAGGTGAGGAAAGAGGACATAAAGAAGGCTTTTTTTAATTTATTTTTTACAGTTTACAGTGTGTTCTCTCTGCTTTAAGAAAGAACTGTCAGGGGATCGAGGTCTTTTTTCAGATGTGTATTTATGCACAATTCTCCTGTCAGGGCTCTGCTCGAGAGTGAGAAAAAAAAGCGAGAAAATGCGGAGAAGGAAACAGAGAAGATTGCTCGTGAGACCATGGAGCTGATGGAGAGATTGAGACAGATTGAAGAGCAGACAAAGAGAGCTCAAGACGGTCTGACAACTTTCTGAATACAAATGTTTCTCAAACTTCAGTTTTCTGTTTTTTGTACCTGTTTAAAAATATCAAAAGAACCGCACAGTGCATTGACAGATTTGATCTCTGTGAAGCTTACACTATGTGTGGGCCTATCTGGGTATATGTGTAGGAGGATTTTATTTTTTTGTGTGTGCGCACGGGTGCCATTGTGTTTCAGAGCTGGAGGAGCAGACTCGCAGGGCTCTTGAGTTAGAGAAGGAGAGGACAATTGCTCAAGAGGAAGCTGAGCGGCTGGACAAGGACCGCAGAGCTGCAGTGGAAGCTAAAGCAGCCCTGCTGTACCAGTCTGAAAACCAGATCAAGAGCCAGGAAAGTCTGGTAAAAAAACACACACCTGCATACTGGGTTTAATTCAATTCCACTTAAATCGATTAAATTATAAGGCGGATTCCTTCCCAACCGTAAAAAGTTGAAAAAAAAACTGCTGGAAAGTGATCATTCCAATTACTTTATTTCCATGATCAAGCACTCTATATACACATATATTGATCAATACCACCTTCAAGCTGGAAACAAGGTATTGATGTCATCAAATTATTCTCAAATTCAGTTTGAGAGTATATCCAATTATTCCTACTTTTAGCCGATAGAAAAGAAAGGCCACATAACACATAAGTGCACGCACAGGCACACACACGTGTTCTCTCTAACACACATGAGCACTTGCAAACAGAGCACAATGACCTCAGATCAGGAGCACTCTTAACTCTCTTCCCATTTGTGTGCGTGTGTGTATAGGCCACTGAGCTGGCAGAGCTTACCTCTAAGATCTCCCAGCTGGAAGACGCCAAGAAGAAAAAGGACGAGGAGGCGAATAGATGGCAGGAAAGGGTGAGAATTAATGAAAGAACCATGAGAGAGAGAGAGATAAAGGATGAATCAAACATGAGCAAAAAGGGATGTCTGACACTTCTGAGCTTTGGGCCCGGGTAAAGTAGAAGCAAGGCGGCGACCGCGGAGTATATCAGAGTTTCAAGATTGTGATCGTATGAACTTTATGGGTGTCACTTCATTATCACGGGTAGCAAGGCTCAGCCCTGTGATGCCATAGTTGGTTCAAACTATTCATTAACTGTATTCAAATTTCGCAAAAAAAAGATTGGGCCAAAGTACACGCAACTCTTCTTATTCATATTATTTCCACCTTATTTCACCAACGGAGACTGATGCACGCAATGCTAAGAAACCGATTAAGTCATAGAGGACAACATATTTGGGAAATTTTCCCTTCATTAGTGGCCTTGAACAGGTTAAGATATAATTGAAAAGGATTGACTGAAGAACAAAAAAAGATCTAAAAAGGTGTTAGTGTTTGATGCGAGTCAACCAGGTGGAAAGCTAAACGGCTACTTACACTTTAATATCCAAACACAGCTCTTCAATGCAATTTGTGTGTGTTGACAGGCGGCGGTGGTAGAAGCGGATTTGGAGCGAACCAAAGAGGAGCTGAAGACTAAACTCATGGGTGTCCACCTCCAGGATTCAGTCCACCCTCCTATGCACGAGCACGACGAGACGGACGAGAGCAGCGCCGAGGCCAGCGCCGAGCTGACCTCTCCAGGAACGGTCCGAGATCGCAGCGAGGAGGAACGAGTAACGGAGGCCCAGAAGAACCAGCGGCTGCAGAAAAACCTCAAGGTAAGGCTCAGTAAATGTTTTCAGATTTCCTGCATTTGCTGTTCCCTTGTTCACCGTCGGCGTCAGAGGTCATGGTCAGATAGAGATTAGCAGTCCCAGGACTGTCCTGGAGCTTTTAAGAGTGTGTGGCTCTATGGCAATGTTGGACCACAATTGCCATAAAATGTACTGACGGCATTCATGGTCCCCAGAGGATGAGTCCCACTGGCTTTGGTCATCACCTGACTTTTTATATATATATTAGATAGATTAGATTAGATTATCCTTTATTAGTCCCGCAGTGGGGAATTTTGCAGGATTACAGCAGCAAACAGGGTAAAATGCACACAGAGACATAGTTAAATCAAGTACAGGTAATATAAATAATAAACGGTAAAAACAGTAAAAAAATAAATACAGAATTTTATATATATAATATATATATATAGACAGAATAAATATAACTATTATTATGAACAGTGTATTAATATTGTGTTTGAAGTGTATATATATATATTTCTTCTAGTGCCACTATGATGTTGACATATTTGATTTTGAGTGAAATATATCTTGACAAATATGAATATATTTCATCTGGCCACATCATCAGCTGGGATTTGGTAAAGAAATAAATACGTGCAAAAAGAATGGAATTCCCATGTCCTCTAAACATTGTGTTTAGTCCTGATTGGCAAATGTTGGCATGGTAACTGGCGAGATTAACCTGATGAATATTACCTGCTAAACATCACGATTGCATTGTCACTGTGAGCATGTCACTGTCCTGACACAAGCATTTAGCTCAAAGCCCCGCTGTGCCCAAGTAAAGGTTCAGAGCCGCTAGCAGAAGACTCTTGGTCTTGTTTATGGAGAATGTCTGGAGCACTGACTTCCATTCTTCACAGCTGTTTTTTTATGGTAATTCTTAAAGTGACTGTTTCATGTCAAACTCAGCCCCATGAGCCTTAAGAAGATGTGTGGGGCGACATGTGCTTAATATTACCCAGCTGCGTGGCTGTTGCCTCTTCCTTGTGCGCCTCACAGAGTTTGTGGTTTGGTAATCACATTTTTGTTGTTGCTGTGAGATTTTTAAAGTGTTTTGGTACACTCTCTGTGTTGCCCGTTGACACGGTCATATAGAGGTTTCGACTCTCTAAATATGGCAGCTTAATTGCCACCAAAATATGTGTTTTACTTAGAACTAAGTGCTCTCTGCATAATAAAACACTGGCGCGGGAACATTGTCATTCTTTTGGTTTCATTCCAGTCGCAAATCGCATCCAGACCCAGGCCTGTAGTGAATGAAATAACAACGCTCTCATCTCACAGCCCAAACAAGATATGGCACTGCACAGAGGACTCAACACAAAACTGGACTTAATAACTATGCACAATGGCGTGTTTTCAGATGGGGATTGAGTGGAGCACACAGGGTGATGGGAGAGGGGCAAGGCTTCTGAATGGTCTCCTTAAGATTCGGAGGAAAGAGGATCTTATTCACTGTGTTTTTGTGTTCTCTTTCAGTTCCTAAGCACTGAGCTGGCTAGAGCTGTAGACGAGAGCAAAAAGACCCCCAATGACCTGATCCATGCTGAGAATGTGAAGGCGGGCCGCGACAAATACAAGACCCTGCGACAGATTCGCCAAGGCAACACCAAACAACGCATTGATGAATTTGAGTCCATGTGAGAGGGGCTGCTGTCGGCCCGACTGAAGGCAGGATGAGGATAGATGATGAAATAGGAGGCGCGGAGAGATTTTAGAAGCATGTAGGTGCAGATTATTGCATATAGGTAGAGAATGAACCTGACATAACTGGGGACGGCACGTTATACTGTTGTCGCCTTTTAATGTCCATGATTGTAATGGCATTTCATCTGGAAACAGGTGACAACTGTTGAAAACACATTACAGTTACATAAACACAAAAGAAAAACACCTGAAATGTCATCCATGCTGTCATGTATGAAGAGGTTTGCTGTTGTCCTTGTAAATCATATTACAAACGCTTGCAATGCCGACTAAAGAACATGTTACCCACATTGATTCGTGAGAGAGATGCCATTTAATTAAGATACTTAAAATGTTTTTATCCCTGCAGAAATAAAATACACACAGAAACACCGTGGGATGTGTGCCGTTTGTCCACGTGAGCGAGGACGCATCACATCAACTGTGTCTAATAAGGCAAACTGTTTAAAAGTGGCAATCAAATGGAATTAATTATTAATTATTAACTCCCATCACTGCTTGTTACTAGATAACAGAAGCTAATAGAAATTAGATTTCTCTCAAAAGTCAATTATTGTGCAGGACAATGTGTACTTTATCAAACAATGTTTTGTGGATTCAGCCACCGGACATAAAGAAGCCCAGACAGCCCAACGTAAGTATTGTTTAAGTCCAAAATGAACTGGAACGACCACAGCTACCAGAGAGTGCATGTACTGCTGAGTCTCTTGTTTATTTTAATCCAGCTGGATGTTCTCGCGAGACTCGTCAACATGCCAGAGTACAAAGTCAAGTTACAGAGTTCAAACCGTTACTTGTTTTTCTCCCGTTGGCGCTACAGGCAGTGACACCGGTTACTTTGAGAGTAGAGAGAAAAGTTAGCCGGTCCTTCATTCGCGGAGCAGGTCGACGGGACGTCCCTTCCCTGAATTCAACCTACGTCGTCGACAGCTCTGATTCTCATATCCGCTGAAGCATAAGACCGGAGACTCGTCTGGGTGGAGTGTTGTTTGATTTGTTCACCGTGTGCAACCAGCGCGCGGCTTTAAAACTGTCGCGACGCGAGCCAGAAATGGCCTTTCGCCTGAGCTTGTCAGACTTAGAAGAGACGTCCAACTCTCTAATCATAAACGAGCGCCAGCGGCTGAATCACGCGGACACCTGTGCGCGCGCGACCACGGCCGAGCTCAGCAAGGCGGTGTCGGTGTCCCTGGGTCTGGACTCGGTGTCTTCTCCGCCCAACAGCATGCACCCGTGCTCCGGCGGCGGCGGCGCCTTCGCAGAATTCTCCCCCGCGGTGGAGAGCAGCTCCCACAGGGCACAGGAGTTAGGAGGAGGACGCGGGGACGACTTTGGAGACGCGTGCCACGGCATTCAGCAGGTGAGCTGCATGGAGCTGCTCCGGTCTGGCGACATGGACGGCGCGCAGGGCGAGACGCGCGACTCTGTCATATCCAGATACGTCTGCAAGGAATCCAACTTGTTCATGAGCCCCTCGGCGGAGCTGCCCGCGCACCCTCAGGTGGACGAGCTCTTCCCGTTGAGACCGTACTCCGCGTACTCCGCCGGTCCGAACCCGTACAGAGACCCGCCGGGCGTGTGGCGCACGTACAGCAGCCGATCCGAGCCAGAGAGAGGCGGATCCGGCGGACACGATTTGTTGTGTAAATACTGTAATTGCGAGCAAGGCTCTTTCGGATCCCGACGGGAATGCCACTGCGTGTGGTACAGCAAGGGCGAGCAGGGGGGCAAATGTGGCGCGCGCGCGGCGGCGGTGGCACAAGGCTACGGCCAAGTGGAAAGTTACCAAAGTGCGATTCCCCAGGAGCAGCTCACTTTGTCCGCCATCAAGACCGAGCCCTCGGTGTGGATGGATTGCTCGGATCGCAGTTTCAGGTAAAATAATATGCATATTAAATTAATAAAAACGCGTTTTAATGATTTGTTCTGACTTGGTTTTACATTGACACCAAGTCAGCAGCGCAGCCCTGTTAAGAGCTGCACTCTTTCCTTCCACGCATTTTAGTCCCACATTTCTTTAATCAGTAATACAGAACAAATGCAGCTGAACTTGGTGTGAAGTGATGCGTGCTTTAGTCTGCCAAGATTTACAATATCCCCCTTAAAAAAAAAAAGGCTTTAGAATGTAATGCTTCATTGAAACCATTATCTTACTTTAACGCTCCCCCTGTCCTTCATGTTCTTCTTGTACTTATATCTTGATGTTACTACAGAGGATTGCTGCACTTTGCCACAAGGCAAATGAATCAACAGGCACTAAACCTGATATTCTGTATCCCCCTATTCGCGATGCCAAAACCTAGTCCAGCTGCAGAGGCAGCTGCGTCTCAGCATTCAATTATTTGTCCCCCAAACAGCCACATGTGCTCTCCGACGTCCTTGGCCAAGTTGCATTTCAGCATCAAAGTTCACTCTATCCCTAACTTTCTACTAATACCACGTAATACACTAGTGTCACTATAAACAAGAGATACGGCACCTGTTCTGTGCCTGGAATGAAAGACAGCATCCTGTTTTTCCACTTTTGGAAACGGCCAACTCCACAGTTCTTTAATCACAGGTGTGCCCGTCTCTTAGAGCATTTACTTTGTTGTTGTATAGTCAACCCTGGAACAGGGAAATCTCTTACTACTGTTAGTGGATCGGATTTAGGGAATTAGTTACCCAAACGTCATAATGGCCGGCCGTACACCCTCTGGGGATGTGGTGATTTACAAGCTTCTGTCCTATTGTTCATTCTGACATTTATGATTGAGTGAACATCTGTGCCCACTTTGGAATCCTTTAGAAAAAAGCAGCCCAATAAATACACGTGTGTGTTTCTTTGTGTGTGTTTGTGTATGTCCAGGCATGAGGATTTGTTCCCAGGTGTGTACCTGTCAGACAGGAGAGTGTGCCAGGTATGCGGGGACGATGCCTCCGGTTGTCACTATGGAGCCGTCACCTGCGGGAGCTGCAAAGTATTCTTCAAGAGGGCCGCTGCAGGTGGGTCTGACACACACACACACACACACACACACACAATTGCTCATTACGCTGATTTAATTTCTTACGCCCACCCATTCATGCAAGCCAGGGCACAGTGACCTGACATGATGAGGTCGACTCACTCGTTATCAGTCAACACCCACATATCTCTGCTTTTGAGTAAGACGAGGCATTGTTGAGCTCTCTCCCTTCAACCTTTTTCTGTACCACCAGGTAAGCAGAACCACCTGTGTGCCAGCCGGAACGACTGCACCATCGACAAGCTGAGGAGGAAAAACTGCGCCTCGTGCCGTTTGAAGAGATGCTTCATGTCGGGCATGAGCCTGAAAGGTGAGGGGCCAACGATTAGTGAGGGAGTGAGAGAGCGAGAGAAGAAACTATGTGTGGCACGCGTTTGGGAAATGGGGTCAGAGCGGTTGAATACCTTTCATGCATTGGATCAGAACACACTAATCAAATGTTCTAGCTTAAATACAGTGTAACAAATCCATTTCTGCAAAGGCCAAAAGAGCATTTTCTCGGCCAGTGGCCACTGTCGAGAGACCCTTGCCACATTGGTTACGATAAGGGAACAGCTCCAGTCAATTCCTTCCAGTTTCTTTTCCCAGATTTCTCCTGCTATCTATTGTGTAATAAATCAGACAAAACAACTTGGAAATGGAAGCCTCTTATCTTCTTTGTGCCCTCATGCCTTCTCCCCCGCCTGTGTCGTCTGTGGTTCTAGGTCGCAGGCTGAAGGGAACTGGACAGCCGAGGAGCGGAGAGGAGGAGCAAGGGCCCGGGGAAAGGGCCGGGAAGAGAGACGTCCTCTTGGAGCCCGGAAGCTTAGTCGTCAGGGCTCAAAATGAGGGTTGGTGTGAACGCCGCACTAACTTAATGCTGAACACCTTCCGTAAAAACATGTGGTGATATTTTTTTCCCCTTTGTGTCTTGAGCAGCGTCCCAGGCCCTGGCTTTCTGCATCCCCCCGACGCTGCGCTCATGCCTCTCCCTGCTCAGCGTCCTGCAGGCCATCGAGCCGGCCGTGGTCAACGCGGGACACGACCACGCGCAGCCAGACAGCCCTGTGTCCCTGCTCACCAGCCTCAATGAGCTGGGGGAGAGGCAGCTGGTAACCGTGGTGCGCTGGGCCAAAGCGATACCAGGTAAACTAGTCCGGGCCGAGGTGCGTGCCGCGTGTGGGCGTGTGCTCCAGAGGCCGACATGTCCTGAAATGTTTCAGTGTTCTGCGTAGCGCCTGACAAGCCATGTGCATTGCGCTAGAAGAAAAAAAACACCAAACAAGGTCAAACATGTTGTGTTGAGCTACAGATTGGAGAACACTGAGAGGCGACTCAGTCACTTGATGGTGGCTGTGGGAGCGGAGGGTCGAGATCGAGCAGTCCTTTTAATCATGAGGCTGGCGGTATGATCCCCGGCTCCTCCTGTCCTCGAGCGAGACAATGCATCTCAAGTAGCTCCACATCAGCCCACTGCTCCTAAATTCTTTGCGTGGGTTATAGTGAAAGGTCACATCTCGTGTATAAAGTGAAGTTACGTTTTTATTGCAGTTAAGTTCACAGCAATTACACAGACGAGCTCTGCAGGCACCAGGAAAAAAAGTCTAATGTCTGATCTAATATCTGTTGTCATTGTGCAAGGCCTCCACCTCTTGCTCCAGAGATAACAGGCAATGCCAGGGTTGTATGCCAGTTAAACTTCTCCATTTTGAGCAGCCGATCCCTGTTTGTGTATCCACCACTAGAGGGGGATATGTTCACATTCAAGCCAAGAGCGGCAGGCTGGAAAAGGCCCACCATGTATCAACACTCTGTTATTCCTGTTATTAGCTTGAAGGCTTTGCATCTACTAAACCCACTTGTGTTTGAAAGTGTTATTTCACCATTTGCAGATGTTTTTGTTTTTATTTTTATTTAAATAAGTGTTTTTCAACAGGTTTCCGTGAAATGCACGTAGATGATCAGATGTCAGTGATTCAGCTGTCATGGATGGGGGTGATGGTGTTCGCCTTGGGCTGGAGGTCCTACACGCTCACTAACAGCTCCATGCTGTACTTCGCTCCAGACCTAGTTTTCAATGAGTAAGTCACGGAAAACACTCATTTTGCACTCCATGACAAAGTTCTAGTATTGAGCTTGAATTAAACAAAGGGCGAAAAGAAGTCCCCCCCCCCCCCCCCCCACCAACCCCCGTTTCTAAAACGAAGAAAGTTTTGTTCGGGTCTCAAAAGCCGAAATAATCATTGTGACATCGGGTTTGTTGGAGTATCGTGAGATATCTATCACCTGTCACCGCGATTGGAAGGAAAGGCACAGTGGAATACGAGCTTCAGAGGAAGCGTTGTTTTTTTGTTTTTGTTTTTTAAATCACACGATGAACGCCGTGTTTTTCAAGGCGAGGCGGTAAACGACTGTGTACCATTTCCCTCGCGTCTGATGTGTACGCGTGGCCGCAGAGGGATCGCCTCAGATGATTTATTCCGTTTCATCTTCACGAAGCCGTCATCAGTCCCCAAGAACTGCCACGGCATTGAGTCATTTCCTTTTTCCATTACTCTGACGAGTTTCAGTTTGCACCGCAACCTCTTCCAGCCTCTTTAAAAAAAAAAAAGAAAAGAAATGTTTCTGACACCTCAACTCCTGTCTTTTTATTTGTACTTAAAAAAACAACTTAACATAAGAGTTTGTGAAGCAAATCGTCCGCACTTGATATACACAAATAACACTTCCACCGCCTCTTATCAGTAAATTGGTTTCACGCAGCATTAGCAAAACACTCATTCCGTCTGAATTCGACCTCTGTCACTATTGGGCTGCCTCCGACCCGCATGGTAATGGATACGCCTGCCCTCGTTGCTGACCCTCATTTTTCTCTGCCTCTTCGTCTTTCCCTTTTTCCATTATCCACCTCACTCATTTCTTCTAACCTTTGCAGCTTTTTCCTCTTTTTCACTTCTGCCTCCATTAATTGTCTTCGTCCTTTCTATATTTCTCTCTGCCTGACCCTCTCTCCTCCTTATGTCGCACCCGGTGCTCCTACTTCTGCTCTCACTGTGTGTTTTTTGTTTTCCTCTTTCTTTTTTTCCCCCTCCTCCTCCTCCTCCTCCTCCTTACAGCCAACGGATGCAAGTGTCCAGTATGTATGAACACTGTGTGAGGATGAAGCTGCTCTCCCAGAGGTTCTGCATGCTGAAGGTCACTCAGGAGGAGTTCCTCTGCATGAAGGCCCTGGTCCTCTTCAGCATCAGTGAGTCCGCCTGGGGAAAAAACACGTCCGAAATAATAAGTTGAATGTCAACTCTGCGAGTAAAATATGACTTGAATAGAGTTCATCCGTGCTTCAGAGAATTGATGGGGTGGATAAAGTCTGGGAGAGTTATTGTTATGTCCTGGCTTTTGTGCTCACAGTGCCAGTGGAGGGCCTGAAGAACCAGCGTTGTTTTGATGAACTGCGGACCTCCTACATCAAGGAGCTGGACCGCTTGGCCAGCCACTGCGGAGAGACCACCCGCACGCACCGACTGTTTCAGCTCACGCAGCTGCTGGACTCCCTCCAGTCGGTAATGGACACAATCCGCCTTCATATATGAAAATGCATCACTCTGGGACTTTGTGAACCGTTGCATAAACGGGACCTCAGTCGGCGTCACACTGCTCTAGAAGGGAAATGTTTCAAAGTGCACCAAATCTGAATTTGACCCAAAACAATACTGCGCTAACTTCTGAACTTACTAGACCGCATCAAGATTCCGTTTGTCATTTCATTTTCATTGGCTGGTTGACTCTAAATCCAGGCTATCAGTTATTACATTTCAAATGGGAGTAGCGATGTCTACTTCAGCGACCGACACAAACTGTGTTATCATCCCGAGTACCGTAATTCCTTCTCAACCTGGGGTACACCTCCGGTTTGTGCACAAATCCCCAGCCACCCACCGGGGTTAAACACATATCAAAGGGTCATGTGACCGCTTTAGCTTCTCTGCGCCGGCTGCATATCAGGAGGGAACATGATGAGTCACCCTCTGCTGGTGGCATTGCTACATCAAGAATAACTGTAGAGCCCCAGAAGGAACTGACACGCGTGATGTCCACGATGCAGAGCAGACCTACATCGAGTCCCAGTCAATATCATGTAGTGCTGGCGGACTGCACTCCCACGCTAACCTATACAGACAGAATAAAAAATTCAGAGCCAACTAAAGCAATAAAAGAAAAGTGAAAGATTAACCAAGTGTTGTCTTTAAGAATGAGAGTATTAATAATTGACTCATCTGTTCTTCATCTGCTGGAGAAAATTGACACTTTACAAACTCGTGTGTTTGATGGTAAAGTTCTTTTAAAAAGCCTAAAGTTATAAGGAATTCGTGTCATATTTTCTACATTGATAATATAACATGTGAACCTTTCATATAAAAAAAAATAAAAAATTCGAATTTTTCTAAACTGCATTAAAAACTTCTGGTGAAATTAACCCTTTTTTTAAAACTAAAAGCTCCCAGTCTAATTTATGGCGACTATATGTCTTCATGTGTTAAATAAAGGGTTACAATTAATGTTTTTTTCATCCATTCACAGTATAATTTTGTTCACCCTTCATGCACAGATGTAGCCGAGACCAACAAAGTCAGTAAAACCTGAAAGAAAGCATCGTTTGAGACCCGTTTGTTATTCCCAAAACCATGCTTACATGGATTTGAAATCATTTTTGAAATGGATCAATGGAGATATGATCTGGTGGGGATGCGTCCACTAGAGGGTGTAGATCGACTGCTTTTCCTCCTTTTGTGCCACTAAAACTTTTAATACTAATTGTAAGAATTATCTAGGTTAAAAGAAACCTCCGTGACATCAGTAGGTGGGACGTGACCAGAGGAGCTGGAAAGTTTCCTCCCAAAGAGCCGAGCTGCAAGCAGCTTCAGCCGCGCGTCTCTCACTGTGGATTTACTCTTAAGGGCTCAGCTTTGTCAGCGTCCCATTCGCATCTCAGATCTTCTAACAGCGCACGAGCTAGAGGGCCGCCAGGGACCGTCTGGCAGGGCCCCTTAGGCAGAAAACCGGAGTTGATCAAGTTTTTACCTTTCGGCTTTACCCTGCCTGTGGGGCTTAGAGTGTCGCAATGAGTGTCATCTTTTTAAATCGCCTCCTAAAGCTCGCGTCAAAAGACGGGCTTCAATGTCGTTTGCCATTTCCTCTTTAATCCGCAGGTTTTGTTCTTTTTTTTTCTTTTGTTTCCCCCGCCCCAACTTTGCACAAACGTCCGCTAATAACCTCTCTCTCTCCTTTTTGCTTTTTGCTCTCAGATCGTGAGGAAGCTGCACCAGTTCACCTACGATCTGTTCCTCCAAGCTCAGTCTCTGCAGACGCGCGTCAACTTCCCCGAGATGATCTCCGAGATCGTCAGCGTCCACGTGCCCAAGATCCTCTCGGGCATGGTCAAGCCCATCCTTTTCCACAACACGGCCTGAAGGAGAGCCCCGGTGTCGCTCCTATGTGTCACGTGACTCTGGGGAAGCTGAAACGGGCTCAAGAGGGTTTGTGGTTTCACGAGGTGATGCGAACCGGTGGAGCACAGTGAAGCCATGAAGGGCATAAAGCGCATTCCTCCAGTCTAATTGCATCCACTTTGTTCTTCTTACTGCCTGCTATCTGTATCTCTCACACACACACAGACACACAACACATGTTTCTGGAGCCAATTTAAAAAACACTTCTTTTTTTTCCTCCTTTTTTTTCTTCTTCTTTCAAGCATGCATTCCTTCACACGGGCTCATGAAAGGCCGACCGCCCGGCATAGACGTCTTCATATTTAACTGGCAAAGGGCAATATTTTATTTCTTGAAGGGGAGCCGGTAGTGAGAGAAGCCGGTGTGCAGAGTTCACATTGCCGTAGCTTGTGTGCGCGCGCAGTGGTCTGACATTTGCACTCTCTTGCACGCTTCTTAACAATGAATGTTCTTGTGTGCGCCCGAGGTGAGCGAAGTTGATTGACAGTTAATAAACGGCTGTGGCATGCATGCTAAGACACAAGGCCGTCTCGCCTGAATACAAGGACGGCACTGATAGCTGTTCTGATCCATAGGAGTCATCGCCGACTCGTCGTTTTAGGTGTCCACAAAACAAATACGCTTTTAAACTGCAAAGTGACCGCCATCAAATGCCAATTCCAAATGTATATTTAAGAATTTTCTAATATATCAAAAGGTCACACTGAAGACAAATTATTGTAAGAAATACTTTGACTGTACTTAATGGCAAATTCTTTTTTCTGTTTTGTGTACTTTGCTTGTTTTTGAATGCCAAACATTATTCAAGTATTTCAATTTTTCCCAGGACGAACATTTCATACTGTTGTGACTTTTTTCTACAGTTTCTTAAAAAGTGTTCCTCCCAAGTGCTTTTCGTTGTGTTGTCACCGTGCGTACGCATCGTAGCTCCTGACATTTTTAGACAAACCGTCGACAATGTTCCACCAAGAATCCGCTAACTGTGATGCCACAGGTAGCAGCTCAATGTGTAATAAAAACTGAAGCATGAAGTGTGTTTCCGTTTGTCAGTAATGAGGGGCAGATTTGATATCGCAGCACACATCTCTCCCTGACAGCGTGCTCTCTTTTAAACGCATGCTTTTACGGTTGTACAACTGTTTCTCTGATAGATTTATTTCATTCCGCTACACGCAGCCAAGTGGACAGGTGGGCTTTAAAAATAAAACATCAGACGCCGCTGTATTGCACACACCTCAGGATTGTCCCAGTCTCCACCCGGATAGGTAATAGATCACAGCGGGGAATCCAGAGCATTTCGCAGTCAAAGAGGAGGAGGCCCGGCTGATTCCCATGTATTCTGCAGGAAGCGGCCATGTCTGCAGACCATGACACCAGAAGCCGCTGCCTGGGCTTTACTGCCACCCAGTGGCTGCTGTCGGGCCTGCACCAGTAAGCAGATTGGAACAACATCTGCTGGAACCATTGACATTTGCTTTGTAATGTAATTGGACACGGATCCATGCAATGTTTGAACCGGGTTACCGTTAAACGGTCGAAGTCACGAGAGGGGAGGTCAGGGCATGGAAGGGGACAAGTCAATAGCGGGTGTATTGTGTAGTCAGAGGCATAGTGGGGTATTACATAATGCAAACCTAATAGATAATTTGGAAGTAAAACATTGTTATGAGAATATAATAAATACTATAAGATTTTTTTTAATCTTATTTATAGAAAAAGTATATATATTTTTGTAAAATATTTACAATGTCTGTGAGAAAATGGCATTTCTTTGAGAGCTGGTTTATTTTTACATGCTGCATTTAAAAGCTCCAATTGTAAAAAATAAATAAAAGCAGTCTTCCTGGGTAACCTATGCCGCCATTTTGACTCCCACTTCCTGAACAACCTCTTACAACAAGTATTAGTCCCTTTCTTAAATTGGAGCTGAACGACGGTTCGAAGGACACGCTGAAATATCACTTATTTCTAAATATATTCCCTGCTCCACGTGCCCCCTTGTGGCTTCCCCTTTAAAAGGAATGGCGTCTCGTAGGTTTGCGATGATCAAAAATGTATGCGTGGATGTCGACATTTGAACTTGGTTCGGATTCCATTTGATTTCTGTGTTTCTCTCCGAGTCTGCTCTGCATCAATATTACATGCAGATGCAGAAGAGGGATTTTTTTTCCTGTTGGGTAACGGCGACCGCAGAAATCCCAAACACACTGGCCGCAGAACAACAAAAGTTGAAACTATTTCCTCATGTGGAGATTAAGGAATCTCCACATGAACTTTGTGGAACTTTGGAAGTGCGAGAAAACCCGAAAGAAAAGAAAGAAAAAGAAATTGACGCCAAAGTAACTGAACACCCACAATATTCCCGCTCCTGTGGAAATGTGGTTGGCACGGGGCTCAATACTTCTTTGCAGGACCTTACATAAAACTCCAGCGATGATGGCTTTAACACCAGGTGACCGCAGCTCACGGCTACAGTGACCGGAAAACAATTAGATGGCAAAGGGGTGGTAAGATGACACCCCTGAATGGGTTGTTTCTGTGGCCTATCTAATGGAGGGCCATTCCTGCCCAAGCACCAGTCCATTAACAACCAATTAACGTCCTATTAATATTTTACCAGACAGGGGCCTCTCTTCCTGACGTGTTTTTAAGGAGCTTTTCCCAGGAGTGTTTGAACATGAGCAGCTTTTAGCGCAGCATAAAGAGGCCTGTGTAATGGGCTGAAGGAGGAGGAGAGGCAACCTGATAGCACTGAGAGTCGAGGAGGGGAGAGAGGAGAGGAGACAGACTCCTGCAGCTGGCCCGGCCCGAAGCCGGGACCCGAACACACACACACAGGGTTAGGATCCATGATTTTATGGCCACGACACCAGCTCAGACACGAGTAACGACCTTGTACCGTGAGTGCAATTGTGTTGTTTTTTTGTCTTTCTTTTTTAAGATAACAGTAAAGAAATGGGGGAGAGAGAGAGAGAGAGAGAGAGAGAGAGAGAGAGAGATGTACGACATGCAACAAAAAGGGTCCATAGGCCGTAATCGAACCTGGGACGTTGCAGTTTTATGGCCTGCCATGTAACCTTTTGGCTACCGAAAGCACTCCGGGGCAATCGTGTTTTAGAGAGTCAAAGATGTTCCTGATTAGTCCGTCTCTTGTTTGCTAAAATTTGCAGCTGAGTGGCAGTTTTGCCTCCAGGTTCGCCGAGAAAATAAAGTCTTAAAACAGGAATATCCACCTTTGCTCCCAACCGGCCCCGAGCTGTAAGCTTTGTGCTGCGTAAGGCTGGTTTGGTGGCCATTTAGAACTAGTTTAGGGAAACTCCCCGCCTTGAGACAAAAAGAAGGAGAGAGGCAGAGGGGGAGGCAGAAAGAAAAAGAGAGAGAGAGACCATTATGACTATAGCCTGAGGCTACTCCCAACGGATAAGGCATTTGTCTTCACTTGAAAGTATGATTTATTTTTCCACCAGTCAGAAGGGTTATGTTTGTCACCGCACACTGAAAGGACTTTTGGAAATAGCAGAAATGGAGAAAAAAAATACATATAAAAAGGCCTGTGCCTTTCTTATGCACTCTGCGTGGTTTCAAAGACTTCCCCTCTATGGGTACCTTGTTTGAGATCACTTTCAGTCTTCATTAACTTTAGTTAATCATACTGAACCTTGTCTCTAATTTATCAGCAGGAGGAGTGCACGTGTGTGTGTGTGTGTGTGTGTGTGTGTGTGTGTGTGTGTGTGTGTGTGTGTGTGTGTGTGTGTGTGTTGATGATTAAGAGAAAGAGGGGAATGTGGGAAGGGGGAGGAGGAGGAGGAGCGAAGATGTGGTTGTATCAGGTTCCCTCCACTGGGTGTAGATGTGGTCTTAGATTTCTCTCTGGGCTGCTGATTAACTGTGTGTGTGCGCGCGTGTGTGTGTGCGTGTGTGCGAGGCAGAGAGAGAGAGAGAGAGAGAGCTGGGAGAGCACCGAGGAGGAGAGGAACTTCAGCTTTAATTTCCCCCAGCTCCAGATATTACACCCCCGCGCGCTCTGTTTTTATTGGAACGGAGACCAGAACACACCAAGTGTTTATGAAGCATTAAAACAAGGTGGGGAACTCGAGGGTGGAACTGTAAATCTATACATTTGGCTCCGTCTCCCCCAAGCGGGATTAATCCTTTCATGTCAGATTTCATGTTTAAAAAAAAATGTTATTATTTGTTTATGACAGACCGAGGTTTGTTGCGAGAAATCGTGTTTATCATCTTCGACGCGGACGAAGGAGGATGGAGAAAACACTCCATCGAGAGAGAAGAGGGGAGAAGGAGATTGGAGCACATGCGTGGTACGAGGAGTCCTTTTGGGGTTGTAGCACAGGAGGAAGGCATTATTGTGCATTACCCCTAATGGCCATTTGAACAAACGGATGGGCATTACATTCTAATAACTCTGCTTTTGTCGTCAGCGAACTGTTAATGATGTACCAAGAGGAAAGGGGTATCTCTCCAGGACAACACATGCTCTGCTTCTAATTATTCTCAGTGCCGATGGTCTTCATACCTGGAGACATTAGCTGCCTCTAATTAGAGTCTATATTCTTCTGGTTCGACAGCGATTAGCACCGGTTGTTGTTTTTCTGGCCCTTCTCGGTTTCTCATCCTCCTTCTGGTTTTCCAGGTTTGCCTCTTCCTCCTCTTCCTCTCATTTTCTCCACTATAGCTGTGACACAATCACAGTGTCTGCCCCATGCTCCAGCCATCTCCCAAGTTCATTATGTCTGTAAACAGTGTCCATGCCTCCAAACGCAATGTGACAGCGTCGCCACGGCCCTCATTTACAGCCATCACAGGGCAGATTTACCCCTTCCCCGGCTCCCGTCTGCAACTTGATAGATGATAGATGGCACCCCCTGTCTTGTGTGTGTGTGTGTGTGTGTGTGTGTGTGTGTGTGTGTGTGTGTGTGTGTGTGTGTGTGTGTGTGTGTGTGTGTGTGTGTGTGTTTTCCCCTCCCCTGCGTGTTCGCGGCCCTCCATTCATCTGCATGTGGAAGTTGGAACGGAAACATTTGCTCTGTCGGTTCTGATCCTTAAAACGATGCATTACGATATTACTGGCTTTGTTTCCGCCCTCTCACACATTTTTTTATTTTTCATTTCATATTAAATGCACTCTGCATACATCCCACCAACACTCTGCTCGTACTTCCAGAGTGCTGCTCAGTTTTAAGTGCGTAGTTTGAGTAGGGCCTTCCATTTCTGTGGCCGCCCTTATTGGCGCCCCTTGGGGCAGGCACATCTTCAGTTCGGGAAACGCTGCAAAACACACACACACACACACACACACACACACTTTATGATATCTTGTCTCTTCTCTCCTCTCCTCTAAATATTATACTTCTAGTTGTAGCCTCAGGCATCGGTTCTGTCTCATACTGGGAAGGTCAAAACACACACACACACACACACACACACACACACACACACACACACACACACACACACACACACACACACACACACACACACACAGACAGACATATATACCACACACACCCATATATTTCAAATATCTCCATCGGACCCTCTGAGGATCAGATTGTTTTACGGGAAATCGTGTCACGGGTCAAATGATTGAATTATTAATGCAAGCGGCGCAATAACAAGCGTCTCTTGTCTGTTGTGATTCTGACGTGATATTCACAGGCCCTTTTCTCCACCTAACTTGATACTACCATGTTACGATCCAAATCCAATAATGCAGACTCTGCAAAAAGAACCCCCCCCCCCCTCTATTGTTTCATCAGTGGAAACGAGCGTCTTCAGTCTGCAGCCTCCACAGTGGAGAGTATTACAGCGTCTGTAGAGCCATATCGACTGCTGTGCCACATTTCCAAGGACGAGGCGATACATTTTCATCAAAACAGTCCTGGTAAAGTAATTCACAATCATAGGACTCTTTCACTATACACTGCTCTATGAATCGGGTGTTTATATATCCAGTGTGTGTGTGTGTGTGTGCGTGCGTAATCTGGCATTCCTGACAAAACTCTAATCTTCGCTCCTTTTCACAGCGCCAAATATGGATTCCGAGCATAACTGCAAATCAACCGAGCAAATCTAAAGCACATTCATTGACTCGCGATATGGATATGAAAGCACAAGACAATTCCGTATTCCCACATCTGCATCTGCATGTGTTTTTTTTTTTATTAACCGTGTTCAACACACACACGAGAGATTGGAGTGGAAAGAGATGTGTTGCTTTGTGATGTTTTCAGAGAGGGGTTGACCACGACCAGGGGCCGTTCTCCTTCAGTCCCCCGCGGGCCCGTTTCTCACAGAGCCAGCGTGGAAATACGTGTTATTGTAAAGAAGAATACAAAATAACCCCGCTGATGGATTCTTGACCCCGACCCCTCAAGGTCTGTTTTGAGAATGACCGTGAAGCAACACGGCGAGGGTGGGAGAAGTAAGGTCAACCCCTTTGGCGTTTTTATCATCGGAAAGCGCCAGAAAATACAACTCTTTTTTCGACATCCGAAACACAGCGCGCCGGACACATGGGCTGACAACTTCACTTAGGAGGCGGAAATCAAACGGGCTTGTTAATGCAGCTGCTGAAAACAGCCCCATTAGAAACAGTCACTCCTATTCTTTGTTTTTCCATCATTTGTACTTGCCTTTTTCATCGTCCCTCCCCGTTGGGCCCCGGTCGGGGCAAAAAAATAGAAAAACTGAAAAAGTAATGAAACATGTTCGCCTAAACATTTAATGAAGACGTTTCTCTTGCACTTAGCTCGGAATGGATATCATAGAGAATACAGAGAAAGGAAGGGAAAAAAAACGTTGTAATAGGCTTTTTTTTTTTAAGAGCGTGGGGTGGTGTTTCGTGCTCCTGAATGAAGGCGCTGCCATGTCTAGCTCCATCGAGCTTGTTTGCGTCATTATGCATTCTCATTACAGCTCAACAGAAGTTTCCCATCTGGAGAAGCAAAGTCCCTCTTAACGGTCCACTCTCCTCCCAAATCAAACCCCATAGACATCCTCCGAGGCCTAAATGAGCTTGAAGACAAAAAGCACTGTGTAAGTATGCATCTTTTTTCCCCCCACTGCCTTTCCCCTCATTATGTTCCACTCCCTTTATGGGAAATAGAAAACAAAAGACGACATGTGTAATTACAGCATGACTAAAGCGTAAACACGCCTTGCAGGACGAGGCTACGCTCTCGGCGGCGTGCTAATTGTAACTTTCCCCTGCTCCTTTCAGGGCCCGAGTTATACAATAGCTCACAGTCAGACACGTGAACATGCATATGTGCTTACATGCGAGCACACGCCCACACACACACAGATGCAGCCATGATGCCCTTGCACCCAGTCCAGTTTTGCTTTCTGTCTCGCAGAAACTGGAGGTTTCTCGACGCCGTTTATGGCCCTTTTATAGGAGATGCGTGATGAGTGATATTGCTGCTGTTGTCTCAAGCACATCACTGCCATATAGTTATACTCGCTGTACTTTGTTCAGGTAAGAAACAAAAAGAAATAAAAGACAGATGCATCCATAAACAGCCCATGGGATCGCAGGCTAGTGTGTTAACACTACTGCAGGCTACAGAAGTTGCCAGCCGCAGCCTTCGAGCCTCCTCCGGCAGTTAAAACCACAACACTGCAACCATGAATGGCATCCCGGCCATGGTCTACACACATCATTCCACACATTACTCCCCTTAGCTCTCCTTTTGATGTGTCAGAGAGAGAACTAGCCACTGTTCCACAAGTTTTGTATTGCTCACACAGCAATGTGTGAGCATATATATATATAAATATATATATATATATATACGTGTGTATGTGCAGGCGAGCGAGTGTTTGCTCTTCAAAAGGCAGCAAAAGGAGGGTGCACTACTTAAGGCCTATTAAACCTGGAGCTCTGTTCATTGTGGCCAGGAGAGCGAGCACTGCGTGCTGAGGCAGACAAAACGGCGAAGGCATACCTTTGAACTGGAATCATGTGGGAGCTCACATTTTCACAAGTGCTGCAGAACTGAAAACAATGTTTTGGTGAGTCCCCTGATATGTGTGTGTGTGTGTGTGTGTGTGTGTGTGTGTGTGTGTGTGTGTGTGTGTGTGTGTGTGTGTGTGTGTGTGTGTGTGTGTGTGTGTGTGTGTGTGTGTTCTTTTTTCAGCTAAGGGCCAGCTAACAGAGAATCTTTAAGGGCTTTGCCCTGACGGTGTGATATTACAAGCGCACAGTACATAATCCAACATACTGCGAGTTATTAAAATATGGCCATAGCAGCTCCCCGGGGCTATATAACTCACACATCCCCCCCTCTCTCTCTCTCTCTCTCGTACACACACACACACACTTATTCTGGTGCACATTCCTGTGGCACACACGCATGCACACTGTCCAATCCTCTCTCTCTCTCTCTCTCTCTCTCTCATGCAGGCGCCCAGACATGAACACGCAGTTTTATTTAAAGCTCGTATCCCACAGTCGAAGAGGTAAACTTCCCCAACAAATCAATACTTTAATGGAGTTTCAAACCTTCATTACACACCTCACACTGCAGTCGGTTGCACTGCAAGGTGAAGGAAAGCGTGTCTCGGGAAAAGACTGCCACCGTCTACGTTACTCTATATCCAGGTACAGGATGAGTACAGCGGACGGCGTTTTCTCTGAGGTAGCAGGAAGGAAGCGACTAAACCCTGATCGATGCCCCGGACAGCATCTTATGTCACACGGGTCTGAAAACAGAGAGGAATTATCATAACCTGCAGGGGTTGGTTCATGCAAAGCAGTACGCCAGGCTTGATTTACAAAAATGTTGCTCCCGATAAAAAGAAGCAAGCTGAGTGCACGTCCTGTGGTAATGATAGATATGCCAGTGTTGGATTCATTTATAGAGTGGGAGTGGAACACTATTGTTAGATCATAATTCAAACAACCTGCTTCTTTCAACTATGGTAGATGAGACTCCCAGGAGGAGGAGGAGGATGCTATAGCCATCTGCATTATGTGTGTGTGTGTGTGTGTGTGTGTGTGTGTGTGTGTGTGTGTGTGTGTGTGTGTGTGTGTGCACGCGCGTCTTCTGCAGATTCACGCACACTCACACAACTCTGGTGTTTGTGCAGTCCCCGGGGCGCGGAGCAGGACAGGAGATTTATGTTCTCTGTCGTCCAGACACAGTTCTCCCGGCTAGCTTCCCGCTCATTAGGGCTTCTACACGGTCATACGTGTTACTCTAACAAGCTGCAGAGAGCCACCCCCTCTAAAGCCTGATGGATTCGAGGAGCAGAGGGTGTTCTCTCCCCCCCCCCCACCCTCCAAACTGCAAGAACCCGGCGGAGACAGCACATCACATGAAGCATCACAGGAACAAGTTATCTCCGACGAGGCAGGAAGAGGGCGACGGGAGTCGCTCAGCCATCCATCATGGTTAGCGGCATTTATTAGGCCTCCGTTTAATGAGCCTCAATGCGAAGACGGGCCCTGCGATTGAAATGTTTGGTTTGCGTGGAGCGGCGTTATCAGCGCTGCCATTGCAATCGAAGCGAGGAAGGGTATGTTTGCTAATCTCTCCGTTCACCCGATATTAAAAAAAGAAATGGGTGTCGTTCTCCGTCTGGCTCCGGAGACTGATGCAAATACGGAGGCCAAATGAACAAACAGATGAGTTGTTTGTGAGCTGCTCTGCTCACAGCGTGTTTATCAGTCTTGCTCCTAATCCGCTTGATGATGCATCGGGAGTCTGTTTCGCACCACGTGTCTGGCTGATCGTGGCCTGCGTCTTCATGTGCGTGTTTGTTTACAGCTCCGTGCTTGTGCATGGGGAAAAAAAAGAAAAAGAAAAGGAGCGTCGCTTTTTCAGATTCCTTGTGAAAGCTCGAGAAATGATAACTTTCGCTGCGAATGAAGTTCATTTCATCTAAGTCTTAAAACATCCTGTAGCGGTTCACTTCTCCACTACTGAGGAATCATTATAATGATTTCTGTAATGAAGACACATTGCACATCGGCAGACTTACCGTCAAGCCACTGATCAGAGGAATAACTGACCTAACCACAGCTAATGATCTCCCATTGGCCTCATTCGATTCCCTTCAGGGCGCGAAAGGCGACAAAGTTGCACGCACACGAAGGATGCGACGGCGAGCGAAGAGAAGACGTGAGAAGAGCGTTGTTTACAGCCTGGCGACTCTGAGATGAGCTCGAGCCGGGGATCGAGACAGATGCTCCTGCGTCGCCCCACGCTGCCCATATTTCAGGCGTAGCCATCAAGAGGTGGCAAATAAAATGTCTGCAGTCAAATTTTACAGACCAGTAAAGTGTAACTTAATAAAGGCAGTGAAATGCCTGGTGTATTGACTGCTCGTGCAACAACAGATCCCAGAATGATGGAAGATGCCATTAACGGCGCCATTAATGAGCCAGCTCGATGCCTTTGTGATCAAGCGGTTTCCGTTCGGCGGTCTAACTTATTCCAGCACACAGAGGGGAAGTGAAAACAGTGGTGATAGCGTAGGCCCAGAGCAGCAGCTCGCTCCTCCGAAAGCCTCCCCTGATTAATCGCGCTGCAATTTTCACGCGCTAGGTCATTCACCTCGGCAAGCTCTGGCAACGGCGGAGGACTTTGATGGTTCTTTGGAAAGTGCCGTTCTATCATTGCAGCAAGTACAGGCGTTTTAAAAACGCGGGACAGGTCAATTCATTCAATCTAAAGCTGTTTGAGTTGGCATGCTGCACAGGTTTTTAAAAAGATATTTGCGGGGTGATCTGGAAGAGGGTTTCACTTTTCTAACACAACATCCAAAGTAAACCGTTTCATTTCCAATGATACATAAGCAGGCCGGCTGAGAAGGAGAGCACTGCCATTGGAAATTAATCAGCCTTGTGGAGGAGAAACAGGGGGGAAAAAAAGCATTCCTCAAATTAGACAAAACCCCAGCCCCAGCTTGACGCGGGCAAGCCCTGGCTGTGATATGGCCGGCCTCCATGTTTCATACAGGGCCAAAGCAAATGGAGAGCGATGCGGTCGGCCAGGTCTGTCGCAGTTCACCTCCGTGTTATCGCGTGCCGCGGCCAATTATCTCTTCAGATGCCTCCACTTGTGTGTTTTCCATCACTGCAATGCACAGACGAGGGGGGGGCGGACGAGTGTTGTTCATTTCGAGAAATAACAACAAAGTCAAGCTGTGTCTTTGGGTTTTCATCCAGACACATTTCCACTGCGCGGGCCTTCTTCCCTCTGATCTGGGAACACAGTGAGGGGAGACTGTCGGTGTAGTCCGTCCCAATCCGAGCTGCTCGGTCTGGGGGACACCAGAACGGCCTGGCTTTGCGGGCCCCTTCGTGGAGACGGTGCTGGGTTTAATTATCCCCAGCTGTGCTTCATCTCCATCCCCAGCTGGGCTCTGTGTCCCCGTGTCCTCTGCCTTCAAACTGAAGTCAAGGTGAGACACACACACACACACACACACACACACACACACACACACACACTGAGGCGGTACAGACTCACAGAGAGAGTGAGCATGCATAGATGAATACAGGCAGTGGACACAATAATATGAACACCTGTGCAATAATTGTGAAGCTGCATCATTTACTAATTTCTATATATATATATATATATATATATATATATATACACACACACATGGGGAACAAAATACTATAAACACTTTTCAGGATATTTAACAGTCAATGCTGCCCCGGCCAATCAAAACTAAATGTTATCTTGGTATCCTGCTTTTTTGTCAGAGAAATAATTTTCATTTGAAGCAGACAGACACAGCAGCATCTTTCTCAAAATGCCAAGCGGGAACAATTATCTCTTCCCATACCTGATATAAATTGTCTCGTTTAAAAACAATTTCCGTGCCAGTCTTTTCATTGATGTGTGTTGGATTATACCTATAAACAATATAAACCTTCCGGCAAAATCCTAATAAACGCTAAATGGATGGTAATGGTAAATAGTAAACTTGCATTTATAGACTGCCTTTTTAGTCTTCCGATGACTAATTTTGCATATTTGATTGTTTACCCAACCGCACACATTCATACACGGGAGCAATTTCGGGTCCAGTATAGGGCACGACATGCGGACTTCCGCTTGGTAACCGACCTGCTCTACCCCTGAGCCACAGCAATCAGCAGGGTTGTAGCTGCCATCGGGGACACTGAGGTGATGTTGATGTTTCTTCTGAACAATATTAGCATTCTGGTACTATTTGTTATTTCTTATCTTTATTTTTAAAGGATTAATTATTTCCACTCTCTGACAGTGTGGCAAACACTTTCAAATACATCTATGTGTTTGGGAAACCCATTTACAGATAATAGAATTGGACAAAACAAATGTATAATAATTCAACACACCTGTAGATATCATTTGATGCCTTTCCACTCTTGAGCCGTTAACATCCTGGCCACGGCCCTGCTCAACAGACATGATAAATATATATGTTGCTTCAACATATGTGTTTGTGCTTATTGCCTGTATGCATGCATAGTCACACACACCCATTTACAGTTGCTTAAAACAGATGTTGACCGTTGAGATAGCAGACTACCACGACGCCCCATGCTGCTCTCGGAACGAGAGAAATGCCTATGAAAGCCGCCCCGACGGGACGCTTTTGCACGACCGCCGCTCTGGCAGTTTTGATTGAATCCCAATCTGACTGGATTTGACTCGGTCCATCTGTGCGACTGTCCTTGGCTTCAGTTTAGGGTCCGGGGCGGAGGGGGCCGCGGAGTTATCACACTGAGAGGCTGTTAGGGTCATTACAACCCTCTGCTCCAATATTTCCACTTTTTTGATGGGAGCCAAATGTTGTGCTGGAATCCCTGTGTCTGTCTGTCTTTGTTCCCGTCTCTCACCATCCTGTCCGGGCCTATGCCAGCACAGCTGTGAGCGGCAGCGTGTAATAAAAGTCTAATGCGAGCAGCTGCTGGGGGTTTAAACTGTAATGAGATGGTGTGTGAGATTACCACACTTCGCTAGTCGCTGAGAGAAAGCTTGGCACCCCAACAACACCGCCCCACCCACACCCACCCTCTCCCCAACGGTACAATTACACTTTAGATATGGCTAATAGAATATCCACACAATGCCTGTAAGCAAGAAGCATAATGAGCTTGAGCTTGAGCGTCTTCCTTCTCTTTTCCTCGGATCTTCCCGTCTCCCTCCCGCGTGCCCACAGCTGCACGGAGCCTCCACCCCCAAGGAGTTGCTGTAAACTGCGAGGAGCTGATGTAGGAAACAGAGACAGCGCTTTCTGAAATCAAAGGCGCGCCTAGTCAGAAGATTCCCACAGAGGGGGACGGCTTCTTTTTCTCTTCCAGGGGCCGGATCGCTGGAAACCCAACAGTTTGCCTGCTTACATCAGCCCGGAAAATAATTCAGTCCTCGAGTCATGAATAGGTGAAAGCCCTGTGTCAACTTCATTAGTCATCATGGGGGAGTCTGTGGTACAGGATGTATACCTACCCACATGGTGCCCATACGGTCAAAAGCAGGGTTACAATGGGAAGGGGGCTTGCTATGAGTTGCCTTAGGCCTGCTGTGGAGTCTTTGTTAAGCGCCACTTTATCATGCAAAATCTTTTACTTTTCACCCTCCTGCCCCTTTTCTTATTATCTCGCCCACTCTCCATTATCATCTCTTTTTGTGTTTGAGTTTCATTTGTTTTACTCATTCTTCTTCTTCTCCTCCTACTTCTTTGCTTCCTCTCCCTACGTGGCTGTCCCGTGCTATTATTGGAGCCCCGGCCATGATCGGAGGGATGTCGGAGAACAAAAGTCCTTGTTATGATTGCGGCGCGTCCTCGGAGGTGCTCTGTACCGAAAGTTCAGGGTCTTCAGGGTGCGAGGCGTCTGTAGCTGTCATCGCGGCGCTGCGATAATGGGCCCAAAGGTGCCACTGGCTCATTGAGGTGGAGGAGGAATTCTTCTGAATGCGCGCGGCTCTTCATTACCTCATGCAGAGGGGCAAAACTCTAGATTCACAGCTCTGTCGAGCTGGATATTGTGAATGTGACCCCGGGGAGCACATCGGTGGAATTTCAATATGCCACCCGGGTCAGTATTATTCCACACCTGAATGCAGAGCCTCGCAGACAATTAGAGAAGAATTATAGAAGGCGAGGCGTTGGGTAATTTGCAGAGTCCGTCTCGCCGCAGCCCTGGCCTTGGCCTTGCCCGCCTGCAGGGATATTTCACATTCTCACAGCAGATGTGGGGGAGGGGGTTGTGATAGAAAGAAAACGGATGCTCTCAGAGAACTTAAATGGGAGCAAACTCAATTTCTTCAGGTATTTAGGAGATGTTGAGAGAGGCAGCCCGGGCCATTCAATTTATAAACGTTATTGCTAAGTGTCTCTCCGTGTCAGGCCGATGTCTGCCTCCGCCGCCGCGGCCGCCGCCGCTACATTTGCAGTACGTCCGTGTTTCGGTGCAGGTCGATTTTTGTGTTCCACAAATGGCCTGTCACTGTTGCACAGTGTAGCCGCTTTATCAACGCCGCCGCAGACAGGGCCCGCCGCATTATGAATGCGAAGGGCGATCAAGTCATTAAAGCAATATTTGAGTCTGGACCGTGGCTCGGCAGCCTTTTCAGCGCACTCCGCCATCCCTTTCATTAGCCCACCTCATCTTGTTATCATCATCGGCAGCAGATAGAGTCTGCTGGAGATAACAGTTGTCATTTAACCACACCACAGTACTTGATTAAAGTGCTCTATTAAGTGACACCCCGTTATTTCTCCGCCACAGATCCATCTCTCCGTCCCCGCACAAGTTTCGGTGATTACCAGATGGTCGTGAAAGCAG
Organism: Myoxocephalus aenaeus; assembly: GCA_038501785.1. Classification (NCBI taxonomy): domain Eukaryota; kingdom Metazoa; phylum Chordata; class Actinopteri; order Perciformes; family Cottidae; genus Myoxocephalus; species Myoxocephalus aenaeus. The sequence continues at coordinate 8,851,457 of JBAMJR010000025.1, forward strand.
TGGCGGGCCGTGCATTTTCTACCTGGGCCTTCTGTGCCGTCTGATATCGTATTGTTAGCCCGTAATAATTAATGGATGCCTGGTGTAGCCTCCGGAAGAACTTCTCTCGTTCTCGGAATTTATTTTCCTTGATCACAAACAAAGTAACAAGCGCTGCAATCGCGATAGCAGGGAGTCGTCCACTCAACATGCAAGGAGACCGTTCAAAAACACACCGAACAGCCGGAAGTTCGGCTCTTTAATACACGGTTTTCCGTCATGAACATCTAACATTTAATTGGCTCTAACCCTTCTAGAAGGAGGAGAATCGTGTCCTCATCTTTTCTCACAAGGCTGGGACGTGCAACGACCAGTCTGCTTCCCTAATGTCAATATACTGATAACATGTGTGGGTGTTGTACTGCAAAGCGTGGAACCTTGAGGAACAGACCACCGGATGTTTCTCAGACACTTCTTACAGACACTATTTGTTAAACTGACCTCGCACAACCTGAACTATCATAGACATAAGAATAATGAAATGAAGAATATCTACAGAATATAACGATTTATATTATCAGTATACATAAATACGTGCACGACGGGATACTGCGTCATTAACGGACAATGCATGTAGTCCACACCAACAAGAACAAATTTACAAGAACCAGTCACATTTAGTTATAACAAAACATGACAAAACAATCCAACAAAACTGCGGCACTAAAACACCGCACACTCAAGAGCATGAGCCACGATCAGAAGGAACGATATTAACTATATAACCACCACTGCGTGAAAGTAGTGGAAGAAGTTGAGCAGAATGTTTGATGGGCAGAGTTTGACGACACCGAATTACATAACATCTAAACAAATGGCTGTGTTAATGCATCAGTCAGCTCGCTCCTGTTCCCCCTGTCATCCGCTTGTCATGCGATGCCGCGGCGCCGCGGCTCACCGCTCAGCGTGGAATGCCTATTGCCACATGAGATCTCGGTAGTGTCCCGGCTCTCTCGCTCCCTCTGAAACGTGTGTTCCAGCTGTTACCACTCTATGGAGTTGTGA